>CM031237.1:109279162-110000492 GCA_018340775.1 Taxus wallichiana var. yunnanensis | reverse complement strand
CATGGTCTTGAAGTGGGGTTGCTAATAATGACACATCTTGGTGAGGCGGGATAGATGGTATAGGAGGGAATGAAACTAAAGGTCTCTCCTTCGTAAGTTGTCTTTCTTAATCTTTCTATCCAAGGAGAGGTGGTCCAGCGAAGGATGGTTTTAGAGCTTTGCATCCCTCCACATCATGTCCTGGAATGTGGTGATAAGCGCAGATTTTAGACTCATCGTAACCCATAGGGTGGGCTTAGGCGGGTCATGCAAGGTCTAAGTGGAGGTAGGGAAATGGTCGCATTCTCCACCAACATAGCAAGGATTTTGGTGTAAGATCCTTTGAGTGGGTCAAAATCGGAAGAGGATGAGGGTATTGATTGTGCGGGTTTTGGTAATGTTTGGGCATGATTGGTTCGCACGGGTGGTGGTTTAGCCGAGGGGTGTTGATACATGGTTTTTACTAAACGTGATTTCTTTGGCGCAGAAGCTATGTTGGATGATGAGGCCGCAGATGATGTGGTATCAGAAAACAACCACGGGGAAATAGGAGTGACTGAAAACAAATCTTTTGATGATGGAATTTGTTTAGGGTTGATAGGTGGACAGGATACGCGGAGTGACGGTGTTGCTATACCCTGGAATTTCTGTATAGGTGCGGAAGGTGTAGGTTGTTTTGAAGAAAACGCGGAGATATGATATATTGATGTAAGGTAGAGGATGGGGTCCCAATATTGAAGGTAGGTATGACGATGATGGTTTTGATTGTGATAGGGCACGGATTGAGTTTGTCTCCTAGGCGGAGCGGATTTATTTTTGATAGATCGAGTCGCTTAGGTGGGTGCGTTAGGCCTGGGCATTCGTGAGGTCCAAGCGTAGGGAAGATCAGTTAAGTTGATAGAAGTGGGCGGGGCATTTGGTAGAGGTGGGGGTGAAGGTGAGAACAGGGGCATTTTAAGCTTCTTAAGCACTTCGGGTATATGGTGGAGACATCGAGATCGAGTCATTTGCATTTGAGTAGAAAAAGGGATACTCAAAGCGTTCCCATAGGAACTGTCATCTTCCGTGGAATGAGTCTCCAGTGTGATTTGTAATTTTGTACTGCGGAAGAAAGGTGGGTTGTAATTCCAGTCCACTGCTGGTGTGACACGGGGGAGGTAGATGAGGCAATCGTATCAATAGATGTTAAGAGGTCAACCTGGTCGTTGAAAAGATTTAGGCGATGAGGACTAATAGGTAGGAGGGCGTGTTCGAGGATGCATCACGTTTAAAGAATGTGGTGATGTTAGTGTAAGAGATTTCTCAAATCTAAGGATGTCAAAAGGAGTGGTGAGCCTTCCTCTTGTGTAGCAAGAGTGGTAGAAGGGGACGTTTGGGAAATAGATAAATTAGATAGCATCCGCTCACAGTCTTGTAGGGATGTGGTGTAAGTAAGACTCGTCAATGAGAAGAGAAGTCCAGCGATTAACTCTTCTATGGGTAAAGGAATGATTTCACTTTGGCAGTGATGGTGAAGGAGGTTCAAACTCCTGTGTTGGTGAGAAGCTTGATTTAAAAAATTTCAATAGAGGCTTTTGGTGAGAATCGAAGACTGCATGGATCTCATGAACACTCTCCTCGGCTAAGATATCTTGGTTCACGTTCATTGTTGGACGAGTGATTGAGAATGGCTTGTTGAAAATTTTCAGATTTCGGTTAGCGTGGGCGTTAGGATTATCGAGGTTATATCCCTGCGTCAACCATTTCCCGCACTATGTTTTTCAACATCTTGCAGTTTTCATGACTATGTCCTTTTACTCGGTGAAAGTTACAAAGTCATTTTCTTTGTACGAGGAAGGTATTTGGCGGGTGAGTCAAACCCAGAGTGAGGGTTTAGCAGGGGCAAAGTGATAGCTTGACTTTGAGCAATTTCTCGAGGATGACGCCATAAGTTTCTCCCAAGGAGTGTAATTGAGTGGGCTCGGCTTTGTACTTATAAGTGGTTTTAGTGAGTATTGGATGGTGTTTGAGATTTGACCATTACAGCGTGGACATCTCCTTTGATTTAGAAGAAGTGGACGTGAGGAGTGGTGGCGTTTGGCTTGTTGGTAGAATCGGAGTTCAGAAATTGGGGTTTTTGTTACGCAACCGCAATTTCTCTTCTTCTAAGGCTCGAATTTCTAGTTTCCGAGCCATGGTAAAGGCCTCGTCGAATGTGCGGAAAGTTTGAATTTGGAGGGTAGGGGAGATGTGCTTAGCGCAGGCCCGCGTAAATAGTTTGATGAGTTCGGTTTGAGGCAAGGCATACGTAAGTTGGTTGATAAGGCCCGCCATCGTCCAACGAAAACTGCGATAGATTCGTCTTCAAATTGTCGGATGGCATAGAGGTCGATGATAGATACTTTCTTGGCAATGTTAATGGAGAAATGATCCAAGAAAGATTGGGCTAGTTGGTTAAAAGAGAAGATTGAGTCTTGGGTTAAAGCGCATACCACTCCAAGGCAGTCCTGATAAGGACATGGGAAAGGTGCGCAGTAACATGAGCATCATCATGGGCAATCAAATAACAAGCATGTCTAAATGATCGCAAGTGTTGTTGAGGATCCTCTTTCTTTGTTAAAATGAGTAAACTTTGCAACTCCCATTGAGGAGGATATGAATGAAGGGGACGAAGGGTGAATGGGCTCCACAAACTTGCTCGTATGTCGAAAGCGCTACGACTTCACGAAATGGAAGCCTCTGGTTTTGCATTTTGTCCATCATTTGTTTGATGAAATCTATGGTTGGATGAGATGATGGTGCATTGCGAGAATAGGGATGTCCCATATAAGGTGTTGAGGTTCTTTGGATACGTGTATGGGAATGAAAAGGTAGGCGGAGCTTGAGAAGGAAAGCTCGTGTGAATAGGTGGCGAGAGTAAGTCATGAATGGAGTGGTCTCGAAGAGAGATGAGATAAAGCGGTTGGTGGTAACGATACGTGGGGTCCAAGGTTAACCAAAGGAAAGCTAATTGGGGTCGTATGAACCTCTCGGGGAAGGCTTCCCGGATTGGGAGACGGGGCTAGAGATGCAGAAGTAAGGCGGTGTTATCGGGAGGAGTGGGAGCTAAATGAGCAGCTATACTAATAGGCATGCAATAAGGAGGTGACCATCAGCGCATACGGTCGGGGCATGAGACAAATAGTATTGTGCAGCTACTGGGATTAGCATCCAGAAATTTGGCAAAGTCCTTGTCTCCTACAGAATTGGGGGATCTCACCGGTGTCCGTAGGGTTCCCTATAGAATGTGAAGGGGTGATTCAGCAAAGACATAGAGCGGTGCATGTGAAACCATGGCGGCGGCTTGCTTGCCTGAGTGATGACAACCATGTGACAAGCTACACACACGGAAAGTTTCAATCTATCAAGAACAAAAACAACCTCAAAGAAAGTCAGCTGGTTTGTTGTAATGATGAAGACGAAGAACCGAGCATCGGTTTAGTAACCGATGTCGATCACAGAGCAAACAACGCGTCGGTCCCTTAACCGATGCGGTGTCAAAAGTCTAGGATAAGAAGATATAAAAGGCTGCTAATTTGATTTTTAGCAACGCATTGAGTATATTTATCAACTTATCGATCACGAAGACAAAGTATGACAAGAGAAAATGAATTTGGAAACAAGCAAGAGGCACACGCAAATCTAGAGACTAATCCTAGGGTTAATTTTAGTTATCGTGGGCTTATGCCTTTAGACGTAAGATGATGTCAGAATCCTAAACAACAAGACCTAGGGGAAATGTCAAGTTTGTTTTGGCTTATAAGGTTACCTCAATCGGGTGGAGGAATACCGCGGAAAAGGGGGGATGTTTGAGCTGTTGTGTTAATTGTGAAGTGATTCGGTATGTGTTGTGCAGTGAAACTAAGGTTAATTTCCTGTCAATACCGTGGATATCACCCCCACGTGTACGACCTGTTACTTAATCTATGTTCACTAGAATTGAAGAACAACAAGCAGGAATGCAATGCACGTGTTTTAAACCCAAATCAAAAATTATATTCGATGAAGCAAGAGAGATGACTTTCACTAATGCGAAACTAGGAAAGCAAGACAAATTCTTTACGAAATATATAACAAAAGCAGCAACAACAAATATGCTTCCTAAAATGAAAATAAGCAAGAGAAAGAAACCCAAAATGGGTCCCACACTGTGCCAAAATGTTTCGCTCGGAATGTTTCGGCTTCTGGGAATAGAGTTGCTTCTATCCTTTCATTCCTTTTAGAAACAGATGAGGTTAGGGTTAGGAGGAATACCTGTTGAATGTCGAGATGGTGTGCGCGTACCGTAGAGAAAGATCAGGCTGACTGCGAAGAACTCCTTTTGTCTTGGAAGGACTACTCAGTAAATAAGAACACAAGACCACAAGATTTTGATTAAACAATAAATGAGGAAGCGCCTTGGGCCTGTGAAATATAAAAATTCCCTTTCGAAGGTGGTCAGTTCCCCTAATATGAATTAACACAAAAGCGCAAAATATCAATTAAATTGTCTCGTTGAACCGGGTAGGGGAAAGGTGGTTTTTACGGTTTTGATCGGAGGAACCGATGTCGATTCGCGATAATCGATGCGATTCTTAACCGATAAGCGATACCGGTGGGTTCTAGGATCTTCTTGGTAGCTATGGTGTTTCATAATGGCATTTGGTTTTGGATGGTATTAGGAAATGGGATGGTTAGAAGCAAAAGAATGACAGCTTAGATGCAATAGCACGTTGGGTAGTGGATTCAAAAGCATTTAGGAGGACCGAGATTTAGGTCGAGCCGAATGGTAGGTTGACGCCGTAGGTCAGTTGTGAACAAGTGAACAAATGTTGCAGGCAAGAAAGGTGGATAGAGGCGATATTGGTGAAAAAGAGGCAAGGAGTAAATAAGGGAAAAGAATGGGGTGAAAGTTGGGTAGCGAACCGATGTCGATTCGAATGACCGATATCGGTTAAGGACCGATACCGGTTCCTTAGGGCAAAATGAAACCGATATCGGTGAAAGGCGAAAAACCTATAAAAAGAAAAATACGGCTTGTCATTGTCACTTTTGTTATTTGCAATCCAAATCGACTTGTCTGACGTGGAGACTTGGGATTAGAGGCTGGATTGAGTGAGGTGGAGCTATTGTATTGGCGGAGAGAGTTGATAGTGGGCCCGATTAAGGAGGAGGCAGCAGTTGATTGGCCGGGGACCCAGCAGATCAGGATTGGAGCCATGGCACAGGCAGGAGGAGCTGGAGGGGCTGGACCAGCTGGACCGCCACCACCCATCCCACCACGACGACGTGTCGTCGTTCGGGTAGATTCGAAACTCTTTAATTTGGTGATTTGGTTGTATTATGCTAAATTGGGGGTTTGGGTAGGAATTAACCTTTTTTAGGAAATAATGAGAAAATGGAAATGATTTGAGAAAGGGAGAGGGTAGATAGGTTAGATAGGCTAAGGTGGGTAGGTGGGTAAGTTTTTAGGGTTTTTGGGTGGGTAGATGGGTAGAAATAGGTAAAAAATGGGTTTTGGGGGCCGCGCGGGGGTTCGGCTCCGGGAGAGGACAGTGACCGATGTCGGTCACTAAGCGACCGGCATCGGTCGCACAATTTTAGGGAAAGGGAGGGTTGTTGGTGACCGGCGTCGGTCATGTATCGGCCGGCGTCGGTTGTGGGTTTATGTAGGGGTTGGGTTGGGTTGGGGGTGGGTGTGGGGTTGGGTTGGTTGTTTTGGGTTTGTTGGGTTGGGTTGTGGGTGGGAGTGGGGGTTGGGTTAGGGGTTGGGTTAGGGGTGGAGAAGGGTTAGGTGTGGGGTTAGGTTTTGGGTTTTGGGTTGGGTTGGGTTTTGGGTTGGGTTGCGGGTCGGTGTGGGGGTTGGGTTAGGGGTTGGGTTAGGGGTGGAGAAGGGTTAGGTGTGGGGTTAGGTTTTGGGTTTTTAGGTTGGGTTGGGTTTTGGGTTGGGTTCGGGTCGGTGTGGGGGTTGGGTTAGGGGTGGAGAAGGGTTAGGTGTGGGGTTAGGTTTTGTGTTTTTGGGTGGGTTGGGTTTTGGGTTTTTGGGTTGGGTTGTGGGTCGGTGTGGGTGTGTGGGGGTGGTAGGTTGTTAGAGGGGGGCGGTAGAGAGTCAGGGTATGGTCGGGGGGATAAAAAGGGGTGTTTAGATGACAAAGTAGATGTTGTAATAAAGAGTAGGTCTAAGGATGTGGGTTGGTTTTGCGAGAGCACGTCGGCGATTGACGATGCGGGATAGGATGCCCCCGCTGTTGGTGCGGATGAGGCCACACGTATCTGCGGCTCATTGGGCCATCATGCGTGAGGTGGGACTCGGCGGAGTCCAGACAGTGAAGTGATAGAGAGAGATCACGGCTGATGGTCACCCTCATCGAGAGATGGGATCAGCGACAATGTGTTCCATCTCCGTGGGAGATGACCGTCACATTGGAGGATGTGTATCGCATCCTTCGGTTACCTATCGAGGGAGAGCGATCTTCGAGTAGATTCGAGCTGCGATGGGACAGATATCTGCAGTTTTGGGGATACGGCCCGCTTATTGACCTACCATGCGCGAGTATCGGCATGGTGACATGCACCGTGCGTGTGCATCGTCACGAGACACGACTGGCTGTGTTGATGATGGTTGGGATCACCTGCTTCGCCCTCCCGGACTCAGAGGGAGGCCGCTTCCCACGAGCATTGATGGGGGTACTGCTGGAGATGGTGGAGGAGCACACCTGTTACGCCTGGGCACCAGTATATCTGGTGCAATTATACAGGGAGCTATGGGGCTATCGCCGGAGGAGGCGATTTGGTATTTGTTCTACATTTTTGTTACATTGTTGGGCATACGAGCACATCGTATGCATCGAGCCGATAAGAGGGTTACCCAGGCGAAAGCAGGGCCACAGGTCATATACCGATATGGCTTTCAGAGGTGGTTGGGGGTCGTGGGCCAGCCACGAGTAGTTATGGCAGGTCGGGATGTGGCATACTATAGACATCTGCTAGAGGGCCTTACAGCAGTAGACATTGTATGGAGACCCTACAGAGGTCACCATCCTGGCAGAGGAGCCCGCTTACAGTTGCGCCTAATCCAGTACACATTCTGGATAGCAGGACGGAGGCCAGGAGAGTACGAGCGGATACCCCTGGAGAGGGTACGCAGGCAGATGGGGCTACGACAGGACGAGCCACCTCCCGTTCCTCAGTACAGGAGAGATGATGTAGAGGCCCCACTACCTGCACCACAGCCTTTGGATCCAGATTGGGTAGCAGAGAGGCCAGCAGGTGAGGGTATAGATGATGCTGGGTGCACGGGAGCATACGAGTGTGGGTGGTCAGGCAGAGAGCAGCCAGATAGTCACACTGCTGACGGACTTGACTGGCTGCAGTTGATAGGAGAGAGATCAGCTCAGGGGTCAGTGTAGCTCTTACGAGGCGCTAGCTGCAAAGACAGCACGAATAGGTGTCTTACGAGGCAGCTAGCCTGAAGGCTCGAGCACGAGCAAGGCGGCACCACCACCAAAGACCTGACCACACAGTGCGAGTACAAAGCAAAGACAGTACAAAGACCCACACCACCACCAAGAATGAATGTACAGCCACAACCCCAAGCACGCAGTGCAGTGCGGTACCACGCAACCACGAGCACCACCATCGGCACCAAGCGGCCACGAGCACAGGGGGCACTGGTAGTAGGTGTCAGGGGACCAGCCCCAGTACCTACGGTGGCTCGAGAGCGCTACATGGAGGCTAGAGCGGAGGCCCGATACTATCAGGATATTCTTGATGGTACCGGGGCTGATTATCAGCCCTATGCGGCACATAGAGCAGAGACCTCTCGGAGCCAGAGGTCTCAGGGAGGTGCAGCCACAGCTGGTGGGTCCGTCACAGGCAGGAGGCGAGAGGCACCACAGGGACCAGCGGGGAGAGGTGCCGAGGGCGGTGGGGAGAGCTGAGGGATCCCAGACATGACTTTTGTATTTAGAGATGGGCACCGGTCTGCGAACCGGGTGTATTGATAGAGGCCTGCGTGCCTATGTATTATTCATGTATTCATTTATTCATTTATTGTATACCGGCCTGCGAGCCGAGTAGGGGTTGTATAGTGGATACCGGCCTGCGAGCCGAGTATATATCTATTTTTGATACGAGGGACCGGCCTGCGAGCCGAGTCGAGATTTTTGACAGTTGATTATTGCTCACTGCGTGCAGCTTTGGTGGAATATGAGATCACGAGAGGCCCGATGTAGGGCACATTGTATTTTGAAAATTTGTATATATATAGAGACGATGTTTTGATCCTCGTGCGGTGTTCAAAATGTGTTTAAATATTTTGTTAATGGTTGGTAATATGTAATGTATGATAAGTTTTAGTTGACATGTTGATCGAATGGATGATGTTGATGTTTTTGTTTTTGCACGTATATATGAATGTCGGTTATGTGATGAATTGGTGGTTTTGTGACATTGTGATATATGTAATCGATGAGTTGGATCCAAATGATGTATAGATTGATAGTCTCTTGATATCCGTAGTTGATGGTTTGTGTATTTGTATAAAATAAATGATGTTAATGAAATTGTAATGCTATGTGTGGTGGATGAACAAATGTGGTAAATTGTGTTGTTTATGCGGGAAAATAGGCGGCGCGACAAAAATTTAGGTGAGAAATGAAGAAAAGAACGCTGTTGAGAAAAGATAGGTGTAACCGATATCGGTTAAGGAACCGATATATCGAGTATGACAGATCGATATCGGTTAAGTAACCGATACCGGTTATTTAGGTATGAGCTTTTCTAAAAATAGAAAAGCTAGGGTGGCAACTTAAGTTTTAATTTTAGAGCCATGCAAGAGGTTAAATACGTGAACGCGACGCTTTTTGACGACTGAGACAGGTATTTGCATGAGAGATTTGAGTGATAAGGAGAAGAGAGACAGGAATTTGTATGAGAGATTTGGGTGATAAGAAAAGAGACTGGGAAGGTGAATGCGATCGGAGATTCAGAAAGTAGAAAGGTGAATTTGAAAAGAGTGGTGATAATGGCAGGACGAGGAGAAACATCCAGCAGGCAGGGACAAGAGGGAAGACAAGGGCCACCTCAAGCTACTGCAACCCCAGAGGTAAATGTTTTGGTTGTGATTTGATTTTTGCATGTGTTATGAATAAGAGATTAAGTGGGTAGATATGAAGAAGAAAACATGATAGCAAGGGTTATAAGTGAGGTAAGTGTTACGTGGTAGGTAATCACGGGTTTCGGGTATGTCTGTGTATACAGAGAGGAATAAACGAGCAATTTATTGTCGTAGGTGGTTGTTTTAGGCAAGATGTATGTAATTGACAGTGACCGGTAGCGGTTAGAAAGAACCGGTATCGGTTACTCAACCGATATCGGTTATGTATAACCGATACCGGTTACTGGAGGAATTTCCAGAATGTTTGAAAAACCCTGACGGATTGAATGGTTGTTTGTTGTTTTGGTGTATGCAGGCAGAGGCAGGATTGAGGATGAATGATAGTGTGCCAGCGCTGTTGTCACGAATCCGAGCGGATGTAACACCAGCTGAATGGACATTGATAAATCGTTTGGGGTTAAGTGGAATCCGCTATTATTCACGAATTGCACGTAATCATGCTATGTTGCAGGCATTGATTGAGAGATGGAATCCCGAGACAAATACCTTTTATCTGCCAACAGGGGAGATGACAGTAACATTGGAAGATGTGTTTCGGATTTTGAGACTCCCTATTACAGGAGAACCAGTATATCAGGCACTACCTAGCGGCACGGGGAGCGATAACAGCAGTATTTGGTCCATACGCATGAGATCCGACACAAATGAGGTTTATCTTTTACATATGGGGTAATGTATGCAGCACACCCTGAGGAGACAAGGTTAGCAGTGATATTAATGATAGCGGTAGGGTATTATGCGTTACCGAGGGCGGAAGGGGGAAGATTTCCAAAGGCATTGATGTGTGTTATTTGGGAGATGATAGAAAGGAATGTGACTTTTGCATGGGCACCTGCATATTTGGCGGAGCTATACATGGGTTTATGGGCTTATAAATAGGCAAAATCACGGGGACGACCTTTGGATAGTTCATACTTATTACACTGTTGGGCCTATGAGCACATTGTTTGTGTGCGACCAATAGGCCGACCCATCCAGTCGGGAGAAACCGGAGTGCAGAGGTTGGGATTCAGACGATGGGTCCAGACAGAACAAGAGGCCAGATCCCAGGCCGTGACGGGTGATATTGAGTATTACAGGCAGGTATGGGAGAGAGTGACGGTTGCGGATATCTGTTGGATCGCAGGCACAGCCGGGTGAGTATGAGAGGATTCCTATAGATCGCGTGCGGCGACAATTTGGATTTGTGCAGGATATACCCCTGGCTTATAGACCATATATGAGGATCGACGCCGAGGCAGCATTCTCACCTCCCCGGCCAACACCTCCAGAAGGGCCTGAAGAGGTAGCAACCGATCGCAGGGTAATGGATGCGGGAACGACAGAGGTCTTTGCAAGAGCCTTGATTGGGGTGCCAGGCTAGTATTGGGGTGCTTTGCGCAGAGCCTTGGTCATAGTCGGGTGCCTTGATCCTTTTCCCACTTTATCTCCATCTTTTGGGAACTTTCTAGTCATTTGAGCATTCTATATTTTTGGTGGTCGGTCTCTTTGGGGTTAATTATGAAATTATATCAAGAGAACCATATAAATATAAAGTTATAAGACCATAATGAGGACCAAACACTAGACACTACTATTATCACTTAAAGTTGCATCCATCAAAGGCTCCATTTACATCCATCTAACTCCATCACAAGGGACAAGGTTGGTTCATCTACATCACATTACATAGGAGGGAAGTTTATTTTATTCCATCCACCATTTACTACATTTTTTTACATATGGTTATAGCTCTCTACTTCACAAAGTGTGATTGGAACAAGAGCACCTAGGGCACAATATGCACACACACATATAGAACTACATTTGGGTCTAAAATGTAGTGCAACACTCAATTAGTAAGTCCACCATTGTGGTCGTTGAGGATAGTTTAACCCCTTCATTTGTATTTTTCTTTTTTAGGGTTTGATGCTTATTTTGGGGTTTAACATGTCTTCTCTTCATCTTTGATTACCAACGACATTTGACACAGTGCGTGACATACATGTGATAGGAAGCGAAGGCTTTGCATCACCTCGTAACACTACAAATCTGATTTTTAGACCTCCTGCACAGTACTAGGGTGCCCAAAGACTTAGACTAGGGCACCCCAGGTGCCTTGATCCTCTCCTAGGCACTCTAGTCCACTCAAACTACTCAAATCTACAATTTTTGGACCTAGGCATAGTCATTTCATCCTCTTATTTATTTAGTCACATCTATGACACAATCCTAAATAGCCATCGAATCAGCTAAGCTCTTTATAACCCTTCTTTGCACATTAGGGTTTCACATTTCATTTACCTAGTTTCTTGGATCATTTTTCATATTTAGTTTAGGCATTTACTACACAGTTTTACTTCTTAGATTAACATCAAAATATCATATTTCAGTTAACCACATACCCTAAGTAGTCAAGTATGGACCGTGGGACTAGAGTGCTTCATAGGGTAGTGTGTCACATTGATTGAGAGGTGTGTTGATTGTGTATGATGTGTTGTTAAATGATCGTGCATGTGAACATGTTGAGTGTGTGTTGTGTATTTTCAAATGTGTGATGTGTTATGTTGATTGTGTAGGAGAGATATGTGTCATGTAAGCATCGAATGTGTAATGTGTTGTGTATATGTAGGTTGTATAAGATTTTTGTGTTGATTGCACATGAGGAAGATATGTCATCTGATGTAAGATAGAATAGTATATCACATGTGTGTTAATTGGGTTGTTTATTGATAGATACATGAGGAGATTGAGTATGTCAAGTGTGTGTAGTGTGTGGGGTTCATGTGTATAGGATGCCCTCAACAATCAAGTGTGAACCATAGCATAAGAATGTGTCATTGGGTAATTATGATATGTTCGTGTATCAAGATGTATGTGACGTATGTGATAGAATAGATGTGAAGTAATGATAATTTGAGACGTTTGATAGTTTTGGGGAGGAAATAAGTGTGATGGCCCGAGTTTACTATAATGATAGATATATATGCGAGAACGCAAGAGGTACCATGCCATTGTGGGAGAGCATTGTCTATGTCGTGATAAGAGAGAGTGCCAACACAATGGTAGGTTGAAGCAACATTAGGAACATGTGATAGTGGAGGAGTTTAAAATGTGTTCTTCCCATCGCGTCGGTAGGAGTAAATACTTTGACAAAATTGATTAGTTGGAGATTATGTTGGATTGAAGACATTGTAGAAGCCTTGATAGGAGAAGAGGGTGAAGTGATTTTGAGAGGTGGTTGTGTAGGTTGACTTGCTAATGTCATAGATTACTTAAGAAGAGGAGTGAGGCTGATTTTGAGAGGTTGTTGCTTAGGAGGTGCTTGACTTATTGTAAAAGTAATAGTGGCATGATGCTCCTTAGATATAGATGAATCAGATTTGGGAACCCAATGATATTTATCATTTAGAGATGGGAACGTATTAGAATGTTTTGCAAAAAATGAGAGAAAACCCTAACATGAAAGGTTCTTGATAATTCGTTGTAAAGCATAGAAATCGTTATCATTATGTCCATTAATTTGATGACAATTGCAATATGGAAGGCATTTATATTTTGAAATTCGATAAAGCGAGGATAAAAATGAGCAGATGAAAAGTTGATTAATTGATGAGCTATGAGTTATGGAAGAATATTTTGTTGTTTAGAATTAATTGTAAATTTGAGATATGCAAGGAGTGGAAATATTTGAGGCTCAATAATATGAGCACATGTATAAGACATAGAATGAGGATGCAAAGAAGAACTAGCATGAGCTTGAGAAGTGTCCTTAAGTTGTTGGATTTCATATTTTAGAGATGTAATTGTGGATTCCATAGCCTAAAATTTATCTTGAAATAAAGAATGTAAAGATTGAATAAATTTGCAAATAGATTGATTGGAATATGAACCAAAAGGGTCCTCGAGAAAGATGATCGAAGATAGCATTGACTTGAGTAGGCAACATGTTGATAGGAATATACATAGTGTCTAGGGAATGAAAGAGGGATATTACCTTGAAGAACGGACGAGAAGGCCACGCTTGGGATGAAAGCGGGTAAAAATAGATAATGTAGTGATTGTCCACTTTGTAAATAAATGCCGAGCAGTCCAAAAATGCCATTTGAAGGAGAAAACACATATGATCAAAAAAAACACCTTAATGACCCAAAAATGCTAGAACAATGAGCAAAAATCTTTGGAAAGGAGAAAAACACCTTAGGACAAAGTGCAAAAATGCGACAGGAAAAAACACTCGTAAAAGCGGAAAAATGCCAGAACAGGTTTTGAACGTGGGAACAAGTGCAAAAACGTGAGAGGTTTTGCAAAAAATGTGAGAGACCAGGAAAAAACGTGAGAGGTTTTCAACAGGCTCGTAAAAATGTTTGAGACCAGGCAGAGGTAACTTCGAGACAGCAAGGAACCACAGTGATGAGGAAAAAGCTCGGAATAGTCTGAGTATACACCGTGAAGAAAAAACAAGGATCCCTACCGGTAATAACAGTCCATGCTAAAACGAGCTCTTCTTTTACCCTACAGGCGTTGAATTTGAACACAACCAGCAAGAAACACACAAACAACCCAGAAACAATAGCCACAAAGATCTAGAAATATCCAAATATGAACTCAACTGATAAGCAAACCAACCAAATACCTTAACTTGCAACTGCTGAAACCTCAATACGAGGTGAGCAATAATTCCAAAATGATAATCAAAAAAACTTACACACGAGGAAATGAGAAGAAACTAGAAGTAATAAACAACTGAGAAATGAAGAGTGCACGTTTCAAACCAGCTCACGATACCATGAAAGAGGCATTCGCAGAACCGATGTCAAAAAGTGATGCACCACAACGAAGTTGCACTCTAATGGTAACATCAAGCCAATGCAATATGCAAGATTCGAAACAATGGAAAGAAGATTGCAAGTAAGAAGAATGGGTCTGCTCATACTCATAGATCGAAAAATAGGAAGTACAAATAGGGGTGTTGTGTAACCCCATGACTAAACATGGAAATAACTCAATGATGCCACTAACGCATATGACGTTGACTGACGCATATGACACCACTAGAAGAGCGGTTACAATTCCAAATAAGGAATGTAACTCCTATGATGCATTGATGCAAATGACAATGTCAGATTCTATGATAGAATCTAACACTTGTCATTTGACTTCCTAAGACCTATGACTCTCGCAAGGCAAGATGACTCACCTAGGTGATGTGGAATGACCTGGATCACACACACCAACAGATAGAAGAAAAAGGAGCCAAGAGTATTCAAATGCGGGTTCACCAAAATGTTTAAGCTGAAAGTGAATCTAAATGATGTTGTAGTAGTAAATAAGTACAAAAATTAAGCACAAAAATAAAGCCAAGCAAATTAAGTAGTAAAGTTGTTGACAATTTTGCACCCCCACATGGGAAAAATTTCCAAACAAGGTCCTATACTAGTCCCGAGCTCCCAACCTGGGCCCCACGAGATGTAAAGTAGGTTGTAAATGATTCCCAAGGTCTAACAAAGCAATTGCAAGTGTTTTGGAACATTCGAATGTAATCGACCATTCATATTCATACTAGTTCATGGTCCCCGTGTTGTAGTGCAAAAATGGCCTCGCCCCCAAAAAATAGTAAAAATATCTCATGATGAAAAAATTTAACATTTTGTGTTCTAGGCAATCTTTCCCCTCTCTTCCATCAAAAATTTGGAAAAAGTCCAAAATCTAGCTCGAAAAAATTAAAAATCCTCTTTTAGCCTTAAAGGGCCAACTAAGCTAGAAAATAACTCATCGAGCTACTCGGTGAGTTCGGAGAGATGTAGTGTGAAGGGTGAGTTGGTAGTGACTTGGCGAGTTGAGTTAAATGGATGTGTAGAAGGGCCCTACAAACTTGTCGAGATCATTTGGGGGCTCGCTCGGGTGATCTTGTCGAGGAAAACACCCCAATCAGGGGATGAGTTGGAGGAGTCAACCAAGCCTAGAAGGGTGAGCTCGAATCAAGTTTTGTGGGTTCACAAATGTTGCGAATAATGGGCTTATTCAATACAAAAATTAAGTCGGCAATGTGTAGAGGAATAGATGGGTTGACCTGCACCAAGCATGATTGTGGGAGAAGCTCAAGAGCCCGAACTAGTGCGAAGGAATCATGGGCCTAGTTCGGAAGATGACTCAATCAAGTCATGAACGTGAATGGAGGCCTAAAACCTATAGCCCTTTCAGGATTTTGAGTTTTTGTAATTCGAAACTCTGTGGCAACGTGGCAAATGTGAGTAGAAGGAGCCCGAAAGTGTGAACCTCGAAAATGAGTGACATGGAATAGGTGAATTGGGATCTGTCGACACTAAAATTTTCCTCCGTAATTTCTATTTCATTAATGTATGTATTAGGAATATGATGTTGTTAAGTATAATTAGTAGTAGCGTCTGATAGAAGATAACGGCACCGTCAGTACGGTGCCACCAATAATGTGGAGTACGGTAACAGTCAAAGTACAATAGGAATGTTGTAAAAAGTAAATATTTTTCGTAAGTGGTCCGGTAATGTTAAAATGTCAAAGTTTGGGTAATTAGAGAAGTAGGGTCTACGTGATTAGGAATTAGAAATATTATATTGGTAATAAGGACAAGGAGTGAGGTCATAAATATTTTGTATATTTTATTTGTAAAAAGTCTAAAAATGTGGAACCCATGTAAAATGATAAGGTTTATCTTATCTTAAAAGATAAGCTTACATGTACAGATAAGAGTTAAGGTATGGAATATGATTCGTCAGAGTGGATTTCTTATCCTATCTTAGAGATAAGATGGATAAGCTCTGGAAGTTCTATAAATAGAGAGGCCACCCCCTCATTTAGCATAGAAGGAAGTAGTGAGAAATATTGTAGGAAGTGTGTGAAGGAAGCCATCAGTTTAAAGGTGTGTTGAAGAAGCCATTAAGAGGTGTAATTGTAAAGTTTCTCCCATAGTCTTGGTGAAAGGCAAGTGAAGTCAATA
The DNA here is from genome assembly GCA_018340775.1 of Taxus wallichiana var. yunnanensis. Classification (NCBI taxonomy): domain Eukaryota; kingdom Viridiplantae; phylum Streptophyta; class Pinopsida; order Cupressales; family Taxaceae; genus Taxus; species Taxus wallichiana. The sequence continues at coordinate 109,984,382 of CM031237.1, read as the reverse complement.
ACACTTGAAGTACCTCATGGGTGAGATTGTAATAGTTTCATGTTAATATTATAATTTACTTTGATATTTCAGATTTGTCATCATTCCATCTTATCATAGTCGATGGTATTCTTGTGTTATGTTGTTGTTTTGTTTCCAAATTACATCCACCAAACTAAAGGATGTGCATTAGTAAATAATCATAGCACGAGGAGTTCCCGGTGAAGAATTATCATAGTGCCGGATTGGTGATGACATTTTGGTTCCGTTGCTGGGACCATTCTTCGTTGGTGGATTTTCTGGAGAGATATTCCCACTTAGTCAAAAATCAATTGAAGGGTAACCTTGTTTTTCTTGTGCGTATAGTAGTTACCATGGTAAAGTCATTTTTGCCATGAATAGTAGTTACCATGGTAAAGTCATTTTGTTGGGAATAGTATTTACCGATAAAGTCACTTTTACCGTGAATAGTATTTGTGATAACTTCACTTTTACCGTGAATAGTGTTTACCACAAGAAAGTCAGCTTTTACCGTAGTAAGTCAAGTTTTACCATAGTTTACCGTGGTCATTTCTATTTTCTATAGAAAGGTGTAAAGTCACTTTCTAGTATAGTGATTCCAATTATTTGTGCACATAAGTCTTGTTGATTGTACTTGTGGGTTGGTATTTCACGGTGGTTACTTTTGAAAATGGGAAAGATACCTATTTTTTCAGCTCAATCTAATGAAGATGCTTCTTCTTTTATTCAAGAGTTTAAGCTATCTTGTATTTGTAATGGCCTTATAAGAAGGGAACAATGGACTAAATTTTTCCTACCTTTTTAGATGGTTCAACACTTAGGTGGTTTGAAACACTAGGTGATAATGTGAAAAATTCATGGGATTTATTAAGCGAAAGTTTTCTTGAAGAATTTGGTGAACAATGAAATATATGCAGATCTCATGATCGATATCACAAAGCTATCCCAAGGAGAAAAGGAGAAGATAAGGGATTATCATGCTTGTGTTCTAGAGCTAAGGAGGAAGCTCGATGCCCAGATCCGGAAGGAAGGATTAGCGGATGGGTTGATGAATGGTGTGGATAATCTCCTCGTAAGCACTTCATTCTTGGGATGAAGCCGAGAGATCGAACAACGAGTGAAGTATGACCTCCCAGGCTACCATTGAACAAGCAAAGGAGATTGCAAGAAGGTAAGAAGAAAGCATGGAAGAGGATCCCAAAGAAATTGTTGCTAAAGTAGACCCTACACCAGCACCTTTGGTCCGAATCCACAACCACTCACCGGTGAGCACAAATATTTCTCCTAGTACATCTACCGAGTATGAAGATTTGCTCAAAAAGATGGGTCGATTAACTATTAATCTTCTTGAGGAAAGGAATTTAGTTCTCGGGGAGGAGATAGAGGTCCAAAAAGAAATATTTCGAAGTTGTATGTTATGGTTGTTATAAAAGGGTCATTATAAGTATAATTGTCAGATAGAGCTTCTACATCCGGTAAAGGAGATAATGATAAAGGAAAAGCACTGTGAATTCTTTTGATGTAGTAGATAAGAGCAGAAATAATGAAGTAGATGTTTTGTAACAAAAAAGAAAGAAAGAAAAGATAATCAAGATGGAAATGATCCTAAGAAGATGAAAGAAGAAACTAGTAAGAAACATAGAGAAGAAAGTTGGGTGTGTAGGATTTTACGATTTCACGGGGGCAAGGACCATACTCCATCTTGGAAGATCTGTCCAAAAGGCTTGCAAATATTACATATGGTCAACTCTTGGCTATGTCTTCTGAGAAGAGGCGGGAGTTGCGAAGTGGACTCAATGCTCGAAGAAGGAAGGAGGTTGAGGTCCCTATTTTGGAGGCAGAGGCGGATCCCTATGCTCCACAAGCTGAGGTATTATGTAATGGTATTTCAATTCATAATGTCTTAGTTGATGGAGGTGCTGCAGTTAATGTAATGATTGAGTCTGTAATGAATATGTTGGGTTTAAAAATTGATCGCCCTTCAACACTTATGTTAAGGTCATTAAATAAGGGAAAAACTAAACCAGAAGGTGTAGTTTCAAATGTGGCAATATTTGTTATGGGTGTTGTATGTGTGGTAGACTTTCAGGTGATGAAAAATGGTACTGTTGCGTACCCAATGCTGCTGGGAAGACCATGGCTAAGGAGAGTTCATGCAAGAAACTATTGGAATGAAGGTTTCATGACACTTGGACGTGGTAGAGAGAGGGTGAAGATAAACGTGATCCTCGACATCATAAAGCGAGAACTGTCGATCAAGTGATGAAACTAATGATTAGACATCCTCTCGATTACTCTAGTACCGAGTGAAGTGGACACCGAAGATGAAGAAAGCGAGGTGGATGTTTGATCATGGATATCCTTCCGATCACACCTACTCATGACCCCATAAAATTATCTCGAAGAAGAAGTTGATGATCGTCTCCAACAAATAAAGATTGGTGATCGTTGTGATGGAGATTGAGAAGGAATGCTACCTCCAGCTCTTTCGAAGGAAGCTCAATAAGGCAACAAAGAAGGATCATTACCCTCTTCCATTTTCAGATCAGATCTTAGACGAAGTAGTGGCGGGAGTGTTATAGTTTTTTGATGGATATAGTGGCTATAACCAAGTTCATATAGCAAAGAAAGATCGGTGAAGACCACGTTCACCACTCCTTGGGAATGTTTGCTTATAGAGTTATGCCTTTTGGGTTGTGTAATGCTCCAAAGCAACATTCCAGTGTTTGATGAATAGGGTGTTCGAACCCTACATTGGGACCTTCATCAAAGTATTTTCGGATGATTTTGCATTTATGGGAGCAAGTTGGACTACCCGCACCAAATGGAGATAGCATTTAAAAGGAAATAAGGTGCATGAAGCTTTTGGACAACTTAAGGAAGCCCTGGTGTCTTCACCTATTTTGAAGAATCTAGATTGGAGCAAGCCATTCATTGTGTACACTGCTTTGATGCCTCGAGATGCGGCACTAGGAAGTACTTTGAGCCAAAAGGATGAAAATGGGAATGAACATCCAATTTACTTTGGGAGTAGACAAATGAGCGATCTTTGAGGTAAATTATACATAGAATCGAAAAAGAGGCTTTGGGTATCATTTTTTTGTAAAGAAGTTTAGAAATTACTTGTTAGGGAAAAATTTCTAGTTGTAATGAGATCATCGGAGCTCTAAAATATATTGTAAATAAGCCTAACCCATCGGGAGGATAGCAAGATAGATAATTTTGCTACAAGAATTTGAATTTGATATTATAGATAGGCCAGGAAAGAAGCATGTCAATGCAGATGCACTCTCTCGAGCCTATGATGGTTTAGGATCATCTTGTGATGATGATGATTTCCCCGATGCAGCATTGTTATCCCTTGACACAATCCCTAGTGAATACATAGATATTTAGAATTATCTGAATGAATTCAAGTTTCCTGATGGTGCCAATGCAAATACTAAGAGAAAGATTACTCAAGCCAATCGTCCATATTCTATTCTGCATGGAGTATTATTTCGAATAGGACCTGATGGACAGTACAAGAGGGCAGTTGGACGTGATCAAGGGAAGGAACTGCTAGAAGAATTCCACAATGGTACATGTGGAGGGCACTTCTTTGGACAACTTACAGCAAGAAGGATCTTGGATGCAAGTTATCACTAGCCCACTCTTTTTAAAGATTGTTATAATTATTGTAAGACATGTGATATTTGTCAAACACATGGTAACCGTAAGACTTCATCAGCTCCATTATGTCCTATTCTTCCCCTTGGTCCCTTTGAAAAGTGGGGAATAGACATTGTAGGTCCACTTCCAACTACATCATGCCAAAATAAGTATATTGTAGTTACCACAGATTATTTAACCAAGTGGGTTGAAGCTAGGCCATTGAAAATAGCTTCCATGGATGAAGTGGCAAGGTTCATGTATGAACGCATTGTCACAGATTTGGTTGCCCATTAGAAATTGTAATGGATCGGGAAGCCACTTCATTAATGAGGTAGTAGAAGCCCTAGTCAATAAGTTTTCTATTAAGCACGGGAAGGCAACAACATACAAGCCAAGCACAAATGGACAAGTGGAACAAACAAATTTTGTGTTTTGTCAAATTCTAGCAAAAGATGCGGCCTTGCGGTACATAAATGGGATAAAAGGATTCATCGGCATTGTGGGCATATAGGGCAACATCAAAGTCAAGCCACAACAGGATACTCCCATTTCGGTTGGCCTATGGCATTGATCCAATTCTTCCTATTGAGTTTGATATTTCCCTTTGTGAGAGTTATGAAAAATGAAAGGATGGATGAAAGTGATTGATAAAAAAGAAAGGTTGGTACATCTTCATTTGTTGGAGGAAATGAGAGAAATAGCAAATGATACAAGCCATAAGAAGAAAATGAAGCGAGAAGGAATACTTTGATCAAAAAAACCGATGGTCTCCATTTCATGTGAATGACTTGGTTCTAGTATATGATTCCAGATACAAAAAAAAGAAGACAGAGAAAATTTCTTCCAAAATGGATGGGGCCCTACAAAATAGCAGTTGTGCATGAAAATGGTACGTACTGACTGGAGGAATTGGATGGCACTCCCATTACGAAATGGGTCAACCACAACAAGTTGAAGATTTTCCAAGCACCAGAATAGTCTACTCCGAGGACGGAGTAGAAGCTAAGAAGGGGGAAGATGTCGACACTAAAATTTTCCTCTATAATTTCTATTTCATTAATGTATGTATTAGGAATATGATGTTGTTAAGTATAATTAGTAGTAGCGTCTTATAGAAGATAACGGCGTCATCGATGCAGTGCCGCCAATAATGTGGAGTGCAGTAATGAGTCAAAGTACAATAGGAACGTTGTAAAAGTAAATATTTTTCGTAAGTGGTTTGGTAATGTTAAAATGTCAAAGTTTGGGTAATTAGAGAAGTAGGGTCTACGTGATTAGGAATTAGAAATATTATATTGGTAATAAGGACAAGGAGTGTGAGGTCATAAATATTTTATATATTTTATTTGTAAAAAGTCTAAATATGTGGAACCCATGTAAAATGATAAGGTTTATCTTATCTTAAAAGATAAGCTTACATGTACAGATAAGAGTTAAGGTATGGAATATGATTCGTCAGAGTGGATTTCTTATCCTATCTTAGAGATAAGATGGATAAGCCTGGAAGTTCTATAAATAGAGAGGCCACCCCCCTCATTTAGCATAGAAGGAAGTGGTGAGAAATATTGTAGGAAGTGTGTGAAGGAAGCCATCAGTTTAAAGGTGTGTTGAAGAAGCCATTAAGAGGTGTAATTGTAAAGTTTCTCCCATAGTCTTGGTGAAAGGCAAGTGAAGTCAATAACACTTGAAGTACCTCATGGGTGAGATTGTAACATGATTTCATGTTAATATTATAATTTACTTTGATATTTCAGATTTGTTATCGTTCCGTCTTATCATAGTCGATGGTATTCTTGTGTTATGTTGTTGTTTTGTTTCAGATTACATCCACCAAACTAAAGGCTATGCATTAGTAAATAATCATATCACGAGGAGTTCGGTGAAGAATTATCATAGTGCGGATTGGTGATGACAGATCATTTCGGGGTCGTGGGTGAGTCGACTTTGGTCTTGAGACTTGGAAAACTTCATAAGTCTCCTTTTCGAGGATTCGGGGCTATGGTTTTAGGTTCAACGGTTTAAGAATCCCAAAATATTTGGCTCACGAGTCTCAAAGTGGGGAAGCACCAAAACCCAAAAGGGAGGAAGGTGTCACATGGCGCGAGTGGAGGTCAACCAACTTCAAGTTTTAGGAATAGCTCATTTCGGTAACCCTGGTGAGGTGATTCTAAATTGGAGGCATGTGGATGCTGAAAGGGAAAAGCTCAAAGTCCTAAAGGATTAAATCTCCCACCCAAACTGATTACCGCCGTAGAAGCGGTGGCATTGAGCCATTGGTGTTGACCCATTAGCACCGAGCCAAGTGGATTGAAATATCTACATGCAAGTGGAGCTCACCGATAAGGGAAACAACTCGGTGGTGGAGGAAAAATAGCTCGATACATGCAATTGGCTCAGTGATGTACAAAAGTGAGCTCGATGAAAAAGGAAGGAGCTTGGTGGAGTCCTACAAACCCTAAACCATACCAATCTTCAAACCTGGATATCTCAAGAATTGCTTGGCCATTTTGGGAAAACTTATACTTTCTGGAAAGGTAATTCAGAGGGAATTTCAATGGTGGTGTCAAAAAAATTTCCAAGAGGTTAAGTATAGGAAAAATCCTAGTGAAACATCAGGATAAAAATGGTGATATCTTCCAACATACTCATTCATTTCTTGCAATTTTATAGTCATCAGAAAGGCATTTTTGGGATCTAGAGCATGGCAACATGGGATTTCAGATTTTGTGGTTTCAAAATCTCAAAAATTGAGAGCATTGTAGTGGTAGGTAAGATTTATTAATGGAGGTAGGTGGAAATAGGGGGCATCATGAGTCTATAGAAGATAGACTAGATAGGAGGTGCAATCAGGGCAAGTTTCTTGAAGCTCAAGGAAAACCATTAATGAAAAGAGATATTTTGAAAATCTGAAGGCACTCATTATAGGATTAAATAATGATTTTTTGGAATATTTTTGTCAAATTCTAGATTCATGTTTCTCTCTCCTCTCCTTCAAATCTTCTACTATAAATTGTAATGAGGGCCATTCTTCTAATGTTGGATAATTCTGCTTTACACCCTCCCTTATTCTCTTGTCTGTAAGGATTTTTATGGAGTTTCAAACCTCCCATTTAACTGTAAATGCATTTTTTTCCTCTTGTCCATTATAATGCATTGTATCAAATCTGTGGAGCAATAATATAAGTCTGTGGATGAATTTCAACCCTCTCTTGTGTTCATTGCATTCTCTTGATCTCTCATTGCAATCTTGGTTATCTGTGCATGGTTGTTGTATTACATGTTTAATGGTTTGTGTTTATTGGCTAGTGGATTCACAGTAGTAGATTGATCTGTGGTGTATTTTCATCCTCCTTAATCTAATTTTTGTTTCCATCTCCATGCAAAGCGGTGTTCAACATTCCTTATTGGTGCATCACCTCTAGTAGAATTAGGTTTTACTTTTCTTGCATCCTTCTTCCTGTCTCCTTGGCATTTTAGAGTAGGGTTTAGATTAGTTTCTTAGGCTGGTGAGTGGTGATAGATACAGGAATAGGAAGTTGGCCTTTCTCTGAAGAGCTTTCCCGATTGCAAAGTACCACACTTTAGGAAAAGCTCCATGTTATGCAATCACACTGACTGTCTCAATCCTTCGAATTAAAAACAATCAGGGGTGATGTGATTATGCATCAATATTTTTGCATGCCTAGTGGGACATAGAAGTCTTTTCCACAAGATTTGAAGGAATTTTCATCATTTTTGGACTTAGAAATTGCAAGTTCTTCAATTTCAGACTTTTCACCTCTCAGGTTGAACTCCAAATCAATTTTCAAGGGCTTAACTTGCTCAAAATAAGTCCAAATTTCACCTAATAGATCGGGACCTAAAATTCAAAAGGGTATTTTTAGATTTTAAAATTTTGACTTTCAAAATTTTGGGGTTTTCTCAATTTCGGGATTTTAGGTTTTGGGATTTCAGACCTTCCGAGATTTTGGGATTTCGGGTTTTTCAATTTCGAGAGATCTCTACATTTCAAGATTTTGGGACTGTCAGTTCAAAACAATCTTCAACCTCCAGAAAATCAGCTTTCAAGCCCTTCAAAGTTCATTTTTATTTTGTCAAGTTTGGTGTGTGACTTGGCAACATCATTGGGTTAGCACACCGTTTATACGAAAATATATCAGATCTAAGAATACATGAAAATAAAAATGGATATTCTATCATAAGAAATATACAAAACAATAGATATAAACCAACACCATATTTAATGTGGTTCACCCAGTGTGGGCTATGTCCACCAAGAAACAAGCCAATCTATTATCCAAATCTGTGACAAGATATACAATTCAAGATTTACAATCTTCCACACCTCTCATATGTACATTACTTTATTTCTCTCAAGCTTTTGCTTCTTCTCCAAGAATTCTCTCTCACACAATTATTCTCACAATAATCAATTTCTTATTCAATCTTACTTCTAACCCTAGCTTTCATGCTTATATAGGTGTATATAAACTTAGGGCACTTAGCCATGCAATTACAATTAATAGATCTACTTTAATGCTAAAAATAGATCTAATTCTCGAGAGTTAATTAAAACACTCCCACACAGGTAACCGATGTTGGTTATCCCTAACCGATGTCAGTTCCTCCTTGCCTGACCGATGTCGGTCATGGGTGGCCTATGACGATTCCTGTGTTTTCCAGCAAGTTTCACATTACATGCTAATCTGAAGTAATTGAGCTCCACAACTCAATAATATCCCACTTGGAGATTAATTATTGCACCATACCTATACAGACATCATTCTTGGATCCTTTCTTAGCTTTATTTCTTCCTCTTCAAGTCTCAAACTTGAATACCAACAGAAGTGGAGTGTAGCTCTAACTTTTCCTTTTCTAATAGCTTCGTTAGCATATCCGTAAGGTTCTCACTCATATGAATCTTTTCCAGATTCAATTGTCCATCCTCCAATACTTTTCATATGAAGTGATACCTCAATTGAATGTGTTTCGTTCTTGAATGAAACGCTGAGTTCTTTGCCAAATGAATTACACTTTGACATCCTTTGAACAATTTACAATCACCTTGCTCTTTTCCCAAATCTTCCATGAACACCGCTCATCCATATCATCTCCTTGCTAGCCTCTATAGTTGTAACATACTCGAATCAGTAGTAGGAAAATCTAAAACCTTCGCAATATTTAAATCCAGCTACCTTTCATCCTACCTATTGTTAAAATATATCCAAGTAGTGCTCCTTCTACCATCCATATCTCCAACCATATCCAAATCAACATAACCACATAATGAAATATCTAAACCTCCATAACATAAGCTGCATGCTAGATGTCCCTTTCAAATACGAGTATCCATTGACTACTTTCTAATGCTCTTTACCTAGATTGGCCATATATCTATTCACAACCCCCACTTCTGTGCAATGTCTAAGTGCAGTACAAACCATAGCATACATGAGACTCCCAACTACTGAATTATATGACACTAATATCATGTATTTGACCTCCTCATGTGATGAAGGACACTGATATTTGCTCAATTTGAAGTGTCCAGCCATAGGTGTACTAACAATTTTTACATTTTACATCTTGAACCTTTCTAACACCTTGTAGATATAATCCTCTTGAGACAAATACAATTTCTTATTTTCATGTCCTGTGTATTTACATACCAAGGATTCTTTTTACAACTCCTAAATCCTTCATATAAAATGTGTGAGCTAGCTTTCCCTTAAGCTCACCAATGTCCTACATACTAGATCCTGCAATAAGCATATCATCCCATACAGTAACAAAATAATATAACTCCCATTTTCAAACTTCTTGAAATAAACACAATGGTCAGATTCACATCTCAAGTAACCATGCTCATGCATAAAACTATAAAACCTCATGTACCATTGCCTTGGAGCTTTCTTGAGCCCATATAGGTTCTTTTTCAACATGCACACTAATTTCTCCTTACCCTTGACTTCATACCCAATCGATGCTGTAGATAAATCTCTTCATCCAAATCACCATGAAGGAAATTCATCTTCACATCTAGTTGTTCTAAATACAAATCCTCTGTTGAACCAAACTTAGAACAGTATGAATACAATTCATCTTTACAATAGGAGAAAATATTTCACCAAATTCAATACCTACTTTCTATGCAAATCCCTTTACTACAAGTCTTTCCTTGTACCTTTTCTATCCACCCTCTTCTTCTTTAATCCTATAAACCCACTTGTTCTGCAATGTCCTCTTACCCTGCGACAACTTAACCAAATCCCAAGTCTAGTTCTATTCCAAGGAGTCCATCTCCTCATCCATGTCATGCTCCCCTTTGAACGTGGGTCTTATCCTACATTAATTATTCAAAACTTTCTAGTTCACCATTATCAGTCAATAATAAATAAAATAGAGAAGGTGTAAATGTTTCTGTAGGTTTACTTACCCTTTGTGACTTTCTCATAGGAGTTTGGGGTATCGGAGGCTCATTCTGGACCTCCTGAACATTTGTATCCAAAATTTTTAGTGACCAATACCAATCCCCTGTAACCAACACCGATTCTGTTAACCAATGTTGGTTTGGCTCTTTAACCGAAACTAGTTCAACTAAGCGATGTCATTCAAGGGTCAATGAAACCGGTTACTATGTAACCCTGTCGGTATTACTTTTAAATCCGAGAGTTCATTTTCATTCACAAACTTCTCAACCTGGTTCATCCTTGGGTACCAAAATTTGATCCTGTACATTCTCTTTTCATTCCATTCAATATCACAACTCCTAATAATTTTAGAATTTTCTAAATCCCAAAAATGGAATCGAAATCACCGGATCTATAACCAATGAAAGTGCTATGTTAGATTTTGCACTCAACTTTTTCCTATTTTCCTTATCAACATGCACAAAATCTTATGAACCAAAAACTTTAAGAAAAGAAAGATATACCTCTTTTTGAGTCCAATTTCCTCCTCTGGTATTCATCCATCTAATGAACTTGAAGGCCCATGGTTAATCAAATAAACTGTTATGTCAATTACTTATGTCCAAAAGCTGCAAGGGCAATCGAATGTATCCTCATACTTCTAGCACATTCCATGAATGTCCTATTCATTCTCTCTACAACAACATTCTCATATGGTGTTCTTGGAACCATTCTTTCTCTACATATCCCATTCACTAAACAATAATCATTGAAATCCTTGGTACAAAGTATTCACCACCATTTTCGGATCTAAGGAACTTTAACTTATAATTTGATTCATTCTCAAAAGGAATTCCATCTTTTAAAAGTATCAAAAAAATTAGATTTACGTTTAATACAATAAACCCATACCTTTCTTGTAGCATCATCAATGAAAGTAACATAATACTAGGATCCTCCATGAGAAGCTACGAGTTGGTCCCCACACATCCGAGTGTACAAGCTCCAATTTCTACTCCTTAAGCTGCCCCAAATTTGAGAAATCTCACTCTCTTTTCTTTCCAAAGACACAATGCTCACAGAGACATCAAAATATAAATCTTTCAAATATGATAATTACCCTTAGCCTTTAAGATCTCGAATTCCTTTTTGACTCATATGGCCCACCGATTATGCCACATGCATGCATCGAATCTGAAGTAGATAATGTAGAAAAGGAATCAGTAACACAGGTAGATAAATATAATGTTCCTACCTTCTTAGCTCTTTCCACAACAAAAGCACCCTTGGTGACTTTCCAAGAGTCTCTTTTAAAAGTAACCATGCAACCAGATTCACCTAGTTTCCCTATAGAAATAAGATTCCTTCTTAGGCTTGGCCCATGCCTCACATCTTTCAATACCCGTGTATTTCTATTCTATAATTTTAAATGAACTTCCCCTTTACCAATACTACTACAAGGTTCATCATCACCCAAATAAACATGCCCAAAGTTACCTGGACATAATTTTTGAAATAACCCTTATTAGGGGTTGCATGGAAAGAAGCTCCTAAATCTAAAACCCATGATTCAATTCTAGTATCTAAAGAAAGACTAAGATCATCTTGCATTACCTCTATTGCAGCAAGATTTGCTTCTTTACATTTCTCTGGTTGTTGGTTCTCTTTGTCCTTTGACCAACAATCTTTCATTAGATGTCCTTTATTTCCACATTTCCAACAAGTAATTTCATTACCTCTGGATTTAGATCTACTATCCCTTGACTTTGATTTCCCATTACTCTTACTCTTGGATCTCTCCTTTTGCCTTCCCCTGCTTTCTACATTCAAAGCATTCCAGATGATGATTCCTCTGTACTCTTCCTACAAATTTATTCATTCAATATTATACTAACCACATCATCGGACTTGAGAATATTATTAGCATATTTTGTATTACTAATGGCCATTACCAAGTTATCCCCACTATCAGGCAAAGAACATAAGAATACAAGTACTTTCAATTCATCATCAAACAATATATCAACCAATTTTAATTGATTTACAATAGATTTGAAATCATTCAAATGACTAGATGCAGATCCACCTTCATGCACCTTAGAACTAAATAATTTCTTCATCAAATAAAACTTATTTGAGGCACTAGGTTTTTCATATAAATTAGCAAGAGATTTCATTAACCCTACCGTAGAAGTCTCTCAGTAATATTAGATGTCATGGATCTTTGTCAAGATCAATCTTATAGATCCCAAAGCCTTTTGTCAAGAATCTTTCATTCTTCATTAGTCATCTTCGTAGGTCTAGACTTCTCATCCAACGGTAAATATAAATCTCTTCGATACAGATAATCCTCAATCTGCATCTTCCATAATTGATAATTTCGGCCATCAAAATTCTCTCCCTTGTATTTGTTTTCTTCTGCCATTATTGTAGCTCCCATTCAATCAGAAAACCCTATGTGAGTAAATCTGTCAACACACAAAACCCTCAAACAAATATCGATACCGGTTATTAGGGTTAGCACATCTGTTGTACAGACAATATATTAGATCCAAGCATACATGCAAATAAAAATGGATATTCTAATAGAAGAAATATACAAAACAATAGATATAAACCAACACCAAATTTAACGTGGTTCACCCGAGTGTGGGCTACGTCCACCAAGAAATAAGCTAATCTATTATGTAAAGATTTGACAAGATATACCATTGAATATTTGCAATCTTCCACACCTCTCAAATGTAAGATTACTTTATTTCTTTCAAGTTTTTGCTTCTTCTCCAAGAATTCTCTCTCTCACAATTATTCTCAAGATAATCAAGTTCTTCTTTATTCTTACTTATAAACCCTAGCTTTCATGCTTATATAGGTGTATATAAAATTAGGGCACTTAGCCATGCAATTACAATCAATAGATCTACTTTAATGCTAAAAATAGATCTAATTCCCGAGAGTTAATTAAAACACTCCCACACAGTAACTAGTGTCGGTTAGCCCTAACAATCTTTGGTTCCTCCTTTCCTAACTAATGTCGGTCGTGGGCGACCAACGTTGGTCCCTCCTTAATCGATGATAGTTACTTATGTTCTCAACAAGTTTCACATTGCATGCTAATCTAAAGTAATTGAGCTCCACAACTCAACAACATCCAGCCTTTTAGGGCTCATCTCCTAACACATCTGGTGAATTTGAAGGGAATAGAACTTAGTGGTGGTGTAGTAGCATAGGTTGTCCAAGTATATGAGAAGGATCCAAACTCATTCACAAGCAAGAGAGGAAGGTAATTTTGAGTACTTACAATTATCTCCGCGTAGAGGTACAAGAGGAAGAAGACCACAGAGATCATCATCTCCTCCAAGTAGAGAATTATCTACACCTCCACCTAGCAGACCCTTCCTTTAAAAAACAAGGTTCTTAGGCCAATCATAATGGCACATCTGTAGAATGACCATCACGGGGTCCATCGAATCCTTATGTTTACTTTACTGGGGAAGCATCCCATTGGTACTCAATGCTCAAAATAGTATCTAAGTGGTAGCACTAAAAAATATCCCTTATTTCATTGGAGAGAATCACACAACTCATGTTGATCATATAAAATATATTGCAAACATCTGCACTATTCATGAAATAAATGAAGTAGATGTTACAGTTAAGCTACTAACTTCCTCATTCAAAGGCAAGGCGTTGCAATGGTTTAGGAGCCTGACAATGGGATCTATCCAAAATTGGGACCATATATGCATAACCCTTTGTAACTAGTTCAGAGAAAGAGGAGACAATATGTCTTTATTGGAACAATTAACAACCATTAAGAGGGATCCTAATGAGTAGATGATGGATTTCAATTTTCGATTCTAGTGATCATGGGACCAAATTCCATTTTCCATGAGGCCGGAAGCAAAAGGTGCATTCCTTTACTTTTTGAAGGCTCGAATTCGAGATATAGCAATTACGATTTAGTCCATGGGAGGGAAAACACTTCCAAACACATATGACGTAGCTATTAGAGATGAGAATTTCCTCATTCAAGTTAACAAGTTAGCACCAAGGCCAACTGATTCCTCTATATCAAGAAATTGGAGCTCCTGTAATGAGTCAAGCATGTGATTTAAATCTGATTCTGACTCCAAGAAATCAAAGCAATAACAAATCTTCCACTTCTTTAAGTAATCCATTTGAAAATTAAGATCTTAAGAAATTATTACAAGATATGGCAAAAGGGCAGCAGGAAATGGCCAAGGTATAGCAAGCATTTGGGAATGAGCTAATTACTATCAAGAGACAACGAGCTCAAAACTCTAGGCTTTATCATCCTCAAGTGCAAATAAAAATGCCTTATTTTCAGTCAAATAGGCCTCAAGGCCAAGATCCAAATCAAAACCAGAACCAAGGAAAACCAAAAGCTAATAGGCAATTCAGACCATATGATTTGAATGTAGTTTCAACATTGAGCATTGGTCCCAACACAGAACAACATTGCTCAAGAATATGAATGGTGTTATCCTTGCAATCAACCACATAACCAATCTACTTGTTTCAATGGTGCAATAAATTAGGCCTTAATGGTCTAAACCATTGGTGTGTCCCAAGAGGCAACTGAAGAAGAAAACCAACAGCAAGCAAACACATAGGAAGCACCTTAAACTGAAACAACATTGGTAAATTAGCAAGTGGAGTATTTTTGTAGAATTAACCAACTTCCTTTCCATGTTGTAGCTACCAAAACAAGGTAAAAGAAGAGTAACTTAGAGGAAGGACAATCATCTAACCCTATTTTTTCTCAACCCACTTTCACATCACAAGGTGCTAGTAAGCCAAGTGCAGACCCCGAATGTGCAAAATCAGCCTAAGGCACCCATTGCAGTAGCACATGTGTCTATTCAAGCTCCAAAAATATTGTGCCTGCTAAGAGACAGCAAAAGGATAGTCTATCTCCTTTCAACATCATAAATTAGATGAAGAAAATACATGTGAACATCTCCATGTGGGAGTCACTAGCAATTCCAGGAAGCAATATTTGTTGCAAGGTTGTGATGGAAAACTGGTCCACATCAAAGGAGACACCTAGGGATCAGGAAAATGTTCTTACCAATACAATGCAACAAGATGGAGGTCAACCAAGCAATAATCTGAAACCTCCACCTTTCTATGTCTCATTGATCATCGGAGACAAGTTAGTACACAACTACATGATTGATTCTGGTGCAAGTATCTTGGTGATGCCAAAGTAAATAGTTGATCAATTGAGTATCAAGTATAATTCAGTGTTAAGAGGATTTTTGTAACTAGATGGGACAATAGTTGGAACAATTGGGGTCATCAAAGGGTTAAGCCTAACACTGCATGCATGTCCCAATGTCATTATTTTACAGGATGTATCTGTGATTGATCTTCCACCACTCTTCGCCCTATGTCTATCAAGGGATTTCACATCCAAAATTGGTGGATATCTATCTACAGATTGGTCACACATGATTTTCAGGATAAGGTATGGAGCTAAGGCCATAATCAGGTCAGAGCCAATTGCTAACTTTCACATTAAGCCCCATGTGCCAAGTCCTATCAATGTAAATTGTTCAGCCTTTGATCAAGAGGAGTGTTCAAATGATCAGGAGACATGTACCAAGGTTGAAGGCATTCCAGACTTAACACTTGATGATTGGGCTAACAAAAGACATGCATTTGATCCATACAAAGAAATGGAAGAAGCTGAATTGGGAGTGTATTGTGTACATGAAGAAGATTCACCCATTCCCAGACCTCACCAAGCTAGAAAATAAAGATAACAATGAGGTATGGAAATTGTTTTTGATGGTTCGAGA
The DNA here is from genome assembly GCA_018340775.1 of Taxus wallichiana var. yunnanensis. Lineage (NCBI taxonomy): Eukaryota > Viridiplantae > Streptophyta > Pinopsida > Cupressales > Taxaceae > Taxus > Taxus wallichiana. The sequence continues at coordinate 109,968,490 of CM031237.1, read as the reverse complement.
AGTAGAAAAGGAGCAGGAGGAGGTGCAATGTTAGTATCTCCACATAATTTCAAGTACTATTCAACCTTCAGATTTTAGTTTGCTTGTTCAAACAACATGATGAATACGAGGCTCTAGTCCATGGACTTCACTAGGCTAGGAAAAGAGGTATCAAGAACTTGCAGGTTTTCGAGGGATAGTGAGCTAATTGTTAATCAAGTTAGAGGACAACATGCTACAAAAATGACCTACTCAAGAGTTACAAAAATAGAGTATGGGATCTCATTGAGGACTTTGAAGCTTTCAACATCAATTCCATACCTAGGAAGAAAAATGAAGCGGCAGAAAGGATCACACGGCGGTTGGAGCAACATTCGATGGGCTAGATAGTATTTGATGAGGCCATAAATTACCATTATTTTTCCTTCCAAGTTACCTTTGAAAGTGGATTTAAATGTAATCTAGGAACTTATAGTTTGTTTAAGATAGAATATAGGATATATATCTTGTTCATTCTTTAGAAATATTTTTTTATCTATTTTGTTGACTAATCCTATTGATTATTTGGGAAAAGATGCAAATTCTTGTGTATGCAGGCCATAAAGGAAAGATAATGCTAGTATTGGGAAAGTGGAATTGATCATGGATGGTATATCTAAACTCAAATCTGATTTCATATTCAAATTCCTCTCAAAAAATTATGCAAGTTTAAAAAAATAATCATCTTAATCTGAGATCATATGCAAAAGTTATAGTTGTTTTACGTTAGTTACGGAACTTGTAGAGTTAGTTCGGAACTCGCAGAGTTAGTTTTGGAACTCGCAGAGTTAGTTCTAGAACTCGTAGATTTAGTTCTAGAACTTGCATCAAATGGGGACTGTGAATAATCAAAGAGTCAAATGGAAAATCTGAGAGAGGTTTTTTCATAGTTATGTGTTTAACATAAACCTTGTTCAAATTTGCTACGAGTTTTACCAATGAAGAGAAATTTAAATTTTAGTCACTACTGATCGAGGAAAAGTGTATCGACGAGCACTAAAAGCTCCATAAATGAAACACAAAATTCAAATGGAAAATGTGAGAGAATTATTTGTTCATAGAAATGTGTTTAACAAAATCCTCATTCAAATTTGCTACAGATTTTACCAATGAAGAGAGATGTAACTTTTAGTGAGTCAGTCCGAGGAAAAGTGTATCAGACGAGCGCTAAAAGTTCCATAAATAGAAACAGAAAATTCAAACGGAAAATATAAGAGAGATTTTTGTTCATAGCAATGTGTTTAACAAAAACCTCATTCATATTTGCAACAAGTTTTGCCAATGAAGATAAATCTAAATTTTAGTGAACTATAGTCGAGGAAAAATCATATCAGACAAGCATCAAAAGTTCCACAATCAAAAACAACAAAGTCAAATGGAAAATCCGGGAAAGGTATTTGATCAAAATCATCTTTTGAGGAAAAACCTTCTTCCAATAATGTAGAAGAATAAAATCATTATGATTCTTATTGTCGAAAATCAAGGAGAAGATTTAGGAGCAAATAAGACTTTGACTCAATAATATATCTCTCTCCATATTTTGTGGAGATGGAGATCTTAGTTGTTAGGATTAGAAGAAAGATAAGATCATATTGTATTTCCTAAAATAAGGAGTTGGTTAGATGCATGAATTATAAATGCAACCTTCCACACTTAGATATGTAATTCTCTTCTCCCAAGAAATAAAGATTTGTTCTTTCTTTCCAATCTTTTGAAGTAAAATTATTCTGCAAGTTCTGAATTAAAAGTATGAATTAAGTTCTCTTCCAAGGAATGTGCTGGCCACTCATCCCAAGGAAGATGGATCAATGTATTAATGTTTGTTTCTTTATTTCTGCATTTTTCCTTTTGTTGTAAACTTCTGATTTCATGTTATGTGATCCTTCTTCAATACAATTTTTGTTGTGAACCTGCAGGTGTCTTTTTATCTTTCAGTTATTTTTAATTCAGAAATTTCATTTATGTAAGTTTCATTTCTTTCATGCAACATTTATTTATGCAAGTGTGATTTCCTTTATGCAAGCGTGCCTTTATATTCCTACAAGTGTGATTTCCTTTATGCAAGTGTGTTTACATTTTTGCAAGTGTGCTTTTAAATTTCTGCATGTGTGATTTAAATTATGCAAGTTTGGATTGTGTTTAAAGGATCCGCTTTCCAAGATCTTCTTCTCTTAATACATACTGACCTTTGGACACCAACCCAGTTGACATTATTAATGTCAAGGATTGATGACCCTCATCGGTATTAAAAGAAATAAAACACAACCTCATATCCATGTAATTGTGAGGCTAACAATCCTAGACAACAACACTAGCTAGCAGGTGTTTGAGAATGATCAACAGATCATCAATTTCTTGTAGGAAGAGGCATAACTCTTAGCTAGGAACCGGGAAATATTAGAGCGGTAGTATAGATATCAAGTAGTGCATCGGGGATAAACAAACTTTCCAAAGGTTTGTTACGTTGGAGTCCATCTTCAATCCTAACAACCAGTTTCGGAAAGAAAAGGCCAACATACAAGTAAAGGGAGAAGATTCAGAGCCAATTTCGGTTGGGAAGGAAAAACACTCCAAATTGGAAAAGTGACCACTAAGCAGGAGAGATATGAGTTCATACAACTTTTCCAAGAGTTTTCAAAAAAATCCACACAAACTATGAAGATTTGTGAGGATTCAATCCAAATTTAGCACAACATACAATAGAACTGGATCCATATGTTAAGCCCATCAAGAAAAATCAAAGACCAGTTAACCCACACATTGAGCCTCTAATGAAGAAAGAGCTAAACAAATTGATAGAGGAAAGTATTATATTTCCAATCAAGCATTCAAGCTGGGTTACAAACTTGGTGCCGGTCAAGAAAAAAATGGGGAAATTTGGTTGTGTGTAGATTTTTGGGATCTAAACAGGGCATCTCTCAAGGACCATTATCCACTCCCTTCAATGGAGAAAATATTATAGGTGGTAGCCGGCTTGGAAATATTCTCTCTCTTAGATGGTTATTTAGGGTATAATCAGATAATGGTGAAAGAAGGTGACCAGTTCAAGATGGCTTTCACCACCAAGTGGGGCACCTATGCCTACAAGAAGATGCCATTTGGATTGTCAAATGTCAAAGCCACTTTCCGAAGGGAAATGGATATGGCATTCAAAGGGTTGATCAACAAAATTGTACTTATCTATCTTGAAAATATCACTGTGTTTTCCAAAAACGTAGTTGATCACCTCTTTCATCTGAGACAGGTATTTCAAAGGTGTCGGAGATTCAGAGTTTCTTTAAACTGAAAAAATGTGTATTCTTGGCCCATGAAGGAAATATTCTTGGCCACATTATGTCAAAGGAGGGATTGACAATTGACCTAGAGAGAGTTGAAGCAATTCAAGCATTGCCCTTGCCAAGTCATAAGAAGGCTCTTCAGAGCTTCTTAGGAAAGATCAATTTTGTCTGCAAGTTTGTACCAAATTTTCCACTCTTGTGAAGCCAATAATGTAGATGTTAAAAAAGAGCATGGAATTCAAGTGGATGGCTAAGGGTAAAACAAGTTTTGAAGCAATCAAAGAAGCCATATCCCAAGCTCCAACTCTCATCAATCCATATTTTTCTAAAGACTTCATGCTCTATGCCTTTGGTGGTTTAGACATAATTTCCACAATCTTAGTACAGCAAAACAAAGAGGGATATGAGCAGCCAATTGCATTCTTCAAGTAAAGGATTAGAGGACTATGAAATTAGATACTCCTTTATTGAGAAGCACGTTCTTGTAGTAATTAGGAGCTTAAAGAAATTCAAGCACCTAGTCTCAAACAACAAGATCCAATTGTTGGTGTCACATGTAGGAATCAAGGACTTCTTGTTGAACAAGGATTTGAATGAGAAGTGTGTAGGATGGATCACTCATGTCATGGAGTATGACATTGAGATTAAAGTCACCAAACTAGTCCATGGGAAGGGATTATGTGAACAACTAGCTTCTAGTCAACAAGATGAAGCAAGTAATGAAAAGGAAGTCATTTTGGTGCTACATGATGATCAGGAGAAAGCAAACGACAATGTGCCTACTCCATGTTGGACATAGGACATGATACACTTCCTACAAATAGGACTATGCCCTCTAAAAATAAGCAAAACAAAGAGGAGATATTTCAGATTGTAAGCCATTCCTTATGTGCTTGTTGATGGTATCTTATTCAAGAAGGACATCAATAGTGTTCTATTGAGATGCATTGGAATAGGCTGATTTGAGAAGGTGTCGAAGGAATTTCACGATGGAGAGTTCGGAGGCCATTTCACTTTGTGGGTGACATCTCTCAAGATAATGAAGGTGGATTATTATTGGCCCACAGTATTCAGTGATTGTTACTCTTGGATCAAGAAATGTAAAATGTGTGCATTTTTCACAGGAAAGGAAAAGTTAGCAGCACTCCCATTGCATCCAATTTCAATTGACCAGCCATTCATGTAGTGGGGATTGGACTTCATCGAGGTCATTAATCCAAACTCAAGCTAAGGCCACAAGTGGATTTTCAAGGCAACAAACTATTTCACTAACTGGAATGAGGCGGTGGCTCTCAAGGAAGCAAACGAGTCTAGCATATTGGAATTCTACGAAGGAATAGTGACAAGATTCGGAGTGCCAACCACTATCATTTTAGATGATGCTTTGGAATTCCTAGGTTCCAAAATCATAGAATGGGTTGTCAATAATATGATCTATTTGATCACCTCATCAAACTATTTCCCGCGGGGTAATGGACAAGTAGAGTCCACAAACAAGAATCCCCTCAAGATCATTAGGAAGACTCTGGATGAAAATCAAAGGATATAGCATACCAAACTCAAATCAGCATTATAGGTTGTCAAGATAACACCAAAGAGGCCAATAGGTAGCTCTCCCTATAATATGGTCTATAGAAAAAAAAAATGTTGCCCATATCATTGGAGCTCATGAAGAAATTGGAGTTGTCAGAATTTGAACCATGGAGGCTAGGTATCCAGAGCTGGTGGAATTAGAGGAAATCGGTGAACATGTAGTACAAATGATGGAAAAAGATCGGGTAGTCAAGAGATGGTTCGATAAGAAAGAAAAAGTAAGGACCTTCCGAGAGGGGGCCTAGTTCGAAATGGGATGCAAATCGGGAAAAACCGGGTAGGCATTCCAAGTTTGATGCCATTTGGAGTGGCCCCTACATGGTCACAGGATATAAAAGAAGCAATGCCTTCTAATTCTCTAAATTGAATGGAGAAGATCTTTTGATTCCAGTCAATGGAATCTATCTTAAACATTGTTACTGAAAAGGAAAAGTTTCACCCTTGTACATATTAGATTAGAATTTGAATTCCTCTAAGTGTGTATGCACATTGTCTATTGTAGTGTAGGTTTCAATTCCCTAAGTTCTTTGGCACAAGTTGTTGCTCCTACATTTTATTATTGTTCAATTCAATGTGCCTCCCAGATGAAATGTTTTAAAAAAATAATTTCATACTTGTGATAAAGAGTTACAGATCTCAAAAGAAAACAAATGCAAAGCAACTAAAATCAGGTTAAGGACTGATTTTAATGAGTTTTCATTCTTTAATTCCTTCAAGGCCAATCACAGGTGAACTTCCAAGTGCCTCTGCCAGATTGGGAAAGCAACCTCCAACATCATGTCGAAGAATGGAACTTTCAGAAGAAGGAGAAAATCCAAATTTAATAGAGTTCCATGATGTAAAAAATTGAAAATTATCTTATTCAAAATTCTACAAAGTATGTAATCCATGCCAAGCAAGCATCAATCGTGTGCTCCATACTTGGATAAACAAGATTTGGGACAATCTATCTCAGTCTTATGGAATAGGGTCACGAGAGGGAACATGTGAAGATCTTGAGTCAGGACAATTTTCTACTCTCACAAATCTTAATTTTAAGATTTTCTTATGAAAATTGAGAGTGCAAGTAGCGAAACAGGTTCGTGAGTTACGAGTAATCTCCGGGTTCCAGATTCAACAGGTTCAGGATCAAATGGGAGAAAAGAGTGACTACATGCCCAATGGATATGCCTAGGCTACTGGTTCATAACATCTAGCAGGAAGATGTATCCACGAGTCACCAAATTGTTGACAATTTTTGCCCCCACTCCACATGGAAAAAATTGCTCAACAGGGTCCTAGAGTAGTCCCGAGATCACAAGTGGGCCCCATAGGATGTAAAGTAGGTTGTAGATGATTCCTAGGGTCTAACAAATCAATTGCAAGTGTTTTGGAACATTCATAATGTAATCCAACCATTCGAGAGTCATACCAATTCACGGTCCCCATTGTTGTGCAAAAATGGTCTCCATCCCCAAAAAAATGGTAAAAATAGCTCATGACAAAAAAATTTAACATTTTGTGTTCTAGGCACCCTTTCCCCTCTCCTCCATAAAAAAATTGGAAAAAATCCAAAATTAGGCTTGAAAAAATCAAAAATCCTCATTTGGCCTTAAAGGGCCAATCGAGCTAGAAAATAGCTTACCAAGCTACTCGGTGAGTAGCTCGGTGAGATGGGAGGTTGTAGTGTGAACGGTGAGTTGGGAGTGACTCACCGAGTAGCTCAGTGAGCCGAGTCACATGGATGTGCGAGATAGGGCCTTGCGAGCTCGTCGAGCTCATTTGGGGGCTCGCTTGGGCAAGCTTGTCGAGGAAAAGACCCCAATTAGGGCCGAGTTGGAGGAGGAGTCGACCGAGCCCGGCGGTGAAGAGCTAAGCAATGTTCCGAGACCAAAAGAGTGAGATTGAATCGTGTTTTTGGGTTCACATGTGTCACAAGTAGTAATGGGCTCATTCAATACCCAAACAAAGTTAGAGATGTGTAGAGGAATAAATGGGTCGATTGACTTTGAGTGCGATTGTGGGAGAAGCTCAAGATCCCAAACTAGTGTGAAGGAATCATGGTCCCGATTCTAGGAGATGACTCGATCAAGTCATTAGTGTGAATGGAAGCTCAAAACCTATAGCCCTTTTGGGCTTTCGAGGTTTCATAATTCGGAAACTCATTGCGATGTGGAAAACGTGAGTGGAAGGAGCCCGAAAGTGCAAACCCCAAAAATGAGTGACATGGCATTGGAAATTTGGGATCATTTTAGGTCTGTAATGATTCAACTTAGGTCTTTGGATTCAGAAAACTTGAGAGGTCTCCCATTTCGGTGGTTTTGGGGGTATGGTTTTGGGTTCAACAGTTTGAGAAGCTCTGAAATAGTCGGCTCGCGGGTCCCGAAGTGGGGAGGCACCGAAACCCGAAAGGGAGGAGGGTGTGACATGGCATAAGTGGAGGTCAACTAACTTTGGGTTTTGGGAATAAATCATTTTGGTAACCCCGGTGAGTTGATTCTGAATTGGAGGCATGTGGAGGCCCGAAAGGGCAAAGCTTGAAGTCCCGAAAGAATTAAATCTCCCGCCCAAACTAATTACCTGTCGAACCATTGGCATCGAGCCAAGTGGATTGAAAGAACTACATGCAAGTGGAGCTCGTCGATGAGGGAAATAACTCAGTGGTGGAGGAAAAATAGCTTGAGGTACGTGCAAGTGGTTTGGCAATGTACAAAATTGAGCTCGATAACGAGGAAGGAGCTTGGTGGAGTCCAACAAACCCTAAACCATGTCAATCTTAAAACCTGGATATCTCGGGCATTTCTTGTCCATTTTTAAAAACTTATACTTTCTGGAAAGGTAATTCAGAGGAGATTTCAATGGTGGTGTCACAAAGTTGTTTCAAAAATTTAATTATAGGAAAAATCCCAAAGTGAAACATTAGGATAAAATGGTGATATCTTCCAACATACTCATTCATTTATTGCGTAATTTTATAGTCATCGAAAAGGCATTTTTGGGTTCTAGAGCATGGAAACATGGGATTTCAGATTTCAAGGTTTCATAATCTCAAAAATGGAGAGAATTGTAGTGGTAGGTGAGATTCATTAATGGAGGTAGGTGGAAATAGGGGCATCATGAGTCTCACAGGAGCTAGACTAGACAAGAGTTACAATCAGGGAAAGTTTCTTGAAGCTCAAGGCAAACCATTAATGAAAAGAGAGATTTTGAAAATATAAAGACATTCATTACAGGATTAAACAATGATTTTTTGGAAGATTTTGGGAAAATTCAAGATTCATTTTCTCTCTCCTCTCCTTCAAATATTCTACTATAAATTGTAATGAGGGGCATTGTTCTAATGTTGGATAATTCTGCTTTGCACCCTCCCTTCTTCTCTTGTCTGTAAGGATTTTTGTGGAGTTTCAAACCTCCCATTTAACTGTAAATGTATTTTTTTCCTCTTGGCCATTGTAATGCACTGTATCAAATTTGTGGAGTAATAATATAAGTCTATGGATGAATTTCAACCCTCTCTTGTGTTCATTGCATTATCTTGATCTCTCATTGCAATCTTGGTTATATGTGCATGGTTATTGTATTACATGTTTAATGGTTTGTGTTTATTAGCTAGTGGATTCACAACAGTAGATTAATATGTGGTATATTTTCATCCTCCTTAATCTAATTTTTTGTTTCTATCTCTATGCAAAGCAAGTGTTCAACATTCCTTATTAGTGCATCACCTCCAATAGAATTAGGTTTTATTTTTCTTGTATCCTTCTTCCATGTATCCTTAGAATTTTAGAGTAGGGTTTAGATTAGTTTCTCAAGCTTGTGAGTGGTGATAGATACAAGAACATGAAGCTGGCCTTTCTCTGGAGAGCTTTCTCGATTGCAAAGTCCCACACTTTAGGAAAATATCCATGTTATGCAATCACATTGACTATCTCAATCCTTCGAATTGCAATTAATCATGGGTGTTGTGATTACACATCAACAAAATTTAAAACCCTAAGTGCAAAGAGAGGGTAAAAAGGCTTAGCTAATTCATAGTGCAATATGGACTATATCGAAGTGTTGACCAATGAATGGCTGGGAGGAAGAAGCATCGTACAGAGACCCAAGAAAATGTAGATATAGTAGAATAAGCTAGATCTGGGGTGCTGTGGGTGCCCTAGACCTATTTCTAGACACTTAGGTCTACAAAAAGCTCAAGAAACCTCCTACGAGTTTTTGCTAGGTATTCATATTTTTCACATTTTTTCACTATGAGGTCACACAAAGATTGCGAGGTTGTTATAAACCTCAATGAAGTATGAACACTGTAAATCCCTCAAACAGACATCAAATCCTAAATAAAGATGAAAAATGAGGTTTGAGAATGTCCTCGGCTATCACAATGGTGAACTTATGACCAAGCATTGCACTACATCTTAGACCCAATGTAGTTCTCTATGTGTGTGGGTAAATCGTGCCCTAGGTGGCTCTTGTGTGTGTTGCACTTGATAGCAAGAAAATAGCTAGATGTACATAAATGTAATATATGTTTGCACCGAATAGAATGAACTTCCCTCCTATGAAGTGTATGTAGAATAACTAGTCTTTTTGTCCCTTGAATGGTGTTAGATGGATGTAATGGATCTCTTATATGTCTTAATGGATGCAACTTTAGGTGGTGATAGCTAATGATTAATGTTTCACCCTTTATTATGACCACATAACTTTATATTTATATGATTCCCTTGCTTGAATTTCATAATTAACCCTGAAAAGGCTGACTACCAAAAATATAAGATGCTCAAATGGCTAGAAATGACCCAAAAAGTGTGATTAAAGTAAAATGCCTCGGTCCCTTTTTCACTTTCCCACCAATTTTGGGCTCTTTCTAGTCATTTTACATCTTTATCTTTCTTGTGGTCGGCCTTTTTTGGGTTAATTACGAAATTAGATCAAGAGAACCCCATAAATATAAAGTTATGAGACCATAATGAGGGACCTAGCATTACTTAATACTATTCTCCATCTAGAGTTGCATCCATATATTGCATTGGAGATCACTTACATCCACATAGCTCCATCATTAAGGCACAAGGCTAGGACATCTAAATCACACTTCGCAGGGGGATTATATTTTGTTTCATGCACACATTCTATTACATTTTCTAAACATAGTTATTATTTGCTACTTCACAAAGTGTGACCGGAAAAGAGAAACCTAGGGCATGTTCACACACACTTGCACATAGACTTACATCGAGTCCGAGATGTAGTGCGTGTTTAATTAGTAAGTCCACCATTGTGGCGGTTGACATTAGTCGACCCCTTCATATGAATTATTCATTTTTAGGGTTTGATGTTTGTTTTTGGGTCTTACGGGTCTTTCTTTCATCTTTTATTATTGGTGACATCGGCATGAGATAGCGAAGCGGTGCGATAAATAAACGGCGAGGGTTTCAGACCATTTGTTGAACTAGTGAAGATCAGTTTTGGATCTTTTGCATAGACTAGGGCACCCAGATTATAGACCGAGTTCTGCAGCACCCCAGTCCCTCTCCAGAACTATAGTCTAGCTAGATCCTCCAAATCCATCCTTTTTGCGACTTTTGCATAGTCATTCCTGCTCCTTGATTTCCTAGTCACACCTGCAACACGGTCCGTCACTTCGTCGAATCAGTGAGTTCTTTCCTCTTCTATCTTGCACATTAGGGTTATAATTTCCTTTTTGATAGTTTTTTATCTTACTTTCATACTTATTTATTGCATTTATTTAATTTATTACAACTATTCATATCTTAGATTAACTATCCCAATACTACATAGTTAATTTTAGTTAATCATTTTTGTGAACCCGATTGCTTTCATGTTTAGGATCCTAATTCTTCCTCTATCATGGCTTGTAAAGTTTTTCAAGTCTCTTTATCTAATTTACTTAATAGATATCCTCATTTTCATGCTGTTTTGTAAAAACAACTAGACTGCATGTATCTGGATGACAATACGCCACCACACAAAATAAGTCCTATATTCGATCATTTATCTGACGACTCGATCCTAGTGATCCTCCATCTACTCAACCCCTATTGGATTTAATTCAAGCTCTACATGATTTATTTCAAGAAAAATTTAAGGCTATGGAATCAACCATTACATCCCTTAGATCTGAAATTCAATAGCTTAAGGATGTTTCTCAATCACATGTTTTTGCTCATTCTACATCCTCTATGCAATCTATGTCCACTACATGTCATCTAGTTGAACCTCAAGACATGTCATTTCCTGAGCCTCTCATATTTGAGCATAATACTACACCACATGACATTCTTATTCAACTCCTTAGTCATCAGTTGATCACTCTACTACCTACTCATTACTATTCTCCTTATCGGTTAACAAAATATCAAGGTCGTCCATATTGTAATTATCATCAAATCAATGGACATAATGATAATTATTTCCACACTTTTTTGTGCATAATCAAACATCTTGAGCGTCAAGGCCTTATTTCATTTTCTACACAACATTCTAATACAACTAATAACTCCCATTGGGTTCCTAAATCGACTCATCTATATTTAAGGAGCATCAGCCAGCGTCACTCCAACAACTCCTAAGCAACAACCTCTTGCAATTATTTCACCATCTCCTCCTATTCAGCCATCTATGACATCACCAAGTCCATCATCTACCAACATTAGTTCACAATATCCTATTAATAAGTTGTCAATCATATCACCAAGTCAACTTAAGCAAGTTCCCTTCAGAGTTAGTGCAACATGGCCTCCTCTCAAATCTAAGCTCCAACCAATTAATTTTGTCCCAGAAACTAATCCTCCTACTAGTGATCATGATATATTTTCAATTTCACCACCATCACATAGTTCTCCTATTGACTTTATCCAACATGGTTCCACCACACGCAGACTTGGTCTTTGGTAGGTGACTCTTGTTACTCTACCCTCCTGATGACACACTCATATTCTTATGGTTCTTATATGACTGTTGAGGGGTATTTTACCATAAAGAACCTCATTTCATCTTACATTACCATATTCCTCCATTACATCACCACCTATACATACACACATCTATAATACTTTAACACTCCTTATACATCATCAATTAAATGAAATCTATAATGCTTCATCACCCTCATACATCATTTATCACATAGTACATATGTTATCATACACTTGGGGGCATAGCATCCCACATCCCCCTAATCTTAGCATCTACACATATCTCACTTTTACATTCTCATACATCAATCTCATAGCATACACATACTCATTACACACTTTAGTGTCATTATTACCCGATGACACACTCTTGTGCTTCAGTTCACACTTGACTATTGAGGGATTACTACAACATTGAACCCCACACACTACACTATAGGCATTATACATTGCGTTTCATCACACGTCGTGTGTCATACACCATAAATGCAACTTTTAATTTACAAACTTTTTCAAAAATGCACATCACACATCATACTAGTCTTCCTCTTACATATACCATACTTATATCATCCACGTGCTTACTATCATACACTATTCATCCTATGCATTACATACACTATACATAGTCATATACCATACATCATACATTGTATATCTTCATGTCATACATTTTCTACATACTATACTAGTCTTCATCACATATGAGTCTAGCATTACATCATTTTACATACTACATTACTCATCTATCTACATGTATTACATTACGCGTTATACATTACATTTTATACATTCTACACATCTACCATCACATTTTACACATTGCGTTTTTACATATTCTCTTCATCCCATGGTCGTCTTTTATCATTACATATACTACATTGTCTTTTACACATGTAGTCATTTTTATGCCCTTTCAAAGAACAAGGAAATCCCATGTGCGTCGGCCTATCACCCAGCAGGCACTAGGCACTCACCCAAGGCATGCACGGGCATCGAGCCCCTCCTTTATGTGAGTTGTGTGAGAATGCATTAGTTATGACAAAAACTTAAGTGAAGAGACTAGAAATGAACCATACATTCATCTTAGATATCAAAACGGGCTTCTAGACCAATGTATTTATTCAGATAAGAAAATCATTACAGAACATAGATCTGAATCATAATAGAAAGGAAATGCACAGGGGTTTACACCCACTCATATGAAATATATATAAAACTGATCCATACATATATAAGTAAAAACTAGAACCACATATATTCATATTAAGTATGTTGATAACCACATTACATTTACTGAGGAAATCACATATCCATATAATAGTGCAGACCAATGTCATGCATCAAAACTGGACTTAATCCCTTATTAGTATAAATAAAAATATTTAGACCCATCCCCTTGATACAACATACTTCTACAGATCCTCTAAATTAAAACCATAGAGCTCTCACGGTATTTACGTATAGCCTCACCTCTTTCCATTCTTGATATCTGTATCTGTCCCTTTTCTTCTATTGGGCACTTGTATATAAAGCCTTAGAAAGCACTGCCATACCTTTCTCAAGTAGTAGATTGGTTGCTAAGTGTCCAAGTGGTCCTCCATGGGAGCATGCTCCTTCAGACGTGAGATCTCCATCCTTCGCCATGATGACCTTCTAGAATCTTCTATCGCAAGGTATATTCCTTTCGTGGGCACCTTATCCACTCCGCATGCACAATCAAGTCATGCTTTCCTCGTGTTCTACCTAATATGCCAAATATGGTTAAGTCCCAAAACCTTTGCTCTACCTTACGTGTGCCACTAGTTCTACTAAACCCTCCTAAAACCCTGTCTGTGCGCTTTCACCTTGTGTGCCCTTCTTCAAATAGGCCTTGCGTGCCCACATGCCTTCTTGTACTTAGCCAATATTTTAGGGGCCCAACATCACCCCACACTACGCCTATTCTCCATCCTTAGGAACATCTTCTCAATGAATAAAGAATGATTTTCCTTGAATAGTTTGGGGAAAGAATAAGGAATGAAGAATTTGGGGAAAAATGAAAGAATGGGGAAACTGTGATTACTTCTACAAGAGGAGAAGGAAATATTTCTTCAAGTCTACCTCCAACTTATTCCAAGTATGAACCTCATTTTATGCCTGTTTACAAAGGTCATCGACTATGCTTCTCAACTCTTCAAAGCTTAGCCCTTCTCCTTGGGTATTCATTGTTTCCACGATCCCCTCAATTATTTTCCCAAATCCTCGAGTGCGTCCATCCTTTGAGTGATCTGGGGATACAAATCCTTCATCTAATTTTTGATTGAGCCCCACAAGGTCTCAATAGCCTCTGATTTCTTCTCAACCTTGGCTAGAATTTTGTCATGTTCCACTCTATTCCCCTTGTTCTTCTCTTGGAACTCCTTGAGCTCTGCTTCATGAGTGGTGACTAGAATGCTCACCACTCTATCTCTATCAATGTAGTTGTCATAGGCCAGCCTCAGCGACTTGGGCGGCAGCTTTCACATCAGTGAGGACTTTCTTGTACTGAGAAACAATTTCCACAACCTTCATCTTGTCCTCCTCTTTACACGTCAATGCCTCTTGCAGATTCCAAGGCCAGTGGTCACCTTTCCATTGTGAGGACACGGGTCAAGTCCTCTAGGCACTCCAGGGTGGATCCATACTTTTTGTTGGTGGTGTTAGATTTGGATGCTTCAAGACAATGGCATCGTGATCATCTCTACTTTCTTGTAAACCTCGTGCACCCTTTCCTTCTCTTCTTTTTAACTCATGCCTTAGCTAAGCACCGATTAGTTCCTCCTGCTTTAAGTCTTTGGTTCTTTCCTCGATCTCTTCTTCCTTCTTCTCCAGTTATGCCTCTAGGAACTTCACCCTATCATTCCTCTGAAGAGCCTGACTTCTACTTTAATGAAACCTTGTTCAAAGACACATTGCATTTGTTCATCGATAGCCGTTGAGTTTTTACCAAGGGCTTGTCTCTTTTGACTCTGGTAGCTTCATTATTTCCTCTTCACTTACTTCAAATTATAGCTCATCAATGTGGGACTCAAATTCCCAAGAAAGCATTTTCCTCATCCGAGGGTATGTACCTTCCTCATCAAATGATGTCATAGCCAAGAGTTGCTTCATTGGTACGGTGCTTTGAAAGCGTGCACAAAACACCTTGTTTGGATCATCAATGTAGCCCATCCTCTAAACTTGTGATGCTTATGCGCTCTTTCTCCCCATGTGCACGGCCTTAGGAAAGCTTATAGCCAAACTGGGATCCCCTCCCATGTTGTCATATTCCTTTTCTATGCTCTCCTCTTCTACTTCCTTCATCACTAGGTCTGCGTTGCATTCCATATCTTTCTCTACCAAGTCCTCGATGATTTTTGCTACCTCTTTCTCCATGGCCTCATCTACCCCTCTGTCTTGACTTACCCCTTTGTCTTGAGTATCCTTCTCTTCCTTGTCATTCTTCCTCTTGACAAATATGTACTCATTTTATTCTTCCTCTCCTTCCTCCTCTAAGTCATGTACTTCGAATATGGGAGGGCCTTGAACTACCTTAAGTTCATCATCATCATCATCATCTCTTTCACCTCTATAGGCCTCCAAGTGTTTTGTACCCTCACGAATCATCCTATTTTTCCACCCTCTGCTTCTTTCTAATAGGATATTTTGCTTCCTCTTCCTCCTCCTCTGGTGACTTCTCCTAAGTGATGGGTTCTTTGTGCTCGATGCTTCTTCTTCTAGAGTCTTTTCTTTCACCGGGGACTTCTTTCTTTGTGCGTAAGTACTAGGCTTAGTGCTTGTCTCTAAGCATGCTTACCACTTGTGTACTCTATGAACACTTGGTTCTTTCTGCACCTCTTCTCTTTCCCTCTTCTTTGGCATGGGCTTCTTCCTTCCTGTGGGGTCTTCTAGGATGGATACATCATTTTCCAAGTATGCACCCTTTTCAAATTTCAGCCTTATGTAAAGGTATATCCTTGATGCTTCCCTTATAGCCCTGGAAATGTTACAAGCTTCATCATTCTTATCTCATGGGAGACATATCTCTCCACATATGCACACTTCTTGGGGTAGACTAACTTCTGGCATAGCTCTCTGTGGTCTTGATCCACCTCACTAAGGTCGAACCTTAGTCTCTTGGCCTCTTTAAACTTGTTCACCCCTACTTGGAAGTATTACACGATGAAGGAGAAGGGTAGTTACACCATGGACCCATGCTTTCATCTTTCAATCTAAATCTACAAATGTAGAAGTGTTAATACACTATGAATTACGCCTCTATTTTCACGAGCACTTTGTAGCTAGTCCTGGAATACTCCATTCTACCTTGAATGCATCCCTCATGTGTTTGCTTCACTTGTCTAAGCACACCTTGTGAGTAGATTTCATGGTCTCACAAGTATATTTTGTAAACCTCTTTATAGGAAATGGATCCTCTTTGGGTATTCCCAAACAAACCTTTTCAGCCCATCGGGTGCTCCGATCTCTAAGAAAAAAATTGTGAGGAGGACATTGCCAAATAGTATCTTCTTGCCCTCTTGCACGCTACTAATGATTTCATCTATGATGAAAGTGGACAAGTTGTAGATGGTCCCCTCAGATATTTTCCGACATATGTTCAGTCATGCCTTGTTCACTTGAGTCCATCTTTCTTGATCATTGAGCTTGGTTACCAAGTGCGCGGTCATCCTCATCACGGGGTATGGAATCTCTGTGATGTCAAAGTATTGTGATCCTTTCTTGTAGTCATACATGGCTTGTATGACTACCATACTAACTTGCAGGCCTACCATTCATTTTGCACCCTTTTTGTAAAAATCACAAAGTTACAAAACTCCCCATGAGACACACTGCCGGCCCAAAATTTACTTGGGCAAATTTTTCTCTTTGAGCCCATCGGCCTGCATTTTCCATTTGGTGAAAATTATCAAAATCTCCCACCGCCCCACCTCTCCACATTGGTAAAAACCCTTAAAAATCCTATCTGTCCGCTTCTAGGCAAAAATACCTTCCAAGGTCCATCGGCTCGTAACTTGCAAAATATGAGGAGTTAGAAGGACTCCTTTATATTTTTGGAAAGGTGAAGAAATTTCCCACCTGATGAAGATGTTTTAGGAAACTTTAAGTGCTTGGAATATATGAAAATTGGATTAAAGCACTAAAAGAGGAAAATAGGTGCATTTAACAAAAAATAAGCATGAGCTTATTTTGGATAACAATTTAGTGACTCATAGGGGACATCTTCCTGCTACATGAAAATATCAGTGGCCTTGAAGCATCCATTGGGCATGGAGTCTTCTGGTAAACACAAATATAATTTAAAATTTGAAAATATGATCCCTGAGCCACTTGGAAACCACTAAAATTGGGGTTGATCTCTCCAAATGCCATTTTCAATACTGTGCAAGAGCAAAAAACACCACAACACACTATGTACAAAATTGGAAATCATACACACCCCAAGTGGGATATGTAGAGTGTGCACAAGCACTTATTTTGCTGAAAGAAAACCTACCTACTCTATCTTAACGAGAGAGAAAGAGAGCTCAAACAAATCCTGCAACTGATAAGGAGAAGTAGCTTCCCTTTCTCAAAAGGGGCAGCCATGCAAATGATTTGACACTAAATATGGCTGCTTGTATGAGTGAAAAATTGACTATAAGTTGGTCCTCCACCCAAATCATCAAGGTGTCAACTGGAAACAAGACAAATACCTCTTTTAGTTGCTCTACATTTGGATTGAAGAGGTATTGTAGCTGATCCTTGGTACTTTGAAACTCATCCTCATGCTCAAAAGTAAGCATGACTGGTTTTGGCTTCTCTTAGGCTCTAATGAAGCCAAGTACCTGATTAGGCAAGGTTTGATCCTTTGAATTTTCCCACTGTTCTGATATTTAACTCCAAGAATGGAGTCTTTTGGCAGATCTTCTTAGATGGATGGTGTGGAAGAGATGATGACATCCTCTTGCTCTTTTCCTTCCTCCTCTTATGAAGAACATGGAAGATTCATGTCTTCCAACCTTGGTTCCAGAGGGCTGTTGTGAAATGCAGGTTGTTGTCCTTGAATTCTCTCCTTCATGGTAGCAGGCTCATGTACTTGGAAGGTGGATGATGGAGGAGAAAATGATGTGATCTCCATGGGCTCTTCTCCATCAAAGCAATCCTCCAAGTCAGACAGATAATTTGCCTCCTTGTTGTCCTACTGCATGTGCTTAACCTCCTCCATGGTGTCCTCCTGATTTGAAACTTGCTCACCATGGTTCCCCTCATCTTCAAACATGAAGTTTGAAAGCTCAAACTCTTCTTTAACATTAGATTTTGAAGGGGATGAAGTGGGAGGAAGAACTAAAGGTTCTTCTATGGCCTGCTCTGTACTTGAAGCCTCTTAAACTGTATGGTTCTCCTCCATTATGGATTCATCAATCAAATCAGGCCCTTCAAATGAAAGCAAAAAGTCTTCAACAATGCTTTCTTCATCAAGTGGCTTTAACTTTGATTTGATCTCTTCCAGTTGCTCTTTTTCAATAGGAATTGGAGCTGATTGTTCTTCTTCCCCTGTAAATTTAGCCTTAGCCACCACTGGCTCTTCAACCTTGACCTCCACTATTGGCTTCACCATCAAGGGGATCTTTATAAACCCAAATTTGGTAGCTTAACTCTTTAGATTGTCTATCATTTCTTTTCTATTGGACTCCTCTTCTTGTTGTTATCCTTGACTGGATTCTTGAGTCTCTTCCCAACATGGACTTGGGAAAGCAAGAGGAGTGGTAGGTTGGGGCTCAACCAATTTTACTATTGTTTTTGGTGGAGACGGGAGTGGAAATTCTTGTTTGTTTGGAGGGGGTGACCGTTTAGGAAGGGAAAGGGTAGAAGAATTGAAATGAGATGGAAGACTATGAGATGGAGAAGGGAAATCAACACTTGGGGAAGCAGACAATGGGCTTAACTCTTGACCATGCTGAAATGGTAAAGTTTGTGAAAGAGAAAATGAAAGACAAGGAGTTGGTGACTGACTTACCCATTGACAAGGTTGTCTTGTGTCCAACTCATATGCCTCAATATCCCCAATCCACTGTGTAAGTTGAGGCAGTACTTCAGCCATGAATTCAAGCTTCTCCTGAGGGCTGTAAAGTCTTAGAAAAGGGTCGACCCATGGACAAGGTGCCCTACAACCAATCCTAAATGCCTTCATTTTTATTGTATCCCTTGACTGAACCATGCCAACCTCCATTTTTTGAATCTTCTCCAATAGATCAACATTCTCCATTTAACTGTTGTCATTGTATGCATACCCTTGTTCTTGATAAGCTCCATAGCCAAATTGGTTTTGGCAATGCTCATATGGGTAAGCATGATCATTTTGGATCTGATCATAATGTTGATCTAGAGGAGTTGTGAAATACATTGGAGGTGGAATGCATTGTTGTTGCAAGTGTGAATTCCAAGATGGAAATGAATTCATGATTGCACAACCTCATGGAATGGAATAAAATGAAAGATGTGGAAGAAAATGAATGAAAATGGATGGAAAAAAGGTCTACAACTTCAGAGATTGGGTTTTTGACCAGATAGAGTCACTAGATGTGATTTGCATATGCCTCCAAAGGCTAAATCTCACCAAGAACACATCAACTTGATGAAATGAAATGGTAAGGTTCTTCAAAACTATCCCACTGTGTGTGCCAAAACTATTAGTGTGGTCACATGGTGGCTTAAGATTTGTTGTTGATAATGATACACCTCAACAAGATGAGAAAATCTAACCTCAGTGTCCCACCGAGTGTGCTAAAAATGTTAGTGCAGATCACAAAGCAGCCCCAAATGGCCTTGTTGTGAGTGGGGAATTTGGTGTGATTGCACAACATGGGACCATCTCTCAAGCTATGGGACTTAAAAAATTGAGATGGACCTCCAGAGAAAGCCAGTTCTTGTTTCCTAATCTACCTGCCACAAGTTATTCCAATGCAAGAAGAATCTAACTAATCCTAATCTAATCATTCCAAGGAACCAGAGATAAAGAGAGAGTGAAAGAAAGCCTACACTAAGCGATGATACACCAGAAAAGGAAGTGCAAGATAGTATGTTGAGGGAGGATGAAACAAAGGAAAAAAGAAGATGGGAAGGTTAGACAGAAGTGACACAAACCCAAATCCAAATCCATGATCAAAACTCCATGAAACACAACACCCTACACCTGCAAATGTGAAATACATGCACAGAAAATAGATTTGAAAGGGAGAGGCACGGTGAGACAACAAAATAATTCAAAGGGTTGAAAAACACCACAAAAACACATTTTTTTGCTCTAGGAGGTGCACAGACCATTACATTTCTGCTCAGAGGCACAAATACATTTTTCAGGTGTAGGAGAAGGCTTACAACTCAAAATGGAGTCGGGAAACAAATTTAACAGAGTTTCCCTATGCCCATAATGTCTCTCCCCTTCTCAAATGAGAAGTGTCACAATATATAAAAGTTTAGAATGATGAAAAATAGAGAGAAAGGAGGAAAATGCACCATTTTTTGAGAATTCAACCACCCACCATTAATGCCCTACAAATCTTCCTATAATATGTCAAATCTACCTCTCCATGTCTACGTTGGCGTGTTGGAGAAGGAATAATAACGAATCAAATCAAATCTGGGTTGTTGAAACAATCAAATCCCATATCGATAACTTGAAGGATGTTTTCCCATTTTTCCCCCACCAACACCTACTAAAATGATCTTTTATGCTTCCATGGCATAGAGGAGGTCGAGATCTTTCAATGGTGCCAAATTTGTTGGGTTTCGAGCACTAGGTCAAAAGATATGTCTATTTGAATGTTTGAGTCAGTACGGAAAAAAAAAGGTGAAAAGAAATTAGCATAACGGGTTAGTGGGCCCGAAACTCACTTTGTGCCTTTTGGCACCAAAATACAAAATGTACAAAAATCACCCGCTTGACCTCATGCAATTCACTTTTTGGGAAAAAAATCATCGTCGGGCCCGCCGCCCACATTTTCCATTTAGGCAAAAAAATCACTCCAAGGCCCATCGGCCCACATGCACCGGTGAGGCTTGACACGTCTCCCCCTAGGCTTTGGCAAAGGTGCATCTCATTTTTTCACTTTACGCCTTCTCGGGGGAAAAGTTCAAATTGCCTCTAACAACCCACCTTCTAGATTTGACTTTCATTATGGACACGTGTCCCTTTG
Organism: Taxus wallichiana var. yunnanensis; assembly: GCA_018340775.1. Classification (NCBI taxonomy): domain Eukaryota; kingdom Viridiplantae; phylum Streptophyta; class Pinopsida; order Cupressales; family Taxaceae; genus Taxus; species Taxus wallichiana. Next base: position 109,947,487 of record CM031237.1, on the reverse strand, counting down.
CAGGCCTTAGGAATTTTTCTTCATTTGGCTTTAAGATCCCCATGCAAAATTTTCAGCCCTCCATTCACTTTGCGCCCTATTTGAAAAAAGTACAAAGTTACAAAACTCCCCATGACTCCGCCAGGCCCAAAATTTACTTGGGAAAATTTTTCTCTTCGAGCCCTTGACCTACATTTTCCATTTGGTGAAAAGTCTCAAAATCTCCCGCCTCCCTACCTCTCCGCATTGGCAAAAACCCTTAAAACTCCCGTCAGTCCACTTCTGGGCAAAAATACCTTCCAAGGCTCAGTTGGTTCGTAACTTGTAAAATATGAGGAGTTAGAAGGACTTCTTTATATTTTTGGAAAGGGGAAGAAATTTCCCACCTAATGAAGATGTTTTTAGGAAACCTTAAGTGATTGGAATATCTAAAAATTGGATTGAAGCACTAAAAGAGGAAAATAGGTGTAGTTAACCAAAAATAAGCATGAGCTTATTTTAGATAACATGCGCACTATTAGCCAATGATATAGGTGATTAGGTTTTCCAAAGTAGGGTAATTCATAAAGTTGCAGTAACCCTTCCTTCTCTAGTTTAAATTTTAATTTTTCATTGTATATGGGCATGCCCTTTGGTATCCTCTTATTTTTTGGGTGAACCAAATCCAAAGCCATTTCTTTTTCTGTTATCTTTGGTGCGCAATGATTATAGTCACTTATAGTCATTTTCCACAAATGATACTCCCATTCTTTTCCTAGCAATACCCCATCTAGGAATTACATCTCCACGTACCACTCTTCATTTGTGCTTATGACGGAAGTTGTTTTCTTCCCCTTCCCCTTGCCCTTCTACTTTTTAGGTGAGATGTTTGCTTTCTTTAGTGTCATCCTTCTACTTAGGTTACACTTCAACCCTCTTATCCTTGCTTTGCTCTACCACTTTATCCAACCTCAAGGCTCAATCTTGTGAAGAAACCCTCCTAACATTGTGCCCTAGCCACTAAACCCTAACTGGAACAATTCTTCCACAAGACAGCACTTGTCAACAACTTCCTCCAAGACCGTGTACTCCTTTCCTACTGGTTTATGGATCTGCTCTAGTCACATCCTCTTAGATTTCTTAAACTTTTCTTCACATAGATCGCTTTAGGATGCTCTAGTTTGCGAGAACTCTTTTCACTTTGTAAATGCAAGGTAAAATAATGAAGTGCCCGACTTCTTATTTATAGCTTTTCCTTCTTTCCAAAGCATTAAATGTTATTTTACCTACCACCGTACTTAGCACTAAATGTGTATTTTTCCACCAAGTCGACCTTACGTGCCTTCACTTATGCACCCAATCTTGCACGAAACATTCTACAACCTTCTGGGTGTGCAAACAATCCATCCTAACAGAAGACTCTTAGGTGTGTGTCAATAGCGCCAAAGGCACTTCTTCTGTCCTTCATCTGATTTTTTTCTCTCACCTACCTCATGTTCTTCCTCCTCTATATGTGATTTCCTAAAGTCTTATCCTACCACCAACCTTTTTCATCCACCTTTCTTCTTCCTTTATGTGCTTCCTTTATATCTATCAACCGGGCCATTCACCGCAACTTCTCTTTGCCATTTTAACTTGTATTACATGTGCCTATACTTCACATCACTCCACCTCATACTAAAATAGATGTGTAGTCCTCGTCATGCATGCACAACCTTCAAAAATTAATGCGGTTATCGGCGCCAAGGTGCAAAACAAACAACAAAAAAAACGACGAGAAAGGGAAACACAAGAAAGGAAATTACATAAAGGAAATTTTTAAACTAATTGGCACATCGCCTTATTACAAACACCAAGAAGACTTATTTATAGTATGGCTTCAACCTACTCCCATTGAAGTGGCCGGAAATCTCGTCCCATCCAAAGACTCTCAATTGGAACGTGCCTGAATTAAGGCTGTTTAAGATGATATAGGGTCCCAACCAATGGACTTTCAACTTTCTAGGATGGCACAGAAACTTGGAATCATATAACAATACCATCTCGCCCGATTTCAAATTTTTATTTTTGATGTGGCATCATGTCATGTCATGCCTTTTGTCTAGCCTTTTCAACCTTTTGACTCCACTTGGCCAATGATTGTCTCTCATTCAATTTCATCAATTTTTCACTCCTTTCCTCTAGCGCTTGTTCATCGGCCAATCCTCCTGCACACACTATACGCAAAGAAGGTAACTTGAATTCAATGGGTAGGATAGCCTCTATGCCAAACACCAATTGAAATGATGTGGCTTTATTCAACCTCTTTTGGGTTGTCCTATACACCCATAGAAGCGTGGATACTATGTCATCTCAATCTTGTATACCAACGTCAAAAATTTTGGTCAAGGTATGACTCAGTATTTTATTAAATGCTTCGGCGAGTTCCATTTTCTTGCGGATGGTAAGGGGTAATCTTATGATGAGTCACCATGAACTCTGCGAATAGAGTTCAAATGGTCTCATTTAGGAAATGCGTAACCCTATCACTAGTTAAGCTCAATGGTCATTCATACCTTGTAATAATATTTTCCCATAGAAACTTGGTTGTTGTAGCCATTGTATAATCCTTAGTAGGCGTTGCTTCGCCCATCTTGTCAAATAATTTGTGCAAGTGATTACATAGCGTGATCTCATCCTACGTGCAACTAGAAAAATGGGGCCTATAAAATCTATGGCCCACTTTTCAAATGGCTCTATAATTGGAATAGGGTGCAAAGGCATTTCATCCCTCCACCTTGGTTTTCCAAGGCACTAACAATGATCACATGCCTTGCAATACTCTTTGCAATCTTGATAAAGGGTTTCCCACCATAACCCAGCTTGTAATATCTTGCATGTAGTGGTGTCCCCTGCATAGTGTCCACTTGTAATTCCTCCATGTGCCTCCTCCATAATAGCCTTGACCACTCATGTTCGGCATGCACAGGCCGCAACACTTCATCACATCCTAGCTTTTACAAATCACCACTAACCAACATGTAGGGTGCGGCACATATGGCTAACTATTTCCTCTCTAATGCTTTCATCCCTTCTGGTGCCACACCCATTTTGAGAAACACCGTAATATCCTCTAAGTCTGAGGGCATGTGCATGCAACCTAAATAGTTACGCATCTGGCATGGTATCCTCAATGCTTTGCATGTCCTCTCTTAAGTCAATTCTAGACAAGTGATCGGGTCCATAATTACTCTTTCTTGGCTTGACAACCACTGTGAACTCAAATTCTTGGAATAGCAAGACCCATCAACATATGTGCCCTTATAGAATGGGCTTGTTTACCAATTATTTTAATGTCATGTGGTCCGTGTAGAATAAAAATGGTGTTGCCAGTAGATATTTCCTAAACTTTTGTAGCGTGTAGATCATGGATAGTGCTTCGTACTCAGTAGTGGTGTAATTTTGTTCTATTGATGTTAACTTCTTGCTTGTAAAACACAAGAAATGGTCAATAATCCCTTCACCGGGTTATGTCACTCTTTGCTTCGATGACTATACCAGAGGCATCCACATGAACATGGAAAGGCTTATCCCAAACGGGGAAACAGTATGGGTGTTGTGAAAATCCTATCCTTCAAAGTGTCGAATGCCCTTTGTTGTGCCTCTCCCCAATGAAAGGCACTCTTGTGTCTAAGAAATTCCTCCAAGGGTGTGGTGATCTTGGCATATCCCTTGATGAACTTCCTATAGTAACCCATATGCCCAAGGAATCCACACATGGTACTTTGGCTAGTAGGCTCCCCTAAACCCACAATGGTTATAACCTTGGCGAGGATCTACTAGTAAGCCTTCCTTGCATATGATATGTCCCAATAAGGTTCCAAATGGGGGTAGAAAAGACACACTTCTTGATGTTGAGGGATATCCTCAACTCGCCGACACCTTTAAACACTAGTCTTAAGTTATCACAATGGTCCTCGAGTACACCATACACAGTCAATCATCCAAATAGACTTGAAGAAATTTATGGATGAAGTCCTTAAAGGCTTGCACTACAATGCATGAGAACACAGTAGGCACATTCTTCAACCTAAAAGGCATGACCATATAGGAAAACCTTCCCCATTTAGTGGAAAAAGTTATATTTCTCTAGTCTTCCTTTGCAATCCTCACCTGGTGGTACCCTGAGAATCCATCCGTGAAAGAGTAGACTTTGATCCCAACCACTCCCTCTAAGATTTCTTCAGTAAATGGGGTAGGGTAGGGATCAATGACACATACTGCATTTAGGTCTCTATAGTCAACAAAGATCTTAATCCTCCCATCCTTTTTGAAGTTGATGACCATTGGGCTTATCCATTCTGACTCTTCAACAACCTCAATGATTCCCGATGCTATCATTTTGTTTATCTCCTCCTTGACCCGTAAGGCACTTGATCACTTGTAATGCCTTATCCACTGATGGCTTTATGCTTCGATAATCAAAATCTTAGATGATATCAGTTGTCAGCTCCTTCCAATTTCGTTTGGCAGCATTTTTTACGAGTGGATATACTACGTGTCCGCACATAACCTTGTAGTGTGGAATGCAACTTATGCACCCATAATGATGGTGGTAAGGCTTATGTGCCTCCTATCCAGACCTTCTCACATGCTTGGATATGAAATGAAGCAGTCTCTTTACCATGGTAGTATTGTATGACCATGGGCACGTTGCTCCTAGAAAACCTTACAAAAAAACATGATTCTTACCTCACGCCACTCCAAGAGATTCTCCCAATGTGTAGCCCACCAGCACGTTGTAGTCCTAAGTAGGTTATAACTGAGCATCCCTCTTCTCTTGTCCTCACTTTTCCACTGAGCTTCCATGTCCTGTATGAAAATTTCAGGGTATGCCCCTCCAGAGTAACTTGGTAACTTCTTTCCTCCTAGGTGCTTGAGTGAGCACACGTTGGTCGTTCTTATTCTGACCCCTTAACTATCACCCAATCAGCCCATAGGTCTGTGTGACCAATTATCACATGTCATGCTTGTTGTATCACTCACAAACTAGGCATCCTCAAATTGGATAACTCCTTCTGTAGGGTGAATTATCTTCGGGTCTCTGATGGAGTGCACATAAATTCTATCAAGGACCTCTTCTCCTAAAGGTTCAGTGTAAGGCGTTGACTTCCCATCCGTCAAAGGGATGATGACCCATTCTTCCTTGTTCTCAAAAATGATATATCCTTTGTTGAACCTTAGGTCAAAGCATTGTTCTTATAGCACCATGGGCACCCAAGCAATGCTGGAAAATTGTCTGCCTCGGTGAGCGCAAGACTTCAAAGTCTCTAGTAAACTTTTCCCCTTAAATGGTGATCACTGCATCCTTCAATAATCTAATGGGAATTGCCTTAGTTTTTTTTTCCATATACAACACATTCAAAGATGGTTGTAATGCGGGCCTTCCCATTTGATGTCAGGCATCTAATGTAAGAACATTGACTTATACTTTGGTGTTAATCAATATGTTGCTCAACATCCAACCATCCACAACTGCATTCAGTGTGATCTCTTTGTCATAGTCAAGGTTATGGAGAGGGAGGTTTACATGTAATACCTACCTTTCATGCTCTACCCCAACTCGTGGCATCTTCTCCCATATCCATTCTCCTAAAGCAAGTGAATAATATTATCTTGCCTTAACATTTTGCACACTTACTCGACTTCATCCAAGTCCTTCATGCATGGAGCCTCAAGATACCTCCTTTGCTCTTGGTGCCTAGACTACTCCTTTAGACCTTTGGATTTCTCCCTACAAACTCTAAATAACATCCATGGTCTCTTAATACACTTCCTTTAGTGGGTAGGGCCCGAATACTTCCGTGCACCACTTCTTCTCTTGAGACTAGAGTCCTTTTCCTTGGTACTTCTTTGGCACATGCAACTTCTACTCATGTTGTCACCAAAATAGGTTCTAACCCTGACTCATGCACCACTCTAGGCATCCATTGTGTGTCAAACTTCTTTATACTCACCATCCAGCGCCCTTGTCCTTCTGGTGCTACTAGCTCATGTGCTCAAACAACTCAGGGCACTCCTCATACTTATGCTTCTTCCCACACCATGAGCACTACAATAAATCTGGACACTCACGCCTGTAATGTTCTATAGATCCACAGTTATAGTAGGTTCCTCGTGGGAACTCACTTCTTCCTCCTCTTCAGTTGTTGTGGCTATGGAATCCTCCGTGAGAACCTCTCCCATGCGCCCCTCCATCCATGCATCCTTCATAACGGTGATCATCTTCCTTAGAACTATTGGCAAGGATGGTCTAGCGCACACCATGATCAATGGCCTCATGGATTTGGTCAATAAGCCTACAATCCTTAGTATCATGGGTCGTAGAGGTGCAGATCTTGTAGTAGCAAGACACATTCTTCCGAATTGTGTGCTGCAATAAGGGACATATACTCACATCATGGTCCCCATGACAAATTTCACAATATATCTGCTTTCTACGGTGTGTCTTGACTTTCTGGGAAACTATCCTTGGCATGCCCCTCTACCTCACAATATATGCACCAAAGACCACTACAATTCTCATGTACATGAGTTTCAGACAACTTCTCAGAATCGCTTGGCCATATGAGTGATTTTAGCCTCAAAAAGGGGCTTACACCTAAGATCAACACTCCTAAGCGCCTCGGCCACGTAAGGCAGCCTCTAAAGCCTCACGTGGGTCAGTGAATGTCTTATGTGATAATGCCCTCCTAAATGGAGTGATCAACCCTCAAAAAACCATTGAGCATGCTTTATAAAGGGTGAATTTCATACGACATTTTTACAAGATATTTTTAAACCGTGCATCATACTCCCGCACACTCTCTCGCCATTTCCTATTAGATATTCTTTAAAGCATTGATGCTCTTCTACGTGAACTTCCGGTATATGGAAATCTACTAGGAATGCATTCTTAAATGTGGTATAATCTACCACCATCGATAGGGTCGCACATCCTATACCAATTTATGCCCATGCCATTTTAATGTTGTTGCAAACTGACTTTCCTTCCACTTCAGGGTAATGATTCCCTTCACACACCATAGCAATTCACACTTGTGCACGTGTTCCACAACATCCTCTATACCTTGGTAATCTGGTAATTGTAAAGACATTTTAAAGAATGCCTTAGGAGGTGGCCAAGGCCCTTGTCTTCCTGATCCAAATCCTCGGTTCCCTTCGGTGTTTCCTCTTGTGTTCCCTCCACCAAATCCACTAGATCCACCAGGTCCTATGCCTCCAAATCCATGGGTTCCACCTTTAGATCCTCCTATAATCAGAAATCGATGCCTCAAGCAATCACGCCTAGTGTCCCCAATGTCCCACTGAACTACGTGCCAATGGTCTGTGAGATTTCTCCACTACCAAAAGTGTATCCCACGCCACTCCTAAACACGTTGCCCAAACCTTGCATACTTGCACTTTGCCCAAAAAAATTCCAAACACTAGAATGGTATGTGCAATCATGGATGTTCCAAACAAAAAATTATATCTCCTGGGTGTCGATTGGTCACTCCCACCGATACCAACTTGGTTATCAATACTTCTCCCTTGATTTGGAAAACCAAGTGCCAAAGGTTATTCACAAGTCGGATTCATGTCAACGGCTCTTCTTTTTCATGCAATGAAATCTCATTAAAATTTGAAGGGGCCTCTCTCCCACGCTTATAAAGATGAGGTAGCGCAGACTTCTCGGGCTCCATGTCTTCTACATGAACTTCAACACCCTCTCGTAACGTCTACCTCAATAGATCCATCACACTTATAATCTCGTGTTGTCTAGTCATCTTTCTTTCACAAGCTTCGCTATACTTGATTCATCTCTACTCCCTTTCCTTTTTATCAATAATTTTTGTCATCTTCCTCCACCGAGATTCCTCTCCCAACGCTCGAGTAGCTTACCCGGCCATGGGGAATGCTTCTAAACTCAAAGTAACAACCAAGATCTTCATAGCCAGAGGAATAACACTCAAAAATGATCCTCTAGGCTCCCTCAGAAACTTGAACTCAGCAACTTCTAGGCAAGAATACGTCGAAATGGCATATTCTAAAGTGTAACTAGCTAGCACTCCCTTCCACCGGTGATCAATAGCACGTGTCCAAGTCAGATCTACATCCTACAGCCTCTGATAGTCATCTTGGGTCCATACACATGATATATAGTACCAACTTGATCTGGATGTGTATGTTGAAAGCCATTCATATAGCTCTACTGGGAAGTATCAAAATAATGTCTCATACTGACTCATGGTATAGGTTCTCTTCTACCCATCTACGCACATTAATATCAGGTCTAGTGTTGAATCTTTGAGCAAACTTGTCCTCTATGCTCTTGAACCATGTTTCAACACTCTCTACAGCCAGGTGCTCTGTCATCACACATCACAAGGACAAAGATGCATGCCATTTCTCCTAACCACTTTGAAAAGAGGTCCCGAGCAATGGAACCAAGATGTAGTCATTTTTATGCCCTTTAAAAGAACAAGGAAATCCCATGCACGTCGGCCTATCACCTAGTGGGTGCTAGGCTCTCACTCAAGGCACGCGCAGGCATTGAGTAATTTCTTTATGTGAGTTATGTGAAAATGCATTAGTTACGATACAAACTTAAGTGAAGAGAAAGGAAATGAACCATACATTCATCTTAGAGCTTAGAACGGGTTTTTAAACCAATGTCTTTATTCGAGATAAGAAAAGCATTACAAAACATAAATATGAATCATAACATGAAAGGAAATGCACAGGGGTTTAAACCCACTCATATGAAATATATATAAAACCAATCCATACAGATAAAAGTAAAAAATGGAACCACATATATTCATAAAAAGTATGTTGATAACCACATTACATTTACTAAGGAAATCACATACCCATATAATAGTACATACCAATGTCATGCATCAGAATTGGACTTAATCCCTTCTTAGTACAAATAAAAATATTCAGACCCATCCCCTTGATATAACATACTCCTACAGATCCTCTAAACCAAACCCATAGAGCTTTCACAATATTTCTATATAGCCTCGCCTCTTTCCATTCTTGGTATCTGTATATGTCCCTTTTCTTCTACTAAGCGCTTGTATATATAGCCTTAGCAAGCATCGTCATGCCTTTATAAAGTTGTAGATTGGTTTCCAAGTGTCCAAGTGGTCCTCCATGGGAGCATGCTCCTTCAAACGTGATCTCTCCATCCTTCACCATGATGACCTTATGGAATCTTCTATCACAAGGTATATTCCTTTCGTGGGCACCAAGTTGCTAGGTTGGCACCTTATCCACTCTGCATGCACAGTTAGGTCATGCTTTCCTCGTGTTCTACCCAATATGCCAAATATGGCTAAGTCCCAAAACCTTTTCTCTACCTTGCGCGCACATGCCATTGGTTCTACTAAACCCTCCTAAAACCCTATCCTGCGCGTTTTTGCCTTGTGTGCCCTTCTTTAAATAGGCCTTGTGTGCCCACGCGCCTTCTTATAGTTAGCCAATACTTTAGGGGCCCAACATCACCCCACACTACACTGCTTTCTCTGTCCTCGGGAACATTTTCTCAATGAATAAATAATCATTGTCGTTGAATATTTTGGGGAAAGAATAAGGAATGAAGAATTTGGGGAAAAATGAAAGAATGAAACTATGATTACTTCCGTAGACACCAAATTTGTGTCTTATGACCCCCTATGCCCCGCATCTCATTTCGCAACCTAACCTCATCACCTAAACCTTACATAATTATTTATTAATTACCTTATAATTAATAAATCCACATCGCCATACCTGCCACCTCATCATAACCTAGTCTTAACCCTAAACTAACCTAATTAAGACCTATAACTTGGTCCACATCCACACCCATGACTAATTACTCCTCACCCGCACCTAAAACCAACCTCATAATGACTTGACCAAGCCCGCAACTAATCCCTCGGGAGAAAAGGAGGGAAAGCTGGCTATTTTACCAAAAATAGCCCGCTTTGACCGACCGACATCGGTTCCTACTCGACCACCGTCGGTTGTGTAACCGCCATCGGTTCCCTGTAAATGACCACCTCCAACCAAAAACAAAGATGGGATTTTCATTTGATCGGGAGGAGGAGAAATCATTGAAAGGATCTGGATTTGCTTGGCCGAACAGAGACAAGTGAAGAAACAAGAAGAGTTTGCAGAGAAGGACATCAAGCCCAAGACTGCAACTGAATAACCAGAGCCCAGTGACACTCATCCGAGCATCAGAAGAGGAGATAGCACATCTTGGATTGTCAGATCATCCTACTTGAGCCCTGTCTTCGTCATCACAGTCGTGGAACCTGCATCTTCATCAGGAACGAGTAAGTAGTGTCTTGTATGTTTCTAAGCACCATTTCTTGAGCCTGTGGATTGATAGTAATTATAAGCTCATTCCTAGATCTACCACCTACCAGCACCCTGCACTTAACCTTCATCCATACATCCTTGTATTGCCCAGAAGACCATTTTATCACACTCTGAGTCTTCCCTGTCCTCTCACTATTCCCCTCAGCCATCCGCTAGTCTTAATAACCCCACAATCACCCTGCAACCAACCTATATCTAGAAGCACCTAGATTACTGACCCTACCGGTGTCGGTTGTCCCACTTGGTAGCGGTTCTCTAACCGCTGTCGGTTATCCAGTGGCATCGCCATCGTGACTTATACCCCAAAACCTTCCTCTCGCCTATTTGTCACCTAACAACCTCGAGGTCCAGTCTAGTTTATCCTCAGTAACTCAACTTCGAATATATCAACGACCGATGAACTTAAAAAAAACAACGTGACTCTTTATTATTGATAATTTAGCCTCTATGGCTTTGTAACGAGGTACCTAAATCGTGATTTTGCAATAGCTTTCTTTGTTATCATTTGTGTTAATTCGTATTAAAAGGGGAACCGACCACCTTGAAAGGAAGTTTTATATTTCTGGGCCTAAGGCAGCTCCCTCATTTATTGTCTAATTAAAATCGGTGGTCTTGTATTCTTGCTTTTGCAGTAGTCCTTCCAAGACAAAAAGGAGTTCTTCGCAATCGATTTGATCTTTCTCTACAGACGCGCGCACACCATCTCAACATTCAATGTATTCCTCCTAGCCCTAACCCTTATCTATTTCTCAAAGGAATGAAAGGATAGAAGCAAGTCTATTCCACAGAGCTGAAACATTCCGTGCGAAACATTTTGGCACGCCTGGTGGGACCCATTTCGGGTTTCTTTAATTCTTGCTTGCTTTCATATAGGGAGCATACCTGCTGTTTTCTTCTTCTAAAGATATTCACAAGGTATTTTGTTATTTTGGTAAAAGAACTGGCCTTGCTTTTACATCTTTGCATTAGTGAAAGTCATCTCTTTTGCTTCATCGAATATCATTTTTGATTTGGGTTTAAAACACGTGCATCACATTCTTGCTTGTTGTTTTCAATTCTAGTGAACATAGATTAAGTAACAGGTCGTACACGTGGGGGTGATATCCATGGTATTGACAAGAAATTAATCTTACTTTCACTGCACAACACATACCGAATCACTTCACAATTAACACAATAGCTCAAAACATCCCCCTTTTTCCACGGTATTCCTCCGCCTGATTGAGGTAACCTTATGAGCCAAAACAAACTTGACATTTCCCTAAGTCTTTTGTTTAGGATTTCGACATCATTCTACGTCTAAAGGCATAAGCCCACAATAATTAAAATTAACCCTAGGGTTAGTCTCTGGATTTGCGTGTGCATCTTGCTTGTTTTCGTTATGTTTTTCTATTATATGCTCGTCTTCTCGTGATCACCTTAGAACAATTTGATAGAGGTACTAAGCGTTGTTAAAAATCAAATCAGCAACTTCTTATATTTTCTTATACTAGTCTTATTAAACCGACATCGGTTAACTGACCGACGTCGGCTATAGCCTAACCGACATCGGTTATCGACCGATATCGATTCATCGTTTTTTACAGCTTCCCGACAAACCAAAGAACCTACCAATTTCACCATTCTGAGGCTATTTCTATTCCTGATAGATTAAAGCCCTACTGTGTACTCTTGTCCATGGTTGTTATCACTCGGAAGCAAGCCACCGCCATGGTTTCACATGCCTGCTCTGTGCCTTTGCCTGAATCACCCCCTTCACATTCTGTGGGGAATCCTACGGACACCAGTGAGATCCCCAAAATTCCTGTAGGAGATAAGGAATTTGCCAAATTTTTGGATGCTAATCCTAGCACTGTACAATACTATTTGTCTCATGCCCCTGACCGTACGCCCGATGGTCAACTCCTTGTTGGCATGCCTATTAGTATAGCTGCTCATTTAGCTCCCACTCCACCTGATAACACCGTCTTGCCTTCTGCATCCTTAGCCCCGTCTCCCAATCCGACGGCTTCAGAGGTTCATACGACACAGATTGGCTTTCCTTTGGTTAATCTTGGGCCCCACATGTCATTACCACCGACTGCTCCTACCTCATCTCTCTTGCAGACTGCTCCGTTCATGACTTGCTCTCTGCCACCTATCCACACGAGCTTTCCTTCTCAAGCTCCGCCTACCTTTTCATTCCCACACACGTATCCAGTGACCTCAACATCTTATATAGGACATCCCTATTCGGTCGCTTCAACATATTCGTCCCCCATACCTTATCAACACTTAACCCCACCATTGTCTAGCGGAGGCCCTTGGCCCAATTTGCCTCCATTTACCACAACCGCACCATCATCTCATCCAACCACGGATTTCATCAAACAAATGATGGACAAAATGCAAAATCTGGAGGCTTCTGTTTCGGGAAGTCGTAGCGCCTTGACATACGAGCAAGTTTGTCGGGAGCCTATTCACCCTTCTGTCCCCCTTCATTCATATCCTCCTCAATGGGAATTGCTGAAATTTACTCGTTTTAATAGTAAAGAGGATCCTCAACAACACTTGCGATCATTTAGACATGCTTGTTATTTGATTGCTCATGATGATGCCTTGCTACTCCGCACCTTTCCCATGTCCTTATCAGGACCCGCCTTGGAGTGGTACAGTGCTTTAACCCAGCACTCAATCTTCTCTTTTAACCAACTAGCCCAATCTTTCTTGGATCATTTCTCCATTAACATTGCCAAGAAAGTATCTATCACCGACCTCTATGCCATCCGACAATTTGAAGACGAATCTATCGCAGATTTCGTTGGACGATGGCGGGGCCTTATCAACCAACTTACATATGCCTTGCCTCAGGCCGAACTTATCAAACTTTTTACGCGGGCATGCGCTAAGCACATCTCTCCTACCCTTCAAATTCAAACCTTCCGCACATTTGACGAGGCCTTTACTATGGCTCGGAAACTAGAAATTCGAGCCTTAGAAGAAGAGAAATTGCGGTTGCGCAACAAAAACCCCAATTTCGAACTCCAGATTCCACCAATAAACCAAACACCACCACTCCTCACACATCTACTTCTTCGAAATCAAAAGGAGCTGTCCACGCGGTGATGGTCAAATCTCAAACACCGTCTAATACCCCACCAAAAACCACCTATAAATATAAAGTCGAGCCCATCAACTACACTCCCTTGGGAGAAACATATGGTGTGATATTGGAAAAATTTCTTAAAGCAGAGCCATTACCTTACCTCTGTTAAACCTCACTCCGGGTTTGATTCCACTCGCGCCATACCTTTGGTACAAAGAAAATGACTTCTAGAATTTCCACCGCGTGAAGGGACATAGTCATGAAAACTGCAAGATGTTGAAAAACATAGTGCAGGAAATGGTTGATGCGGGGGATATAGCCCTCGATAATCCTAACGCCCCTGCTAACCGAAATTTGAAAATATTCAACAAACCATTCCCGAATCATTCTTCTAACAGTAACATAAATCAAGATATCTTAGCCGAGGAGAGTGTTCATGAGATCCATGCAGTCTTCGATTCCCAGCCAAAAACCTCTATCGAACAAATTCTAAATCAAGCCTCTTCACTAACACAGGAAACCGAACCCCCTTCCTCGCCATCAAGAAAACTGAAATCATTCCTTTACCCATCGAGGAATTAATCGCCCAAAGTTCCCTTCTCACAAATGAGCCTTCTTACACCACATCCTCAAGACTCGTGAGCGGATGTTATCTAATTTATCTATTTCCCAAACGTCTCCTTCTACCATTCTTGTTGTACAAGAAGAAGGCTCGCCACTTCTTTTGTCATCCTTAGACGAAAAACCTCTTGAACCGACATCACCACATTCTTTAAACATGACGGATCCTCTCAAACACGCCCTCCTACCTATTAGTTCTTCATCGCCTAAATCTTTTCAAATGACCGGTTGACCTCTTAACGCCATTGATACAAGTTGCCTCATCTACCCCCTGTATCACACCCACAGTGGACCGGAATCACAACCCACCTTTCTTCCATACAAAAGTTCCTATTCACATGTGAGGACTATCATTCCCCAGAAGATAGATAGGTCCTATGGGAACGTTTGAGTATGCCATATTCTACTCAAATGCAGATGACCAATCCAGATGCCTCTACCATATACCCGAAGTGTTTACAGAAGCTTAAAATGCCTATGTCCTCATCTTCACCCCCCTCATCTCTACCAAATACCTCATCCACTTCTATTAACCTAACCAAATCTTCCCCTACGCTTGGGACCCCACCAATACCCAGTCTAACACACCCACCTAAGCGGCTTGATTTATCTAAAAATAAGGCCGTCCATCCCATTAGGAGACAGACTCAATCTCCTCAATCTATGCCACTATCACAACTAAAACCCTCGTCATCACACCTACCTTCCATATTGGGACCCCATCCCTCTACCTTGCATCAATATATCATACCTCCTGCGTTTTCTTTAAAGCGACCTACGCCTTCTGCACCCATACAGAAATCCAAGGGTATAGCAACACCGTCACCCCACGTATCCTGTCCACCTATCAACCCTAAACAAATTCCATCATCAAAAGATTTGTTTTTTTAAAACCCATTATCAATCATCTGGCCTCATCATCTAAACCTAAACCAACCATCAAAGAAGCCACGCTTAGTTAAAAACCATTATCCATCGCCCCGTCATTACCACAAAACATACCCGTCATCATCAATAGCCTCCTCTTCTTCCTCCGACTTTGACCCACTCAAAGGGTCTTACGCCAAAATCCTTGCTATGTTGGTAGAGAATGCGACCATTTCCCTACCCCCACTTAGACCTTATGATCCATCTAAACCTCGACCTATAGGTTACGATGAGTCTAAAATGTGTGCTTACCACCGCACACCAGGACATGACGTAGAGGGATGCAAAGCGTTGAAAGCTATACTTCGTCAGTCACCTCTCTCAGATAGAAAAGTTAAGAAAGATAACTTACGAAGAGAGAGACCTTTAGCTTCAATTCCCTCTCCTATACCACCTGTCCCCACCTCACCAAGATCTATCATTATTACAACCCCACCTCTCGAAGACCATGACCTATCCCTACCGTTTCCTCCTCTCGTATTCACGAGATCAATATGATTAGTGTTGCTACTCGAGGACAGAAAAATAATGGGAAAGCGAAAGAAAACACACCTGCGGCATCTCTTTCTCCGTCCACCATCCCGATGGCACCACCACCTAAAGTAGTTATTCACGGACCCGCCTATCCCGTCTCTAATGGAATTTCCCACCGAACCATGATCAAACAACTTCACCAATCGCCTGTAAAAATGACACTGTATGATCTCATTCAGACTTCTGAATCTCATCGACAAGCTCTCGTTGAAATCCTTCAAGGGATAGAGGTCTTACCTAATGAAACCTTTCCTGTTACCTCTATTCTAACACCCAATCACGTTGCTTCACTCACCAAACAATCTATCTCCCCAACCACTGCTCTCTCGACAAAGCAAGCCAGCTTCATCGCCGTTTCCCAAGACGAAATTATCGACTTTGGTGCTGAAGATCCTGACCCTGCTCTTTTCATCTCAGCTTATGTCCGGGACATTCGGGTACGTCGTGTTATGATTGACGGGGGCGCTAGCCTAAACATCATCTCTTCAAAAGCCTTCCAACAAATGAATATCCCTTCTAGTTGCATGTGTGCCAACCCCATCATGTTGCGGTCATTCAATGATGCTATTACTTCTACCTTAGGCACCGTGATCCTTAACATTCGTGTAGGGCCACGCACTTTACCCGAACTCTTCTATGTCCTTGAGGGAGAGTTCCAATACAATATGTTGTTAGGCCGCCCTTGGATCCGGGCTATGGGATGCATTCCTTCCACCTTACATAGATGCATAAAATTTGAGTACGAGGGGAAGTCCTACACTTTAAAAGCTGATCCTCCCCTTCAAAACCTGCAATATGTTGTATCACCCTAATGATGTGCTTGTACCAGTCAAGACACCCATTCATCCAACCCAACCATCCACTTCAACCGCACCTACACCTTCAACCAATGAAACCGCCATCACAAATACCACTTCCTTTCCCGCAGATAACATCCCAACCTCCGACCCCTTAGTAGATGTTTTTCAACGCCTTACGCTGGGGGAGTACCGCCTATATAACGTTAGCTCTTTCCATACCCCGCAGGAGTACGGACAGTTACATGCACATCCTACCTACGACCGTCGCGTGGGGGAGGTAATCTCTTACGGACCACCCCATTGCGCACAACCTAACGTATGGGGTGTTGACACATCTTTGTTACCCCGAACCTCCTCTTGGTGTGGTTCCTTCCAATCCGATTTTCAATACTTGACAAATCATCGTTTCGCCCTCACCTTCTTGACTCGCTGTGCTTGGAAAGGCTTTGGTTTTGGTCTTTATGAACAAGGCCGACATACACTCATTCCCGTGACTACACGCAAACACAATGATCGTAGTGGTCTCGGTTTTCTTGAAACACTTACACTGGAGAAACCTCGTGTCAGTTGTATCCTAGAAGATGACGATGTCACCCCTACCAAACCATCATCACCCATTTTGCCATCATCACCACAGAGTCGATAGACCCGAATCTATCCCTCCTAACTTTTTTTTCATAAATGCTATCTCCTAGGTCCTCTCACTTATCAACGCGATAATGAGGACCCTCTTCTATCCCCTTCTATATCCGGACATGATCAAGAGGACTTCCTTGATTAATGTTGTTGAGTGCCAGGATGATGACTCCATCCTCACTTATCTTGGTGCGGATGACTCTTATATTCAACGTGCCTTACCATCTGAAACTCAAACCATGTTGAATGAGTCAACTATAGAAATCAACATCCACATAGAGGAGGATCCTCACATTGTGAAGATCGGACAATCCCTTAACACATCAGAACAAGTCACCTTTACTACCTTTCTCCGTACTCGCAACCAAGCTTTCGCTTGGTCCTACGCTGACATGCCAGGAATTGATCCTGACATTGCTGTCCATAACATTACCCTGAAACCCGATTCCAAGCCAATTAAATAGAAACTGAGAAAAATGCATCCACGCATTGCCCTCTTGGTCAAAGAAGAGCTTCAACGACTCCTTTCTGTTTCCTTCATCCTGCCTATTGACTATCCTCAATGGATTTCTAACATCGCACTGCCACTAAAGCGACGGGGACTTGGATATGCACGGATTTCTGAGATCTTAACCTCGCTTGCCCCAAGGATGACTTCCCCCTCCCAAGTATTGATCAACTTGTTGATCTCACTGCGGGCCATGAGATGCTCTCTCTCATGGATGGATTTTCAGGATACAAACAAATTTTGTTTGCCCCGCGATCAATCATCATAAAACTACCTTCATAACTCCTTGGGGAACCTTCTATTATCGTGTAATGCCATTTGGCCTTAAGAATGCTGGTGCGACCTATCAGCGGGCTATGACCTACATTTTTCATGACATTATGCACACTATCCTTGAGGATTACGTCGATGATCTTCTTGGCAAATCTAAACATCGCAGTGAACATCTCGATGTTTTAACCATTATTTTTGATCACCTGATACAATATTCTGTCCGTCTTCAACCAAAGAAATGTGTCTTTGGTGTCCTCTTGGGAAAACTTCTTGGTTTTATCATCTCTTTGTGTGGCATTGAGGTCGACCCATCTAAAGTCAAAGCTATCCTAGAAATGCCCCCACCTACTAACCTCAAACAATTGCGTAGTTTACAAGGTAAGCTCCAATCTATCCGGCGTTTCATCTCCCAACTCTCGGATCGATGTCAACCTTTCCATCACCTCCTTAAAAGGACATTGCCTTTCAATGGAGCGAAGAGTGCCACCAAGCCTTTGAGGCTCTCAAAGCTTATCTCTTGCAGCCACCCGTGCTTATCCCACCTCAGGATGATCACCCTTTCTACCTTTACCTTTCCGCCACCGACCACGCTGTAGGGGCCATGCTTGCACATCGTGACTCGAGAATCGAGAACAAGCCGTTTATTATATAAGTCGTACTTTGGTGGACTATGAGACTAGGTATACACATGTAGAAAAGTTGTGCCTAGCCTTATCATTCGTGGCCACCAAACTCCGACACTACCTTCTAAATCACAAAACTTTCGTCATCACCAACACGGACCCCATCCATTATATGTATGCCAAACCTCATCTAAACCAACGCATCGCCCGATGGCTTATGCTCCTTGCTGACCTCGACCTTGAATTTATACACCAAAAGTCAATCAAAGGACAAACCATTGCCGATCAACTCGCGGAAGCCCCTGTACCTGGGGCGCAATTTACTAATTTTAATTTCCCGAAGAACTCATCGCTACTCTTTCCCTCAGGGAGGAGTCGTATCCAATGACCCTCTTCTTCGATGGATCCAAATGCCAGCGTGGCGGAGGAGCCGGCATTGTTCTCATTCCTCTCGACGCTGAGCCTATGCCTCTTTCATTCGACTCGATTTCCCCTGCACTAATAATACAGTGGAATACGAGGCCCTTGTTTTGGGTCTCCAAGTTGCATTACACTTAGGTGTCAAATCTATCAATATTTTCGGCGACTCTCAATTGGTAGTCAATCAAGTTATGGGCATCTACCAATGTAAAAATGAGGAACTTCAAAAGTACAAACATTACGTGGATTCACTTCTAACCTTATTTACTCATTATTCTATCCAAACCATTCCCCGCTCCACTAACAAATTTGTGGATACTATGGCTTGCTTAGCCTCACAAATTCCAGCTTCATCAACTGACTCTGACATTTTCATCTTGGTCCAACAACTCTTTGCCCCATCTTACTCAGCCCCGGTTGTTTGTATGATCAATAATGTGTCTGCTAATTCGCAGGATACCTGGTATCACCAATTTCACGACTACCTAACAACCTCCGTTCTCCCACCTAACCTTACTAGTACCGGAAAACACACTTTTCTTAAACGTGTTTCTCGTTATGTCGTCATGGGGGGACTCCTTTATAAACGTGGCTTTGATGGCATCCTCCTTCGATGTCTAACCGGTGCGGAGATCACCTATACCATCCAACAGGTCCATGATGGTATTTGTGGTGGACATTTTAGCGGCCTTGCCATGGCCAAACAAATCCTTCGCCTAGGTTATTATTGGCCTACTCTCAATAACGACTGCTACGAATATGTTAAGCGTTGTGTTATGTGTCAACAACATGCCAACCTTCAACATACTCCTAGCCATCCGCTACAGGTCACATGAGATCTTTGGCCTTTCTCACAATGGGGTTTAGACCTTATTGGTGAGATTCATCCACCCTCTTCACAACGTCACCGATGGATAATCACAGCAACCGAATATTACACAAAATGGGTGGAGGCTATTCCACTCATTTCAACTAAAAAAGAAAAAATTGTAGAGTTCATTAACCACCACATTATCTGTCGTTTTGGTGTTCCTCATCACCTGATAACAGATAATGGAAAATCTTTCAAAAATAAGTTGTTGCAAGACCTTTGTGACAACTTTGGTATCAAACTTAGCTTCTCATCACCCTACTATCCACAAGCGAATGGACAAGCCGAATCTTCTAATAAAACCCTGACCAAAATCCTCATGAAAGTCGTTAATGATTCTGGAAGAAATTGGCATGATCACATCCCCTTTGCCCTTTGGGCTTATCGTACTAGCATTCGTACCTCCACTAATGCTACACCTTTTTCTTTGGTATATGGTACCGAGGTTGTCTTGCCTCTCAAAATACAAATACCCTCCCTTAGAATATCTCTTCAAGATATTCTCACCAACGATGATTTCCGCCAAGAGCGGTTAGCCCAATT
Organism: Taxus wallichiana var. yunnanensis; assembly: GCA_018340775.1. Taxonomy (NCBI): domain Eukaryota; kingdom Viridiplantae; phylum Streptophyta; class Pinopsida; order Cupressales; family Taxaceae; genus Taxus; species Taxus wallichiana. Next base: position 109,927,290 of record CM031237.1, on the reverse strand, counting down.
GGAGCTTCTTGACGAGCGTCGTCTTACAGCTCTTGATCACCTTCAAATCTATCAAAAACGCATCAAGCGTGCTTATGATAAGTGACTTCATGAGCGTACCTTTAAGGTTGGTGATCTTGTCCTCAAAGAGAATCAACATGTAACCAAACTAGAAAAGAGCAAACGTGGAAAATTTGCTCCCAATTGGATTGGGCCTTACATAATCACTCACACTTATGGATCAGGCACTTATCGTTTAGCTTCGCTTAATGGTAAACCTGAGCCTGAACCCCTTAATGCCTTGCATCTTCGACCATTCTACTGTTGAATTTAGTGTTATATCACTTCTTATCTACCTACCGCTCGTCCCTTGAGCTCATTTACCACCACATACACGTTGTTTCCTACATCTCAAAATAAAATCAAGCTCACATAGTTTGATTCTCACCTCCCCTTAAAGATGCCTTCCCCTTTTTAGTCTAGTCCATGACTTCAAAGTATTAAAATGACACATTCTTAATTATATGCTTATGGGATTTTCTTGAGTCAAACTTCCTACCAAACTAGATGCTTTACGCCAAAAGGACATCTAGCTCTCTAAATTATATATAGACTACTCCCTCGAAGGACAAAGCTATATGCCAAACTAAAACTTATTATATATAGATTGCTCCTCCGAAGGACAGCTATGCACTCAAACCGCATCTGCTACATTATAAATAGATCTGCTCCTCAAGGACAGCTATACACAGTCGCCTTTATCAGAAGCTTCTCACATTGATCAGCTTCGTGAAGACCTCAAGAATAAAACAAAAAAATATCCCTTGTAGACTTCCCACATCGATCAGTCTATATTCAGTAAAATAAAAGCCACATTCAAAAGAACTTTTGAGTCATGGACTTGTCTATTTGGGTTAGGTTCTCTTTCGTCGGAATACTCACTTTATAACAAGTTCTCTGTGTCTCAGCTACACCATCCACTTCACCTCACCATTTGTTAAAACAACACAACTCAAGGGACGTGACGTACACCCGATATATTGTGATCATACAACTCTTTTCACCTATTGACTTCTCATCTATACACGGTACCTAGGGGTTCAAGCTCATTCTACGTTATTATGTGGTTTGTTTAGCTCTTTTCACCTACGGAGCACTCTTTCCTCTTTGACTCGAATCTAGGATTATGTGTTGATCTTAATCAGGACATGGTTCCCTACCACTTGGGTAGGCTAACTTTCGTGTCACTTATACCTATTCCAAAATCACCAATTCATTACCAACACCAACAACATTACCCTACCAATATCAATATCAATATTTTTACCAACCAACAAATTGCCTAACCATACCTAAATTGCCTGAATTCACCTCTCCCTGGTCCTAAGGGAGAACTACATCGGTCTGAGGCCCCTCCTTGCTTTGTGCAATGGGCTATGTAGGCAGCACTTAGGAGACATGGGGTCTCCCAAGGTTAGCTCGACCATCCCCTACCATACCCTATCATGTGTTGTAAATATAAATATTTTTTGTGTATTTCTATTTGCCAACATTCATCTTTATCCTTTTTAAACAAAACAAAAACAACATTCAAAACACAACCATTCTTATTATTATCATCACTCAAAACCACATACATCTTTAGTTTTATTTTAGATGTTAAACAAATACATCTTCTCTATCATCGACTCGCAGGTTGGCATCCTTATTTATTCTTATATTCCTATGAAATTCACTTAGACCCTTGCACCTCCTCCCGAATCAGGTGGTGATCGTGATCGTCGATGCCCCTCAGTTGGCCTCTCCATCCTCAAAGGTGCCACTGCCATTGGTTCCTCCCATTGATCCGCCAACATCTCCTGTAACATACGAATACGTCCTCTCGCGTGGAGGAATCTTGCCTCAGCCTCTCTCCACTGTAATCGTGAAACCTCTAACAATCTCATTGTCTCATTCACTCGTGTTTGAAGTGGTGAGCCAACTCCCGCAAACGATCTCTCTCCGCTATAATCACAGCTATATGTCCGGGGCACTCACGTGCATCTCGCAGCTCTGCTACCCACCATACTCTATAGGCCTCTGTCGTTCCCGCATCCATTACCCTACGATCGGCTGCTATCTCTTCTGGCCCTTCTAGAGGTGTAGGCCACGGAGGTGAGAATGCTGCCTCGGCATCGATCCTCATGTATGGTCTATATGTCATCGGTATATCCTGAACGAACCCAAATTGTCGCCGCACGCGATCTAGAGGAATCCTCTCGTACTCACCCGGCCTGTGCCCTGCGATCCATCTCAATCGCTCTACACCCCTCAACTCCTCAGCTATGTGCTCTGTCACCATATAGTTCCCGTAAGGCCTCCAACAAATATCCATAATCATCACCATCTCCCATACCATCTATAATACTCGATGTCATCTATCACGGCTCGGGATCTCGCTTGTTTCGCATCTCGGACCCATCGTCTCGAATCCCAACCTTGCACTCCCGCTCTCCCGACTCGATGGGTCGGCCTATTGATGACACACACAAACAATATGCTCATAGGCCCAACAATGTAATAAGTACGAACAATCCAAAGTGTCGCCCTGTGTTTTCACTTGCAAGCCCATAGACCCCTATATAACTCTGCCAGATATGCGGGTGCCCATGCGAAAGTCACGCTCATTTCTATCATTTCCCAAATAACACTCATCAACGCTTTTGGAAATCTTCCCCCTTCCACCCTCGGCAATGCATAATACCCCACCGCTATCATTAATAAGACGGCCAACCTTGTTTCTCGTGGTGTGTTGCATACATTGTACCATACATAAAAGATAAACCTCGTTGTGTCAAATCTCATGCAATGACCCAAATCATGCATTGTTATCGCTGCCCGCCCCATGCTAGGCAACGCCTGATACACTGTTTTTCCTATCATTGGGAGTCTCAAAATACGGAACACATCTTCCAAAGTCACTGTCATCTCCCCTGTTGGCAGATAGAAGGTATTCTTTTCTGGATTCCATCTCTCAATCAACACCTGCAACATAGCATGGTTACGCGCGATTCTTGAATAATAGCGGATTCCACTTAACCCCAAATGATTTATCAATGCCCATTCAGCTGGTGTTACATCCACTCGGATTCGTGACAACAACGCTGGCACAGTATCATTCATCCTTAACCCTGCTTCTGCCTGCATACATCAAAACGACACATAATTATTCGAAAGAACAAATCTCTATGGGTTTTTTTCTCAAGTTCTGGAAACTCTTACAGTGACCGATATCGGTTATGAATAACCGATACCGGTTTGCTAACCGATACCGGTTATTTCTAAACGATACCGGTCACTGTCAAAAATATACCTACCCTGCTTAAAACATACACCGATAATTTTGGCCGTTTACTCCTATTTATACCTAAAAACATACGTGACCACCCTGTTTACCTACCCCAATAGCACTCACCCCATCCCCAACCCTTGCCTATCACCTTTTCTTTCTCATCTTTACCCACTTACACTTCTCTCATCCTATTCACAAAACATGCAAGAATCAAATTACAACCAAACAGTTTACCTCTCGGGATGCAGCAGCTTGGGGCGGAACATGTCTTCCCCCTCATCCCTGCCTGTTGGATGCTTCTCCTCATTCAGCCATGTTCACCACCCTCTTCAAATATAACTTGTCTTTTTGCCTTCTGAATCTCAGCCCACGCTCACTTCACCTGTCTCTTTCCTCCTTATCACTCAAATTCTTTCATGCAATTACCTGTAGCAGTCATCAAACAGCGTCGCATTCACATATTTAACTTGTTGCATGACTCTAAAAATAAGAATGCTAAAAATAAGAACTTAAGTTGCCAACCAAGCAGTTCTATTTTTAGGAAAATAATTCTTGCATAACCGATATCGGTCATATAGATAACCGATATCGGTCATATAGATACCGACATCGGTTACATAACCGATATCGGTCATGTACCCCTTGTTGCTTAAACCTAAGCCGTTTCTTCATTTTTACAAATTTTTGTGGCGCCCGTCCCTTTTTCCTACATAAACAACACCATTATCTATAATTTTTCATTAAATCCATATCTCATCACAATTTCATCAACATCATCTATCCATATTACAAAAACAACCAAGCCATCAACAAACGATATCAAAAACCATCAATCTATACACCATTTGGATCCAACTCAGCAGCTACATACGTTCAATTTCACAAACCAGCGACAAAACACATCCAACATTTCATAAACACGACATGTCAATTAAACTCATCATCTATATATACATACATTCCATTTCAAAAAGCCATCAACAAAAGACATCAACACCATCAATATATAAACCATGTGGATCAAACTCATCATACATTAAATATCACAAACCATCGACAAAACACTTAACACATTTTAAACACAGCATGTGGGTCAAAATCATCATATCTATACATCAAAAGTTTCAAATATACAATGTACCCTGCATAGGGGCCTCTGTGATCTCATAATAATACAAAGCCGGCACGCAGGCCTCAACAACTGTCAAAATATCGACTCGGCTCGCAGGCCGGTCTCTCATATCAAAAATATACTCGGCTCGCAGGCCGGTATCAACGGTACAACCCGTACTCGGCTCGCAGGCCGGTATATACAATAAATGAATAAATAAATGAAAGAATCATATGTGGGCACGCAGGCCTCTCTATACATAGCCGGTTCGCAGACCGGTGCCTCTATCTAATATCCATCTACAAACAAAACATCTCTCTCTCGACCTAGGGATCCCTCGCTCCCCACCGCCCTCTGCCTCTCCCTGCGGGTCCCTGTGCTGCCTCTCGTCTCCTCCCTGTAACAGACCCACCGGCTATGGCTGCACCACCCTGGGATCTCTGGCTACGCGAGGTCTCCGCTCTATGCACCGCATACGGCTGATAGTCAGCCCCGGTACCATCAAGGATGTCCTGATAGTACCGGGCCTCCGCTCACCTCCATATACCGGGCCCGTGCCACCAAAGCTGTTGGGGCTGGTCCCCCGACTCCTAATACCAATGGCCCCTGTCCTACCAGTACACCCTGTGCCTGTGCCGGTGCCTGTGGCTGCGCCGGTGGTGGTGCTCGTACTCGTGCTCGCTTGTGCATTTGGTGGTGCTGGTGTACTGCACGTGGTGGTGCTGTGGTGGTGCTGCACTGTGGTGGTGCCTGGCTGCCTCGTCGTGCTCTGGGCTAAGCACCGCCTCGTAAGACACCTATTCGTGCTCGCGGCAAGCAAGCGCCTCGTAATAACCGTATTTATCCCCTCGAGCTGGTCCCTCTCGCTCTAACACTGCTAAGTCTGGCCATGCGGGTTGTGCTCTCCTCGTGGCTCTCTCCCCTGCCCACCATACCAAAAATGATCCTCTGACACCCAAGGCGTCATCCATCAGATCGTCTTCTCGCCGCTCTCGCTACCCAATTTGGGTCCATAGGTTGTGGTGCAGGTAGTGGGGCCTCTACATCATCCCTCCGGTACTGAGGGAAGGGAGGTGGCTCATCCTGCCGTAGCCCTAGCTGCCGCCGTACCCTCTCCGGGGTATCGCTCATACTCTCCGGCCCGTCCCGCTATCGTAATGTATACTGGATCCACCGTAACTGTGATCGGGCTCCTCCGCAGGGCTGATGACCTCTGTAAGGCCTCCATACAATATCCAGGGCAGTCACGCCCTCTAATACGTGCCGGTAATATGCTACATCCGTCTGCAAGAACTGCCCCGTGGCTGGCCCACGACCCCCAGCCACCTCTGAAAGCCATATCTGTAAATCACCTATGGCCCTGGCTGCTGGGGCAGCCCTACTGGTCGAATGCATATGATATGCTCATATGCCCAACAGTGTAACAAAAACGTAGAGCAAATCCCGAATCGCCTCATCCGGCGGTAGCCCCACATCTCTCGATATAACTACACCAGGTATACTGGTGCCCAAGCATAACATGTATGCTCCTCAACCATCTCGTGTAATACCCCCATCAGCGCCCGTGGAAAGCGGCCTCCCTCTGAGTCCGGGAGGGCGAAGCATGTAATGCCGATCATCATCAACACGGCAAGCCGTGTCTCATGTCGGTGGGCACGATACATATCCCCATAGGCAATGCTCACGCTGTGATAAGTCAATAGCGCGGCTGCATCCCCGAATACCTGTAAGATGTTGTCCATGGCTGTCTCTGCATCCACCTGGAAGACTACCTCTCCATCGATCGGTAATCTAAGGATGTGATACACATCCTCCAATGTAATGGTCATCTCTCCAGTCGGGAGATGGAACACATTGGTCGCCGGATCCCATCTCTCGATGAGGGCGACCATAAGACTGTGATCCCTCTCTATCGCCCTATAACGCTGGACTCCGCCGAGTCCCACCTCGCGCATGATGGCCTGGGTCCGCGGACACGTGTGGCCGCATCCGTCTCAACAACGGGGGCATCCTATCCCGCATAGTCAGCTGCTGACGTGCCTGCACAAATCACCCACTTCATTAGACCTACCCTTTCAAACAACAACTACTTTACCCTTCTATACCCCCTTTTACCCACCCGACCACAACCCGACTCTATCACACACACCTACACCCACCTATTTTACCCTAAAAACTTTCCGACATCCCCTTGCCTTATCTCGCACCCTACCATTTACTCAGCTCTACTCTCGCCATTTACCTATGCCCCTACCAATTTAACACCTCCCCATTCATGCCCAACACCTACTCTATCCGAACCGCACCAACCACACAATCGCCCCATTTTTCCCCCCACTCACCAATCAACCTTCCTATTAACCTCTACCCCTTCCCTCTTCACCCCCACAAACACAAAACCCAAACCACTAATACCCAAACACCCAAACAACAGCCCCAACAACCACCAAACACCCCAAACCACAAGCAAAACCAACCAACAAAATAAATATTCCTAACTAGGGACCGGTACCGGTCACCCATGACCGCCACCGGTCCCCTCTCCACCGACGCCGGTCGACGTACGACCGACACCGGTCACCCACAAACCCACCCTGCCCCGAAATTTCTTGACCGATGCCGGTCGCTTAGTGACCGGCATCGGTCACTAAAAAATCATGGAGCCGAACCCGACGCGGCCCCCAAATCCTTTTTTTTCCTATTTATACCTATTTACCCACCCAAACACCCTAAAAATCTACCCACCCTGCCGCCTTGCCCTCCTTCACCCATCTATCCTCTTCATTTTTCAAATAACTTCAATTTATTCATTATTTTACCAAAACATGGATTCCTACCCAAACCCCCAAAAATAGCTTAACACAATCAAATTCACACAATGAAGGGTTTCGAACCTACCGGTACGACGACACGTCGTCGTGGTGGGATGGGTGGTGGTGGTCCAGCTGGTCCAGCACCTCCTGCTCCTTCTGGTTGTGCCATAGCTCTACCTCTCCTCTGCTGGGTCCTCCACCAATCAACTGCTGCCTCCTACTCACTCGGGCCCACTAACCACTCACTTCTCCACTCAAATAGTGCCACCTCAACCGACAAATGCTCCAATCTCAACACTCCACCTCAGACAACTCAAATTGTGTTTCAAAGTGACAATGTGACAATGACAGGCCGTATTTTTCTTTTTATAGGTTTTTCACCTATAACCGATATCGGTTTTATTGTGCCCTAAGGAACCGGTATCGGTCACCTAACCGATATCGGTCATAGACAATCGACACCGGTTTTATCCCAACTCTTCCCCAAATTTCTGCCCTTATTTACTAATCGCCCTTTCTCACAACATCGCCTATATCCACCTTTGCTGAAAACCCTTTGTTAACTTCATTGGCCCGACCCACGGCCGCAACCAACTAACCCGGCCCGCCCCAAGGCCGCAACCCAACCATTTGGCCCGACCCAAGGCCGCAACCCAACCATTTGGCCCGACCCAAGGCCGCAACCCAACCATTTGGCCCAACCCAAGGCCGCACCCAACCATTTGGCCCGACCCAAGGCCGCACCCAACCATTTGGCCCGACCCAAGGCCGCAACCCAACCATTTGGCCCGACCCAAGGCGCAACCAACCCAACCCAAGGCCCCCTATTTGGCCCGACCCAAGGCCGCACCCAACCATTTGGCCCGACCCAAGGCCGCACCAATTAAATACCTCGCCCAACCTCAACACAATACAATTTTATCCACCCATCATGTAGCTTTTTGTTCAATCGAGCTCACCTGTTCGTGTTTTAGCATGATTAGGGTCCTTGACTTGATCAGTCGACAAACTTTGCCTAGACCAAGACCGTGACGTTTATCTCAACCAAACCAACCATTTGGTACTGCCGAACATGCCTAAACATTTCTGTACCTTACCCGTTATATCCCCTGGAGCTACTTCCTATGCCTTGGATACCAGGATTATATCACCCTTGTTTGGATAAACTATCAACCTTTGCCTATGAATTGTTTGTTTGCTCTTCAAATCATGTACCTGGTCGCACTACTACTACATGTCAACGACATGCGATGCTTCCTTGGACCTACCCCACCATCTTACCATTATCTAAAACCATTTACCCTTTATCAACCCTATCCCCGATTTCACGCTACCTCAACTCGTGATAGATTTGAGGGGTTACCTATACCCTTAACAGGTAACCACTTCGTATTATTGTCAGTGTAGCTTTAACAAAGACAAGCTACACGACAACAAGGGGCTAATGTAAACACTAAATTTGTATCTTACGACCCCTATGCCCCGCATCTCATTTTGCAACCTAACCTCATCACCTAAACCTTACACAATTATTTATCAATTACCTTATAATTAATAAATCCACATCGCCATACCTGCCACCTCATTTCGCCACCTCATCATAACCTAGTCTTAACCCTAAACTAACCTAATTAAGACCTATAACTTGGTCCACATCCACACCCATGACTAATTACTCCTCACCCGCACCTAAAACCAACCTCATAATGACTTGACCAAGAAATCATTTTCCTCGTCCGAGGGTATGCACTTTCCTCATCAAATGATGTCATAGCCAAGAGTTGCTTCGTTGGTATAGTGATTTGAAAGTGCGCATGCAACACCTTGTTTGGATCATCAATGTAGCCCATCCTATGAACTTTTGATGCTTCTGCACTATTTCTCCCCATGCGTGTGGCTTTAGGAAAGCTAACCACCCGGGATCCCTTCCCATGCTACCATGATCCTTTTCTATACACTCCTCCTCTCGCTTCCTTCATCACCAAGTCATGTTTGTGTTCCATCTCTTACTCTAACAAGTCCTCAATGATTTTTTCTACCTTTCTCCGCAACCTTGTCTACCTGTTCCTTTGTGAGGCTTGGGGTCCTTTGTTCTTTTGTAATTTCTTTTCTTACCCCTTTGTCTTGAGTATCCTCCTCTTCCTTTTCATTCTTCCTCTTGAAAAAGATGTACTCATTTTCTTCTTCCTCTCCTTCCTCCTCTCGAGTCATGTACTTCAAATACATGAGGGCCTTGAATTGCCTCAAGTTCATCATCATCATCATCATCTCTTTTTCCTTTATAGGCCTCCAAGCTCTCTGTACCCTCTGAGTCATCCTCTTCTATGACCCTTTACTTCTTTCTACCAGAAATTATGCTTCCTCTTCCTCCTCCTCTGCTGACTTCTCTTGAGTGATGGGTTCTTCGTGCTCGATGCTTCTTCTTTTAGAGTATTTTATTTCACCGGGGACTTCTTTCTCCATGTGTAAGTACTAGGCTTAGCATTTTTCTCCAACACGCTTACCGCTTGTGTATTCTGAACACTTGGTTCTTTCTACACCTCTTCTCTTTCCCTCTTCTTTAGTGCGAGCTTCTTCCTTCCTGTAGGGTCTTCAGGGATGGATACATCATTTTCCAAGTATGTGCCCTTTTCAAATGTTGGCCTTATGTGAAGGTATATCCTTATTCTTGCCCTTCCAAAGTGATTAGTAATGTTACGAGACTTCATCATTTATATCTCGTGGGATATATATCTCTCCAAGTATGCATGCTTCTTTGGGTAGACTAACTTTCGACGTAGCTCTCTGCGTGGTCTTGATCCACCTCGTTAAGGTCGAACCTTAGTCTCTTGGCATCTTTGAACTTGTTCACCCCACTTCGAAGTATTGCGTAGTTAAGAAGAAGGGTAGTTTGCACCACAGACCACGCTTTCATTTGTCAATCTAAATCTACAAATGCATAAGTGTTGATACACTGTGAATTGTTCCTCTCCTTTCATGAGCGTAGGTAACTACTCAAATCCTCCATTCCACCTTGAATGCATCCCTCATGTGTTTGTTCCACTTCTCTAATTGTGCCTTGTGAGTAGTTGTCATGGTCTCACAAGTATATTTCGTGACCCTCTTTGCAGGCGATGGATCCTCTTCTGGGTATTCCCAAACAAACCTTTTCATCCCATTAGGCACTCCGATCTTTGAGAAAACAATTGTGAGGAGGACATTGCCAAATAGTATCTTCTCACCCTCTTGCGTGCCATTAATTATTTCATCCGTGATGAAAGCGGAGACAAATTTTAGATGGTCCCTCGGATATTTTCTAAGCATACATTCATTCATGCCTTGTTCACTTGAGTCCATCTTTCTTGATCATTTAGCTTGGTTACTAAGCACGTGGCTATCCTCATCATGGGTTCTAGAATCTCTCGTGATGTCAAAGTATCATGATCCTTTCTTGTAGTCATACATGGCTACTATTTCCTTGATGTCATCCTTGTCACTTAGGTCATCATCAATATTATCCCCCTCACAAATAAGGCCTATGAACTTGGAAATCAACTGGGGAGTTATGTGCATCTTATGCCCCGTGAAATAAAAAGCAGTCTTTGTGAATGTCCACCATTAGCCACCGATAGATGCACTCGGGTTTTCCAAGTAGGGTAATTTGTAAAGTTCTGATAAACCCGCCTTCTCTAGTTTAAATTTTACTTCATCATCAGTATATGGGCATGCCCTCCGGTGTCCTCTTGTTTGTTGGGTGAACCAACTCCAAAGCCATTTCTTTTTCTATCATGTTGGTGCGATGATTATAGTCACTTACAGTCATTTTCCACAAATGAGACTCCCATTCTTTTCCTAGCAATACCCCATCCGAGTATTGCATCTACCGACACTAAAATTTTCCTCCGTAATTTCTATTTCATTAATGTATGTATTAGGAATAGGATGTTGTTAAGTATAATTAGTAGTAGCGTCTGATAGAAGATAACGGCGCTGCCAATACAACGCCGCCAATAATGTATAGTATGGAAATAGTCAAAAGTACAATAGGAATGTTGTGGTAAAAAGTAAATAGTTGTCATAAGTGGTCCAGTAATGTTAAAATGTCAAAGTTGGGGTAAGTAGAGAAGTAGGGTCTACATGATTAGGAATTAGAAATATTATATTGGTAATAAGGACAAGGAGTGAGGTCATAAATATTTTGTATATTTTATTTGTAAAAATTCTAAAAATGTGGAACCCATGTGAAATGATAAGGTTTATCTTATCTTAAAAGATAAGCTTACATGTACAGATAAGAGTTAAGGTATGGAATATGATTCGTCAGAGTGGATTTCTTATCCTATCTTAGAGATAAGATGGATAAGCCTAGAAGTCTATAAATAAAGAGGCCACCCCCCTCATTTAGCATAGAAGGAAGTAGTGAGAAATATTGTATGAGTAAGTGTGTAAAGGAAGCCATCAGTTTAAAGGTGTGTTGAAGAAGCCATTAAGAGGTGTAATTGTGAAGTTTCTCCCATAGTATTGGTGGAATGTAAGTGAAGTCAATAACACTGAAGTACCTCATGGGTGAGATGTAACAATTTCATGCTAATATTATAATTTACTCTGATATTTCAGATTTATCATCATTCTTTTTATCATAGTCTATGGTATTATTGTGTTATGTTTGTTTTTGTGTTTCCATATTACATCCACCAAACTAAAGGTTGTGCATTAGTAAATAATCATAGCACGAGGAGTTCCCGGTGAAGAATTATCATAGTGCCGGATTGGTGATGACATTTTGGTTCCGTTGCCGGGACCATTCCTCGTTGGTGGATTTTCTGGAGAGATATTCCCACTTAGTCAAAAATCAATTGGAGGGTAACCTTATTTTTACTATGCATAGTAGTTACCATGGTAAAGTCATTTTTGCCGTGAATAGTAGTTACCATGGTAAAGTCATTTTTGCCGTGAATAGTAGTTACCATGGTAAAGTCATTTTTGTTGTGAATAGTATTTATCACAGTAAAGTCACTTTTTACCGTGAATAGTATTTACCGCAGTAACTTCACTTTTTATTGTGAATAGTGTTTACCACAGTAAATTCAGTTTTTACCGTAGTAAGTCAAGTTTTACCATAGTTACCGTGGTCATTTCTATTTTACTGTAGAAAGGTGTAAAGTCACTTTCTATTACAGTGATTCCAATTATTTGTGCACATAAGTCTTGTTGATTGTACTTGTGGGTTGGTATTTTACGGTGGTTACTTTTGAAAATGGGGAAGATTCTTGTTTTTTCAGCCCAATCTAATGAAGATGCTTCCTCTTTCATTCAAGAGTTTAAACGATCTTGTATTTGTAATGGCCTTATAAGAAGGGAACAATGGACTGAATTTTTTCCTACCTTTTTGGATGGTTCAACACTTAGGTGGTTTGAAACACTAGGTGAAAATGTGAAAAATTCATGGGATTTATTAACTAAAAGTTTTCTTGAAGAATTTGGTGAACAACTGAAATATGCAGATCTCATGATCGAGATCACAAAGCTATCCCAAGGAGAGAAGGAGAAGATAAGGGATTATCATGCTCGTGTTCTAGAGCTAAGGAGGAAGCTCGATGCCCAGATCCGGAAGGAAGGATTAGCGGATGGGTTGATGAATGGTGTGGATAATCTCCTATGTAAGCACTTCATTCTTGGGATGAAGCCAGAGATCAGACAACGAGTGAAGTATGACCGCCCAGCTACCATTGAACAAGCAAAGGAGATTGCAAGAAGGCAAGAAGAAAGCATGGAAGAGGAGCCCAAAGAAATTGTTGCTAAAGTAGAGCCTACACCAGCACCTTTGGTCCAGAATCCACAACCACTCCCGGTGAGCACAAATATTTCTCCTAGTACATCTACTGAGTATGAAGATCTGCTCAAAAAGATGGGTCAGTTAACTATTAATCTTCTTCAAGGAAAAGAATTTAGTTCTTAGGGAGGAGATAGAGGTCCAAAAGAAATATTTTCAAGTCAGTATGTTATGGTTGTTATAAAAAGGGTCATTATAAGTATAATTGTCAGATAGAGCTTCTACATCTGGTAAAGGAGATAATGATAAAGGAAAAGCACCTGTGAATTCTTTTGATGTAGTAGATAAGAGCAGAAATAATGAAGTAGATGTGTTTGTAACAAAAAGAAAGAAAGAAAAAGATAATCAAGATGGAAATGATCCTAAGAAGATGAAAGGAGAAACTAGTAAGAAACATAGGAGAAGAAAGTTGGGTGTGCAGGATTTTCTGATTTCACAGGGGCAAGGACCATACTCCATCTTGGAAGATCTGTCCAAAAGGCCTGCAAATATTACATATGGTCAACTCTTGGCTATGTCTTTTGAGAAGAGGCGGGAGTTGCGAAGTGGACTCAATGCTCGACGAAGGAAGGAGGTTGAGGTCCCTGTTTTGGAGGCAGAGGCGGATCCCTATGCTCCACAAGCTGAGGTATTATGTAATGGTATTTCAATTCATGATGTCTTAGTTGATGGAGGTGCTGCAGTTAATGTAATGACCGAGTCTGTAATGAATATGTTGGGTTTAAAAATTGATCGCCCTTCAACACTTATGTTAAGGTCATTAAATAAAGGAAAACTAAACTAGAAGGTGTAGTTTCAAATGTGGCAATATCTGTTATGGGTGTTGTATGTGTGGTAGACTTTCAGGTGATGAAAAATGGTACTGTTGCATACCCAATGTTGCTGGGAAGACCATGGCTAAGGAGAGTTCATGCAAGAAACTACTGGAATGAAGGTTTCATGACACTTGGATGTGGTAGAGAGAGGGTGAAGATAAACGTGATCCCTCGACATCATAAGGCAGAACCTGTGGATTCAAGTGATGAAACTGATGATTGGACATCCTCTGATTACTCTAGTACTAGTGAAGTGGACACTGAAGATGAAGAAAGTGAGGTTGATGTTTCAGTCATGGATATCCTTCCAGTCACACCAACTCATGACCCCATAAAATTATCTGAAGAAGAAGTTGATGATCGTCTCCAACAAATAAAGATTGGTGATGCTGTGATGGAGAGTGAGAAGGAATCCTACCTCCAGCTCTTTCGAAGGTACATACACATATTCACTTTTGATTACAAGGAACTCCGTCAAGTAAGTTGGGTAGAACATTCTATTGAGCTGGTAGATGGTGCTAAGCCCATAAAGCAAATGCCATATAGAATGAATCCTAATTTTTCCAAGACTGTAAAAGAAGAAATAGATAAGTTGCTTGATGCAGGATTCATATTTGCTGTGGAGAATTTAGAATGGGTTTCTCCCATTGTGATCTCAATAAAAAGAATGGGAAGCTACGCATTTGTGTTGATTACAGGAAGCTCAATAAGGCAACAAAGAAGGATCATTACCCTCTTCCATTTTCAGATCAGATCTTGGACGAAGTAGCTGGCCAGGAGTGCTATAGTTTTGCTGATGGATATAGCAGCTACAACCAAGTTCGTATAGCAGAGAAAGATCAGCTGAAGACCACGTTCACCACTCCTTGGGGAACGTTTGCTTATAGAGTTATGCCTTTTGGGTTGTGTAATGCTCCAGCAACATTCCAACGTTTGATGAATAGGGTGTTCGAACCCTACATTGGGACCTTCATCAGAGTATTTCTGGATGATTTTTGCATCTATGGGAGCAAGTTGGACCACCTGCACCAAATGGAGACAACATTTCAAAGGTTAGATGAAGCACAAGCCTCACTAAACCCTACAAAGTGTGTCTTTGGATGTTCTAAAGGCGTTTTGTTAGGGCATGTCAGATCCAGAGATGGTATTGGTACCGATCCCGATAAAGTTTCAAAATCAAAGAGTTACCATTTCCTATGAATAGAAGTAAGTTGAGATCATTTTTAGGCCATGTGGGGTACTATAGAAGGTTCATCAAGAATTTCTCAAAGATTGCACAACCACTAACCAGTTCTTCAAGAAGGATGTTACTTATGAACCAGAAATAAGGCGCATGAAGCTTTTGACAATCAAGGAAGCCCCGGTGTCTTCACCTATTTTAAAGAATCCAGATTGAGCAAGCCATTCATTGTGTACACCGATGCCTCTCGATGCAAGACTAGGAAGTACTTTGAGCCAAAAGGATGAAAATGGGAATGAACATCCAATTTACTTTGGGAGTAGACAAATGAGCAAAGCTTGAGGTAAATTATATCAGAATCGAAAAAGAGGCTCGCTATCATTTTTTTTGTAAAGAAGTTTAGGAATTACTTGCTAGGGCAAAAATTTCTAGTTGTAATAGATCATCGTGCTCTAAAATATATTGTAAATAAGCCTAACCCATCATGGAGGATAGCAAGATGGATAATTTTGCTACAAGAATTTGAATTTGATATTATAGATAGGCCAGGAAAGAAGCATGTCAATGCAGATGCACTCTCTCGAGCCTATGATGGTTTAGGATCATCTTGTGATGATGATGATTTCCCGATGCAAAGATTGTTATCCTCGACACAATCCCTAGTGAATACATAGATATTTGGAATTATCTGAATGAATTCAAGTTTCTAGATGGTGCCAATGCAAAGACTAAGAGAAAGATTACTCAAGCCAGTCGTCCATATTCTATTCTGCATGGAGTATTATTTCGAATAGGACCTGATGGACAATACAAGAGGGTAGTTGGACGTGATCAAGGGAAGGAACTGCTAGAAGAATTCCACAATGGTACATGTGGAGGGCACTTCTCTGGACAACTTACAACAAGAAGGATCTTGGATGTAGGTTATCACTCGCCCACTTTTTAAAGATTGTTATAATTATTGTAAGACATGTGATATTTGTCAAACACATGGTAACCGTAAGACTTCATCAGCTCCATTATGCCCTATTCTTCCACTTGGTCCCTTTGAAAAGTGGGGAATAGACATTATAGGTCCACTTCCAACTACCTCACGCCAAAATAAGTATATTGTAGTTGCCACAGATTATTTAACCAAGTGGGTCAAGCTAGGCCAAAAAACAACTTCCATGGATGAAGTGGCAAGGTTCATATATGAACGCATTGTCACCAGATTTGGTTGTCCATTAGAAATTGTAACAGATCAAGGAAGCCACTTCATTAATGAGGTGGTAGAAGCCCTAGTCAATAAGTTTTCTATTAAGCACAGGAAGGCAACAACATACAAGCCAAGCACAAATGGACAGGTGGAACGAACAAATTTTGTGTTGTGTCAAATTCTAGCAAAAGATGCAGCCTTACAGGTACATAAATGGGATAAAAGGATTCATGCAGCATTGTGGGCATATAGGGCAACATCAAAGTCAGCAACAGGATACTCCCATTTTAGTTGGCTTATGGCATTGATCCAGTTCTTCCTATTGAGTTTGATATTCCCACGGTCAGAGTAATGAAAAATGAAAGAATGGATGAAAGTGATTCAGTAAAAGAAAGGTTGGTACATCTTCATTTGCTAGAGGAAATGAGGGAAATAGCTAAGGATACAAGCTATAAGAAGAAAATGAAGCAGAAGGAATACTTTGATCAAAAGATCCGGTGGTCTCCATTTCATGTGAATGACTTGGTTCTAGTATATGATTCCAGATACAAAAAAAGAAGAGAAAATTTATTCCAAAATGGATGGGGCCCTACAAAATAGCAGTTGTGCATGAAAATGGTACGTACCGACTGGAGGAATTGGATGGCACTCCCATTACGAAATGGGTCA
Organism: Taxus wallichiana var. yunnanensis; assembly: GCA_018340775.1. NCBI lineage: Eukaryota > Viridiplantae > Streptophyta > Pinopsida > Cupressales > Taxaceae > Taxus > Taxus wallichiana. Next base: position 109,910,382 of record CM031237.1, on the reverse strand, counting down.
ACCACGACAAGTTGAAGATTTTCCAAGCACCAGAATAGTCTACTCCGAGGACGAGAGTAGAAGCTAGAAGGGGGAAGATGTCGACACTAAAATTTTCCTCCGTAATTTCTATTTCATTAATGTATGTATTAGAATAGGATGTTGTTAAGTATAATTAGTAGAAAGTCCGATAGAAGATAACGGCGCTCACAAGACGACGCCGCCAATAATGTATAGTACGGCAATAATAGTCAAAAGTACAATAGGAATGTTGTGGTAAAAAGTAAATAGTTGTCGTAAGTGGTCCAAAGAATGTTAAAATGTCAAAGTTGGGGTAAGTAGAGAAGTAGGTCTACATGATTAGGAATTAGAAATATTATATCGTAATAAGGACAAGGAGTGAGGTCATAAATATTTTGTATATTTTATTTGTAAAAAGTCTAAAAATGTGGAACCCATGTGAAATGATAAGGTTTATCTTATCTTAAAAGATAAGCTTACATGTACAGATAAGAGTTAAGGTATGGAATATGATTCGTCAGAGTGGATTTCTTATCCTATCTTAGAGATAAGATGGATAAGCCTAGAAGTCTATAAATAAAGAGGCCACCCCCCTCATTTAGCATAGAAGGAAGTAGTGAGAAATATTGTATGAGTAAGTGTGTAAAGGAAGCCATCAGTTTAAAGGTGTGTTGAAGAAGCCATTAAGAGGTGTAATTGTGAAGTTTCTCCCATAGTATTGGTGGAATGCAAGTGAAGTCAATAACACTTGAAGTACCTCATGGGTGAGATTGTAACAATTTCATGCTAATATTATAATTTACTCTGATATTTCAGATTTATCATCATTCCTTTTTATCATAGTCTATGGTATTCTTGTGTTATGTTTGTTTTTGTGTTTCCAGATTACATCCACCAAACTAAAGTTGTGCATTAGTAAATAATCATAAAGACGAGGAGTTCCGGTGAAGAATTATCATAGTGCGGATTGGTGATGACATTTTAGTTCCGCTTGGGACCATTCCTCGTTGTGGATTTTCCGAGAGATATTCCCACTTAGTCAAAAATCAATCGAGGGTAACCTTATTTTTACTGCATAGTAGTTACCATGGTAAAGTCATTTTTACCAGTGAATAGTAGTTACCATGGTAAAGTCATTTTTTTGTGAATAGTATTTATCACAAGTAAAGTCACTTTTACCGTGAATAGTATTTATCGTAAAGAACTTCACTTTTTTTGTGAATAGTATTTACCACAAGAAAGTCAGTTTTTACCACAAGAAGTCAAGTTTTACCATAGTTACCGTGGTAATTTCTATTTTTGTAGAAAGGTGTAAAGTCACTTTCTATTATAGTGATTCCAATTATTTGTGCACATAAGTCTTGTTGATTGTACTTGTGGGTTGGTATTTCACGGTGGTTACTTTTGAAAATGGGAAAGATTCTATTTTTTCAGCTCAATCTAATGAAGATGCTTCTTCTTTATTCAAGAGTTTAAACTATCTTGTATTTGTAATGGCCTTATAAGAAGGGAACAATGGACTGAATTTTTCCTACCTTTTGATGATGGTTCAACACTTAGGTGGTTTGAAACACTAGGTGAAAATGTGAAAAATTCATGGGATTTATTAACTGAAAGTTTTCTTGAAGAATTTGGTGAACAACAGAAATATGCAGATCTCATGATCGAGATCACAAAGCTATCCCAAGGAGAGAAGGAGAAGATAAGGGATTATCATGCTCGTGTTCTAGAGCTAAGGAGGAAGCTCGATGCCCAGATCCGGAAGGAAGGATTAGCGGATGGGTTGATGAATGGCATGGATAATCTCCTATGTAAGCACTTCATTCTTGGGATGAAGCCAGAGATCAAAAACGAATGAAGTATGACCGCCCAACTACCATTGAACAAGCAAAGGAGATTGCAAGAAGGCAAGAAGAAAGCATGGAAGAGGAGCCCAAAGAAATTGTTGCTAAAGTAGAGCCTACACCAGCACCTTTGGTCCATAATCCACAACCACTCCCGGTGAGCACAAATATTTCTCCTAGTACATCTACTGAGTATGAAGATCTACTCAAAAAGATGGGTCAGTTAACTATTAATCTTCTTCAAGGAAAAGAATTTAGTTCTCAGGGAGGAGATAGAGGTCCAAAAAGAAATATTTCTGAAGTCAGTATGTTATGGTTGTTATAAAAAGGGTCATTATAAGTATAATTGTCCAGATAGAGCTTCTACATCTGGTAAAGGAGATAATGATAAAGGAAAAGCACCTGTGAATTCTTTTGATGTAGTAGATAAGAGCAGAAATAATGAAGTAGATGTGTTTGTAACAAAAAGAAAGAAAGAAAAAGATAATCAAGATGGAAATGATCCTAAGAAGATGAAAGGAGAAACTAGTAAGAAACATAGGAGAAGAAAGTTGGGTGTGTAGGATTTTCTGATTTCACAGGGGCAAGGACCATACTCCATCTTGGAAGATCTGTCCAAAAGGCCTGCAAATATTACATATGGTCAACTCTTGGCTATGTCTTCTGAGAAGAGGTGGGAGTTGCAAAGTGGACTCAATGCTCGACGAAGGAAGGAGGTTGAGGTCCCTGTTTTGGAGGTAGAGGTGGATCCCTATGCTCCACAAGTTGAGGTATTATGTAATGGTATTTCAATTCATGATGTCTTAGTTGATGGAGGTGCTGCAGTTAATGTAATGACCGAGTCTGTAATGAATATGTTGGGTTTAAAAATTGATCGCCCTTCAACACTTATGTTAAGGTCATTAAATAAAGGAAAAACTAAACTAGAAGGTGTAGTTTCAAATGTGGCAATATCTATTATGGGTGTTGTATGTGTGGTAGACTTTCAGGTGATGAAAAATGGTACTGTTGCATACCCAATGTTGCTGGGAAGACCATGGCTAAGGAGAGTTCATGCAAGAAACTACTGGAATGAAGGTTTCATGACACTTGGATGTGGTAGAGAGAGGGTGAAGATAAACGTGATCCCTCGACATCATAAGGCAGAACCTGTGGATTCAAGTGATGAAACTGATGATTGGACATCCTCTGATTACTCTAGTACTAGTGAAGTGGACACTGAAGATGAAGAAAGTGAGGTTGATGTTTCAGTCATGGATATCCTTCCAGTCACACCAACTCATGACCCCATAAAATTATCTGAAGAAGAAGTTGATGATCGTCTCCAACAAATAAAGATTGGTGATGTTGTGATGGAGAGTGAGAAGGAATCCTACCTCCAGCTCTTTCGAAGGTACATACACATATTCACTTTTGATTACAAGGAACTCCATCAAGTAAGTTGGGTAGAACATTCTATTGAGTTGGTAGATGGTGCTAAGCCCATAAAGCAAATGCCATATAGAATGAATCCTAATTTTTCCAACTCGTAAAGAAGAAATAGATAAGTTGCTTGATGCAGGATTCATATTTTTGTGGAGAATTCGAATGGGTTTCTCCCATTATGATCTCAATAAAAAGAATGGGAAGCTACGCATTTGTGTTGATTACAAGAAGCTCATTAAGGCAACAAAGAAGAATCATTACCCTCTTCCATTTTCAAATCGATCTTGGACGAAGTAGGCTGGCCAGAGTGCTATAGTTTTACCGATGGATATAGCGGCTACAAAAAGTTTGTATAGTAGAGAAAGATCACCAAGACCACGCTCACCACTCCTTGGGGAACGTTTACTTATAGAGTTATGTCTTTTGGGTTGTGTAATGCTCTGGCAACATTCCAGCGTTTGATGAATAGGGTGTTCGAACCCTACATTGGGACCTTCATCAGAGTATTTCTGGATGATTTTTGCATCTATGGGAGTAAGTTGGACCACCTGCACCAAATGGAGACAACATTTCAAAGGTTAGATGAAGCACAAGCCTCACTAAACCCTACAAAGTGTGTCTTTGGATGTTCTAAAGGCATTTTATTAGGGCATGTTGTATCCAGAGATGGTATTGGTACTGATCCTGATAAAGTTTAAAAAATCAAATATTTACCATTTCCTATGAATAAAAGTAAGTTGAGATCATTTTTAGGCCATGTGGGGTACTATAGAAGGTTCATCAAGAATTTCTCAAAGATTGCACAACCACTAACCCAATTCTTGAAGAAGGATGTTACTTATGAACCAGGAAATAAGGCGCATGAAGCTTTTGGACAACTGAAGGAAGCCCTGGTGTCTTCACCTATTTTAAAGAATCCAGATTGGAGCAAGCCATTCATTGTGTACACCGATGCCTCGATGTAGCACAAGGAAGTACTTTGAGCCAAAATGATGAAAATGGGAATGAACATCCAATTTACTTTGGGAGGAGATAAATGAGCAAAGGCTTGAGGTAAATTATATCAGAATCGAAAAAGAGGCTGGATATCATTTTTGTTGTAAAGAAGTTTAGGAATTACTTGCTAGGGCAAAATTTCTAGTCAGAATGATCATCGTGCTCTAAAATATATTGTAAATAAGCCTAACCCATCAGGGAGGATAGCAAGATGGATAATTTTGCTACAAGAATTTGAATTTGATATTATAGATAGGCCAGGAAAGAAGCATGTCAATGCAGATGCACTCTCTCGAGCCTATGATGGTTTAGGATCATCTTGTGATGATGATGATTTCCGATGCAGCATTGTTATCCCTTGACACAATCCCTAGTGAATACATAGATATTTGGAATTATCTGAATGAATTCAAGTTTCTTGATGGTGCCAATGCAAAGACTAAGAGAAAGATTACTCAAGCCAGTCGTCCATATTCTATTCTGCATGGAGTATTATTTCGAATAGGACCTGATGGACAGTACAAGAGGGTAGTTGGACGTGATCAAGGGAAGGAACTGCTAGAAGAATTCCACAATGGTACATGTGGAGGGCACTTCTCTGGACAACTTACAGCAAGAAGGATCTTGGATGTAGGTTATCACTGGCCCACTCTTTTTAAAGATTGTTATAATTATTGTAAGACATGTGATATTTGTCAAACACATGGTAACCATAAGACTTCATCAGCTCCATTATGCCCTATTCTTCCACTTGGTCCCTTTAAAAAGTGGGGAATATACATTGTAGGTCCACTTCCAACTACCTCACCAAAAAATTGGTATATTATAGTTGCCACAGATTATTTAATCAAATGGGTTCAAGCTAGGCCATGAAAACAACTTCCATGGATAAAGTGGCAAGGTTCATATATGAACGCATTGTCACCGATTTGGTTGTCCATTAGAAATTGTAATAGATCAAGGAAGCCACTTCATTAATGAGGTGGAAGCCCTACTCAACAAGTTTTCTATTAAGCACAGAAGGCAACAACATACAAGCCAAGCACAAATGGACAGTGGAACGAACATATTTTGTGTTGTGTCAAATTCTAGCAAAAGATGCAGCCTTGCAGTACATAAATGGGATAAAAGGATTCATGCAAAGCATTGGGGCATATAGGGCAACATCAAAGTCAGCAACAGGATACTCCCATTTAATTTGGCTTATGGCATTGATCCAGCTTCTTCCTATTGAGTTTGATATTCCCACGGTCAGAGTAATGAAAAATGAAAGAATGGATGAAAGTGATTCAGTAAAAGAAAGGTTGGTACATCTTCATTTGCTAGAGGAAATGAGGGAAATAGCTAAGGATACAAGCTATAAGAAGAAAATGAAGCAGAAGGAATACTTTGATCAAAAGATCCGGTGGTCTCCATTTCATGTGAATGACTTGGTTCTAGTATATGATTCCAGATACAAAAAAAGAAGACATAGAAAATTTATTCCAAAATGGATGGGGCCCTACAAAATAGCAGCTGTGCATGAAAATGGTACGTACCGACTGGAGGAATTGGATGGCACTCCCATTACGAAATGGGTCAACCACGACAAGTTGAAGATTTTCCAAGCACCAGAATAGTCTACTCCGAGGACGGAGTAGAAGCTAGGAAGGGGGAAGATGTCGACACTAAAATTTTCCTCCGTAATTTCTATTTCATTAATGTATGTATTAGGAATAGGATGTTGTTAAGTATAATTAGTAGTAGCATCCGATAGAAGATAACGGCGCTGCCAGTACGACGCCGCCAATAATGTATAGTACGGCAATAGTCAAAAGTACAATAGGAATGTTGTGGTAAAAAGTAAATAGTTGTCGTAAGTGGTCCAGTAATGTTAAAATGTCAAAGTTGGGGTAAGTAGAGAAGTAGGGTCTACATGATTAGGAATTAGAAATATTATATTGGTAATAAGGACAAGGAGTGAGGTCATAAATATTTTGTATATTTTATTTGTAAAAAGTCTAAAAATGTGGAACCCATGTGAAATGATAAGGTTTATCTTATCTTAAAAGATAAGCTTACATGTACAGATAAGAGTTAAGGTATGGAATATGATTCGTCAGAGTGGATTTCTTATCCTATCTTAGAGATAAGATGGATAAGCCTAGAAGTCTATAAATAAAGAGGCCACCCCCCTCATTTAGCACATATAAAGAAGTAGTGAGAAATATTGTATGAGTAAGTGTGTAAATGAAGCCATCAGTTTAAAGGTGTGTTGAAGAAGCCATTAAGAGGTGTAATTGTGAAGTTTTTCCCATAGTATTGGTAGAATGCAAGTGAAGTCAATAACACTTGAAGTACCTCATGGGTGAGATTGTAACAATTTCATGCTAATATTATAATTTACTCTGATATTTCAGATTTATCATCATTCTTTTTTATCATAGTCTATGGTATTCTTGTGTTATGTTTGTTTTTGTGTTTCCAGATTACATCGACCAAACTAAAGGCTGTGCATTAGTAAATAATCATAGCACGAGGAGTTCCCGGTCAAGAACTATCATAGTGCCGGATTGGTGATGACACATCTCCACATACCACTCTTCATTTTTGCTTGCGATAGTAGTCGTTTGCTTTCCCTTGCCCTTTCCCTTCTGCTTTTTAGGTAAGATATTTACTTTCTTTGGTGTCATCCTTCTAGTTAGGTTACACTTCAACTGTCTTCTCCTTGTTGTGCTCTACCACTTTATCCAACTTCAAGGCTCAATCTTGCAAAGAAACCCTCCTAACACCATGTCCTAGCCACCAAACCCTAACTGGAACAATTCTTCCACAAGATGATGCTTCTCAACAACTTCCTCCATGCCGTGTACTCCTTTCCTACTAGTTTGTGGATCTACTCTAGTCACGTCCTCTTAGATTTCTTAAATTTTCTTTGCATAGATCACTTTTGGATGCCCTAGTTCGCGAGAACTATTTTCACTTCATAAACACAAGGTTAAATAATGAAGTTCCCGACTTCTTATTTATAGATTTTCCTTCTTTCCAGCATTAAATGCTATTTTACCTACCACTATACTTAGCACTAAATGTAGCTTTTTCCACCAAGCTGACCTTACGCGCCTTCACTTACATGCCCAATCTTATGCAAAACATTCTACAACCTTCGGCACATAAAAACCATCCTAACGAGAAGACTCTTACGCGTGTGTCAATAGCACCAAAGGCACTTCTTCGTCCTTCACCACGATTTTTGCTCTTGCCCACCTCATGTTATTCTTGCACTTCTTCCTCCTCTGTAGGTGATTTCCTTGAATTCTTATCCTAACACCAACCTTTTTCATCCACCTCTTCTTCCATGCGCTTCCTTCATCCTTGTGCACTTTGTATCCATCAACCGGGCCATTCACCATAACTTCTACTGCCAGTTCAACTTGTATTACGAGCCTATAATTCACATCACTCCACCCCACACTAAAATAGATGTGCGGTCCTCTATGCATGCACAACCTTCAAAAATTAATGTGGTTATCGCGCCCAAGGCGCAAAACAAACAACAAAACAAATGACGAGAAAGGGAAACACAAGAAAGGAAATTGCATAAAGGAAAATTTTAAACTAACTAAAAATATTGCCTTATTACAAACACCAAGAAGACTTATTTATAGTAGGGCTTCACCTAATTCCATTGAACTGGCCTAGAAATTTTGTCCCATCCAGGCTCTCAATCAAGCTCGTGCCTAAATTAAGGATGTATGAGATGATATAGGGTCCCAATTAATGAAATTTCAACTTTAGGGATGACACGAAACTTGGAATCATATAACAATACCATCTTCCCAACCTCAATTTTTTTATTTTTGATGTGGCGTTATGCCATGCCTTTTGTTTAGCCTTTTCAAACTTTTGACTCCCCCTTGCAAATGATCGTCTCTCATCCAATTTCATCAATTTTTCAATACTTTCCTCCGGCACTTGTTCGTCGTCACCTAATCCTCTTGCACGTGTCATACGCAAAGAAGGTAATATGAATTTTACGGGTAGGATAGCCTCCGCATCAAACACTAATTGAAATGGTGTGGATTTATTCAACCTCTTGTAGGTTGTCCTATACACCCATAGAACTACTGATAATTTTTCATCCCAATCTTGTCTACCAACATCACAAATTTTGGTCAGGGTAGGACTTAGTATTTTATTAAATGCTTCCAAAATTCAATTTTCTCATGATGGTAAGGGGTAGTCTTATGATGAGTCACAATGAACTCGTTAACAGATTTTTGGCGATCTCATTTAGGAAATGTGTACCCCTATCACTAGTTAATCTCAACAGGCATCCATACCTTGTGATAATATTTTCCCATAGATACCGGATGTTGTAGCCATTGACAATCCTTGTGTAGTCTGCTTCCACCTATATTTTCAAATAATTTGTGCAGTGATTACATAGTGTGATCCCATCCTACGCAAGGGGTGGCGAAATGGAGGCTACAAAATCTATGGCCCACTATTCAAATGCCCCTATGCTTGGAATAGGTTACAAAGGCATTTCATCCCTCCACCCTAGTTTTCCAAGGTGCTGACAATGATCAAATGCCTTGCAATACTCTTTGCAATCTTGATATAGGGTTTCCCATCATAACCCTTTGTAATATTTTGCACGCATTGGCATCCCCCGAATAGTGTCCAACCGCACTTCCTCCATGTGCCTCCTCCATAAAAGCTAGGTGCTCATTTTCTAGCACACATCAATACAACACTTCATCATGTCCTAACTTGTACAAATCACCACTAACCAGCACGTAGGGTGTGGCGCGTATGGCTAACTACTTTCTCTCTAATGCTTAAATCCCTTCTAGCACCAAACTTGTTTTGAGAAACACTACAATATCCTCTAAGTCCGAGGGTGCGTGTCATAACCTAAATAGTTACGCGTCGGCATGGTATCCTCAATGCTTTGGGCGTCCCCTCCTGCATCAATTCTAGACAAGTGATCGGGTCCAGAATTACTCTTTCTTGGCTTGACAACCTCTGTGAACTCAAATTCTTTGAATAGCATGACCCATCGACATATGTGCCCTTGTATAATGAGATTGTTTCCCAAGTATGTTAATTCCATGTGGTCCGTGTAGGATAAAAATTATGTTGCCAGTAGATACTTCCTAAGCTTTTACAAAGACGTAGATCATGGATAGTGCTTCGTGCTCAGTAGTGGTGCAATTTTTTTTGCTAATGTTAACTTTCTACTTGTAAAACACAAGAAATGGTCAACAATCCCTTCACCATGTCATATCAAGACTACTCGATGGCTATACCAAAGGCATCCACATGAACATGGAAAGGCTTATCCCAAACAAGGAAACAGAGTATGGGTGTTGTGACAAGTCGATCTCGCAAAGTGTGGAATGCCCTCTGTTGTGCCTCTCCCCAATGAAAGGCACTCTTGTGTCTGAGAAATTCCTCCAAGGGCATGATGATCTTGGCATATTCATTGATGAACTTTCTATAGTAACCCCAATGCCCAAGGAATCCATGTACGGTGCTTTGGTTAGTAGGCTCCCTAAACCCACAATGGGTACAACCTTCGCAGGATCTACTACTAAGCCTTGCTTGCATATGATATGTCCCAATAATGTTCTAAATTGGGTAGCAAAGACACACTTCTTGATGTTGAGGGATATCCTCAACTATCGACACCTTTCAAACATTAGTCTTAAGTTATCACAATGGTCCTTGACTAAACCATACATAGTCCAATCATCCAAATAGACCTGAAGAAATTTATGGATGAAGTCCTGAAAGGCTTGCACTATAATGTGTGAGAACATAGTAGGTGCATTCTTCAACCCAAAAGGCATGACCGTATAGGCAAAACTTCCCCATTTAGTGGGGAAATTTTTCTTTCTTTGGTCTTCCTTTACAATCTTCACCTGGTGGTACCCTAAGAATCCATCCATGAAAGAGTAGACTTAGCACCCCGCCACACCCTCTAATATTCCTTCAAGAACGGGGTAGGGAAGGGATTAATGACACATACTACATGCAGTCTATGTATTCAATATAGATCGTGATCCTCCCATATTTTTTTATGTTGATGACCATTGGGCTTATCCATTCTGACTCTTTAATAGCCTCAATGATTCCTGATGCTATCATTTTTTCTATCTCCTCCCGACCCGTATGTGCAAATTTAGGTTCATCTGATATGGCCTCTTTCAAATTGGGCACACACCTTCCTTTAGTTTTATCCAAATCTCCCCAAAGGAATGGTGGACGCCTTTGAATTCATGATACCCACGATGGAATAAATCCTAGAATTCACGTAACAGATCAATGATCTTTAAGACCTCCTTCTCTGACCAATTGTCTCTAATGATAGCTTCCTTGGGTTCTTCTGACCCAATTTTAACCTTCTTCATCTTCAAGGGCTCATGGTAGGTGCATGTCCTTTCATTAGTGAAATCTATAACATCGCACGTACCTAGAAAGTTGTTAGCATATAGACTTTCCAGCTTTCTCTCCATCTATGACATAAACCATCTTTCCTTTTCCCTTCTCTATCCACACATGCTCAAACTGCATCTCCTCTGACTCATCCTCATCGAAGCATGCCTCTAAACTTCGCTCACCTAGAAAATCTATTAGTTTGTATTTTTCCATGACACTATCCCCCATCATAAGGTGTTTGATCACTTGCAATACCTTATCCACCGATGGCTTTATGCTCCGATATCCAAAAGCTTTGATGAGATTAGTTGTTAGCTCCTACCGATTTCCCATTCGACGGCATGTTTCTGAGTGGATATACCATGTGCATGCACAACCTTGTAGTGTGGAATATAGCTTATGCACCCATAATGATGGTGGTAAGGCTTGTGCCTCCTATCCAAGCCTTCTCACACACTTGGATATGAAATGAATCGGTCTCTTTACCATGGTAGTCTTGTATGACTGTGGGCGTGTTGCTCCTAGAAAACCTTATAGAAGACACAATTCTTACCTCACGTCACCCAGGAGGTTCTTCCCATGTGTATTCCACTAGCACACTACAGCCCCGAGTAATTTAAAACGATCATCCCTCTTATCAAGTCCTCACTTTACCACCGAGCTTCCATGTCGCGTATGAAAATTTCAAGGTATGCCCCTCCAAAGTAACTTGGTAACTTCTTTCCTCCTAAGCACTTGAGTGAGTGTGCCTTGGTCACTCTTGTTATAGACCCCCTCAACTATCACCCAATTAACTCATAGGTCTCGTGCACCCAATTGTCACATGTCATGGTTATTGTATCACTTACAGTAATGGGAATCCTCAAATTCAATAATTCCTTCAGAGTGAATTATCTTCGGGTTTCGATGGAGCACACATAAATTCTATCAAGGACCTCTTCTCCCAAAGGTAGTGTAAGGCGTCGACTTCCCATCCATCAAAGGGATGATGACCCATTCTTCCTTGTTCTCAAAATTGATATATCCTTTGTTTAACCTTAGGTTAGCATTGTTCTTATAAAGCACCATGGGCAACCAGAAATGATGGAAAATTGTCTTCCTCGACAAGCACCAAGACTTTGAAGTCTCCAAGAACGGGCCCCTAAATGATGATCAGACTGCATCCTTTAATACTCCAATGGGAATTTCCTTAGTTTTGTTTGCCATATATAGCACATTCGAACATGGTTGTAATGCAGGCCTTCCCATTTGATGTTAGGAATCCAATGTAAGAACATGGACTTCTGCTCCTGTGTCAATCAATATGTTACTCACTATCCAACCATCCACAACTACATTCATTGTGATCTCTTTGTCATAGTCAAGGTTATAGGGAGGTAGGTTTGCATGTAATACCTACCTTTCGTGCTCTACCTCAATGCGTGGCATCTTCTCCTATAGCCATTCTTCTAGCAAGGGAATAATATTCTCTTGACTTAACATTTTGTACATTTCCCTGACCTCATCTAGGTCCTTCTGCAGAGCCTCAGCATTCCTCCTTTGCTCCCGGTGTCGGGACTGCTCCTTTTATTAACCGGATTTCTCCCGCAAACTCCAAAAACATCCATGGTATCTTGATACACTTCCTTCTAGTGGGCAGGGTCTAGATACTTGTCATGCACCACTTCTTCTCTTGAGACTAGAGTCCTTTTCCTTGGTACTTCCTTAGCGTGCGCAGCTTCTACTCATGTTGTCACCAAAACAGGTTCTAACCCTAACTCATGCACCACTCTAGGCATCCACTGTGTGTCGAAGTTCTTTATACTCACCATCCTAGGACCCTTTTCCTTCTGGTGCTTCTGGCTCATGTGCTCAAATAACTCAGGGAACTCTTCATACTTATGCTTCTTCCCACAACATGAGCACTACGATAAATCTAGACACCCACGCCTGTAATGTTCTATAGATCCACAGTTATAGTAGGTTCCTTGTGGGAACTCACTTCTTCCTCCTCTGTGGTTGTTGTGACTACAAAATCATTTGTGAGAACCTCTCCCATGTGCCCCTCCATCCATGCATCCTTCATAATGGTGATCATCTTCCTTGGAACTACTGACAAGGTTGGTATGGCACACACCATGATCAATGGCCTCATAGATTTGGTCAATAAACCTATAATCCTTAGTATCATGGGTCGTAGAGGTACATATCTTGTAGTAGCAAGACACATTCTTCTGAATTACGAGCTACAACAAGGGACATCTACTAACATCATGGTCCCCACGTTAAAATTCACACCCATCACGGTGCGTGATCGACTTTCTGGGGAAACTATTCTTAGCATGCCCTCTACTTCACAATATACACACCAAAGACCGCTACAATTCTCATGTAAAAATTTTGCAGACAACTTCTCTAATCGCTTGGTCATATGAGTGATTTGAGCCTCCGTAAAGGGGCTTACACCAATATCAATGCTCCCAACTACCTTAGCGTAAAGCAGCCTCTAAATCCTCACGTGGGTCGCTGAATGTCTTATGTGATAATACCCTCCTAAATGGAGTGATCAAACCTCCAACAAACCATTGAACATGTTGCGAAGGGTGAATTTCATATGAAAATTTTGACAAGAGAGTTTTAAACTATGCATCATACTCCCACACACTCTCTACCATTCCCTATTAGATCTCCTTCAAAGCATTGATGCTCTTCGCTTGAACTCGGTATATGGAACTCGCTAGGAAGGCATTCTTCAATGTGGTATAGTCTACTGTGATCTAATAGGGCTCGTACTTATTATACCAGCTATGTGCGTGCCCTCGCAACGTTGTTGAAAACTTATTTGCCTTCAACTCGAGGTAGTGAACCCCTTCACACCATAGAAATTCACACTTGTGCATGTGTTTTGCAATATCCTCTATACCTTGGTAATTTGGTAAGTGTAAAGACATTTCAAAGAACACCTGAGGAGGTGGGTGAGGCCCATGTCCTCCTGATCTAGATCCTTGGTTCCCTCAGGTGTTTCCTTCAGTGTTCCCTCCACCGGATCTACTAGATCCACCGGGGCCTCTGCCTCCAAATCCACTAGTTCCACCTCCAGATCCTCCTATAACTGGTAATGGTCCTGAAGTGGCCATGCCTAGTGTTCCTAACATCCCACTAAACTATGTTCCAATGGTCTACGATATTTTTCCACTGCCAAAAGTGTATCCCACGCCACTCCCAGATGCATTGCCCAAACCTTGTGTACTTACGCTTTGCACAAAAATTCCTCCAAACACCGAAATGGTATGTGCATCCATGGATGTTCCAAACAAAAAATTATATCTCTTGGGTGTCGATCAGTCACTCCCACCGATACCAACTGGGTTATCAATACTTCTCCCTTGATTTGAAAAACCAAGCACCAAGGGTTGGTCGCCAAGTGGGTTCGAGATGCATGCCGATGGATCTTCTTTCTCCATGTGACGAACTCTCATCAGAAGCTGAAGGGGCCTCTTTCCTATGGTTGCTAAGATGGGGTAGCATAGACTACTCAGGCTCCATGTCTTCCACGTGAACTTCAACACCCTCTCGCAACATCTGCCTCCATAGATCCATCACACTTATAACCTTACATTTTCTTTTCATCTCCCTTTCACGAGTTTCACTATACTTGAGTCATCTCTCCTCCCTTTCCTTTTCAGTTGTAATTTCTGTCATCTTCCTCCACCCTAGCTTTCTCACCCAGTTCTAAAAGTAGCTTAGCCAGCCATGGGGAATGCTTATAAACTCAAAGTAATGACCAAGATCTTCATAGCCAGAGGAATAGAACTCAAAAATGATCCTCTAGGCTCCCTTAGAAACTTGAACTCAGTAACTTATTGGCAAGAATATGTCGAAATGGCATATTCTAAAGTGTAACTGGCCAGCACTCCCTTCCACCAGTGATTAATAGCATGTGTCCAAGTTAGATCTGCATCCTGCAGCCTCTGATAGTCATCTTGGGTCCATACGCGTGATTTATAGTACCAACTTGATCTAGATACGTATGTTGAAAGCCATTCATATAGCTCTATTGGGAATCAACGAAAAAATAACTCATACAGCTCAAGGTATATGTTCTCTTCTACCCATCTACGCACATTGAACTCAAGTCCAGTGTTGAATCTTTGAGAAAACTCATCCTCCGTGTTCTTAAACCATGTTTCAACACTCTCTAAATTCGTGTGATTTGTCATCACACATTATATGGACAAATATGCATGCCATTTCTCACAACTTTGAAAAGAGGTCCCAACAATGGAACCAGGATGTAGTCATTTTTATGCCCTTTCAAAGAACAAGGAAATCCCATGTGCGTCGGCCTATCACCCAGTGGGTGTTGGGCACTCACCCGAGGCATGCATGAGCATTGAGCCCTCTTTTATTTGAGTTGTGTAAGAATGCATTAGTTACGACAGAAACTTAAGTGAAGAGACTGGAAACAAACCATACATTCATCTTAGAGCTCAAAATGGGCTTCTAGACCAATGTCTTTATTCAAATAAGAAAAACATTACAGAACATAGATTTGAATCATAATAGAAAGGAAATGCACATGGGTTTACACCCACTCATATGAAATATATATAAAACCAATCCATACATATATAATTAAAAACTAGAACCACATATATTCATATTAAGTATGTTAATAACCACATTACATTTACTGAGGCAATCACATACCCATATAATAGTGTAGACCAATGTCATGCATCAAAACTGGACTTAAGCCCTTCTTAGTACAAATAAAAATATTCAGACCCATCCCCTTGATACAACATAATCCTATAGATCTTCTAAACCCAACCCATAGATCTCTCACAGTATTTTTGTATAGCCTCGCCTCTTTACATTCTTGGTATCTCGTATCCATCCCTTTTCTTCTACCGAGCGCTTGTATATATAGCCTCAACAAGCACCAACATGCCTTTCTGAAGTTGTAGATCGGTTGCCAAGTGTCCAAGTGGTCCTCCATGGGAGCATGCTCCTTCATACATGAACTCTCCATCCTTTGCCATGATGACCTTTTGGAATCTTCTATCGTAAGGTATATTCCTTTTGTGGGCACCAAGTTTCTAGGTTGGCACCTTATCCACTCCGCATGCTCGGTTAGGTCATGCTTTCCTTAGGTTCTTCCCGATATGCCAAATATGGCTAAGTCCCAAAACCTTTGTTTCGCCCCGTGCACGCACCATTGGTTCTACTAAACCTTCCTAAAACCCCATGTGTGTTTTCACCTTACGTGCCCTTCATCAAATAGGCCTTACATGCCCATGTGCCTTCTTGTACTTAGCCAATATTTTAGGGGCCAACAACAGTGCTACACTTACTACCCTATGACGCACTTTAGTTCCTTTGTCCATACTCTTTTGTCGATGGTTTACAAATCAAATGGACCTTACACTCATCACACATGCAACAATCCTAGGCTAGTGACATACACTTTAGGTTAAATCATTGCCTATTTTATCATTGTGTAATAGTATACACCTTAGGTTACATCACCACTCCCTCCTTTCATCTTGTAGTGATATACACTTAGGGATAAATCATCACTCATCCATTCATATTATAGTGATATACACTTAGGATAAATCATCACTTATACATTCATCTAGTCGTGATATATGCTTTGGCTATAGGGTTCATGCACACATCATTTCTAGGACGCATCTCATCACTACACTTACACATTCATCACAGTGCGTTAGACACAACATACACTTTGACCATTTCCCAATGACACACTCTCGTTTATGGTTCATTCTTGACTGCGTTGAGGGGGAAACAAAATGAACCTCATTACATACACTTCCATTCACTTAGGGGAACATGGCTCCTATCATTCCATCTTACATTCCATTCCATCCATCCACAATATATTGCATTATCTTGGGGGCATTTACTCTTGTTTACTAGTGTTTTACATGATCACTTTACTACACATGTTAGATTGATTTCTTATATTTCATTATCTATACCATCCACACATGTGTGTTCATGTATTTGTTTAGTTGTGATCGCAAATACAGATCTTTTACACACAACATGGATGCTCACCTTCTTCTTCTACATTGGTCACTGGGGGCATCCACATTCGTTTCTTCTAGGTGTTATTATTTCATTTACATTACTTGGTTATTCACACATTGACATATTGGTTATTTCTTTAACATGCTAATGGGTGTTCCATGTGCAACACTTATTTTGTAGGAATATATGTTTCCATAAATCCTTCTTTTACTTATTTGTACTTGTCTGTCATTATTTGTTTCTTATATGCGGGCCTTTCCTATGTTTAGTTTGTACTTAGTATTACATTTATATCACCAAGTATGTTATTTTATATATGGATCTCACGTAATAAATTATTCAAGAATGACTTATCCCCTAGTCATGTCGTCGAGTTAATCAGTCATCATCATCATTTATCCGGTACGGTTGGCAGCTTGTCTATATAGTTTTAGTCATCTCTTAGGGA
Source organism: Taxus wallichiana var. yunnanensis (assembly GCA_018340775.1). Taxonomy (NCBI): domain Eukaryota; kingdom Viridiplantae; phylum Streptophyta; class Pinopsida; order Cupressales; family Taxaceae; genus Taxus; species Taxus wallichiana. The sequence continues at coordinate 109,893,204 of CM031237.1, read as the reverse complement.
GTCTTAGGTGTCATAATTTGCTTGATTGACATCTTTGGTCCTTGACTGGGTGCCTAGGGTAGTGATTGGGGCACCTATGGGCACTCCATTTCATGATTTTAGGTGCCCTGTTCCCTATAACACTTGGGTCTAATTTATCTGTTCGAGGTCGGTCTTCGTCATTTTCATGTTTGTTCCCTAGGTACTAAAGTCAAGATGTTGGGTCATTAGTGTTGAAATTTGAACAAGATATCCCTATATAAACATAGCATACTCACTATATTATGGGTGGACTATCATCTATCAAAAGGATGGCTATCTACTAAGCCAAGGGATTGCATTTGGGCATCACTTACATCTATATCACACAATCATATGGGGAAAGGGTTGTATTCATTCTATTCCATCCACCATTTACATATTTACATCTAGATATTAGCCCCTACTTATGTGTCATTAGCATTAGGGAAACCTAGGCACATAATTACACACACAAGCACACAGAACTACATTAGGTCTGGAATGTAGTGCAACATTTAGTCGTAAGTCCACCATTGTGGCAGCTAAGGTCAATCTGACCCCTTCACATGCATCTTTATTTTTTAGGGAATTGATGCTTTTTATGGGGTTTTGTAGGTAGATCTTCATATCATATTCACATCGACACGATTGAACATATTGTGACAACCATTTGACAAGGATAAAGACATTGTGAAGACCTAAGAACACTATTAGAATCGATCCCGAGCTTTTTTTTTAGACCAAAGCACCCACATTATAGACCGGTGGTGCCCACATGCACCCAGCCTCCTCTCCCAAGTGCCCCATCCACCTGATCTTCATTTGCCGCAACTCCTAGGTAGAACCTTCACATTTTTTCCGTACACACATCATTTTATTTGATTCTAGCACACCTGCGAGGAAATTCACCTTTAGGTTAGTATCCTGTCCATTCTATTTTATTTATTATACTTCATTTAAATATAAAAATGAAATATTTAGAATATTTATTTCACTTTATATTAGATATATCCATTGTTGTTTCTATTTTTATTAACTTAGATAATTTCACATTTTAGTTAATCATTTTGGTGAACCCGTTATTTCGAATAGTTTTCCCTATGATCTAATCAAACCTTAATGGCTAAATATCACTCATCTTCTTCTCCCATCATGTCTCACTTTAGTATTAACCCTATTTATGATGTGTCTGTCATAGTTGAGCTCAAAGCTCTGTATATAGTGCTCTATTTGCTACACCCAATCATATTAAACAACTCTTAGATGGCCAAAAATATGTGCCTACTAGTTTTGTAGATTCTCCTATAGGCATTAGTATTGTTGAGGATCCTATCGCATTTACTCATTGTACACCATGTTATACGGTCACTTGTGATCCTCCTTCTGATCTTTCATAAGAAAATTTAGATGATTCTCTTATTGATTACTTGCTAGGTATTGACAATCATTCACAAGTCCATAATGATTCTTCTATTACTCCACCACGATATATAGTTTCTTCTCATGACTCTACCATTTCTGACATTGCTTCTCCTACTACATCTCCTACTAGTTTGCATGTTCCTTTACATTACGTTGGTAATCCTATTGATATCCTTCTTAGTAACATTATAATTTCTTAGACTCTATCTTATACTAGTGAGGTAGATGATAGGCATGGTTCTACTTATTTCTACATTGTTGAATGTGAATCTTCTGCTCCATTGTTACCTTCTCCTGAAATTACATCTACTACTATGCATAAGTCACCGCCATCTATCGCTCCTATTATTACATCATCTACAAAGCTTAGTCCATCCTCTCTTATAGATGTGTCTCCATCGAGCACCTCATCTCTTAAGGTTATTTCTAATGTTATTTTTACCACAAATATGGATATTCCATCTATTTCACCTACTATAGCTTCTTCGACACCTACTCCTAGTGCACCATTAACATCAGAATCTTCTTTTTCGCCTCTTGATATTCCTATGGTTACTCATAATGGCAAGCTACAACCGCTTAATACATTGTTTCCATCTTCCACCATTCCTTCACAAGACATCATCTCTCTCATGCATGTTGTAGGTCAGTTCCAATCTCAAGTTCACTCCCTCACTTTAGAAATTAGAGCCTATTATGCTTCCATTGACAACAATTCATTACATGGTAACCTTGTCCCTAAAAAGATTCATAACTCTACATTTCCTCAAGATTTTGTCATGCCTACTTTCACATGTTTTGATGGTACTGGTGACCCTCATGCTCATCTCCTACATTACCACTCGCTTATGGCCTCTCATTCTAATGATAGATTATTACTTAAGGCATTTCGATATAGTCTTGTTGACGAGGCATTACAATGGTACACTCATATCCCCTTTGGGTCTATTAGTACTTTCTATGATATGGAGGATGCTTTACTCCGTCGTTTCATCTTCAACAATGGCCCTAAAGTCGCTTATGATTGCATACCTACTTTACATTAGGGATCCTTGGCACCTATCAAGGATTATATCTTGTGATTCAATGCTTTTATATATATATATCAGCTCATATTCCAACCTATTGACTTAGAAAAACAATTCATTTTTTGTCGTGGCCTAATTCTTCTTCTCAAGAAAATATTACAATATGATACATGTGAGTCATTCATTCTCTTATGTTATAAAGTTATTGACCTAGAAAAATATATTCTATCATCACATGTCATAGAGCCTACACATATTTCTCTAGTCATTGCTTCATCTAGTATTCGCACCTCCGATTGAGCATCCAAAACCATCTCCATCTTTGCCTCACATACCAAACAAACAAGCTCAACCCACTCCACCACAAAATCATACTTCTTCTCTAGCTCTACGACAAACTACTACTCCCACCACTCCACCTAGGTCACGTGAGCCTCTACATTTCTCTTGCGCACGCCGACCGCATGATGTGTTGTGTGTGTTACTTAATGACCAATTAATTTTCCTACCCTCTAATTCAAGCATCATCCAAAACACCAATTACGGTGTTGTGGGAGTAATGATGAAGATCTGGAGGGAATCCGTGAGCATCAAAACATTGCACTCAACCGCAAAATGATGTAGCTTCAAGATCGAAGCAAGAAATCACCCATGAGAGAAATGTGCATGCATTAAGGGGAAAATGGCTCAAATCCCATACTCTATTCCATTCCATTGCTTAAGATGAAAGGTGTACATATAGTAGTGGGGTGTGTAACTCCCCCACAAATGTAGTCATCAAGAGGTGGGAGTTACATTCCTGAATATCCGGTCAAATGTAACTCCTATGACATGTGTAAGGCCATAATGACACCCTAGGACACCTAAGCATGGTGAATCACCTATGTGGAGGAATCCCATGTACTTAAAATATATGCATGGTAAATATCCTACACCAACACCCCCCTGAAGCATAGCTTAGGTGGACACATAGATGAAAACAAGGAGAAGTGGGTCCTGACAACAAGCCTGATGAGGTACCCACATACAAGAAACTCTTGAAAAGTGGAGTAAAAGGAGAAAAACCAATGGGAAAAACTCCCCCAAAAGAGAGACAAGTCCACTCTCTAATCTAAGAAAGATGCCAAGGATGGGTCCTAGCCATAGACGATCCTGTAAAGGTACCCATGTACAAAGAGGCAATCTCTCAGAAAGAAGAAGAAGAGAGAAGAAAAGGGAGACGAGAGGAATGTAAAATATGTCACGAACGGATCTGAACTCTACAGCTCTAGGAGGTCTCCCAAAAGAATGTCAATCACGAGATCCTCTACCTCTGGACTGAAGAAGAGCCATCCACATCGAACTATGTACCTGCCCTTAGGAAGGAAAGAAATGATGTGATGGAATTCTACCCACTCAGTGAAGGAAACCGAAGGTAGAAACACGAAGAACTTTGAGTCTAGTCTCGAAAGTGTGGCATAGGTCTAGTAAGTGAGTGGAAAGGAACTGAAGGTAATGTCACAAATGTAGAATCACAAAGTATGAAGGGTGAACACTTATAAAAAGGATGTCCAACTGATGTGAAGGCATTAAAACATCCCCCACAATAGAAAATGGATCCACAAGAAAGGGTGGATCAATGAAGGTCTCCGGAAAAGTGGAAGTGGTAAGACTCCCAACAACGGAGATGATGAAATCCTCTAAAATATTTGTAGATAGGTGAGGAACCCGTAGTACATCATAAGTGTACTCTACTTAAAAGATGACTAAGGTCAAGCAAATACTCATCCCAACAAGGGGCTCAACAAATAGAAGAGTGATGTCGATAGGTATGAGTCATCCAATGAAGGTAGACGAGTGAAAGGGGCCTCACACACTGAAGGTGAAAAAGAGGTGGGTGTGATGATTGTATGAGGTCAGATAGAGACTAATCAATATATGATGAGATTTGGGATGTGTCAACACTCTCTCGGAATAGGGGGAGAAGAACCAAGCGATTCTCGTGTCAATGGAACTGTCATCACATAAATAAATAGAGGAGACAATGAATCAGCAGCAGTAGCAACAATGGTGGCAATATATGAAGGGTCTCCAGAGAGATCGAAGAATGCTCCAGCATACTATGGGGTGGATCTGAGTCTGCCACGTGAAACCAGAGAGATGTGGAGATATGTATCATCAAGTGACCACAAACATGGTCACAAGTGTTGAGAAAGTCATTAAGATGACAATGATCAGTGGGTGCAGGAACTGGCCCAAGCAAGAAGTGTGAAAGACCCTCATAGGTGAAGTAACATTCCATAAAAGCATGCCATGTTGAATAGTTCTCTCTCCCAAGAAGAAGTGGTGGAGGCTATAAGGTGATCCTATAACACTCAAGTCTAGAAAGAGCACCCTCCATGATGCGGAATCAAAAGTGCAAGGTGCACAAATGCAAGACGTTGGACTCGGCCGATAATACGTCTGCGTGTGAAAACCCAAGAGTACTAGTGAGCCCCCAAAATGCAGCACTTTATAAAGTAGTTTGTTTACAAAAATGATAATCCCATCATGTAATGTGTGAAAAATCATGCAACTTTGACTAAAGAAGCACTCAAAACCGAGCAGTGAGTCAAAAGTTATAGCAAAAATACAATTCCCGCAACTGATGGAAAATGCCAATAAGCTTTGCAAACGGATTAAAAAGTGTCCGAAATGGGTGCAAAGGGTGTTGTGTGGGTACTCGCTGGAAATGGCATCGAATTTTAGGTAGATTTTTTTGCTTGCATGAGGGGGATTAGCCTCCTACCAACCCGGACCTCGCCCTCCATCTTCGACACTCAAAGGAAGGACATTCAAACAAGAAAAATATATCCAAAAAATTATTACAATGACAAGATAAGAATGTTTTTGTCTTAAACATTAAAAACAAGTTTTTTTAACTGCCAAACAAGTTCTAAAAGGAATGCATGAAGTTGAGTTGATTTTACACGACTTGGGAGTTACCTTGGCTCGCCTAAGCAAGTTGAGGCAGTTGTTGACCGAGCTGCGATCAATGTTGTTGAGTTATGCCCAAGTTAAAAGCTACTATTGACCAAGCCGGTGGTCGTGTTGCCGAGTTAGGAGAGTTGACCATGGGGGACGTGTAAGGAGCTACAATGGTGAGTTACACGAGTACATGTCGGATTAGAGTGTGTTAGGTAAAAGTTAGCACACAATCCGAGGGACAAGTCAATGTTGACACACAATGCATGAGTTGTAGTTGACGTTGAAGGGATCTAGGTCCATGTGTGCACAGGGACTAACATTGATGTAGGTTAGATTCCCGTTGTAGGTACATTGTAATGTCCAAGCAGGATCTTGAACCATTCCCGCACAGTAAGCATTACGCTAGCAAGCTTCGACTTGACGGAGATACAACAATTTGCTCAAATGTGAGACCACAATCAATGACCCAAAGTAACTTCTATCATGAGCAAAAGGTACCCCCGAAAGTGGAAGTGGTGATACGAGAAAACAAACAATGCGCATCATAATGGAGGGAAATGAACCAGGGGTGCCAAACGTTGAATCCAACAGGAGCACAAGCGGTCAAGGTGAAGGCCAAGCTTGCAGAGGCATTCAACACAATTGGTGAGCACAAAGGAGGTACAGGGAGTACATGACAAGCTCGCAGAGGTCAAACATGAGGGCACAAGAGATGCAAAGGCAGATGGAGTTGCAAGGTAAATGAGCTGGAATGAATGAGCGAACAAAACAGAGAAAATAAGCTCCAAACTCTCGAATGGTCAAGGAAATCCAAACTCAAACACAATATGACCCCGCAACTAAAGATCCAATGCAATACCCAAGGAGTGCAGACCAAGCCAATCACGAAGGAGACCGAGTTGCATGGAGCATGCAGAGGAGGATCTAATGCGAGCAGCAAAAATCCTTGCACAAAACCAATGCAGAGAGCTCAAGAACAACCCCCGAAGAGTGCAGACCAAATCAATCACTGAGCAAGGTGAGTTGAAAACATTACACAGAGAGCTAGATGATGACTAAGGCGGCGAGCTAAAGGGTAGCTCGGTTCCTAGCTTGGCGAGTTGGGGCCGAGTTGTCCCAAAAAATACACTTTAATAACCTTAGAAAAAGGCACAAAACCAACACGAGCAACACTGATCAAACTCTAAACCTCGCAATCTAAAGACCACAAAACATGACATGTAACCCCGAGTTGAGAAAACTGATCCACGAAGAGGCACGAGCTAGATGCAGGTCAGGTTAGTACGCAAACACAAATCACGGTGCCTCAAGTGATGTAGATTGACCAAAAACCAATGACATGTACCCTTGAAAATGCAAATAGAGCACAAGGCAAAGTTGAGAACTTGCACATGAAACTATAAGGTGGTGAGTAGTAGGCAACCAAATTAAGCAACATGATTCTGATCCCCAATCTTTGATACCATGAGGAAGGAATGATGAAGATCTGGAGGGAATCCGTGAGCATCAAAATGTTGCACTCAACCGCAAAATGATGTAGCTTCAAGATCGAAGCAAGAAATCACCCATGAGAGCAATGTGCATGCATTAAGGGAAAAATGGCTCAAATCCCATACTCTATTCCATTCCATTACTTAAGATGAAAGGTGTACATATAGTAGTGGGGTGTGTAACTCCCCCACAAATGTAGCCATCAAGAGGTGGGAGTTACATTCCCGGAATAGTCGGTCAAATGTAACTCCTATGACACTCTATGACGCGTGTAAGCCCATAATGACACCCTAGGACACCTAAGCATGGTGAATCACCTATGTGGAGGAATCCCATGTACTTAAAATATATGCATGGTAAATATCCTACACCAAAAATGTCGGCGTGACCAACCTTATTGTAATTACCATCACATAAATGGCCATAGGGACAATGATTGTCTTGCCCTTCATGATAGATTACAACAACTAGAGGATATGGGTATTATCTCCTTCGGCTCTCGTGAGCGGTCCATGTCTCCTCTACCACGTCAACGAAGGCCTACTCCACTTGAGTCTTCTCCGTCATGTGCTTAGTTTAGAGGTCACTCATTTCAAAGCACATGTACGTTCTCCACCTCATCTGTTGCCTCCACCATCACATTCATTGCATCCATTACATCTACCACATTCATGTTATCCACCTCTTCATGTCACTACGTCACATGGGCTCCCACAACCCTCTGCATATCCCATTACTACTCCATATGACATTCAGTTTGGTTCATACACTCATGTTGCATCCATCCCACATACTTCCACCGCTTCATGCCACCTTGGTCTTTGGTAGGTGATTTTTATCACCTTATCCCCCGATGACGCACTTGTGTTCTTACAATTCTTACACGACTATTGAGGGATTTTTCCTAAGAACCTCTCATCACACACTACGTCATTTCCCGATGACGCACTCTTGCTTACCCAGCTCACCTTGACCGCTAAGGGGTCTTAATTAAATGAGCCTATTCATCCACAAACTTGGGGTCATCACTAATCTTCCTCCCTCCTACTTTCATCATACTACCACACTACGAGTATATTACATTACGCTATATTCATTTTACTATCATATATTGCTCTATCTTTTACATCTATTCTATAATCATCATTATACTAACTACATGTTACACATTCCATTCAGCTAACATTTCATCAATCACATTACATTTGTTATCTATCATCACCATTCACCATGTAGTCACAAAATCATGCACTTTAGGCATTATTTAGCCTGGTCTCATACTATTATTTAGAAGGTTCTCAAGTGAAGAAAGTACTAATTAATCCCACCTTTTGGCCATCTTATTTCTACCTTTTATTTTGTCATTCCCATATATTTTCATATACATGCCCAGCTATTTCATCATTGTCCCATCATTTTAGCCTAAACTGGGGTGCCTAGGCTCGTATTGGGGCACCCGAGGCGTCTTGGTCCCACCTAGGTGCCCCGATCCTTGTTCTATCTTCCGCCTCTTTTTGGGCTCTTTCTAGCCATTTTTTATCCTTATCTTTTTCCTATTTAGCCATTTCGGGGTTAATTACGAAATTAGAGCAAGATAACCCTATAAATATAAAGTTATGAGACCATAATGAGGGTCCTAGCGTCACTTACTACTATCACTCCATCTAGAGTTGCATCCATTGCATCACTTGCATCCACATACTTCTATGCATCAAGACTAGGATATCTGCATCAACACATACATTATAGGGGGAGGGATTCTATTCTATTTCATGCACACATGCTAGTACATTTCTTACGCTTATTATTGCTCACTACTTCACAAATTGCAACTAACACAAGAGCACCTAGCGCACACGACATGCACACACACACACAGAACTACATTTAGGTCTGAAATGTAGTACAACACTCATATTAGTAAACCCACTGTTGTGGCAGCTGAGGTCAGTCCCACCCACTCATTTTGCACCTTTTATTTTTAGGTTTTTGATACGTCTTTGTCTTTTGCGCAGTCATTCCTTCATCTTGCATTATTTCATACATCTAGCACAATTCCACAAATCCAGAGCGACAAACAGAGAATATTCAAGGGTATCTTGTGACACTATAAAAATTAGATTCTTAGCTTTTACAGAGACCAAGGCACCCTAGGGTGCCCTAAGTACCTTCATGTGCACTACAGTCTCCTTATATCTTCCATAATTGGCCTTTACAGACCTCTCGAGTGCTCGTCCCTACTCCCGGAATCCCAATGTCGGACCTAAACTCATGAAACTTCCAAAGAATCAGCCTAAAAGATTTCCTTCTACATATTTACATACTTAGGGTTTTATTTCATTTTATCTAAATTATTTAAAATCATTCCATATTGGTTTAGCTTAGTTTACAATGTTTTATTCCTCCTATATTAGATTAAGTATTGTTATACTTTCCACTAGTTCATTTTTAATTTTAGTTAATCACACCATACACATTTTTTCTACCACTACCAACATTATAATGTGAATCTACATCAATAAAACTTGAACAATATACAAAAAATTACATATACTAGGACAATAACCATAGACTCATACATCATCAATCACATTGTGACATCAAAACACTATAACATATGTTTATCATATATCAAAAACATGTGTCCATACATATATATAGCAAGTACAATCATCATCACAAAACATGTCTCGTCACTAGGGAAATTCCCTCACATCATATACAATACTACAAATCAAACCTCATCATCGTTATTGCTCTCGGGTACTTCAAGAGCCCTAAAACTAGATGCCTCTCCACCAATGTGACGTCACTATTCGTAGCCCTAATACCGCTCAACCTCGTCTACGCATTAAGGTAATCTATGTAGCCTCTCTCGATGGCGTGCTACAAATCCACATATCGTGCAAAAATGTCTCTTGGCTAAGGGACCACCACCTATCGCCTCCCTATCTCGCCGAGTATCCTCGCATGCCTTATCCCTCTCACCTAACAACATTGTACATGTCGCAGCCTACTATAGATATCGGCTCAAATATACGGGCATGCTCACCCATAATATCATCCACACACTCGAGTATACCTCCACCAAGCACATCGATTGGAACATTATGCGTCAATATGCGAGATGGATGTGTCCGCGATCAACGACCAATACACGTCACCTACAAACAAATTACAATGCATTAGAAAACCATACAAAACAATATTAGCAAACCATGAAGTCCACAATGCATGTATACAAATAATTACGCCATTTATGACAACTACTATGGGATCGAGATCATGTGCTTCCCCTTCTCCTCCCCCTCCATATGATAACTCCACTAGACCTATGAACAATGGGTACAACAATACCCATCGATGAGCTTCTCACTATGCACGGTACTCCTCGGTGCAACCTCGCATCATCTCCATCAACAAACTCTATCGTTGTGTCTACATCATCTAGCCCCAGTGGTACTAACTACTCTGTTGTGGGCCCTGGCCTAGCTCCGGCCCTCCTTAGTGCTCTGATAGCTCATAACCATATATATGGCTCTGGGGGCACATCCTAAGCCATGCCAAACTGATGTGACACTCTCTCTACCTGAAAATCTCCACCACACCTAGAAAGTGGTCCTCTAGCCACACAGTCCTCCGAATACATCGTAACTCTATAGCATCCTTGGGACATCCCCATAGTCATGATATGGCCTCCATATAACTGCCTTGGACCCCATCCTATCTATCAGTTCCTTGTAGGTATCTGTGTCCATATTTTTACCACAAATATATACCCACCATCGTACATATATCTCTAGCCTAGCCCACTCTCCTCGTGGACCTCCAACCGGTCTCGATATGGCTATGTGCTCATATGCCCATACATTTAATATTTTGGTGGCTCATATCCCTCCACCATGCTCCTCATGAGTAAATTGGTATAGTCTCTATATATGTGGGCCAACACACGTTGTGCCCACTCATATCTAGTACCCTCGTCCTCTATCCGCTGGTATATGTCATGCATCTTATACAATATTCCTACACCTCCTTCCTCCATGGCTATACATGATGCAATCACAACCACTATGAATTTCCACAAGCGCAGTAACCCCAGATCACAAAATAGCATCTAGACCAATATGGGCCTCGACAGGTACTTGAGTCCCCAAAAAATATCATCTCGCGGTTCGCATTTGTCACTACATATCCTCCACTATCATAACCCGCATTCTCTCCCCAATAACCGACAATCACAGATGTGATATACATCCTCCAACGTAACAATCATCTCCCCTGTAGGTAACCAAAATGTGCACATATCGGCACACCATCTCTTGCGTAGTATAGTCAACATGGACATATTATGGGGCACATCCCCCATCTATGTTATGTGCCACAAGCCGGCATGATCCATCACATCCCAATCATCATCTGGAAAATCCAATCCAAGCAACATACTCATATACCACCACCACAGAAACTCCCTCAAGTGGATATCCCTCTACACACCACAAAACAACAAAAACACAGTATTAGAACACATGACAAGACCAAAAACACTCATTTATCATACTAGAAACATGTTTAGCACCAGTATACATCAAATACATACATTTTGGACTAGGGCGCCCAGATGTAGGGCTAGGGCTCCTGGAGCAGGACACAGCCGCCTAGGCTCTGGGAGCTCTTGTCTTAAGGGTCACTAATGCCCTCACCGCTCTTATCCAGGTCTCAAACTCCAAGAAAATCAAAAATCTCAAATTTTCAAAAATTAAACCAAAACAACTACTAAATCTTATATTTTGCAAAAAACAATGCACTTACCAACTCCATGGTCATACACGCGATGCTACGGTGGTCGCCACCCTCTCAAACCGACTTGGACGTGTTGCTCTCACTTATGACATTTTCACTCAATTCATGCACACTCTCACAATCATGTACAATAACAAATGTAGTAACTAAACACTTTTTCACATTACTATTTATAGTTACTTTTTCATCACCTACTTTACTATAGTCATTATTTTGTGCTTATTACCACAACTAATACACAATACACCGTTTTCATCATATCTTAAGCGTTTCTACTCCGATTTGCACCCCGTTTGTGGCATTATTTTTAAAATTCCATTTACCACCATATTAAACACATTTCATGTGCATTATCACTCTTCGACATTGGTTTCCATTCGATTTATACACATTTTAGTTATTTTTACCACTTCCTATCTATTTTGTGCTTACTTTCGGCTTAGCATTCATTCTTTTCATCACTCCCCTTTTGCCAAAAGGAGGAATATCATTAGGGTCATCCTATAATTCCCCTTATGTTACCACATGACCAACAAATAATACTAATTCACTATTTTCAAACATTTACTAATTCACCATGCACGACATTTCACCATTAATTCCCCTAATGACCTAATATGGGGGCAACAAACATATAATTTTTCTATGCGACATTTCATCACTTCCCCCTAATGACCTAACTTAGGGGAAACAAGTGATTAAAAAAATTCTCCATGCAATTATTCACTAATTTCTATCGATTCTCCCTAGCGACCTAACCTAGGGACAATTAGCGTAAGATCTCTCTACGAGTAACCAATCAATCAATTAATCAACACATTCAAAATTCTAACAAATTGAGATCATTCAACAAATATAAGTTCAACACAATTGGCCTCCTTAATGACCTAACTTCATAGTTATGCGCGGCCTCCCATATGACCTAACTAGGAGATTACATTTATCACTTTTCCCAGATGACCTAACTTGGGAAGTTATTCTACACTTTGCACTTGCTTCCAGATGACCTAACTTGGAAGCCCTCTCACATTTTGTGCTTGCTTCCATATGACCTAGCTTGGAAGCCATCACATTACAACGACACCTGTGGAGTGGGGGAAAGAGTGCCTTTCCTATATCACTCCTATATGGGTCAATTGTTTGATTGAAATTATTTGGATCCAAAAACCACAAAATTTTATATGAGTCCATCTGCAGCGGCTAGATCTTGAGGATGTAGTTAGAGATTGGAGAATAACACACTTTTCTCCCTACACTCTTCCTCTAGCGGCAGGACGCCCAAATCCTCTGGTTGTTCATTCATATACAAACATTCATGTTGGGAACCAATCACTCCCTACCCCATATTTTCATCATCATACGTGTTCGGAAATCATCATACATCTTAATCATCACTTTCATTTAGTGCACTTCATCTCGACATTTATGCTTTTTCGCTACGTTACATGGATCAACCCGCTAGTTATTTCGACATGCTTCTACTACACATCTATGTGTTCTACTATAGCATGAGCTTCTTCGACTTTTCTCAAGTACGCATCTCTATCTACTTTATGTTACGCATATTTCTGCTTACCAACATAAAGTGGGGGAAAATGTAGTCATAAAATCACACACTTACTATTACATTCATATCGCCAAGTATGTTATTTTATATATGGATCTCGCGTGATAAAAGTATTCACTAATGACCTATCCCCCAGTCATGTCGTCAATTAGTCGGTTTTTGTCATCATTTTTCTAGTATAGTCATCAGTTGTCTACACAGTTTTGGTCGTCTCTCAAGGAGTCTTAGGTGTCGTAATTTGCTTGATTATTGTCTCTGGTCCTTGATTGGGGTGCCTAGGGTAGTGTTGGGGCACCCATGGGTGCCATAATCTGTGGTTTTAAGAGCCCAAGTCCCCATAACACTTGGGTCTAATTTATCTGTTCGAGGTCGGTCTTGATCATTTTCCCATTCGTTCCCCTAGGTACTAGTCGGCATGTTGGGTCATTAGTGTCGAAATTTGAACAAGAGATCCATATATAAACATAGAATACTCGTTATATTATGGGCGGTCTATCATCTATCAAAGGCTAACTATCTACTAAGGCAAGGGACTACATTTGGGCATCATTTACATCTGCATCACACAAACATAGGGGAAAGGGTTGTATTCATTCTATTCCATCCACCATTTGCATCTTTACATCTAGTTATTTCCCCTTACTTCTATGTCATTGGCGCTACGTCACCCTAGGCACATAATTGCACACACAAGCACACAAAACTACATTGGTTCTGGAATGTAGTGAAACACTTAGTTGTAAGTCCACCATTGTGGAAGCTAAGGTTAGTATGACCCCTTCATATGCATCTTTCTTTTTTAGGGATTTGGTGCTTTTTATGGGGTTTTGCAGTATATCTTCATATCGATTCATGACGGCACGAGTGAACATATTACGACAACTATGTGACAAGGATAAACACACTACGAAGACCTAGCGACAATATCGAATCGAGCCCGAGCTTTTTTGCAAACCAGAGTGCCTAGATTACAAACCAAGGAACCCGCAGTGCCCCAGTCCTCTCCCAAGTGCCCCTAGTCCACCTTGATCTTCTTGCATTGTCAGAACTCCTGTGGTAGCACCTTCACATTCTGTCTCGTTTGCACATCGGCCTATTTGAGTCCAAAGACACAATGAGGTAATTCACCTTCAAGTTAGTATCTTATCCATTCTATTTCATTTATTCTACTTCATTTAAATATCAAAATAAAATATTTAGCATCTGTATTTCACTTTATGTTATCTATCTTCATTATGTTTCTATTTAGATTAACTTAGATAATTTCACATTTTAGTTAATCACTAACCATGCAGTACATTACACACCACACAGCCTACACATGCATTCCGCTCTAGGTTCACTCTCATCACTTTTTCTTTGCGCATTTTTCATCTTTAGTTTCCACACTCCTCCATCTATTTTTTCATTCCATGCTTTGTCTAGTCCTTCGGCGCATTTCTACTACACTCTTCATGGACATCAAGTACACATCTCTATCTACTTTATGTTACCAATATTTCCACTCACCAACATAAAGCGGGGGTAAATATAGTCACAAAATCATGCACTTTATACATTATTTATCCCGGTCTCATACTACTATTTAGAAGGTTCTTGAGTGAAGAAAATACTAATTAACTCTCATCTTTTGGCCATCTTGTTTTATTTTATTTCATCATTACCAACCTTTTACATCCACATATCGAATATGTTTCTTTCATTTTTCATTATTTTAGTCTCAACGGGGGCACTGTGGGCGCCCTGGTCCTACCAGGGGCTCCCTGGTCCCTTTTGCACTTTCCCGTCACTTTTGGGCTCTTTCTAGTCATTTTACATCTTTATCTTTCTTGTGGTTGGCCTTTTTGGGGTTAATTACAAAATTAGATCAAGAGAACCCTATAAATATAAAGTTATGAGACAATAATGAGGGACCTCGCATCACTTACTACTATCCTCCATATGGAGTTTCATCCATCCATTGCATTGGAGATCACTTGATCCACATAGATCCATCTTCAAGGCAAGGCTAGGACATATGCATCACACTTCATGGGGGATTCTATTCTATTCTATGCACATATTCTATTACATTTTCTACTCATAGTTATTGCTCACTACTTCACAAAGTGTGATCGCACAAGAACAACCTGGGCATGTTCACACACACTTGCACATACAAGTACAATGGGTCCGAGATGTAGTACATCGATTAATTAGTAAGTCCACTATTATTGGCAGTTGAGGTTAGTATGACCCCTTCATATATATTATTATTTTTTAGGGTTTGATGCTTGTTTTGGGGTCTTGCAAGTCTTTATTTCATCTTGGATTATTGGCGGCATCGACACAGGATAAATAATCGATGCTTATTAAACAACGATGGTTTCGAACCATCTTCTCAACCAGTGAATATTAGTTTCGGAGCTTTTGCACACACCGGGCACCCATATTGCGGAGACTGCAGCACCCACAGAGCCCTAGTCCCTCAAGCACTCTAGTCCAGCCTAAATCCATCCTTTTTGGGACTTCGCACGGTCGTTCTTGCTCCCCGATTTTCCAATCACACCTACAACATAGTCCGTCACTTCGTCGAATCATCTCGATTTTTTCCTCTTCTCTCTTACACATTAGGTTTAGCATTTCCTTTTGCATAGTTGTTTAGCTTACTTGCATACTTCTTTACTACATTTCTTTACTTTATTATATATGTTCATAGCTTAGATTAACTCTCGCAATGCTACATAGCTAATTTTAGCTAATCACCATCTATGTTGGATTTTTAAATTGAACAGGGTTTCCTCTTTCCTTCGAGTTGTATTCGAGCCCGTTTTCCGTGTTGGATTACGTGTTGCTTCCTTTGCCGTTTTGGCTCTACTGAGCTCATATTTTTTACCAGCGAACTGTGCATCTGTTTGACTCATTGTTTTATTGTTAGGGGGTCGAATTGGGTTTCATTCAGCTCTTCCTCCTCGCATTTACCATGGTCTTTGTTTCATTGATTTACGGCTACGTTTGAGCCCTGTCTGACCGCTTCCCTATGTCTACAGTTTTTTTGTGTCGTTGTTACGTTTTTCCTGTATGTCAGCCATCTAATCTCTCTGTACTAGTCATTTTACCCGCTCCACGTGGCTCGTTAAGCCCTGCATGTGTGGTCCCTCTGTTGGAGCTCTTACCTATCTTGTTCTCCTATCTTCCATGCTACCACGTGGCCCTTACCTACTGAGCTCATAGACTGAGCAACCTATCAAATACCTTTTCCCTTCATTGGCTTCTTCTACCGCCCGTTCCATTCCAAAATCTCCCGCTTTTTCAATATTTGCCCAGTTTTTAAATATACATAAGCCTTTGAATTATGTGGTTGTTTTGATTTATAAGTAGTCTTTTGTTTTTTATTAAGGTGGGCTATTTCTTTTTAAAAACACAATAATACACAATGCGCTAAGGGAGTGCAAACATGCTAGAACCAGGAGAAGTGTTAAAATAGTTTTCCAGCAAATCCATGGTTTGATGAGGAATGCAAGGCTGCGAAATGAAGGTTAAATGCTTCCGGAAAAGAGAAATCAGATACAAATTTATATAGAAATTTAGTGAGAAGCAAAAAGGAAGAGTACGTGACAGGTAGGAGGGAGGAGCTGATATTCATGGGGAAGAATAATCCGAGAGGTTTTTGGAGAGAGCTTCAGCAGACCAGAACTACAGTGGAGAATAACATCACAGACACTTAATGGCTTGAATATGCAAAAATGTTGTATGAAAGAAGTAATGACTTGTCGTTTCTTCCTTATGTTATTGAAAACAGGGACAAACTCTTCTCCATGAAATACATCGAGGAAGGGATCAAAATATTGGGGGGGTAAGGCTCCGAACATAGATGGGCTGCAAGTGGAATTCTTAAATTAGGGTGCCGAAGATCTTACTCCACACATTAAAAATATTTTTAATAGAGTTATCGATTCAGCTTTTCCAAAAAACTGGACAACTAGCATTGTCATCCCTCTCCACAAAAGTGGAGATGTCAATAACCTAGCAAACTACCGCACCATTATGATTAATCCGCTTTTGGAAAGCTATTTAGCAGCATGGTGGAGCGTAGAATTAGCCTTTGGTCAGAAAAGGAAGGTAAGAGAGCAAAAGGGCAGGCTGGTTTTAGACCAAAGCACTCTACTATTGATCATTGTGTCACTCTTAGACACTTGATTGAAAAGGTTTGGGACAAGAAGGGTGAAGAGGTTTATTGTTGTTTTGTGGATTTCAAAAAGGCCTTTGACACGGTCCCAGAAACAAAATGTGGGACAAAATGGAAGAGTTGGGTATTCCAGATAAATATAGGGCAGTGGTGCACAAACTATATGAGCAGGTACGAGCTAAAATCAGAACCAAGGATGGTCTATCCAAGTGTTTTGGGAGCGATATTGGGGTCAAACAAGGTTGTCGTTGTCACCCACCTTGTTTGGGTTATATATAGAAAAGCTTAAGGAATGGATGACAAACGGGCAGAGGTGGGATTCATTTAGCTTTCTATGTAGTAAGAATGTTTCTCCATGTGGATGACCTTATCCTAATGGCTAAAATAGTGCAGGGTTTACAGGAGCATTTGAGAGTTTTAGAACTATTTTTCCAAGAGGTGGGAATGCAAGTGAACATTGGTAAAACCAAAATCATGATCTTTACCTTAAAAATATAAAGGAACAAGTAAGCTTTGAGTTTGACAAAGACTCCTTGTAAGTTGTCAAGGAATACAAATACTTGGGACTGGACTTTCACACTAATCTCAGCTGGGAAACTTGTAGATCTAAGAGGATTCAAGGAGGGTGGAAAGCTCTATATATGCTCCAAAAGAGATGTCGAACATCAAAATTATGGGATTGGAAGACTGATTGAACCTTTTGGAGTTAATGGTAATCCCATTAGTGTTATACGGATGTGAGATTTGGGGCAAGCAATACATCCGTGGGGAAATGGAAACAAATAGAAAGAATTCAAAAGCATCAAAGTACAAGCAGTTTAAAATAAAACCACAATTCCATATGCAATCATCCTAATCAAGTCGAAGCCTTTCCATGGAAGCGGTGGCAATGACCGGTTATTAGGATACTTCAAAAATTGGAAAACATGGAGGATTCTTGGTGGCCTAAAATAATAATAAAAGAAAAGTTAAATAGGAGGAGGGAAACTTGGATGAAGCAAAATGGTGAGTGGATGAGAAAATGGGGCATTTGCATACAAGAGTGTCCTAGCACTAATGAAGAAATAAAAAATATGTGAGAGAGAAATTCAGAAATATCATGTAGATTAAGAAGCTTGGTCGAAAAGAAGAATACTATGTCAAGAATTTTAATCCCACTTTTGATCATGGGAAAAAGCACTACATTGGAGCGATGATAAAGTGGAAGGCTAAAATGTTAATTGTGCAAAAAAACTAGTTCACATCATCTTAGGTGTGAAAGTGGGAGATGGAAAATGCCCAAAGAGAAATGGCCAGAAAGGGTTTGTTAGTTTTGCATGTCGGGCGCGGTGAAATAATAATGGAATTTTTTCATGGAATGTGTTTCTTACGGGGACATACGGAGTAATTATGCGAGATATTTTAACAGTGGATGATCTTATAACCTTCTTTCAAGAGGAAAGGGTGACAAAAAAAAATAAATTTCTTGATCAAAATTCACAGTAGAAGAAGCAAGCTTAGGAACGAGCTGGCAGAAAGGCATAAGTAGAGGGCATTGGTTTGTGTATTCACTTCGGGTCCCATAGACTGCTCGGTCTCGTGGACGTCATTAAAAACTTTCATTCATTCATTCAAAAGTGTGGTCGGTTATTTATGTGGTGGGGTTTATATTATAGGTGGGTCTTATTTTTTAAAGGGAAGGGTGTTTAAAGTGCAAGATGAATTAAAACTAGCAATTGCATGTGTACAATGTAATGTGAACACCAAACGGTATATGTTATTTGATTTAGAGGGATAGTTATTACTTTTGTAGTTGATGTTGATAAGGGGTGTGATTGATTTTGTAAGTGTAGAAATATAGATGAACCACTTCATTTAAAGGTTCTATCTCTACATTTCAAACTTGTTACAAATTTGTACATATACATTTGCAAATCTTATATCATGAGTGGTAGCATTTTGCGGAGTAGTTTATTTGAACTAAACATGAATACATGAAGACTTCCGTACATGTGCAGATTTTATATCATGAGTGGTAGCATTTTGGCCAATTTTTTTGCACTAAACATGAATACATTTGATATCATTTTGGATAGTTAATTACTTTTGTAGTTGATGTGGTTTGTAATTATTTCGGGAAATTGTGTTAGTGTTGCATCAATTGTTTGGTTGGTTTTTTGTTGAATTTTTTTTGTACAGTCATTAACATGTTGATAAGGGGTGTGATTGATAGTGGTAGTGTAGGAATATAGATGAAACATTACATTGAAATGTTCTATGTGTACATTTAAATTTATTACAAATTGTACATATACAGTTGCAAATCTTATATCACGACATTTGAACTAAACATGTATACATGAAGACCTTTGTACATTTGCATAATTTATATCATGAATGGTAGCCTTTTGTGGGTAATTTTATTTGCACTAAACATGAATACATTTGATACCCCTTGAATGGAAATGTCACTTTGGATACAAGAAGTGTTGAGTAAAGTAGTAGTGGAGGTGTTATCAAAGTAGAGGGTAGTATTTATGACGGGTTGAGTGATAGTAATCTTGACTCCTCCTTTCTTATTTCTCTAAGTGTTGGTACGTGCGCCATTTTTAGTACCTTTCAAATGAAAAAGGAGGTGAAATGCACAGATTTGCAAGCGAGGGAACTCTAGAGAAAGTTGTGAATGTTAGACCTTGCATTTTAGTGGTTCCAATGTTGACGCTTTCTATGCAAATTAAGTCCACGGGATTTGTGGATAGTTAATCCCCATGTCATTTTAATCAACCATTTAACCTTAAAAAGAACAATTTAGCAAATGGTGGGCAGTAGTTAAATTTCACTTACAATCAATTAACCTGGGGCATGAAAATAGGTCTTCCCATGGGCAATTTAACCCAAGAAAATGAGAGAAATCTCAACCGTCAACAAACAACACTCTATGTAATTATCATTCTCTTGGAATCAAATATAAGGTAGTGATCTAATTTGGTTAAAATACACTTCAGATCTAATTAAATAAATATTATACAACAAGAAGAGGGATCCAAAAAACCACAAAAAAATGTTCCAAGTGCCACAATAGTTCAAACGTGAAAAGATTGCAAAGGAAATAGAGATCATGAAGGAGAGTAAGGGTCACATGCCTAGAGATCCCTGTCTTTTCCTCTTTTTTGGAGCATCGTGAAATTCCAAAAGACCTTTAGACCTTATCTATAAAAGCCCTAAAGCTTCCTAAAATACACATTAATTCCAATGCATGTAACTCATCCACAACCTCCTCAACGTGGCATCAAAGTTAGTGAAATAAATGACAGTGCAGCCAAGGTATCGAGGAAATAAAATACCTAAGGTCACAAGTACAAAATATATTTTTCAAAAACACCAAAATGCAAGTCTTGGAGACCTAGTACCAATGAGTACCAGTCTCTGGGATGCATTTTGGTGGTAGGAAATGAGCTTCCATGCAACTAAAGTTGTTCTTTTGTCTACGAGAGTTTTTGTTCGTTGTGATTTAATGCATATAAATCATCTGGGTACAATTGTTTGGGGATTAAATTTACCAAAAGACTATAAACTTTTAACAATGTTCTTTGATAAATTAAAAATTGGACGATCATAAAACTATAAACCATGTTTTGAAAACAGAGATCATCTCAAGAGATGACATTCTTCATGCAAATGAATGAAGTAGCGTAGAAAAGAAATAAGAACTGCCTCTAATAATGAAACACAAGTTCAAGTTCTAACCCAAGGTAAGGAACTATGGATTCTGAAGATAAACAAGGAGATACAAATAGAACGAGATTCAACCTTGGAAATTAGCTGGGTTTAAGGATAATGGGAAAATATATCAATTATATCACTAAGTCGTTTGATATGGCATGTGAACTAATAAGCAATTTTCATAAGGCCAAAATAATGAATACTCCTAACGCTAGAACTTGAAATTAGCAAATGCATCTTCATTGTTGAATTACATTTGTTATATAATATGTATAGACCTGCAATTGAAAGAGGAAAAGTAGGGTTGAACATACCTATGTATGATCATAATGATAAGTGGTATGATGAACATCAAACAGTAAAGATATTATCAATGACAATCAGAATCCAGAGGACGATCTTGTGGACGAAGGAAGGTATAACTAATGACCATTCCAAATGCCAAACATACCAAAAAGGCTTGCTAGACAGAGTCAAACATGTGTATCAATTTTTGTGTAATATGGGTTTCACCTTTAATCAAATGAGAATTTGAAGATAGAAAAACAAAACCATTTAGAAACTAATACAATGGTTCTGAGTGTAACAATTAGAAATTGAATAAGTCAATTGAAGAAACCCCAAGCAAAAGAGTTGCACAGAAATTATTAACAACAAAAAAATAGGAGCTTGCAAAGGATTTTCTAAAGGCTACAAGGATGTTGAGGAATCTATTGAGTGTAAGGAAAAGAAAGGGACAACGGTATTTATTGATGAAGCACCAAGCAAAACCTCCAAATAAGCAGATAGACCTCTAGAGTCCCCATGACATAAAAAAGAGGCAATAATTAATACTCCAGTCACTTCTCAAACAGGGCAGAATGTATTCTGAAAGATGAAATATAGACAATATGCTAACATTGTGTATTCTGGAAGTTGAAATACAATTAATAAGCTAACATTGCCTTGTGGCATAAAAAAGAGGAAATAATTAGTACTCCAGCCATTTCTCAAACAGGGAAGAACATATTCTAGAAACTCATATACGCATAATCGCCTAAAGAATGTCATGTAAAGCCACACGCTCAATAATGCAACGATGACAGACTTCAATAGCCAGTTCAATGAGATGGTAAAAGCCATTAAAAATTTTGATCGAGATACAATTCTAACAAATTGCTTGAGGGGATAACATTGACACATTGAAGAAACTTTAACCCATGGACAAGACTGCATACTTCATCTGTAACATGCAACACTATAATCCTGATCAAAACTTTGGATGCAATGCCCAAGCTAAAAGAAGAGATGGAAGGAGGGCTAATTACATTAATAATTGTTGCCATTAACATTTTACTAGTATTAGCTATCGGCTAGAAATCCTCTCACAACGAAAGGTCTCTAGGCACCCAACCCTTAGGTTTGAGGGAGAGCACCTTTAGGCATTTTTCTGATGTTAGGCTCGACTAAAAGAGAGACATCCCCATCCACTTGATGCCCCAACTCCATCAAGATCATTGTTTAGTGTTCGACTTCCTTGACAGAGGAGCAAAAGGATGAAAAAGCTAAGCTAGGTCTTGTTGGCTTTGTTTTCTGTTTCTTTCATGTTATTTTACATGTCAGAGAGTTCAGCATTATTTTCTTGAATGGGGCACATAAAAATCCATCATAATAATTAAAAACATAGTATTATTTTCTTTTCTCTAGAAGTGCTAAATATTAACTATCCCGCTAAATCAAATAACATATACCATTCGGCATTCACATGCAGTGTAAAAGACATTTTCTTGTATAATGTTTAATGATGAGTCATTGGTTTGTTGTTGGTGTATTTTAGTGTTTGGATTGGCTTCTACAGTTTTGAGTGTCTGCTAATTTGGGTTGGTCATTTATGTAGTGAATTCTGATGAGTGTTTGATGACTAGGATGCAAGAAATGTCCCTGGATTATCATTTCACCGTGGAGCAAGAAGTGGGTTCTTCTACTCATGCCTTCTTTGGCTTCAATGGTAAGTATACAGATATTGAAGAGTACTATTTTTTATATTACATTTTATTTTAGCACTTGAGGGCCTAGGAGAATTCATGAATAAAATGTTATGCAATACAAGGACCTTCTTTTTATCCTTCCTGATGAATTTTGTATTCTTGATCACCTATGTTCAAGTATGGCGTATGGCATCGCGTTTTATATAAGAATTTTGGCTAGATATTTCGCATAACACAAAACCTAGGTCACCATGAGATAAATCTCCCTCATTTAACCGGTGAGGCTCCCATGTCAGATTTGTCAATTTAAGTATGTTAATATCTAAATGGGGTTTTACTTTAACTACTCAGTTCATGAACCATAACTGAACAGTTCTGCAGCAAGTAAGCAGTTGTTTAAAGAAAGGAAAAGTTATAGAAGAAGGTAATTACATAAACATATAGAAGAAACGGGGAAGATGTGCATCCCAATCAATAGATGGCAGAGCTGATTGCATGCACATAGAAGAATCCAATAGATATAAACACAGAATTCTAAAACAAAGGCAACTCTAGATCTAGATGTAAAATAACACAAAGTTTATTAGAAGATCTGAGATTAAAAGTAAGAAACACAGTACACCGTGACACAAAGTTCTCCGGAAACCTGCTCCTTTGTATTCCTTTGCTCCAAGTGGCTCTCAGGGGTTCAGCACAAAGTCTAGAACACAAGATTGCTGCTTACAAATTCTGATCATTAACCCGGAGGTTCTTCCTCTACTTATAGAATGTAGAAGGGAAAGTACAAATGGAAAACTCAAACTGAACTGAAACACAAACAACAAGTAAAGATGACATTTGGCAATCATCCTCCACTAACTTCTCCTTAAGTGACACATGTATCACTTAACTAATAGAAGTGTTCCACATAACTTTAAGCAATGGTTGCAAAACCAATAACTTTAAAGTTTTACAATTTCATCCGGGAACATAGAAAATAGAAGAAGAAAGAATAGAAGAAGTCATGCCAGCTGTAACATTTATGTCTTCTTCTTGTTCTGATATCGGATATACTTGTCGAACATGTATACATCTCTTGACAAACTTGTTGATCTCTCCCAAAGTACTTAGGTTACTCTTAAAGAACTATGTTCATATCTACGATGCTTGTCACTAGTCAGCTGCTGTGATTGATTTGCCGCATCATCCATATACTTTAGGCAGGTTGGAACTTCTCCAAGTTGTATGTGAAGCTTGACGCATAATCAAATCCTTCCATTCGTCAATAGCTTTTACTTGATTGCTTGCATCCTCCATTTCCTGCATAAGATGATCACTCACCTGCTCTGAAATGGGTTGAATGGAAGGCTTAGCAACCTTGGCTATGATCTCGCACAACTGAGATACCTGCTTCTGAAGTTCTTCTTTCTCTACCTTTTCACTGTCAAGCCTAAGGAATAGAGCATCTATCAATGTCTGTGTGTCCTGCTTCAATCCTTCAGTGGTGGCTTGACCGAGGGGTACTCTAGTTACTGTAACATCTTCTGTCATGAGCTCCTCCTCCTTCTTTCCTTCTGCCGGAATTGATATCTCAGCAAACTTCTGCCCTGATTCCTCGATGATCAACCTAGAAGTTGCTTTAGCAACTTTAGGCCTTCTATCTCTTCCACCCAGATTCTGGAGTAGCTGCAAGTCGTGCTCTTCTAAGTTCATCTCCACTCTCGCTTCTGGAACCAACTGCGAAGCCAACCATTCCGAGAAGTTACTTCTCGGAGAATGAGAATTCGCTGAGTGCACTACCATCTCCCGCTCTGCCTCCTCTCCATCAGAAAGTGACACGGTGTTATGGCTGCCATCCTCTGAATCATCCAAGGACAAAGCTATTTCGAACTCTGCCATCTGCAGCTTCAACATCTCCTCTGGAACAAGTGCTAAACGAAGTGGCTGAGGAGAGAAGATGAATGTCGCTGGATCCAGTGGAGGCATGGAAGTGTCCTGCTGCTGCGGTGTAATAGTTGGTGAAGTATTGGGTGCTGGAGAAGTTAGAACCAAAGTCATGTCCGTGGAAGTGATCTTCTCCTTAGATTGAGATCTTCTATGTACTTTCAACTTCTCAGAATTTCTGTTGCTTTCTCCTCCGTGCTTCCGCTTGAGGGAATCTCCCCGCGCCAAGTTGCCCGTGACTTGATTCATCAATACTTCATCAAGGCAATATCCCTTTTTCAACAACCAGTTTGAAGTATTCACCAAAATAGCTCCAGATCTTTCTTCAAGTGTATGGCAGCCTCCTACGTTATCCTGAAGTATGGCTTTATCTCCTCCCATTTGATGGTAAGTGTCAAGTACCACATTCCCATCATCTTTAAGATCCGCAGGTATCCGCGCTAGTCCAAAGTTGAACACTTGCTTTGTTGATAGTCTGTTGAAATCTCTCTTTCTAACCTCGTACTCACTTTTGCACTTCATCCAAAAATCTTTTAATGAAGGCACATGTGCGTACTCCTGGGAGATCGTCTTCCTGGCTACTCCAAATGGATCGAAGTTCAGCCATGCAGGAAGAACTCTTGCTCATACTCGGATAACATCTGCGTCTCCATCCCTCGAGCTCTATGAATGCTAATGCAGCTGTAATGTCCCACAATGATTGGGAAGAAGCCCGTAGACTTGTGCCGCTTTGACTGAAGGTCATGTAACTCCACAAGTTGCCTGCTCAGCTCCATGGTGATCAATCTATCATTTGGATATCTGGGCATCTTTATTGGTTCTCCAAAAAAGCCTGTAACCTTGAGGTATGTGAAATCTGCAAACTGAATGAATAGACTGCCAATCTTGGACACAACTTCCCATGCTTCCTTGCTTACCCTATTGGCCTTTAAGTCTTTGTCTAGCCTACAAATGAAATCATAGAAGAATTCATCATTGACCACTTTGAAATCTTTCTCACACGCAGGTATAGTAAGCTATGGGTAGCATTCGAAAATTCAAACTTTTCGCGAAGGTGTATTGCGGAGAAGTCGGCGGTCAACGGCTCAATTGGCCGGTCGACGGTAGGGCGGGGAGAGCTATACAAAGCGTAATGGAGGTGGAGGCCCATGTATATGGGTAGAATGGGTTTGAGCGACCCCAATGATCGGGACGTGAGGGGTTAGCTCACTATGGACCACATGGGCTGTAATACATTGGGTTTAGCAAAGATCGAGCTCAAGGTAGAGATGTGGTGAGGTGGAAGATCGAGATGGGTCGGCGGTAGGTGTCATGAATGGGTTCGACACCATAGAAAAGGGTAAATGCTAAGGTGGGTAGTTATGTGGAGCCCGACGAATGAAGGACAAGGTGGTTAGGTGGGTAGATAGGTGTTAGGTGGCCACCGAGTCACGTAAATGATGAGCCAACGATACATACTCAATACAAAAAACCAAGTAAGAGGTTGGTGGTAGAAGGGCCCAATGTGAATTCAACGAGGTGACTTGGCATGTAGAAAATATAGCTCGGTGGTGCAAGTAGAAAGGGTGAGCACCAATGTAAAGTTGAGTAGGTAAGTGTGAATAGAGACAACTCTAACAAGCTAGCCGAGCTGGCTATAACTAATGCCAAACATTAAAGCCCCTCTCCCTATATAAAACATGGAAATGAGATGGTGGGCCTCGGGCCAAATACATATTTAAAGTGTCAAACCATTTTAATGAGACATAAACATTAGAAAGGAGGGATCAATTATTTTAAAATGATGATTTCTAAATGCTAATTAATTCTCGACCCCGTGACAATGAAGAAAGCCTAGCAATCTCAAATCAACCACCTGCACTCATAAGCTCATATCTTGAGCAATTCTCAATGAAATTGCACAAATGAATACTCATTGGAATTGTGGCTTTGAGCCCAATGCACAAAACAACCAAAAAAATAGGAATTGATGTAGATTTGATGGAGAATTTTGTGGAAAACTAACCTTGATCTAGAACAATGATTTTATTGGTGGTTGGGAGTGCAATTAAGAGGCATGGGAAGACATTTTTCACTGCTGCAAGTCATGGGACAATATGGGGTGCCTTCTGCAGGTCATGTATCATCATTTGGGCACATTTATGACATCTTTAAAGTGGTTGAAAGGGCAATTTCGGGATTGTAATTCTCTCTCTCTTTCTCATTCTATAAATTATAATCTTGGGCTCATTTGTAAAGGAGTTTGTCAATTTTTCCCTCCGACCCCTCTCTCTTTCTTCTCTACTAGGGTTGAATGTGGATCTTAAGCCTCCTTCCCAAGCTTTGTAATGGAATTTTCTTTCCTCTTGCCCACTGATGATGTACTGTGTAAATTCATGGAGCAATAAACTATGTTTTTGTGATGCATTTTGTCCATCCTTCACATATTTTGTTGTCTCTACTTGCCTCTCTTCATTGTAGGGTATACTATGCATATTCTTATGTTTATTACAGGTTTGTGGGAGTTGTGTTTAATGGGTTTGAAGTGGTGTTTTGTGTGAATCTATCTCTAGTCTATGGTGCATTTTTTCCACCCTCTCCTTTACTCACCTCTCTCCATTTTAGGCAGTTGGATTCTTGGCTAACACCTCCTTTTCTGGTGTATCACCACTTTTAGTGTAGGTTTATTTCCATGAACTCTCTCTCCTTATTCCCTTAGAATATTAGGATTAGGATTAGTTTGCTTACCTACATTAGGAGTAGATTGTGGTAGGTAGTTTAGGAGCAGGAACCAACCTTCTCTAGAGGGTCATCTCAAGCCCGCAAGTCCCACAACTTGAGAGGTGATCCAATGTTACACAAATTACACCGAATGCCCCATCCACATTTCAGCTATTCGGGGTGCTGTAATTTTGTGATAACAATTCTTACACGCTCGGTGGGACATCATCAGAAGTCAAAGTTTCATCTTTCAAGGGTGTTCTACTGCAGAGTTGAATTGAAGATCATTTACGATGATATGTAGCTCAATCTTTGGAGCAAACTTCATTTTAATAAGTTGGTGTGTTCTTGTTAAAATTTCAGCTTTTGGAAGCATATGCAAGCACATCTGATGACTCTATCTAGTCTAAACAACCCAATCTTTGAAGTTGCAATTTCCCCCCATTTTCATTCATCTTTCTTTCCATATCTTTCATTTTCTTCTATTCTATGAAGTTGTGCAATCATGGCTTCATTCCCACAGTGGAATTCACATTTGCAGCAGCTACCATACAGTCCATACTCTCCTCCAAGCATGAAAAATTCATTCTCAAGTTATTATCAACCTCCTCCAAACCCATGTTATGAAGAAAATCAGTAATGGGCATACTCACAAGAATGATATGCAGATCAATTTGGATACATGACTATGCAATTATGGAAGAGCAAGAGTATGTCAATGTAGGGGATATCTTATGCCCAAGAATGTGGAGTTACACTGAAGATAGACAAATTGGAGGTAGGTATGATGCAGGCCCTAAGCTACAAATCAAGAGAAAGCATTCAAGATTGGATTTAGGGTCCCTTGTCTATGGGAAGGCCCTAGTCCAAGCTATTTCAGCCTGCAAGAGAAACTCAGTTACATCGCTAAGATGTTACCCCAACTTGAATAATGGGTTAAGGATGTTGAATATTTTGTAGGTCAATGGGAAAATTTAGCATTGTCACCCCACAACCCTCTTCCCATTCCCCAAGTAACACCATCTTGTCTTGAGTTTCAATTTCCAAGTTTCTCACATATTGCCCCATTGTGGAATTCACTTCTCCATCTTCTAGTCTTCCACAAAATCTCAGTTCTTCTACCCTTTTCCCTTCCAACCACTCATCCCCTACTTAGAAACAAGAAGTTTTACCTCCCCCACCACCACAAATAATTGCAAAAGTAGTTGTAACCCAACCCATCCCTCCTCTTTCATCACCAAGTTCATCTTGGGGAGAAAACAATAAAAAAACTAGCCAAGGGAAACAAAAAGAAAAGTCCAACAAATAAGAAATAACAAAGGAAATGAAAAAATGGGCTCTTAAATTTGGAATTGAAAAGATTCCCTTACTGGTAAAGCCAAAGGAGGAAGTCAAAGTTGATGAGCCAGTGGTGGCCAAGGTTGATTTTGTTGCATCAATAGAATAAGAAGAAGACCATCAATTTGTATTCTTTGAATGTAGTGTCCATAATGGCACTCTCTTTGAGGAGAATATTGATCCAATTCAAGCTACAAAATCAGTCATGAAGGAGGGAGGGGAACAACCAACTCCAAGTCAAATTGAAGAGGAACAACTAGAGGAAACTAAATCGATTTAGGGCCACTTAACGAGGATGAAATTATTGAAAGTTTCTTACTTTCATTCAAAGGATCTAATTTAATTAATGAATCCATGACAAAGGAGTGTTATCAAGAAGACCTTGTTGTGCCAAACGGTCCTCTAGAGCAGTTTACTAAAGAATTTGACCTGTCAAATTTCATACTAGAGGAAGAGGCTATTCAAGAGAAATCCAGTATTAGAGAAACAACGGAGGAACTCCTGAATGAGCAATGTGTTACAGATGATTGCAGTGATGTACATGTAACCTCACTAGATGCTGCAATAAAAAACAATGAGATGCAAGATGAAAAAGAGTTCCATGTTGCCACTTGAAGAAGGAAAAGAGCATGGAACTTCCATATCTTTCAAACCATCTATGTAAAAGGCACATCATATTTTTGCAGATGTGTAAGAAGAAGAAGATCAAGCTGCAGATAACCCTCTTTTCAAGAAGGTCTACAAGAAGACTCCATTTTTAGATTTAGGTTTCAAAAAAGGGGCAAATTCAAGAAACTGTGCCTTTCCCAATCAAGTACTTGGCTTCATTGGAGTCAAGGAGAAGCCACATCTAGTCATGCTTACTTCTAAGTATGAGGGGGAGCTTCAATGTGCCAAGGATCAACAACATCTATGCCTTTTGAAATCAAATGAGTAAAGATCCGAAAGATGTATATGTCTTGTTTCTTTTTTATACCTTGATGTCTAAAGGAGTGAAGAACCAATTTGTAGCCAATCTTTCACTCCTAATTTCAGTTGGGTCTAGTGCCAAATCATCATAATGCCTACCAATTGTAAAAGAGAGGAGCTACTTCTCTTCACCAGTTGTAGGTTTTTTTGAAGTTGCCCATCTCTCTTGTTAGTGTAGGAGTAGGGGTAGGTTTGTTTTCAACAAAAGAAGTGTTTGTGCACACTCTACATGTCTTACTTGAGGCATGTATGATTTTTTTATTTTGTACATAGATTTTTTCCATGTTGCTCCAGCCATTACAATGCATTATCCCCAAAGTTGTTGTAGTAGAAAGCTCATAGTTGCATGCAATAGTTACAAATTTCAAATTCAAACAAATGCATAGAAACTAAAATCCATCAAAGAGGAGATTTTAATGATTTCCCCAAGGACAACTGCAAAGAAGCCCCATGACCAAACAAACAATCAAGAGGTTAGCCGACAACCTTCAAGCAAAGTGTTTTAATAATGACCAATAGCCACCATGCATACCTCCAAGGCTTGATAACAATCTTTCCACCTTCAACAAGTATCCGTGCAACGAGCAACATTGGACATTCAAAGGAAGAAAGAAAAACATAACTTGATAGAGTTCCATGATGTCCAAGTTATCAAATGTTCACCATTCAATTTCGTAGATTACAAATTCTTAGGAATGGGTGAAATTCAAGTTTCAAAACAACTTTCTACTCTCACAAAACAAATTTTAAGATTTTCTTATGAAAGTTGAGAGTGCAAGTAGTGAGAGGTGGATCCAAACCCAAGCAACAATGTTTCGAGGTCAAGATTTCTAGGTTTAGACCATTTCATAGTGATCATGCAGACTCCATGCCTAATGGATAGCTTCAGGTAGCTGGTCATGCTCCATTTAGTAGGAAAATGGCTCGTGAGTCGCCAAATTGTTGTCCAATTGCACCCCTAGGTGAAATTGGGAAACAGAGCCTTCCCTAACACCTTCATATTCTCCTGATCCTCCTAAAAATCCAAGAATTAATGAGACTTGATGAGGTTAAAAGAATTAATGAGGTTTCATCTTCAATCCCGTAGAGCGATCAAGCTCATGGTAGAGTTGGCCCTATACACTACTCACCGAGTTGTCTTATAAAAGGGGCAAGTTGCATTGAAAAGTGAACTGGTACATGGTGAATGAGCTTGTAAATAGAGGCCAAGAGGCTAGGAGATCACCAATTTCGTTAATTACAAAGATCGAGCTAATCGAGCTCATGTCTTGAGGGGTTGAGTTACTTACAAATGAACCAATCTATACTAGTTCTAAGGAGACCGAGCTATATAGGATGGCCATCAAGTCATTTGTGGCACCGAAATGGGTCATGCATGAGTCATCTAAACTTTTCACCTACCTACTCCAATGTCGAGCCTAGATGAGTATCTTACTTACATTAAGAAAATGATAAACGCCGAATCGGTTGAGAAGCGATGCAAATACCGAGCCATGTCTCATCAAAATCATTTGTAGAAGCGGTTGAGATACCTATAAGAGCTCCGAGTTGGTTTCATGATGCATTGAGCTGGTCTAATGCTACCGAGCTTGCACATTACGTAGAGCGAGCTAATTGATTCAATGACCGGTCATTACAATGTATTGAGCTCTTGGACCGTGCTAATTAAGGAAACCCTAATCAATGTGTAAACAAGGAGAGAACTCGAGTTGTGGGCAGATCATAGAGTCACGGTCGAGCTTAAATAAACAAACTAGGTCACTTCAAGATACAATTGAATGACCAAAGCTATCTCGAGTGAATATGGGCATGGGCCGAGTTGATGTCAGTAGACAAGCTCTTGGACATCAAGCTACTTTTTTAGGTACCCAAATCTAACCATGGCGGCCGAGTGATTTCCAACCAACACCGAGCCACGTCGATGATGAGGGATCGAGCTATTTCATTGAAAATCAATGGCTCGTGGTGAAGATATTAGGTTCGAAGAGTTCGAGTTGCCTCTATCTTCGCGCGTCAACAAAACTTGATCGAGCTCATGTGAATATAGTGTTGCAAGCTCACACGAGAAACAACTCGAGCTAAATACAACTCAACTTGGGTTCAATAGGAGAAAATAAGCAAGGAGGAAAATGGCACAACTAGGACTTAGCAAAACAAAGATCTCTGATTTGGGGTTTGAGTCGTAATATTGAAATCGCAGTGCCAAATTTATGAAGGCCGAGTTATGCATCACTGCAAGGAAATCAAGCTCTAAACAGTTGTTTCTGACAAAGGACTTGGGCTCAATCGTAAAAATAAGTTTTGAGTCGAGTGCAATGCGGTAAAGTTGGAGAGTTAGAACCTAGATGTCCCTTGGGACATTCATGTGCCAAATGTCTGACTTCACTGGAGAGTAAAGGAAACAAGCTTGTGGTTAAACTGAAAGGAAATGTCCCATGTGACCTAAATGAAATAAAGGACATTTGTGTAGATTTTCCCGAACTTGCCATAGAGGAAGTATTTTCTGGGTATTGCGGAGATTGGCGGTCCGAGTCGCATGGGCTTCGCAAAGTCGAAGATGCCACACAATGACAAGGAGGCAACAGATGTAGCAAGTGCAGAGAATATTGGCTTGAGCGGCGGCCTACGAACAAGCGGGCCATGAAAACTTCGAACTCTCCATGGAGGTGTATTGCGAGAAGTTAGCGGTTAACGACCTCCATCGGCCTTGGCCAATGGCGGGCAAGAGAGCTATGCGGACGCGGCGGAGAGGTCAAGGCTCATGCATGTAGGTAGAGTGGGTTCAAGCAGCCCCAATGGATGGGAGGTGAGGGGGTTAGTTCACCGTAGGCCACATGGGCCCGCAATACATTGGGTTTAGTAGCGTTAAGCTCAAGGAAGAGGTGTGGTGGGGTGGAAGATCGAGATGGGTCGGTCGACGGGTGTCATGAGTGGGTTTAACGCCGTAAAGAAAGGGTAAATGTCGAGGTGGGTAGTTATGTGGAGCCCGGTGAATGAAGGACAAGATGGTTTGGTGGGTAGACAGTGCTAGGTGGCCGTTGAGTCACGTAAACAATGAGCCAATGATACATACTCAATGCAAAAACCAAGTATGAGGTCAGCAGTAGAAGGGCCCAATGTGAATTCAACGAGGTGACTTGACATGCGTAAAAGACATTTCGGTGGAGTAAGTAGAAAGGGTGAGTGCCAATGTAAAGTCAAGTAGGCAAATGCGAATAGATCCAGCTCGACCAAGTTGGCTATAACTAATGCCAAACATTAAAGCCCCCTCCTATATAAAACATGGAAATGAGATGGTGGGCCCTGTGCCAAGTACATATTTAAAGTGCCAAACCATTTTAATGATACATAAACATTAGAAAGGAGGAATAAATTATTTAAAATGATGATTTCTAAATGCCAATTAATTCTTAGTCCTATGACAATGAAGAAAGTCCAGCAATCTTAAATCAACCACCGCACTCGAAGCTCATATCTTGAGAAATTCTTGACAAAATTGTGCAAATGAATACTCGTTGGAATCATGGCTTTGAGCATGACACACAACATCCAAAAATTAGGAATTGATGTCGATTTGATAGAGAAGTTTGTAGGAAACCATCCCAGTCGAATAATGATTTTATTAGTGGTTGGGAGTGCAATTAAGAGGCATGGGAAGACATTTTTCACTATTGCAAGTCATGGAACAATATGGGGTGCCCTATTCAGTCATGTATCATCATTTTGGAACATTTATGAGATATTGTAAGTGGTTGAAAGGTCAATTTCGGGATTGCAATTCTCTTCTCTCTCTCTCTCTCTTTCTCATTCTATAAATTATAATCTTCAGCTCATTTGTAAAGGAGTTGGTCATTTTTTCCCTCCTACCCCCCCTCTCTCTCTTCTCTACTAGGGTTGAATGTGGAGCTTAAGCATCCTTCCCAAGATTTGTAATGGCATTTCCTTTCCTCTTTCCCACTGATGATGTATTGTGTGAATTCATGGAGCAATAAACTATGTTTTTGTGATGCATTTTGTCCATCCTTCACATATATTGTTGTCTCTACTTGCCTCTCTTCATTGCATGGTATATTGTGCATATTCTGATGTTTATTGTAGGTTTTTAGAGCTATGTTTGATGGGTTTAAAGTGGTGTTCTGTGTGAATCTATCTCTGGTATGTGGTGTATTTTTTCCACCCTCTCCTCTTGCTCACCTCTTTCCATTTTAGGCAATTGGATTCTTGGCTAACACCTCTCCTTTCTCGGTGTATCACCATTTTTAGTGCAGTTTATTTCCATGCACTATCTCTCACCGGTCCCTTGGAATATTAATATTATGATTAGTTTGCTTACCTGCATTAGGATTAGATTATGGTAGGTAGTTTAGGAGTAGGAACCAACCTTCTCTGGAGGGTCATCTCAAGCTCGCAAGTCCCACAACTTGAGAGATGATCCAATGTTACACAAATTACACCGAATGCCCCATCCACATTTCAAGCCATTCGAGGGTGTTATAATTTCATGATAACATTACTTTGGTGGTTTACACCTTCTTTTGGACCAACATTCAGCTTAAAAAGGGATGGTTGCCATCATTTGGGATATTTGTAATCAACCTAAATTTATCGGTGGTCTTATGCGCCAAGTGGTTTGCTATCGAGTGGTTTGCAAAAATACTCAAGGTAGTCAACCATAAAAGGTCCTTGTTAGGGAATATGTTAGTCTTGCCACTCATAAACACTTTTGGGCCTCCATCCCTTAAGAGAAGATTATTATTAATGATTATTTTTACTATTTCAAAATGTCTTCCTCATAACACAATTGGGAGACTTGGCAAGAAATGACTCATTTTTTATAGTGGTGTTGGCTAGAAATTTTTTTGGGTGGACAAACTTGTGGATTTCTCGCCAACGCTATGGGAATCTAAGTCCCTCTACTTAACCGGTGTAGTTGTCATATATGCATACGCGAGAAAATGTGGATTTCTATGGTGGCCTCCATCGACCCAGTGACAAAGCTAGCAATCTCTTGCTAGGGAATAATTTGTCTGAAAGTGGGAAAGGGAGTGAGAAAAGAGGTAGGAGAACTAATGTTGTAGGTAGAAAATCATATTCCTGCACATACACTAGTTAGAAACTTCACCACATGCATTAAATTAAGAGGAAACAACCCTGCGAACAACAACAAGACCAAATAGAATTTGATGAACACAAAGTATCATGAAATCCCTTAGTCAAAGAAAGCTAGAAACTTCTTCTTCTTGTATTGATGCTTAAACAGAAGTTGTACATAATGTGATAATGGAAGAAATTTGAGAGTGGAGGAAAGTAGAAGAAAATGGATATCTCCTTTGCTTTCTTTGGGTACAATGCACTCTTGAGTTTATAAGATCAATCACCAACCCTTTGAAATGGGAATGAAGTTACAATTTATAGAGTGAGAGGTGACTTATCGTCTACCCCCAATGGCTTTTCATATGTCCTTGTGCAACTTGAAACTTTTCGAATTCCTAGGAGAATATTAAGTCCCTTTTTATAACATAAAGGTGACTTATTACATTAGGAACATTAGGACATATGAAAAAGTGTAACCCCAATGCAAAATTAGAATATTGGAAAGTGAGAGAAAGTTGGGGGAGAAGAGGAGAGAGAAAGAGAGAGAAAAAGAAGAGGAGATGTCATTCTTGATGAAGTTCATTGATCCTCGTTGATGGAAATCTCCAAATGTAGTGAAACTTTGAATCTTCAAATTCCTTGCACATTGCAAAACTCTTTCAAATGGCTCACGAATCACTCTCCCGGTTGAGTGAACTGCCCCCGATGATCAAAATTATGTTACCATTGTCAGATTTGATGGTTTGTGTCTCGGGCTCGTAGTGGAAAGAGCAGGCTAGGACTAGCTCGAGACTCTGCGCTAACACTGGGTGTCCTGCAACGACAAACAAGCCACTTGTGAATATTTGGTCTTTGATCCTCCTTCGGTCCTTGGAGGCCATGTGAGTCTTAAGGTCATTCAAGTCCATGTACGAGACATCACTGTCTTCCACATCATACTCATAGGCAAAGGGTTGTGTCGGCTTCTGACCCGTCCACTTCGGCTTCATGTCTCCCTTAGAAAAAACAACTTACTATTTTTAGTAAGTGTGAAAAATCAAGTCCTTGGAACTTCTACTGAGTGTTGTGACCTTGATTCCTCTTTCTCCTTGCGTTCCTTGTTCCTTTTGGATCAACTTTCTATTTTTAGAAGGTGCTCGTGGGCCCACTTTCTATTTTTAGTAAGTGTCAAAATGCCCGTTCTGGTGAATTCTCAGCCATAGTGCACCCTTAATGTCTTCGCCTCCTTCGCAGGTTCTTATGTCGATGGCTTTCCCAAAATAATGTACCATATGTAGTAGACATGCTATTTTTAGAAAGTTGGCTTTCAGTAGGCCTCGGACCGACACGCAACAAATTTTTTTGATATGGATTTTTTCCCAATATTGCCCCTTTGAAATTTCGGGCCTGCCCGCTTAACGACCCGTGATATTTTAAAGTTTCAATTTTCGGACCTGGTAGTGCTTCTGGATGCGGCAACCATTAATGGACCTCAAAATTGTAGGTCTAGTTTTCTCCTCCATTTGTGAAGAAAATTATATTTTTGATGTGGGTTTTTTCTTCTGGTGCTTCACGTGCGATCTTACTTCAATCCGAAACCGGTTTGACGAGAAATCCCACTTCTTTCTTTGTTGAGCTAGAAAGGAGATTTCTTTGTTGTGGATGCTCTGTCGCATGAGAGGAGAGTTTGAGGTTATGTTTGTGATGGTCTTGGATAGAGGAACAAACAAAACAAATGGTTCGTTGATTCGTGCACTGGTTTGCAAGCTTTGTTTGATTTCCATTTTTTGGCTATGGAGATTGTATTGTTTTCTTCTTTGTTGTTCTTCGTTTCTCCTTCTTAGCTTGATGAGAATTCCTTATGAGACCTGCGTATCACCATGGGAAAGGTATTTCAGTTCCTTGGTTGATGTGTTCTGAGTTTTTTTCAATGGCGGAGTGATGGAAGCATAGTTGCAGAGGAAGGATGAAGTTTGTCTGTGCACAGGAGTGGAAGCAGCTGGAAGCACTGAGCGACAATTAGATTTTTTGAATTTTTGAAATTATGAGAGGGAAATCTTGGGAAAAATTTTCCATGCTTTATGTCCCTAACCTTAGGGACGTCAAGGACATGAAATCCCACCAGGCTCCTGGCGCTGACATGTGTCCTCCCAAAAATGACTAAGTCTTGAACTGCCTTTGAGAGGGTAACTTGGAACGATGATAACTTGAGCTCCCAAGTGTAATTTCTCGGTGAAATTTTAAATGATCCTGACTGGAAATGGCATTGGGAATCTAATGGTGGGAGTATCATGTATTGATTCATCCATATGATCCTTGAAAAATCGGATTTGTGATTTAAGACTCCATTTATGCCTGATTAAAAATTGCCTGTAAATCCTATGCGCCAAGGTGTTGTGAAAAATATTATTTCACCATCATGTAGGTATTGTAATCATCTTTCCGAAAATGTTTTTTTACTTATAATTCCATCCGAGCTCCCGAAATCTTCTTTTGAAGCCCGACAACTATTTTAGGCCTGTGTACTGCTTAGGCTTATGAACCCTGTTTTTACTCAGACTGCTCCAAGTCTTTCAAAACTTCCCAAACCTTCCAAAATAATTTCCATGATGTTTTAAGGTCTTCAATTCACCTCCATGTTGAATTTTTCCCTTCTGTTCCGCTCCAGGGTGGTTGGTCCAGTCCTAGGAAGGCCAGTGATAGCCCTTCCCAATACCGCCAAACGATAACATCTTTTCGGAACTCCCTAAAATCACCTAGGGGGAATGAATAGAATTTCCTAAATCACCTAGGGGACCAATTTTACATCAAATAAGGGGTGACAGACTGACGAACTTGACCTGAGGTGCCTAGGAATGATAAAACATGAAAATTTTGGCACAGGGGTATAGTTGTCGTGCTTGGAAACTTCCAATTTCCCTGTTGCACATTTGCACGACAACAAGTGGTGTCATCATTCCTTTCGATATGGACTAAGTATCCTCAACTCTAGCTTGTGGTGGAATTAGGTTATTCAAGCTAATAACCTTTATCTTTATGTTCAATGCACATACATAGCTCATTCCTTCAGTAAACAAAGGAATTATCCTAGTTAAAGATATATGACATCCATGCACTCATAATTGGTTTCCTTAGAATTCATTACTCTATACATTTAGGATGTCGGCTACCCTCAAACGGACCTTGCTCATTCAATCTGTTTCCTCCTTAAGTCCTTATGTAAAGATTGACATCGATAAACCAATTGGTTATAACCTTTGTCACACCAAGACATTTATATCAACTCATATAACCTTCACTTCCATTAAAACAATCTCTTAGTGTTAAATGATTAATGTCATTCCTTCGCTCACATTCGACAATGCATGGCTTGTAATATTTAGTAGCCCCCGTTGAAGCCAAATGTCAATTATTGGGTGGCGTATTCTCCACAAGAAGTTGTTTGTTAGACATATATTATCCAAACTCTACCTTTCTACTAGTAAATGCCCTTTCTATATGCTCTTGAAATTGTTCCTCATCTTTTCTAACTCGCCTTGCTCCTCTTAGCTATGGTCAACTCTTCTCTCCTCACTTCCCAATATATTTCCCATTGATTTCAATTAAAAACAACTCTCCTTGGTCTTATTTCCCCCCCCCTCTCACAATTATTTGGAATACTAATTGGTCGGTCATATACTTCCAAATTCATATGTTTCCAAATTTGGAAAAATGATGCAAACAATTGTACACTTGAAATGATATTGCTTTAACCATTCAACAAGCTCATGTTTCTCTAATCGACATACATATCCATGACATAATTTTGGTTATCGATAAGATTACGATCACCCCATACAACTATAATAATGCGGTACACATATTGCCTCTCATTAATTTTATGTTTTATTCATATTATTCAAACTATAATTGTTAATGACTCAGTTCTAGATAACCTCTTTCACATTGAGAGGGCCTCCTTGACTCTTTCACTCTTTTACTTCGATAAATCTTATTTTTTTAATAGATGCAACTATAGACTTGTGGACGTTGTTAAAACCCTTTACCTATTCATTCATTCAACCATTTTGATTTTCGAAAAAGAAAACGATTATCTTCAATAAGAACAAAAATAATGCGATTCGCTAAGTAAATGCGAAGGGGCCATTTCTACAGATCTAGCTACAGAAACAATTTTAGTCAAATGTTTTTTTGAATATGACCTTCGAACAAATCCACTTCATCGTGGACGAATAATTGTCAGGTGGAATGGCAACTGCGAAAACACTCCTGTCTGTGAATGCCAAAACTACGATATCAATTTCATCAGGACTGAAAAATCACAGAACTAACCCGTGCCGTATTTCTTCTCCTTACCAATTTTCAGGAAGGACTCATAGTATATGGGATTTGGGCAGGCAAAGAGTGTTTAATCCGTTGTTAGCGTTCCACTCTGCTACGATGATTACGAGGAAAAATAGCCTTAAAAGTAGCAGTAGCTTTGAAGGAGAATCATCCATGGAAGTCGAACAAATGGTAGAAAACGGGACTTCAACGTCATCAACACCCTTAATACGAATTGGGCATCATGTCAACAAATTAGTTAAGATTTCTTCAATCCCCTTTTCTTTTTTCTAGACCAGCTTATATTTCTGTAAGTGCACGTTTGCTTTCTATGAATTGGGTAGGGAGAGAAACTTAATCTCACTGCATTCTTGCAGAAAGGCTTTTTTAAAAGTTGCGTGCTTTTATTTTTATTTTTAATATGTGTTTGTTAACTATGAATTGGGTAGAGAGAGCGCTGAATCTAATTGTATCTTGCAACGATTTCCGTGTAGATTGATGAGAAACGGGTAACGAGTATTTCAATTGTGAAGTAAGCCGACTGATGAGAAATGGGTAAAGGGTAATTTAATTATGATGTATTTATACTGAATGGAAATATATGAATTGGGTAGAGTGAGATACATGAATTGGGTAGAGCGAGGGCTGAATCTCAGTGCATCCTTGCAGCACGTCTTTTTATTTTTAAGCTGTGTTATTTTTCGTGTGTTTGCTTTTTAATAATTGTATAGAGAGAACACTGAATTTCAGTGCATTTTGCAGTAATTCTATATAAATGTATAGAGAGAACACTGAATTTCAGTGCATCTTGCAGTAATTCTATATAATTGTATAGAGAGAACACTGAATTTCAGTGCATCTTGCAGTAATTCCGGTATAGACTGATGAGAAATGAGAAATGAGAAATGAGAAATGGGTAAAATATCATTATGATGTATATAGACAGATTAGAAATGGGTAATTGGTAATATAAGGTAAAGGTAAAGGTAAAGGCACAGTTTTAGATCATCACCGACATTAATGTGGTGTAGGAGTCTCCCCTTTTGGAAGCGAGACATCAATCTGGTGTATGAGTCACCCTTGTGGAAGCCCCAAGAAGTTTGTTTTGTCATTTGCATTAGATATTGTTTAAATTAGGTGTACATAATCACCTCTCTCTGGACTTGAGCCTGTGCCTCCTTTATGGAGTACACAGACCTTCACCATTAGGGCCACTCAGGCTGGACACGGGCCTTCACCATATTGAAATGTGGGCTTATCTTGTAGAATGTTTGTTTGTGGGAATTTGGGCATATCTTTTGCTTGCTGTTTTTATGCGGAATTGTGGGTTTAAATTATATAGATTGTTTGCTTGTTTTTAATTTTGTTAGAACAACTGGGAAGGGGACTCCAAAATACAATATCCTTTAGCTGAGAAGGTTACTGGCTCTTTCGTATCTCTTTGGGATAGTTGAATTACCAGGTACGGATGTATGCCTATTTTTGAAATGGGTTTCTATTCTTGCCTTTTTAGCTGGGTAATTCTTGTGTGAGGTTACAGGCTGTCTTCAACAGAGATTGGACCATATTCTTAAGGTCAAACTTGAAAATTACCGCCCATAATGATTACACCACAACCTCGCTACATGCCTGCTAGACCTATGGGCTACCTTATTCTTGGGGAAGTTGAACCTGGGTTATGCTTCTATGAATGCTCTGATTACTATTATAGTATTATGTCACAACGCCTTGGACAAGAATCGTTTTTCGTTGTTTTGCTTGTGTGGGTTTATTTGTGGCACAGGTGCATTGTTCTGGATTTAATTTTAAAATAAATAGGTATAGCTTATAGGAAAGAAGGGCATCTCAAGCATATATTAAGTTTTTTCTATTCTACAATTGTAACTTAGGGTGGTCTCATAAGGCTGCACTAAAGTTGTAGTAAATCTCACTTCAAATAAAATAGCTCCTCCTAGATATCCTGTGACGTGCTGGTGGGACTAGGTATGGTGTGCATAAATAAAAGCTCATTGTTATCTGCTAAGATATTCTATGAAGTACTCATGAGATGGGGTATGGTGTGCATAAACAGAAACATTTATTTGGACATATACAAAAATGTTTTCACACTGTTACATAAGTGTTTTTGTTTATCCGTGCGATACCTAGACTCTAGAGTTTAATAGGATACATGACAGGTAATAGCAAACTTCATCAGATGCATAAATGCACCTTCAAAATCTGTATATTGGGTTCAAATGTAGGAGCTCGATATTGCCTGCAAAGAGAGTGCTTGGTGAGATCGGATCAAATGTGCATGAACCGAAGTATTTTTTAAATTTTTTATATTGAATGGATGCTTCATATTTAACAGAAAACAATATTTACAACAAAGGCTGTAAAAAAGGATAAGAACTGTATCACAAAATGTACAAAAAGGTTACAGCTTACTTTGTAAAAAATCAGAACAGCCAGAA
Organism: Taxus wallichiana var. yunnanensis; assembly: GCA_018340775.1. NCBI lineage: Eukaryota > Viridiplantae > Streptophyta > Pinopsida > Cupressales > Taxaceae > Taxus > Taxus wallichiana. Next base: position 109,851,328 of record CM031237.1, on the reverse strand, counting down.
AATCAGAATAATGTTTAGCTTCTAACTTCTTTGCTTCCCTGTGTAACAGAAAACCTTCTGCCAGTAGTTGCAATCGAATTTCACCTTTCCAACAGTGCATAAACTGAAGTATTTATTTGGGCTGCATGCATAAATATTTATATTCATGTGCAAAATACTTGAGTCAAAAATAGTTGGGTGAGTAATAGTGAGCTTAATGAAATATATAACTATATTTTTAAAAACTGAGCATGCTAGAGTATTTTTCTTTGATTATGTATCCCAGTAGAAAGAGTCAGAGGGATATCTGAGTGGGTGATATTGGTCTCAGTCAAATACGTTGTTACGTTTTAAAACACATGGTACATTTTGGGTTAAGCACCATAGCGGGAAATCAAATAGGGTGCGCGCATCAGGAAGATCAGAAGAAGCAAAGAAGCCAAGTTAGCAGAAGGGCCACATGGAAGGCGCATGAGAGGAAGCTGAGTCAGTAGAAGATGACAGGGGGCAGAAGAAGACAAAGGTGGTGACAGCGAAGCAAGGAGTGTAGCGGCATGCGGCAGAAGGACTGACATTTTGGCGATGCTGACAGATCTCTGATCTGTCATCACCAATCATGGATATTTGGGCCCCATCCTTCCCACCGAATTGGACAGTCCTAGGCACCATTCATGTATTCAATGTATCCCCTCTAACAAATCTAGGAGAAATCCTATCAACTGCAGTAATGGAGGGCAACCACTTTGAACGGGAAAGGATTCAAACTTGGGCCATTCGTTGTGTATAAATTGGATCCCATGGGACCATTTAGGGTGATGGTTGATAGTTAGCTAATAAGAGAAGGTTTCTACTGCTGTAGACAATGTATTAGGTTTGGGAAAGCTAAGAAAACCCCAACAACTATTAGCAACACACAAGAGGATAGTAAGGAGGAGGTTTTAACAATGATATGGGAGAACATTAAGGATACAATAACGGAAGATATTTGAGCATGTGGAGAGAGCAGGGTATGCCTCTGTTTTTGTGTACATCTTGGTGGAGAGAATCATATTTATAGTCAGATATGTATTTATCATTTTTTATTAGCTGAGCATCCATGTGACGAAAAACAGACCCACATCAAAGGCACTTATACCCATAATATAGGGTACTATCCCATTTGATACTTGACCATGGGCATAAGTTTACATGGCTTAATCTGCATGCAGATATTGAAAACCATGACATGTGCTCACAGTATTTCTATATTAAAAATACCACATGTACCGTCATCATAATTATTGCCAAAATTTTGAAAAGATAAGTTCATGATTAACAGACCTACACATAATTATATTCTAGTCATACCTTTTAAAATAAATATTTGGCAATATTACCTATGAAATTATGGCTACAATGTACTGGCTATGATATGCTGACAAATTTTAGTTAGATTGCTAAACTGTAAGTTTTGTTTTTTCCCCAATTCATTGCATTTTTGTTTTTTGACCGTTTTAAAAGCTTTTTTTCTTTGACTTTCTTCTCAATAGTGTGGATTGAAGTCCTCAAGTGTTTTAGAAAGACACGTTTTTTGTTGTTTCTCTTCTTTTTCATCTTTTATATTTCATGAGGTACGAGTAGGAGATACTGGCAGACATCAGAAGATTCCTGGAGGCATCTCTTCATGTTTCCCTACCCATCTATGGTACTGAAAACATGTACAAACCCCCGGGAGATACATTTTCAAGCAACATAGGTTAAGTGAATTACTTGCCGTAAATTGTTCATATTGCTGTTCAATTTAACATGACCAGCAGTATTCTTAGCAGGTATTTAAATTGCAATTGCTTACAATTTCTTGGGCAAACATTTTCAGCCTGACTATTCGTGAGCCTGGAACCTACTCTACTTCTAATACATCATCTATTCTTTCAATTTCATCCATGTGATTTTTCTAATTTTATCATAGTAGCAACTTTCGTACGGAGAGTATTAAACGGTGGACACAAAATATGGAAAAAAAAACGGTCCATAGAAAAAATACGATAAATACGGTAAATTGTATATATAAAAATATGGTAATTTTAATAATTAATATTAAACGGCTATTATAAATATAATAACATCAGTTCAAAAACAGATTTGGTGGATTTTTTATTATTTTCAGCTGCGGGTTTTAGCTTTTTGGAAATAGATTTGGTGAATTTTTATTATTTACAGCGCAGGTTTGGGTTTTTGCTTTTTCTATATTTTAAACTGCTAAATCCGAAATTTTCGAAGTTTGATACGGTGGAGGGAGGAAAACGTAAAAAAACGGAAATTTTGTCAAAATCTACCGTATTTGGTAACTGTGAATTTTATTATTTTTTGATATTAATGTGTAGCAAATTCTTGAAAGTTTTTGACGACTAAAAATCCAATGAATATCACTGTCGGATTTGGAAGTAAAATTATGTTCATCTGTGCATGCAGTTTTTTCTAGAGGAAAGAAGTGCCAGACAGATATAGTTCATTAAGTTGAATGCCTCTTATGTGGATGAGCATGAAATATTCAGACGAGCATAATTTTTTTGGAAGATAGAAAAAGAAGCAGGCACTGCTGTATGATTTGGAGATAAACATCCACTCTGTGTATTTATTTGGTTATAGAGGAACAAACTGCAAGCAGATGTAATTCATAAGGCCAATCATAGTTCAAAAAATCGTTATCGGCGATTAATCGGCAGGCCAAATTTTGACTCGGAAATCGGGAATCGGCAATTTCTCGGCAACTTTATCGCTACTTTAAAAAACATTTAAATTCATAAAATAAAGTTAAATTAAATAAATTCTAGCCTAATAAATAAGAATTAACCACATATGCAACAAAATAAGCTAAATAACCACAAAAAACAACTTATAATATGACTTATCCAAGGCTTCAAGCAGTACCATATTAAAATGATTTGTTCAACATTACTTCAAAGCAGACTAAGAGCTGATAATTTTCTTTCAGACAGTACTCACATGCTGTTTAACTTGGCCAGCCCTGGAAATATATTCATAGAATCATATACATGCAGCATATGACTTATGCAAAGCATTTAACATTTAATTTACGGTTTACCATTTAGCATTTAACATTTAATTTACGGTTTACCATTTAGCATTTAGCATTTAGTTTACCCACTCGAATTCTCTGAAACATTTCTGCTACAGTACACAAAACAGCCATGCAGACTTGCAGAGCACTTTAGCTGACAAATAATTCAACATGACAAGATGCAATAATACATCCTGCCCAAATGACAGGGAACCCTAGCGAAAACGCGAAAGTGGAAACATGAAAATGTGATGGTGAAAGGATGAACTTGAAACTTGAAAACGTAACAGCTTCGAACCTGCTTGTCCAGCAAAAACCCTAGTAGTTCTCACGCAGAAAATGACCAGCAGCAGAGCTCTGAATGGATGTTGAAATCGCACAGCAAAAAACGACCTCAAAACGCATGGAAAAGGGCACGTTTTTTCTGTTTTGACATTTTTAAACAATAACGTTTAGCTTCTAACTTCTTTGCTTCCTGTGTAACAGAAAACCTTCTGCCAGTAGTTGCAATTGAATTTCACCTTTTCAACAGTGCATAAACTGAAGTATTTATTTGGGCTGCATGCATAAATATTTATGTTCATGTGCAAAATTCCTAGAGTGGAAAACAGTTGGGTGAGTAATAGTGAGCTTAATCAAATATATAACTATATTTTTAAAAACTGAGCATGCTAGGGTATTTTTCTTTGATTATGTATCCCAGTGGAAAGAGTCAGAGGGATATCTGAGTGGGTGATATTGGTCTCAGTCAAATACATTGTTACGTTTTAAACACATGGTACATTTTGGGTTAAGCACGCATAGCGGGAAATCAAATAGGGTGCGCGTATCAGGAAGATCAGAAGAAGCAAAGAAGCCAAGTTAGCAGAAGGGCCACATGGAAGGCGCATGAGAGGAAGCTGAGTCAGTAGAAGATGACAGGGGGCAGAAGAAGACAAAGGTGGTGATAGCAAAGGAAGGAGTGTAGTGGCATGTGGCAGGACTGACATTTTGGCGATGCTGACAGATCTCTGATCTGTCATCACCAATCATGGATATTTGGGCCCCATCCTTCCCACCGAATCGGACAGTCCTAGGCACCATTCATGTATTCAATGTATCCCCTCTAACAAATCTAGGAGAAATCCTATCAACTGCAGTAATGGAGGGCAACCACTTTGAACGGGAAAGGATTCAAACTTGGGCCATTCGTTGTGTATAAATTGGACCCCATGGGACCATTTAGGGTGATGGTTGATAGTTAGCTAATAAGAGAAGGTTTCTACTGTTGTAGACAATGTATTAGGTTTGGGAAAGCTAAGAAAACCCCAACAACTATTAGCAACACACAAGAGGATAGTAAGGAGGAGGTTTTAACAATGATATGGGAGAACATTAGGGATACAATAATGGAAGATATTTGAGCATGTGGAAAGAGCAGGGTATGCCTCTGTTTTTGTGTACATCTTGGTGGAGAGAATCATATTTATAGTCAGATATGTATTTATCATTTTTTATTAGCTGAGCATCCATGTGACGAAAAACAGACCCACATCAAAGGCACTTATATCCATAATATAGGTACTACCCCATTTGATACTTGACCATGGGCATAAGTTTACATGGCTTAATCTGAATGCAGATATTGAAAACCATGACATGTGCTCACAGTATTTCTATATTAAAAAATACCACATGTACCGTCATCATAATTATTGCCAAAATTTTGAAAAGATAAGTTCATGATTAACAGACCTACACATAATTATATTCTAGTCATACCTTTTAAAATAAATATTTAACAATATTACCTATGAAATTATGGCTACAATGTACTGGCTATGAGATGCTGACAAATTTTAGTTAGATTGCTAAACTGTAAGTTTTGTTTTTTCCCCAATTCATTGCATTTTTGTTTTTTGACCGTTTTAAAAGCTTTTTTTCTTTGACTTTCTTCTCAATAGTGTGGATTGAAGTCCTCAAGTGTTTTAGAAAAACATATTTTTGTTGCTTCTCTTCTTTTTCATCTTTTATATTTCATGAGGTACAAGTAGGAGATACTGGCAGACATCAGAAGATTCCTGCAGGCATCTCTTCATGTTTCCCTACCCATCTATGGTACTGAAAACATGTACAAACCCTGGGAGATACATTTTCAAGTAACATAGGTTAAGTGAATTACTAGCTGTAAATTTGTCATATTGCTGTTCAATTTAACATGACCAGCAGTATTCTTAGCAGGTATTTTTCCAACTAAATTGCAATTCCTTACAATTTCTTGGGCAAACATTTTCATCCTGACTATTCGTGAGCCTGGAACCTACTCTACTTCTAATGCATTATCTATTCTTTCAATTCCATCCATGTGATTTTTCTAATTTTATTATTTTTGATATTAATGTGTAGCAAATTCTTGAAAGTTTTTGACGACTAAAAAATCCAATGAATATCACTGTCGGATTTGGAAGTAAAAATTCGCTCATCTGTGCATGCAGTTTTTTCTAGAGGAAAGAAGTGCCAGACATATATAGTTCATTAAGTTGAATGCCTCTATGTGGATGAGGATGAAATATTCAGACGAGCATAATTTTTTTGGAAGATAGAAAAGAAGCAGGCACTGCTGTATGATTTGGAGATAAACATCCACTCTGTGTATTTATTTGGTTATAGAGGAACAAACTGCAAGCAGATGTAATTCATAAGGCCAATCATAGTTCAAAAAAATCGTTATCGGCGATTAATCGTACAACCAAATTTTGACTTGGACATCGGGAATCGGCAATTTCTCGGCAACTTTATCACTACTTTAAAAACATTTAAATTCATAAAATAAACTTAAATTAAATAAATTCTAGCCTAATAAATAAGAATTAACCACATATGCAACAAAATAAGCTAAATAACCACAAAAAACAACTCATAATATGATTTATCCAAGGCTCCAAGCAGTACCATATTAAAATGATTTGTTCAACATTACTTCAAAGCAGACTAAGAGCTGATAATTTTCTTCCAGACAGTAGTCACATGCTGTTTAACTTGGCCAGCCCTGGAAATATATTCATAGAATCATATACATGCAGCATATGACTTATGCAAAGCATTTAACATTTAGTTTACGGTTTACCATTTAGCATTTAGGTTATCCACTCGACTTCTCTGAAACATTTCTGCTACAGTACACAAAACAGCCATGCAGACTCGCAGAGCACTTTAGCTGACAAATAATTCAACATGACAAGATGCAATAATACATCCTGCCCAAATGACAGGGAACCCTAGTGAAAACGTGAAAGTGGAAACATGAAAACGTGACGGTGAAAGGCTGAACTTGAAACTTGAAAACGTAACAGCTTCGAACCTGCTTGTCCACCAAAAACCCTAGTAGTTCTCACGCAGAAAACGACCAGCAGCAGAGCTCTGAATGGATGTTGAAATCGCGCAGCAAAAACGACCTCAAAATGCATGGAAAAGGGCACATTTTTTTTTTTGTTTTGATGTTTTTAAACAATACCCATGATTTTCCACTATTTTTGGTTGATTTTTCATGATTTTCACCCATTTAAATCACCATTAATCGCCAATACAAAAATCATGATTTTTTGAAAGATAAATCGTTTTATAGGCAGCTGGTGATTTATCGGCGATAAATGGCAATTTTTGAATCAGAGAGGCCAATATTTATTCCTTGGGAGATAAGGCTTATTTGTTAAAAGTAGAGTGAATTGTATTTGGCAGTCAATGGCATACACCAGCGTAAACAGTGCATGAAGGGATATGATCATAACTGGATTGCAAAGTGTTGGAATATGTGAACAAGGAAGAATGAAGAAGCGGATTGCACACTATGGAAATAGTGTGTCTGTCATTATATTATGATGTAGTTACAAAGCGGTTGATATAGTTACAACCGGTTACAACCATCTTTTAGTTAAATAACTAATGACATCCTTATTAATAAGCCTTACATTCTAATACCCCCTCTTAAGGCTTACCCTACAAAAAGCAAAAACAAACATATATGACATAGCTGAAAACCAATAGAACCAAAACAGAAGTACGCATTCTTCAGAAAGCGTCTTTGTTGAACTTGATTTGTTGACTGGGTAGAGCTCCATCAAGCTGCCTCATGACCTTCGTAAAGGTGTTGTTCCCAAGCCAAATTCCCGAGTTCTCGGATTCCACCTCCCCGAACTCCCGAATCACAGATCTCCCAAATTATTGGACAACCATCCATGTTGAGCCATCCACAAGCTCCATCAAGTTGTCTCATAACCCTCGTAAGGGTATAATTCCCAAGATCCACGAACTCTCGAACAAACTGGGTAACCATCCATACTGAGCTTTATCTACACCAGATCCCTTCTTGCCATCAACTTGTGGACTTCTTAGAATATGTATTTTCCTTCTTGGTTTCTTTAAAGGACGTATTCATCATCAGAATCTTCACCACCTTCAACATCTGGTGGGTCTTCAATAAGGGCTACATTAGCTTCATTGGATTTGAGCATTCCCTTGAGGACATCATTGGCTCGAACACGACAGTCCCACGCTGTATGACCTCTTTTCTTGCAATAATAACATTCCATTTCCCTTTTGTCTTTATTTGATTTTCTGTTATTATTTCTCATGCGGGAGTATAGTGCACTTTCATGTGAAGAATTACCTTCTATATCGTCCACAATTCTCTTTTCTTCAGCCAAGAGAGCTGAAATCATATCTTCAGGCTTTGTGAAGGCATTTGACTGAGAGTAAAAATAACATTGCTATATGAAGAGGGCAACTGTTTAACAAAATGGCTTTAGAATCTTCATCATCTACTAGAGCTTTAACCTTTGCTAACTGTCTAAGAAGAGATCTTAGATTGTTTATATGATTGGACATAGTAACATCATCGGCCATCTTGAATCGAAATAGTTGAAGCTTTAAAGAAAATTTAGCGTTCACTACTTTTGCCCCAAACAATCTATTTAAAGTGTCCCATATTTCTTTAGTCCAGATCTACATGATGTAGTTCTGAATCAGAAAGCACAAGACCGATAATAGCTTTCGCTTTATCATCTCTGGTCTGCCAATCCAGTAATTTATTTGCATCGATGGGTGCTTTCTCTTTCCCATTTACTATGCCCCACAAATTTTTATTCATAAGTTGCATTTGTATTTTCACTTTCCATGTATGAAAATTTAGACCAAAATATTTTTCTATTGGAATTTCCATACTGAAGATAAAATAAAATAAATACGATTATGTATTCAAAAATAGTGAGCAAAATACTAGGAAGGCTTTGAAAATGCAGTGAAACCCTAAAAATTCGTGATTTGCTGATTAATTGACCTTGTTTCTGGCTCCTCGACCTCACGATTTCTTTTCAGGCCCTTGCGACCAAGTTCAATGCTCTCATACGATATGTGCCCTTCGAAATTGAAAAATGTCATGATTCACAACTTTATTTGTGTCCGGTTTCATGGCTATTTCGTGCTCGAAAATGCTGTATTTTCGTGGTTATATTGCTCGTGCCCTAGAACAAAGTCTTCAACGTGCTCAGGAAGCCCACGAAAGGCTCCACAATGCCACGAAATGTGTCGAAAATGCTACGGAAACCCTGAATGTATATTGGCTTCTTTATTTCGTGGGTCTATGACTCGTATCTTGCGATTGGTTTGTGACCTGCAATGTCTTCGCTTTGACTATGACAAAGTGCCCTTAATGGGATTGAACTTCTTCCCTTTGCCCTTACCTCGCTGACCTGGCTCCGATACCAATGTTGGAATATGTGAACAAGGAAGAATGAAAAAGAAGCGGATTGCACACTATGGAAATAGTGTCTGTCATTATATTGTGAATGACTTAGTTACAAAGCGATTGATATAGTTACAACCAATCACAACCATCTTTTAGTTAAATAATTAATGACGTCCTTATTAATAAACCTTACATTCTAATACAAAGCACAAAGATGGAGAAGGCGAGCCTTGAATGATTGATGTAAGCATTCTGTCACGGAATCTCCGACACTTCCGACATGGGTAGTTACTGAGCTTATTTTTGGCTAGGTAAGACAAGTATGGGTGCTTGTTGGCTAGATTTTCTGCATAGCATCAAACCTGGGCAAGTCATGAGATAAATCTCCTCATTTAACCGGTGAGGCTCCCGTGTCGATTTGTCAATAAAAATGTGTTATTATCTATCGTGGGTTTTACTTTAACCACTTAGTTCATGAACCATAACTAAGAAGTTCTGCAAAGTAAGTAAGAAATGTTCAAGAAAGGAAGTATTTTATGAAGAAGGAAGTAAAGGAATTACAGAGAAGAAATGGGGAAGATGTGCATTTCAATTAGTAGATAGCAGAGCTAATTGCATGCACATAGAAGAAAATTAATAGATATGAACACATTGTAATTATAAAACAAAGGTAGCTCTAGATCTAGATCTATAATAACACAAAGTTTACTTAAGAGATCTAAGATTCAAAGCAAGAAACAAAGTACACCGTGACACAAAGTTCTCTAGAAACCTGCTCCTTTGTATTCCTCTCGCTTCAAATTGCTCTCGGGAGTTCAAAGACAAAGTCTAGAACTCGGGATCGCCGCTTACAAATTTCGATTGATGATTAACCCGAAGGTTCTTCCTCTACTTATAGAATGTAGAGGGGCAATTACAAGCTGGAAGCTTTAGTTGAACTGGCACATGTGGAAGTCGAAAAAGAAACAACTAGCAATCTCCTTCTTGGAATTCCTCTTTGCATGACATGTATGATTTCAGAAACGAAAATAGAACCTTCTATTTTGTACGCCTGCCACCTATCTCCAAGTAATTGACTTCTTCAAGTAATGGCTTTTAAATCAATCACGTAAGTTGTATAATTTAATTGATCGCTCAATTACTTTGTCGGAGGAAAGAAGAAGGAAGAGGAAAGCTGACTTTGTCGGAGGAAAGAAGGAAGAGGAAAGCTGACTTTATCCTTTTTCATGTCTGCATGCAGCTGATTCAAACTGGATCTGGAAGCAACTGGATCTGGAAACAAGCTAGAATTGCAAGCAGTTGGAATTGGAAGCAAGCTGGAATTTTTCCTCCACATTGTCTTCTCTTTTATCCTTGAAGCTTTTGCAGTTCTTCTGTTGTACATGCATCAGTGCAAGGTTGGCCGTAGATAACTCATCATCCTTATTTTTAATTGCATATGAGCAATTAAAAATTCTGGAAAGCACTCAGGGTGAATGAAAATTCAATGAAGGCTTCAACTGGAAGATGAGAGCACATGCACAAGGTCTTGGAAGGAATTTCCCACGCACTGTCTTCTTCATGGGCTGCATTCGAAACAAGAGGATGAAGCCTTTGTGCCAGAAGCTTTTGCAACTATAAGATCTGGATCTGGATCTGCATATGGATTTGCATCTGCATCTGCATCTCGCATCTACATCTGCATCTGGATATGGATCTGCACCTGCATAACAAATTCTGGCAACTGGGCTATGGATGGAAAAGCTGCAGCTCGAATAATTCCACTGCTTTTAATCTGCACGCATGAGTGAAGTTTCTCCTGCACGCATGAGTGAAGTCTTTCCTGCTCTGGATCTGTCTATCAATTTAGCAAGAGGTTCCGAGCCTAGATCCGTGTTTCCAATATCTGCAAATTTAGAAGTGATGCATGACTCCGTTGTGCTTTCTTTTTCATCTTTCTTCGCCATAGCTTTGTCTATCTTTGTCTGAATGTCTTTTTCTTCTTATTTGATTGGAATTCTTCAATACCAGTGCAGATCTCTGGACAATTCTTCGATTCTCGAGGATATATGCAATGTATTGGACATTGATAAAAACTCATTTTCCTTTGTAAAGCACCCGTAATGAATTCCTCCTTCAAAGCATGCGCCAAATTTGGAAGCTTTTAGCCTTGTTTCCACCTTGCTCGAGCAAAATCCTTCTTCAAATGGGGGCGCACTTTTTCTCTTGGCTGCAATTCTTTACCCGTGAATCAAATAATTCACCCATATGGCTGCCCATGCTTATATAACCTTCACAATTCTATAATTAATAATTGCCCTAACAATTAAAGGCAATTAATTAATTAAAAATCATGCTCTCTCTCTTTAAAAATAGCATGTTTAAGGACAGCCATCCAATAAATTAAATTAATCCAATTTAATCCTTCACACATCACTTCACTTAAGCTTCACAAAGGTGCTTTGACCATAGCCACCGAAAATAGGAATTAATATAATCATTTAATACTTTAAAAGTATTAATTCCTTCTCAAAAGGGGGTGCATTAAATAAATTAAATTTATTTAATTTTAGAATTCTATTTCCAATTGATTTATTCCCTTTGCTTTTGTTGACTTTTCCACAAGCCTAGGTGCGAAATTGGGTGAATAAATATTAACAAATATTTATTTAATGCATTATTATTCACCCAAGGTGGGTCGCACTTTTTTGCATAATAGAATTCTGACAATGGGATTTTTTACCCTGTAAGGCAGGCAATAAAATCCCGTGATTTCACTTAAGTCACTTTTCTTTTATTTCACCATGGGAATTTTTACCCTGCAAGGCAGGCAATAAATTCCCGCCTGCCTGCAGCCTCTAACTTTCCCACTGCAGCTTAAGTGAATTTTATATCACGGGAAAAAGTACCCTGCCAGGCAGGTATAAAATTCCCATCATGCCTGCGGCTTCTATTTTTCCCATCGCAGCTTAAATCCTTTGTTTTCCAAAAATGCGCCCATCCCCGCAGGGGCTTTTCTGTGCACGACTTCGCTTTTTCCCAGTGATCCAGACCTCCGATGGCGACTTCCTCCGGGCATAATGTGCGTATATGTTTTCCATTGCTCTGTGCCAAAATCGGGCTTACCGTGCAAGGAATTGCTCCAGAGAAATTTCACAGAAAACAAAACGGGACACCACAAAAACACGAAAAATTGCCAAAAGTTACAAATAAAGCCCAAAACTTAAAATAAGTTAAAATCCTTCTGGCACATAGGAATAATAACATATTCGCTCATAATAGAGTTAAAACAGAGCGCAAATAGCCTCATACGGGGCTCAAAATAATTAAATACAAATTTCCCGCAGACAAATCCCGACGACAGAATAAAACAATTTTGGGCATCTGGGTATTTGGCGAAAAGGGCTAATATGGCTCTTTGGGATTATCTTGACGCAATACAAGAACTTTCAGGCAATAAAAACAACAAACGACCCATTATTTTAAAAGTACGAAATTTTTTCGGATAGGGTAGTCGCAGATTTCAGGGTGAAATCTGAGTGACACCAGTTGGCTCCGTCTGTGGACATCTTTTTCTTTTGTCAGAATGACAAAGGGAAAAGATGAGATCCCAGCATCTCTGGTTTCGTATCTTGTTCTTTGGGCACGGGGTCAGGCAAACAAACACAACACGACACAACACCAAAACAAGACAAAACAAGGAAAAAAAAAAAAAAACAAAGATTTATTTATATACATACAGGATTTAACCTGCTTTTTCAGTTGATGAACAACTTCAGATGTTGCCCGTTGAAAGGCAGTGGTAACTCAATTCCATCCCGGTAGGCAAGGAAGAAAGTATCCATCCCTACAACTCTTTTGATCACGAAGGGCCCTTTCCAGAGTGGATCAAATTTGTCGTGTATGCCCTTCGGTTCATGTCTCTTGTCCCACCAGAGTACCCAGTCTCCGATCTCGAACTTCCTTTCTTTGGCCTTCTTGTCAAATACTCTAGCAAGTCCTTATCAACTTCATCTGGTGGTGGCTCATCCTTTCTTCTCTCCGTGACAGGTAAGTCTGCATCAACGTGCTCCGTTCCCAGATTTATTTGTTGCTTTTCTGAGGAAGAACTATCACCATATTCATTGTTCTTTTTCAGATATGATCATGCTTGTTGAAAGTCTCCACTAAGGAAACTAAACCCTTGGGGATTTTGTTACCTTTTGGTTGGACTACTCCACTACTGTCATCATAACCTGGATCAGCTTTTCCTTTGACTGTTTGTCGTGGTGGTGAATTACTCCCTCAACATGCAGACATGCAGATGTTTGTTCAGGGATTCTGGGGTGGTAGACCATCTCCACTTTATAGTTTCCTTGTCTGAATATGGACGGTGGTCTATCCGGATTCAATAGTACAGTTGTGACTACCAAAGAATCTGCCTTGGAGTTTTGATTTATTGGAATGAAGTCAATAGAGAAGGCTGCAAAATCGAATGTGGCGGAAATCACTTTATCTCTGTAATGCTCCAGCTTATCTCTTTTGACTTGACTTTGCCCTCGAACCTGCTTTACTAGAAGTTCAGCATCTCCTTGGGCTTTGAGGAGTTTTACTCCTTTCTTTTTAGCTTGCTCCATTCCTAAGCAATGCTTCATACTCCGCCGTATGATTGGTGTTCTCGAACATCAGCTTGTGGGAGTATGGAAATACCTCATGATCTGGAGATATTAGTAGAGCGCCAACACTGATCCAAAAGAACAACATGTGCCTTTAAACTCCAAAGTCCAAACTTTTTCTTCTTCTTTTGGCTGGCTCTGGTTCTGGTTGAATTTTTGCTTTGGAACATCTTTATCCATTTCCAAGAAATAGACCCCACGGTCAGATTCCTGAAAAAGAATCTGAGATCTAGAATCCTCGATTTTGAATCGTGTACTGGACTTCTTTCCGGCCCAAACTTATGGTTAAGCCCTTTGATAGGAATGTGCGCACAGGACCAATCCATTTTTACTTCTCCTCCCAGCTCTTTGCAAAGTTTCTACTCAGCAACATCCCGTAGGAGACAGGAATATCTGCAACTAAGATTGTCATCTTTAATCTTTTGTCAGGAAAAGTCGCTGTAACACTTGTGCATCTTTGATTTGTCCGATTAAAGGGACTTGTCTCTCCATGGAGTAGCACCTTTTATGGTCTTTGACAGTGGTAAGCCCAAGAGCATTGCAACTTTAGTTTGGCATGACATTGTCAAGCACTGAATCTAGAATGCAATTGCTTAACTTGAAACCATTAAGCAATATGGAGACATGAAAGGTCTACTCTTTCGAAGGTGAGGATTTAACAACTGCAGTGTTGTTTTGTGGAGTATCCTTGGGCTTAGGCAAAAGGCCTTTTGATGTACTGGATTGTCCTGGTGATTGCACATATTTGACTAGCATATTTAACTGCTCAGGAAAAGCTCTCAGGTATTCGGCTTCTGACATTTGAACTTTAGTTTTCTTGGCATGATCAACAATGTCGAGGGAAGGAATAGATTCAGATACCTGAGCCGCTTTCTGTGGTTGAGATGAAGAACTTGCATTCTTATCTCTAGGAGCCAAGGAAGAAGGTAAAGGGCTGCCCCTTTTTTGTTCGTCAGCTAATGCCTCAGCTTGGTGAGTTTGTGATCTTGTAAGTACTGCATATGCATGACCATGATCATCTTCATGAAGTTTCTCATCGTCATGTTCAAATTTGTAGTTCAGGTAATTAATGTTGGAGTCGCCAGCAGGAGCTACAAAATCATCATTCTCGAACTGATCAGCATCAGCTTCCTGGTCTTCTTCATTCATCTCCACATTGTTTCTGGGAGCAGCTTCAATTGCTAATCTTTGGGAACCAGCAATGCGGTTTCGGTTGTTGTTGAAATTCTGAGCAGGGGCAGGATTGTTGCCTTGAGCCATTTGAGCCATTTGTTTCTTCATCTGCATCATCTCATTTGCTAACTTTTGCAGCAGTGAATCAGAAGTAGTAGCAGAGGATGAAATTTCAGCTCTAGAAGTGTTGCTCTTTATCTTTCCAGCCATGATGAGGTCATCTTCAATTTCAACCGCCATGTTTTGAGCTGCTAACAAATCAGCAGGACGTGCTCTTCGCAGTTGATAGCTTACTTCAGGAAGCAAAGCATTGATGAAGAACACCTTTTGATTCTCGTCATTCAGAGAAGCAGAAGCCGGAATTTTGTACAGTAATCTTTGGAATTTTGCAATAAAATCCCGCATGTGCTCATGTGGTTCCTTCTTCAACTGAGTCAGTTGGGTTATCAAAGTGCTGGAATCTTCGGCTGCCTTGAATCTTTTCAGGAACGCATCCCGCATAGTAGCCCAGTTGGTTATGGTGCCAGGAGCTAGCCGGTAGAACCATTCTCCAGCCAAGTCATGCAGAGTCTCTATGAAGAGCCGGACAGATACATCTTCATGTTCGACTGCAAGCACTCCACAGGATATGAAGAAAGCCGCCAAATGATCATCCGGGTTTTGCTTTCCATCTCCAAAGAATTTTGGAAAATTCTTTCTCGTCCCTTTAGGTAGATCATGCATAGGAGGAGTCAGATTCAAAGGTCCAAAGGCTGCACCCCATGGAACAAGGCGCTGTAGGGGCAAGTGGGTTTCGGTTCAAAGATGATGAACGGGGCACGTCCTCTCCAAGAGTAGACTTGATGAATAATTCCAGTTGCCGGATTATGCTGAAGATGATCCGGATCTGGATGTGTTTGCACTCTTCTTCCTGGTGAAAGACTAGATCTGCGGCTTCTAACTTGAGGAGGATGATTGAAATTGAATTGCTCTCCGCAATCAAGAAATGATCGATCCTTCCTTGCGCCTTCATGGATCCGGTGAATGGACGTTTAGCCAAAGTTGAGATTTGTATGGAAAACACTCTATCTTCAAAAGATAAGCTTTGATCTGCAAAGATAGTTGTTCCCCAGTGGAGTCGCCAAAAAACTGTTGGCTAGATTTTTTGCATAGCATCAAACCTAGGCAATCATGAGATAAATCTCCCTCATTTAACCGGTGAGGCTCCCGTGTCAGATTTGTCAATAAAAATGTGTTATTATCTATTAGGGGTTTTACTTTAACCACTTAGTTCATGAACCATAACTAAGAAGTTCTGCAGCAAGTAAGCAGCTGTTCAAGAAAGGAAGTATTTTATAGAAGAAAGAAGTAAAGGAATTACAGAGAAGAAATGGGGAAGATGTGCATCTCAATTAGTAGATAGCAGAGCTAATTGCATGCACATAGAAGAAACTTAATAGATATGAACACATATAATTATAAAACAAAGGCAGCTCTAGATCTAGATCTATAATAACACAAAGTTTACTTAAGAGATCTAAGATTCAAAGCAAGAAACAAAGTACACCGTGACACAAAGTTCTCTGGAAACCTGCTCCTTTGTATTCCTCTTGCTTCAAGTTGCTCTCAGGAGTTCAGCACAAAGTCTAGAACTCAGGATTGCTGCTTACAAATTCTGATTGATGATTAACCCGAAGGTTCTTCCTCTACTTATAGAATGTAGAGGGGCAATTACAAGTTGGAAGCTTTAGTTGAACTGGCACATGTGGAAGTCGAAAAAGAAACAACTGGCAATCTCCTTCCTGGAATTCCTCTTTGCATGACATGTATGATTTGCAACTGAAAATAGAACCTTCTATTTTGTACGCCTGCCACCTATCTCCAAGTAATTGACTTCTTCAAGTAATGGCTTTTAAATCAATCACGTAAGTTGTATAATTTAATTGATCGCTCAATTACTTTGTCGGAGGAAAGAAGAAGGAAGAGGAAAGCTGACTTTGTCGGAGGAAAGAAGAAGGAAGAGGAAAGCTGACTTTATCCTTTTTCATGTCTGCATGCAGCTGATTCAAACTGGATCTGGAAGCAGCTGGATCTGGAAACAAGCTAGAATTGCAAGCAGTTGGAATTGGAAGCAAGCTGGAATTTTTCCTCCACATTGTCTTCTCTTTTATCCTTGAAGCTTTTGCAGTTCTTCTGTTGTACATGCATCAGTGCAAGGTTGGCCGTAGATAACTCATCATCCTTATTTTTAATTGCATATGAGCAATTAAAAATTCTGGAAAGCACTCAAGTTGAATGAAAATTCAATGAAGGCTTCAACTGGAAGATGAGAGCACACACAAGGTCTTGGAAGGAATTTCCCACGACTTTGCCTTCTTCATGGGCTGCATTCAAACAAGAGGATGAAGCCTTTGTGCTGAAGCTTTGCAACTATAAGATCTCGGATCGGATCTCGCATATGGATTGCAGATTCTGCATCTCGCATCTCGCATCTCGCATCTACATCTCGCATCTCGGATATGGATCTGCACTTGCATAACAAATTCTGGCAACTGGGCTATGGATGGAAAAGCTGCAGCTCGAATAATTCCACTGCTTTTAATCTGCACGCATGAGTGAAGTTTCTCCTGCACGCATGAGTGAAGTCTTTCCTGCTCTGGATCTGTCTATCAATTTAGCAAGAGGTTCCGAGCCTAGATCCGTGTTTCCAATATCTGCAAATTTAGAAGTGATGCATGACTCCGTTGTGCTTTCTTTTTCATCTTTCTTCGCCATAGCTTTGTCTATCTTTGTCTGAATGTCTTTTTCTTCTTATTTGACTGGAATTCTTCAATACTGGTGCAGATCTGGACAATTCTTCAGATTCGGAGGATATATGCAATGTATTGGACATTGATAAAAACTCCTTTTCCTTTGTAAAGCACCTGTAATGAATTCCTCCTTCAAAGCATGCGCCAAATTTGGAAGCTTTTAGCCTTGTTTCCACCTTGCCTGAGCAAAATCCTTCTTCAAATGGGGGCGCACTTTTTCTCTTGGCTGCAATTCTTTACCTGTGAATCAAATAATTCACCCATATGGCTGCCCATGCTTATATAACCTTCACAATTCTATAATTAATAATTGCCCTAACAATTAAAGGCAATTAATTAATTAAAAATCATGCTCTTCTCTTTTAAAAATAACATGTTTAAGGACAGCCATCCAATAAATTAAATTAATCCAATTTAATCCTTCACACATCACTTCACTTAAGCTTCACAGTGTGCTTTGACCATAGCCACTGAAAATAGGAATTAATATAATCATTTAATACTTTAAAAAGTATTAATTCCTTCTCAAAAGGGGCTGCATTAAATAAATTAAATTTATTTAATTTTAGAATTCTATTTCCAATTGATTTATTCCCCTTTGCTTTTGTTGACTTTTCCACAAGCCTGGGTGCCAAAATTGGGTGAATAAATATTAACAAATATTTATTTAATGCATTATTATTCACCCAAGGTGGGTCGCACTTTTTTGCATAATAGAATTCTCGACAATGAGATTTTTTACCCCGTATGTGCAATAAAATCCCGTGATTTCACTTAAGTCACTTTTCTTTTATTTCACCATGGGAATTTTTACCCTGCAAGGCAGTAATAAATTCCGCCGCCTCGCAACCTCAAACTTTCCCACCTGCAGCCTTAAGTGAATTTTATATCACGGAAAAAAGTACCTGCCAAAAGTGGGTATAAAATTCCCATCATGCTCGCGCTTCTATTTTTCCCATCGCAGCCTTAAATCCTTTGTTTTCCAAAAATACACCCATCCTCGCAGGGGCTTTTCCGTGCACGACTTCGCTTTTTTCTCGGTGATCCGGCACCTCCGATGGCGACTTCCTCCGGGCATAATGTGCGTATATGTTTTCCAGCTGCTCCAGGCCAAAAATCGGGCTTACCCGGCAAGGGAAT
Source organism: Taxus wallichiana var. yunnanensis (assembly GCA_018340775.1). NCBI lineage: Eukaryota > Viridiplantae > Streptophyta > Pinopsida > Cupressales > Taxaceae > Taxus > Taxus wallichiana. The sequence goes on along the minus strand of CM031237.1, from coordinate 109,832,830 downwards.
TGCTCCAGAGAAATTTCACAGAAAACAAAACGGGACACCACAAAAACACGAAAAATTGCCAAAAGTTACAAATAAAGCCCAAAACTTAAAATAAGTTAAAATCCTTCTGGCACATAGGAATAATAACATATTCGCTCATAATAGAGTTAAAACAGAGCGCAAATAGCCTCATACGGGGCTCAAAATAATTAAATACAAATTTCCCGCAGACAAATCCCGACGACAGAATAAAACAATTTTGGGCATCTGGGTATTTGGCGAAAAGGGCTAATATGGCTCTTTGGGATTATCTTGACGCAATACAAGAACTTTCAGGCAATAAAAACAACAAACAACCCATTATTTTAAAAGTACGAAAATTTTTCAGATAGGGTAGTCGCAAATTTCAGGGTGAAATCTGAGTGACACCAAGGTCTTGATATGGATACTGGGGTCCCATATGCCAGTACGATGATTTTTTTCAGTTCGAGTATGGCTTTGGATATGGCCATACAAAAAATATAAAAATATTACAAAATATAGCCAAATAAATAAAATTAACCATATAATATGCATACAATAAACAAAATAAGCCAAATAACCACAAAACATGCTGATGTCATGATGTTCATTGGTTGAACTTAGAACAAGTACATTGTAAAATGCTACAATGGGTACACAAAAATCAAGACAGCTCAGCATATTCATTATATTCGTAATCATATTGCTCTCTAGTGTCTTCATAGAGAGCATCAACACCATTATATGGTTCGTTAGAACCACAAGCCACTCTTGCTAGTTTCGCTACGCAGGTAGTAGTGGTGTAGGATCAGCCCTAAGAAATTGAAAATCTGAAGTTGAGAGAACTAATGTGCTGTGAGAGATATGTATGTGTTGTTTAAAAAGAGTATGGGGATGTCTTTTATGGGTTAGTGTGTTTATATATATAATTTTTTTTTGAATATACGGTGTTTTTAATATTTTAAAAATCCATCTCGACTTTTTTTTGACAAAAACCAAAAAAATTGTTTTTGACTGAGGGTACACCGTGGATATGTGCAGGGTATGTCCTGTGTGTATCCCCTGAAGCCCACAAACGTACCCTAGCTGGGTGCGTACTGTACCCGTACCTGCAGGACTCTACAGGCATACCTGGTAACATAGATTTTTAATAGTTGAACCAGCTGTATAGCGCTTGAATCTCATTCAACTATACTTATACTAATATACACTATATACTCAGATAATTCCAGAATTATTTTGCAACCAATGCCAGTTAAGTGGATGAAGCCTTCTTATCATAACTCCACCCACTACTCTTGGGAGGCAGACATTTTAATCTTGGTTAAGTCTGAAATGAGTTCAGGAAGGATTGGGCACTAATAAAGTAGAAATGAAATCATTACACTCTTAATTGGTTGGAACATGGGATTCCTCTTGCAATTCAATGGTATTTAGTTCCTTTATGAATTTAACTAAGAGTCAATCCCAATCTTTTGTTTCTAAAACTTTCAATTTTGTGGGGGTACTCAAGTGTAAGACTTGGAATTCTAGGATAAACTGTGGAGTTAATGTCTATTTGGGCCAATCAGATGAACCAGGCATTTCTCAATATTCTAATTTACATCCAGTCTTGTGCTTGGAGGCATTTCTGGTTAATCTTGTAAATGATTGTCATTTTCGAGCAGCGGTTATTTGCAAAACAACAATGCAATCTCCACAATGAAGGCTGCTGATGCTAGTAAGATTAAAAGTGATGTTGAAACTTGAAAACAATGTTTTGTTCCATGCCTCTTTACTATGAGTTGTAAAACCCTTCATCATTTTTTACCATGTTATCTTGGAGAAATATTTGACTGATAAAATATTGTCTCGTCTTCTGTGTCTTCTAAAGTCTTGGCATTTGAAGGGTTATAATGAGAAATATACAATCTAATTCTTGGGTCCTCTGCTTTTGGTGAGTTTGAAGTCTTAAGAGTAGATTTTCAATCGAGTACCTTTTTCAAGTTCTATGTCATTTTCCCTTGACATAAGCTTTTTCGTTTGAAGTCTTACGAGTAAGTTTTCTACCAGAGTACACCTTTTTCAAGTTCTCTGCTTTTCTATGTCATTTGCCTTTGACATAAGCTTTTTCATGTTTAAATTTTCCCAAGGATTCCTGGTTTGGGTTGTTCTCTCGTTTCTCTTAAGAATATTTTCCACTTTGTTCATGTTTGCAGCGTAATTTTTGAAATAGCAGAAGTGTGAGGTTTGTTGGTACTGTTAGAATATGCAAAGAGAAGAAAGAATACAGAAGGCAAAAACTGCATTGTCTAAATGACGAACAGGCAGAGTGTATTTATTGTAGGAGGTAGTTACAATTGGTTGCATAGTTAAACAACCGTATAACTGTTCAACATGCTATATAAGCATCGTATTTTAACACCCCCTCTTAATGACTAACCTAGAAACTATACCAAGTTTATCCCGAAACTTGACAAACAAGAAAGCACCAAGAGGTTTAGTCATTACATCAGCAGACTGCTCCTGAGAAGGACAAAAATGAAGAGAGATTTCACCTGAGTCAACCAATTGACGAATATAGTGATGATGAATCTCAATATGTTTAGTGCGGGCATGATAGATAGGATTTTTGACCATCTTCAACACACCTTGATTATCACAAAAAAGTGAAAGAGGTGTAGCAGTGACCTGTGAAAACTGAAAATCAACCAAAATCTGACGAAGCCATACCGCTTCACAACCAGCACTAACAAACAGCCTTGTATTTCGTCTACGTGGAAGAGATAGCCACAGTGGGCTGAAGCTTACTCTGCCAAGAAATAACTCCTGAACCAAGAGAGAAGATATATCCAGTGGTAGATCTCCGAGTATCCACTGAACCTCCCCAATCAGAGTCTGTGTAGCCAATCAACGTGAAATCTGCAACTCTCTGATACAAGATGCCAAAGTCAAGAGTTCCTTTGACATACCTTAACACACGTTTTGCTGCTCCCCAGTGAATGAGTTTCGGTTTAGACAAAAACCGAGAAAGATAACTCACAGCAAAACACAAATCCGGTCGTGTAGTGGTGAGATAAATCAAACTACCTACCAACTGTCTGTACAATGTTTCATCGACCGGTGGTGAATCATCATGAGCTGAAAGTTTCAGCCCGACCTCCATAGGTGTAGATGATGAATTACAATCATACATCTTAAATTTTTGCAAAAGATTCGTGGCATATTTAACTTGAGAAATGAAAATCAAGTGATCTTGTTGCCAGAATTCTACACCAAGACAATAATGAAGGAGGCCTAAATCAATCATGTCAAAAGCAGTGCACAAATCTGATTTTACCTTATGAATCGCAGCATCTCCACTGCCTGTGATGGCAAGGTCATCAACATAAACAATAAGAATCACAATGTCATCATTTGTGCTTTTGACATAGAGATTCGGATCAGAATGACTTCGTTTGAAGCCCGAATCTCTGAGATGTGTATCGATCTTAATATACCAGGCTCGAGGAGCTTGCTTAAGCCCATACAAGGACTTAATCAACCTGCATACCAGATGCTCACGACCACATGCCTGAAAACCCTCAGGTTGAGTCATATACACTTCTTCCTCCAAATCGCCATTCAAGAATGCACTTTTCACATCCATCTGATATATTTTCCAACCAAATTGAGCGGCAAAAGCAAGAAGTAACCGAAAAGTGACCATCTTTGCAGTAGGAGCAAAAGTCTCCTCATAATCTATCCCCTCCTGTTGCGAAAAACCTTTTGCAACAAGTCGAGCCTTGTACTTATCCAAAGTACCATCTGCTTTACACTTGATTTTGTACACCCATTTACAACCAATAGGGCGTTTACCTGGAGGTAATGGCACCAACTTCCAGGTATCATTCTTAATCAAGGCATCATACTCGATTTGCATGGCAGTTTCCCATTCTGGTATGCCTCGTGCATCAGAGTATTTTTGTGGCTCGCGAATATGGAGAAGATCAGAAGCAAGAGCAAATTGAGCTTGCTCAGAGTAATCAATCCTCTTGCCAGGTCTGCGAGACCGGCCATCTAAGAGTGGAGACAAATCGTCTCGTGTCAGATCCTGAATAGTGGAATAATACCACTTGGGCCGTCGCTGAACTGAGGATTCGGAAGCTAGTGGCACTTCCGGAGGTGAAACCAATGCAAGTTGATTTCCAGGAGACGGAAAAGACTCAGTAGGAGAGAGCATAGACTGTACTGGAGTCTGTGGAGGAGTATGAGAATGACCAGACTCATCATCAGGCAAGGAAAGAGAACCAATCTCTGTGACCACCCCTTGCTGATCGCTGCTATGTTGCTGGTCTATTTGCTGATTACAGCCAAAGAAAGACTCTGTTTCTTTTACATCAACATCACGACTAATAATGATTTTATTAGTGGAAGTATCAATCAATCTATATGCTTTAGAATGATCACTATAACCAGCAAAGAAATATCTAGAACTTTTGGAATCTAGTTTACTCCTCTTACGATCAGGAACCAAAGTATAAGCAGCTGAACCAAAAATACGAAAAGCTGATACCTCTGGTTTGATTTTGGACCATGCCTCCTCTGGTGTGATCTCCTGCAAGGCTTTGCAAGGACTGCGATTGAGGATATAGACCGCTGTATTAACAGCTTCTCCCCAGTATGTGTATGGCACTCCACGACTGTGCATCATACACCGGGCCATCTCCATGATGGTTCTATTCCGCCTCTCAACCACCCCATTCTGTTGGGGAGTATATGGTGCTGTCAACTGACGCTGAATCCCTTCTTTCTCACAAAAAACAGCGAACTGTTTAGAAGTGAATTCACCCCCATTATCGGATCTTAAAGTCTTTATCCGCCGGCTGGTCTGGTTCTCCACCAATGCCTTGAACTTGACAAAAGAAGCAAAGCAATCAGACTTCTTTTTCAAGAGATAGATCCACATCCGCCGAGAGTGATCATCCACCAATAAGAGAAAATAACGTGCACCAAGGACTGTGGGAGTCTTCCACGATGGCTCACATAGATCTGCATGGACAAGATCTAAGAGCCCCTTTGCACGCCAAACACCTTCATGAGGAAAAGGTTTCCGCTTTTGTTTGCCTGCAAAACATCCAACACACATATCCTGCTTTTCCTGGATAGGAGGCAAACCAACAACCATGTTGTCTTTATGAAGACGGGCCAAATACGGAAGATTGAGATGCCCATATCTTTCATGCCACAAAACACTGGTATTTTCTACCACAACTAAGGCATGCAAGTTGACCGTGGCAGGATCAACGAGTCTGTACAAACCTCCATGCCCAATTCCCAGGGCAACCACCTTATTATGTTTGACATCAGACACAATACATTGTTTACCAGAAAAGTTTACAGAGATATGAGGATTATCAGTTAATTGACTGATGGATAACAGGTTCTTATTCATGTTAGGCACATATCTAACACTCTTCACAAGCAATTTAGTGTTATTATTTAACATGATACGAACATCCCCAATCCCTTCCACAGCATGTGATCTCCCATCCCCTAAAGTAACTGAATCAGAAGAACATGAATTAGCATGAAAAGTAACATACCAATCTCGTTGACACGTGAAGTGTCGTGATGCGCCGGAATCAAAAAAACCAGCACCGTGTAGGGCTGCCACCATCCGAGCAAGATGCCATGAGGGCATACTCATCTTCTGACTCGTGTTGCTCAACTGTTGCCACATGTGCTTGCCCCTTCCGCTTCTTCAGGGCACTTAGTCGCTTATGACAATCCCTCTTCACATGACCAAGTTTGTGACAATAGTAACACTTTACCGGAAATTTAGGAGAGGAAGGTGACGCATCAGCCTGTCGCTTCCACTTTCCTTTGGATTGTGCAGCAAATGCACTCTCAGATTGTCCAGAACTGGACTCTTGAACTTGTGTCTGTCTCCGTTCCTTCTGCAACAGGTAGGAACACACCTTGTCAAACGTAAGAGTTTGACTCTCGCCCATTAAATGAAGAGCCTCCACGAACGAGTCATACGAGAAGGGCAAACTGTTTAAAATGAGAGCCACCATATCATCATCATCAACCGGCTTGTTGATGGAAGCAAGCTGATCTCGGAGATCTTTCATCCGAAGTAGGTGCTCAGACAGCGATCCACCTTCTTGTAATTTTACGGAAAAAAGCATATTTTTGAGGTATAGAACCCGACTCTTCTCCGACGTCTGATATTTGTCCTTCAGACTGACCCACAATTTACTCACCTCAGTGGCATTCCGGACCTCAGGTATCAATTCATCCGATACCGACAATTTTAATAGCAGAAGAGCCTCCCGATGACGTTTGTCATAATCATCGAAATTTGTTGTAGGTCTACTCTCGACACCCGTGATTATTTTCTCAAAACCACGAAATTCTGCCAGTGTCAAGATCTTATGGCTCCACACATTAAAATTCGTGCCCGTTAATTTTTGTGTATCCGGCAAAATCAAATTTGCAATGTTTGACATTTTATTATTCCAAAGTAATGGAAAATAATAAAATAATAAAATATCCAATTTTCCAGCAAATATATTTAATTATTTTAATTTCTCCACATATAGTATGAGATTAATTTCTCACATGCAAATTACCCCTCCAACTGCCTTCGAACTATATTTGCATATATTAATTAAATATTATTACTTATTCCTCCAAATAATATTTAATTGCTTCACCAAATCCTATGAAATTAATTATGCAAAGGTAATACCTTTGTTGAAATATTATTTCACCGACCTTGGATAAGAGGAAACGATTCTGGCACTCACGTTTTACTCAAACAACGACTGGTTTTGCTGGTGCTGTCCACGACTTCACAATTTCCTTGTTCACGTTTTTGTACCTCCCAGGGTTTGCTGCTCACGTTCTATGCACAAACCCACGATTTTTGCTTGCGACTGAGGTATTTCCGTCGGAAAAAACGTGAGACTGTTTTTGCGCGACTGCTGTGCTGGTGCCCCACGATACTGGTGAAAATGGCCACGATTTTTGCGGTTCTACCCTCGAATGCTCAGAAACTCCTCGCCATTGCACGCTCCAACAAACACGACTGTATTTCCGTCAAAAACCGTGACTTTGTGATACGAAAAACGTGACTGTTTCGTGGACCTGCCCGCGCTGCCCTCGTCTGTGCACGAACTCGTTTTCTTCACGAATCCCTTCCACGATTTTTGCCTTGTTATGCAGGAATGGCGTCGATCTTACCATCGACCTCACACACACTTCACTGCAACCCGTCTTCCTCCAATGGCGTCGATCATACGAACCATCAAGCTCTGATACCAATGTTAGAATATGCAAAGAGAAGAAAGAATACAGAAGGCAAAAACTGCACTGTCTAAATGACGAACAGGCAGAGTGTATTTATTGTAGGAGGTAGTTACAATTGGTTGCATAGTTAAACAACCGTATAACTGTTCAACATGCTATATAAGCATCGTATTTTAACAGGTACTATGGCAGGCTCTGGCCAGTTGATCATTTCCACTGATTAAAGGTTGCTTGATCTGAAATTCCAAAGAGTCAAGTTGAAGTTTTTTTGGTATGCCCGATTCTTGATCAATTTTTGGTGCAGACATAGCAGAATTGGCCATCTTCTATTGTATTCAGATCACACTATAATAAAATTGCTTATCATGTTCCCAATCCCCTTGAATGATGAGTCTTTTTGGAATTCCAATGGCAAGAAGGGCGGGAGCAGAACCCATAAGATAACTGTTGAAGGTGTTTGTTTTGTTGGATCAAGCTCTATCATCCAATATGTGATAGAATCATCATCGCTGTTAAGACACAGTGTTTCTCTGAACACTCTCTCTTGGTCTGCTTTAGAAAATTGTGATGAGGAATGCTTGTGCATTGCTAATGATATCTATTCCACCCTTTGATGAAATCACTCTTGTAAATATTTCTGTGATCAACTTAAAACTTATAGCTTTCTGCAGATGCATTACCTTTTCAGCCAGAACGCACCCTCATCGTCATACATCTATTTTTAATACAAGTTAATAAAGTTTGTGAAGTATCTGTTTTGGTGGCCATCTCTCTTTGTTTCCTCTGGAGATTGTGTGGGTCTCTTTCTTAACTTCTAGTTCCTGGCATTCAATCATTTAGTATTTCTAAGGAAGGCCACATTCCCTTGATGTTACAAGGGTACAAATACTCATCAGATGGATATTTTTCACAACCTTTAAATTTTGGCCCTCCTCATACAACTGTTTATGAAGGATGCTTATACTTATTTTCTTTTTCCTTCTAAGAACCTTCTCGAAGCTTCTGGGGTGAAATTTTCTTTAGTAAAAATGATAACTTGTGAGTGGGGATGATCCATGAGCATGGTTGCAACTAAAGTGGTTCTAACAGTGATTACCACCTTCTGATGCGTCCAAGACAAACCGTATAATCTTCCTGTTCTAAACATCAATCCTTAAAAGAATGTGAACAAAATCTGCTGTTTACTCTTACTTGATAATAATTTCATAAATGTGAAATGATAGAAGACATTTTAGTTGTTAGAAAATGCGCACAGAGAAGAAATGAAGAGATACCGGAATGCACACATTATTCACTGTGTGTCTGTCATTTTATTATGTGAGAGATGGTTACAAAATGGTTGAAATGGTTGACATGGTTACAAGTCTACCATGCTTGCCTAGTATTGAAATAAGTTTGGTTAACATATTTTCTATATAGAGGAGAAAACAAGGAGAGGATCTTTCAGGGCGGATGGGTTGAAATTAAGTATTTAGTAACAAGAATCCACTTAATCAAAATAGTATCTTATGGGGGCGGAACTCGTCCTATTGCACACCAAGCAAAGAGCATTGCAACTACAATAAGACAAAATCCCCTAGGCTCAGACCCTACTGCACGACTCTTATTTTTGCATTATTGGGAAGAAGGCATTCTTAAACAATACATTGGACAAAAACCACTTTCCCAGAGCTTTGGTGGACATCTAGCCATGACCAAAGCTGTTTCCAATAAACCCATTTTGTGCAGATCTTGCTACCAGCTCACTTGAGCTTCAACACAAAATAAATAAATAAAACAATAAATTCCTTCTTTCATGCGGGTCTGCGACAGGTCAGGGGACGCATCAGCAGCAACAAGTGAACGTTTGACCCTGAAAACTGCCATGACACCTCCCAGATACCGATCCACACTTCTTCCATTTTACATACATGGTTATTTGGGCACTTGCATAGGAATAAGACAGAAGCTTCCTTTTAAATGCTTTGATGGGTGTTCAATACCCTGTGCCAAACCTGCAACGTACCATCCCACGAGAGTGCATTTTATTTTATTCAATAGCTACAACACCTCATTCAAAGATTCATTGGTGCAGATCTAAAAAAAAATGTTCTTAGACATTCATAATACCAGCAAGCTTTTATTTTGGTACAGGGAGGGAATATGCTGGCATAGGTATACACAAAATCTTCTCTTGATTTGCGCAGGCTGGGGACGCCTTTAGCTGCCACATAAGGATGTTTTGACTAGCAGTATTGACATATACTATTACATGTCCCTAATAAACTCGATCCACATTTTTTTAAACCATAGAAACTCCTATTTGAGCAAAACATACAGCTATAACAGTCCAGACCTGGACATTTTTCCCTAAGGCATACAGTCGACCAGTTCATGTGCCCTCACACTTTCAAAGGCATGCAAACCAGGCGCTAGCAAAGGTAGAACAAACCAAATCCATTGTTCAAATATTGTTACCAGGTTCAGAACTATGGCGCAGGTACGGAGAGGAGAATGTTATCCAAGTCTTGGGTGTTGTTTTGCTTGCCCCAAAAAGGGCTTTCTTGGAAACGTGGATTTGTAAAATCTGGGGCTCATCATGAGCAGCCCTGAAATCACTCCAATCTCCAACAACCACATCAAATCCTCCTACCAACCCTTCCACCTACTGCAATCAATTTCATCCACCACCATTTTTTAATTAATTTTATCCAAAAACTTTATTTTATCCTACCACTATTTTATTTAATTGATTTCATTATTTTAACATTTTATTTATTTTATTATTTACCTCACCCCCTTTTTTATTATTAATATATTGCACTCATGACTTACATATAATTACGGTTCAGGTACACGTACGCGTAAGCCAACACCCTTCCTCCAACTGCCGATAGACTTGACAAGAAAACTCCACACAGGTTCAAGTACCCTTTCCCGGCGAAAGCTAAACTTGTTAGGCAAAGACAAGTTATTTTCAAAACAGAGTATGACCTCGGCTAAATTAACTTGTAAACCTAACTCCCCATCAACACACTGAACCCGGGGTTCACAACACAACTTGACAAGGAAAGATTGGATAACTTGTGCAAACGACTACGAACAAACATTACAAAAAGTTGACAGCCCTTGGACAGGATTGCTGACTTGAAGTGGCAGGGCAGGGCATTAAACTGGCCTCCTCTAGACACCAGAGCTCCTTAATGTGAATCAGATATCTGTCTGTTGGTTCTAAAAAAGCACAATATAAAATGTTCTGGCACAAGGGTGAATCTCCACCTCATAAGAGAATATAGGAGTCCAATTTTGGCCTATCCATTCACTCAGAGTAGGAAGAGTGTGCCAAAAACCATTGAACCTACAAATTAAACCTTGCTTGCTTAGCATAGAAGCAAAATCAAAGACCATTTCGCCTTGCAGACAAATATACAAGGGTAAAGAAGCTGTTTCAACAACAAAATCCTATCTATGAGAGGGAAGAAAAACGTTACAAGATCCATGGCATTTTGGGGATTGGACCAAGGTCCTTCTTTTTGCAGGTCAATATTCCTTTTGGCAGTAACCTCTTTGAATGAGACTTTGTTACAAGACTTTTCTCCACCATAGCTCTTGCATACATCCTTGAAAGTTGGGTTAGAAACTGTTGATAGTGGATCCTCCTTTAGGAGTTTCAGAAATCCTCCATTGCTCTTGGATGGCCTTGCATGTTGTCTTGGGAAACAACACAGGTGTATCCTCCTCCAAAAAGGTTGGATCCCCTCTAGAGCTCTTGCATGCAGCATTTGATCTTGAAAATTATATTTTGCTTCAGAGCTTCCTGCCTATGTACAACTCAATTTACAAGAGATATTCTGATTCTAGTTGTTAAAGTGTTCTACAATACTCGGCATATGATTTTGATATTTGCATCATTGTCAAGTTTTTTAATAGAGGTTCATGCACATGTTCTCGGCTACCACTGAAACAAGAAGTCATCTGCTAATTAAGATTGCAAAGAGAGTAATACCCCTACCATTATTACTTTACTTGAATGGTTAATAGTAATAAATCCAGTACTTAAATTTTCATTTGTAAACTTATGAGTGAAGGCTAATTCTGTACCATCATAATTTTACCTGAAGGAATTAATAGTTAATTTAAAAGCTTATGAGTGGAGGCTGAATAATGGATAGAATATGTGTTCATTGTCTGGTGAATGCTACATCATTTGCAGAACTTCAAGTTTCATTTAAGACCTTGTATTTTGAATAAATTGAGGTATTAATTTGTTTTTGTCTGGTTTTTCTCCAACCTGCAGTCCATTCAAGTCACTTGGCTGAGCCATTGCATGTTTGTCTTGTTGGATTGTTTTGGCATTCCTTCAGGCCATTACTCTTTGTTTTAATTTCCATTTAACAATTGGTCATTTTCTTGAGGCTTCATAGAATGTTCTAAATTTTATGCAATACTGTGCTGCAGATTTTGAGGCTTCATTGTCTATCCTTTGTTATAACTATTTAAATGAATTATGCAGAGCAAGTGGGCAGTTTCAGCAATTTTTGCTGCTATAGTGGTTTGGAGACATGATGCTGAAGTCATGTGGGCTGTGGCAGGCAGCATTCTTAATACAAGTAATTCAAAACTTTTGAAACACGTCTTTAAACAGCAGCGCCCTCCTTCAGCTCTGGGTCTGAGGGCTGATCCAGGGATGCCGTCTTCACATGCACAGTCCTTGGGGTATCTTACTGTATATGCCGCTTTATCATGTAGGTACTCCATAAAATATTTTCTTTGCATTTAGAGTTCAATTAGTTTGTACTTAATGTCAATATCATGTATTAGCATTATAGGTTTTAGCCATTAAAATGCGATTCTTTTGTTGGAAATAATGATTTCATTAGATTGGAAACCTACATATAATGGGTAGAAAAAGTAAAACCATAAGAATACCATCTAACTGTTTTCTCTAATGAGTTGCACCATAGAACAGTTCATCTTAACAAGATTAAAGCTTTAGCTAGCCTATATGCAACCTAAAAAGCAAATAATGATAAGCTTTTGTTAAGTTTGGTTTACAAAACTACCAGTGCAACAAATATGGACAGCACATGGCCTAAGTTAATAGGGTATGGATACAAATATGAATATGGATACTTAGGGAGCGAGGGACAGAGGGAACACAACTCATGATTGTGAGTTTTCTAGAACCATCTGTGTGATTAGTGTTAGGTCTGACATTTTGGGGTAGCCAGGTACACTTGTACAGGTGCAGTTTGGGTATGGCACGCTCCATGTTCGGGTTCGCCTTGACCTTGGGGGTATGCACAAGGTATAGTTTGGGAACCTAGTGTATATTTCTTGTGTACCCGCAATAAAAAACAGTCAAAAAATGGGTTTTTTTATTGTTTTTGGTCCAAAGAAAGTAAAAAAGACTTAAAACCCCTACCCTAAAAGACACCACCAAACTCTTTTTAAACAACAAAACATCTACCTGACATTGCACATTTGCTTTCACACCTTCAGATTTTCAATTACTTAGTGCAAATCCTATGCCACTACAAGTGCCAAGGAGTTTGAAGAGCTTGCAACAAAGAGGCTAAGTGATTTAAGGTAAGTTTGTTTTGTGGTTTTTTTAGTTTGTATTTTGTAACTCGTTTTCAATTTTGTGTTGCTGTTTTAAACACTCTTTCAACCTCTAGCTTTCAACACTTAATTTATTTTCCTCTTAGGCCTTAAATTGTGTTAGAAGATGCGAACACAAAAAGAATGAAGTGAAGTATGAAAGGCACATGACACATATTAGGAGGTGTGTGGTGCTCGTATTTATTATGCTGAAAGAGGTTGTAATATAGTTGGTAAAGTTCATAATCTAACATTAGTTAGTTGATAACTAATAGTTCATTATACATTAACTAAAATACTTTGATCCCCCTCGGCTCCCCAACCCCTTTAATGACTAAACCGGAGACAACATGTTTGTCTCAAAATTTTACAAATACAATAAAACCAAGGAGTTTAGTCATTAAAAACTGTAGACCACCTCCTTAGACATTACTTTGATATCTACGGTAGTCATCTAATGTTTTACTACCATCCAATGTATAAGTTTTGGCGTAGACAACTCAAAATGATAGTTGACAACAAAACCATGATCCGATTAGGTGGACATAAGATGTTGTAGGTGGTCTACCAATTCTTTATAGAATAATTCATTGACCGGTGATGAATCATCAATGGTTGATAATTTCAACCCGACCTCCATAATTCTAACATCAAATATTTGAGGTGCTGATTAAAGAGAGTGTACCAAGCTCATGGAACTTGCTCAAGTCTGCACATGAACTCAATCAATTTGTAATCCAAATGAGCATGTTTGAGTACTCAAAAATCTTTATGTAATGTCCCCAAATGGACATTGTCTAACCCCAAACGGAATAGCCGCAAATCCAATCCAAAATAGCAATTTATAGAAGATATACTAGAAATAAATGACGTAGATCTGAATTTTATATAGAAAAATGCGACTTGGTCTAGGACTGATTGATCCACAAAATAGATGTAAAACCACTTAATTCTTCAAGAAAACAGATCAACTATTTTTAATATGCAAGAACAATGGAAAAATACCAGATTTGGATCAACTGAAGGCTGAAATTTATTTATTAAAATCTGCAGATGAACAACTCTCAGACAAGACTGAAAACAAAGTTTCCTCAGCCCAAAAATATGCAACTCAGCTGATTTTGGCCTCTAAAAATATGACAAAGATGTTGGTGATGAGATCCGGGACAGCCGTGCCCTAGAATGTATCAAACTCCACCCATAGGGGTGTAGATAACCCTAGATCTGGCTGAATTTGAAGGTAGAAATTTGCCCCAACACTTGTGTCTTCAAACCCTAGCTGGAAACAATATAAATATGCACTTTTCTCCTCAAATATCGCTGCAATTCTGAAGTAGAACCTTGAAAATCAGTAGAAACCCCGAATAGGGCTTCCTCTCAAAAGAAAGAAGAGTTTTCGTTCTTCTTTCTAAGCTTAAAGAGGGTTTTCGTCCTCTAAAGCCAACTTCAAAGGGTTTTCTTCCTTTGGAGTTTTTATGGAAAGCATACAAGCTTACACCACAAATCAAAAATTATCATATGCAAAAAGAGATGCCTTTCCTTTACAAGTTGACCTACTTTTGTAACAAAACTTGGCCTTTTTCCATCCAAGACCACCAATCACATTTCTTTTCCCTCATTTAATTTTTTTCTTTACCTTTTTCTCCTCCACATGGGTTGCATTTTTCCTTAAGGGAAAATAAAATAAAATAAAGTGACTTTATTTTTCTAATTTTATTTTATCACTTTATCTTTTCTTTTTTAACTTTGTCATTAATAAATTAATAAAGTGCTTATAATAATATTTTATGATGCACTTTATGATTAATTCATTATGACTAAGTTTCCCTTTTTATTCCTCCCTTAGCTGTTGGGAAACAAAATTGGGCTAAGGGTCTTCGACCGAGAAGGGGATATTACACTTTAGGTACCACTATGTAGATCTCCTCGTCCAATTTTTTGGAGAGAAGTAAATGGCGAGTGTGACCATTTTTTGCGGTATCCGTGGGAGTAAAACCCAACTTCACAATAGGAGAAATAACCATCTCTGTTGTAGTAGGAGAAGTAACCGTTTCCTCGGTAGTAAGAGAAAAAACCGTCTCCTCTTCTTGCTCATCTATTCCGCTTGTTGCGAAACCCTTAAGAAACAAGATGAGCAAAGTGTCCATGCTTTGTTATCCTTCAAGCAAGTGGTTGTGATTGAGTGGCATGTCTTACCATATCCCCTTTCTTTTCAGTTAATCTTGGATAGTGGAATCTCCTTCCGTGATTCACCGTGTGTTTGAGTGAGGAAATACATCCAAGGCATTTCAGCCTCCCAATTTTTTTGTATTGAGTGAGGAATTTTATCCTCCGAGGCATGCATCCTCTAAAGCACATTTTGTCCAATGGATATTTCTTTCACTTTGAGTGAATTTAAGTTGATCAAGTAGGGTCAACAAGCCTATGAGGAATTTTATCCTCCAACACATCCTGAATGGTGGAGTCTCCCTCCACGCATGCTTTTAAGTTGACTATAAAGAGTCAACTAGCCTTTACTAGTCTCCTTTCTCAATGCCCAGGAAACTACTGCGTTCTTGTTTTACATCCGACATAACATAGTTACGCCTAGAGAAATTTACAACAATATTGGGATTTTTTGTTAACTGACAACCATAAAAGAGATTTTTATGCATCTTTAGGGACATACCTTACATTCCATACTAATAGTTTTTGAGCATCATTCAACAAATTGCGTACATCTCCTATCCCCTTTGCTACAAGTGACTTTGCATCTACTAATAAAACTGAATTAGAAATTGCAGTAAATGTTATATGCCAGTCCTTGTGACTTGAAAAATGTTTGAATGCACTGGAATCAATGAACCAACAATTGGTATCATTATTAATTGAGCATGATGCCATGAGAGGACACTCTTTTTAGAGTCATGTCCTTTAACTGCTGCCATATTTGCCTCATTTGGTGGATTTTTGTTGTGTTGGGAAAGATCATATTGTCGCTTTTAGGAATCTTGTTTGAGATGCCCAAACTTATGACAGTTTTGACATTTCACCTAGTATCTAGAAGATTCACTAGAGTAATGGCTCCACTTTCCCTTTGTCCAGGGCAATCAATGCACTCTCTGGTTGTCTAGATCTGGACTCAATTGCTTGTGTCTTCCTGTTTTCCTTTTGTAGCAAATATAAACTGACCTGATCAAACATTAGGGTTTGGATTTTTGCCATCAAATGTAGAGCCCCCATAAACATTTCATAGGAGGGCGACATACCATTAAGAACAAGTGCTCTGAAGTCGTCATCATCCACTTTTTTATTGATAGAACCAAGACGGTCTCAAAGATCTTTCATCAAAGAAGGTTTTTGATAGGAACTCATCCTCAATCATCCTCGTTGAAAACAACAAAAATTTAGGTATAAAACCCGATTGTTCTATGAAGTCAAGTACCTATTCTTCAGATTTTCCATAGCACACTAGCCTCAATGGCGTTTTGGACCTCATGTATCAAATCATGTAACACCGACAACTTAACAATAACAAGACCTCCTTATGACGCTTGTCATAATTCGTCAAATCCATGATAGGCTTGCCTTCACCGCAAGAGACTAATCCATCGCAGTCCCGATATTTTATGATCATTAGAATATTGTGACTCCAAACATGTAGTTCGCCAATCAATATTTGCACCTATAATAGATCAAGATTATGAGTATTGGCCATTTTTCACACTATACTCGATTTTTCAACCTAGAAATCAATGCAACATGTAAAAATTACAGTTTGAAATCTGAATATTTGATTTTTGACCCACAAATCAATGCAATAAATGAAAGTATATTTTTACTGCTGACTTCTGATTTTTGACCTGCAAATTGAATCAAGTAGAAACGAATTCTCACAAGACGAAATTCAAAAAAACTTACAACATTTGTGCTTAGTAGGAAATTGGTGCTAGAAGTTAGAGAAGGAAAAATATACCCTAGACGCTGTCACGCTAGATACTAGACGATCAAATGACTGAAAATCACACGTTTAACCCCTAGTTTGTAATTCACGACTCTAAAAACCTTCAAAATCACGAGAGGAATCAATGGCATACCGAGAAAATAAGCTGTTTGAAAATGAGTGTTAAATCCATGTTTTTGAAAAGAAAAAGAAATGTCTTTACTCGCCTCGATTCTCTAACATGCCCTTCGAAGATGCACAAACAACCCTAAAAATCCTTAAAAATCACAATTTTCTTCTACTTACATGATTGTAAAACAACTAGAAAATTCACCTTTTGCATAAATGGTCTCGAAAAACTCTCGAAATAAAATAAAATGACATTTTTTAGAAAATGTGTGTTATATTTGTCTTTTACCATCATGTGCCCTAGTAATGACTATGTTTCTATTTTTTTGGTATCACGAGCCCTAACAATGATTGTAATAATGTTTTCCCTTTGAAAATGCCCTCATTTTTTTCAAAACACGATTGAAAATTGCATTTTGATTTTAAATCTGCTGTGTGCCCTAACAAGTGCCTTGTTCAGCAACCTCTCGTTTCTTCGACCTCTTCTTTTTCTCTTGGTTGTTTGTACCTCCAATGGCTGCCCCGGACTTACCAATGGCTGTGATGCCAATTTCAGAAGATGTGAACACAAACAAAACGAAGAGAAATGTGAAAGGCACACGCCACACATTGGGAGGTGTGGTGCTCGTATTTACTATCTTGAAAGAGGTTACAACATAGTTGGGGAAGTTTGTAACGGATTATTAATCAGTTAATACTTAATAGTTTGTTACACATTAACGAATATACTTTAATAAATTGTGATATGTTTTTAAAAAATTGTTAAGCTGGGTAGCTATAGGGATTTTTAAAGCGATTGCAAGATCTGGTTTTGTGGGCCAAGGGATAACCATCAAATACAATCCATGCTTGCCCCTTTGAAAGCATGTTCCACTCGATACAATTGTTAGGTGGAGAGGGCTATGTTTGGGTTGCTCGAGTGTAAAATACAATTTAAAAGCTTTTATGGTTGGGTGAAATCACATTTATGAGGATTTGTGTAATGTCCCTTTTTGGGGGGACCTCCGGAATTAGCTAGGGCTGAAAGAAGAAGACTGAAATTAATTTTTTAGATGACTGGAACCAACTTGTAGAAGACTGGAAATGACTGAAAAAGCACACTGGAGTCTGCAAAATTTATGTATCACTTCAAAATTTCATAACTTTGCCTAGGAAGCTCCAAAAATCACGAAACTTGGGATCTTGGGGTTTAAAAATATGACAAATGCAAATATCAAATCAGCTTGCCCAAACATCCACCAAAACATGTCAAACCTTCCTTTCAAGCAATTCACCCCTCTTGGAAATGCCCTAAAAACCATGCAAGATCACTCCAAATATATTAAAAATTATTACTCAAGCTCAACAATCAATTGGTGAAGGAATTATAATTTTTGGAAGCCTAGGAATGCTGGAATGAATTTCCTTCAAACCCTAGTTGCTGCAGAAATAAATAAATATTTTCAGATCTGATTATGCATGCCAAAACCCTCCTAATTTCAATGTAAAACAAATTTCACCCTTATAAATTATTGGGAATTGAATGATGCAAACCAAACATGGAGAAACCCTTCAAATCACTGCAAACCCCACTCCTATGCCATTCGCCCCACTTGGGAAGGCTGAATTATTGGCTCAAACATGCAAAGAAAGGATTGCTTTCGCCTTTAGAAATTAGTACAAGTCCATCCATGCAAGAATCATACCATACATCCATCAAAACACCTCCAAAATGCTCATGATGCAAGTCGCCTAGGGCTAGATAGAAAGATATCAGCTCCAAATACCTTAAGATATTCAATAATTCCAAATATCCTTGCTTGAGGGTTTTTGTCCCCAAGACAAGTTCCACTATCAAGGGTTTTCGTCCTTGATGAGAGAGAAAGGAAAGGTACAACCTTTTCCAAGAAGAAATAATAAGATTCAACATATGACATAATGGCCAAGCATCCTCCTTTTATAACATAAGGGTGCCACATCATAACTTATGGCCGACCTTATAATATTAAAGTCTATTTCTAATTCAAGCATATATGCTCACAAAAACAACTAAGTAATTTATTTCATCTATTGGAGCGCTAGGCATCCAATAGGAATACAACATAAAAAGTGCAATATTTCCTAAAACTAATCCAGATATCTTCAGACAACTTTCCTCTAGCTCCAAACTCTGATTCCCACGAGGAAGGAATGGGATAAGGTCTTTCGCTTCCACTTGTTGCCAAGGAGGGACATGACAGTTCTTTGCTACCCGAGTAATCAAAGTTTGTGGAGGGTGGATGGAAAGGTGTTGCCACATGCAAAGACCCTGCATACATTAAAGAGAAAGAAGATGCAGATGTGATAACTTCTCTAAAATTGAAGCATCTGTTGGCAAAGAAAGGATCTAAAGGTATTGAGTCACTTTTTTTTTCCATTTGCTAATGTCATGACCCCATCACACCTATTTTTGTTTACTCCATCGGCCGCAAAAGTAGATGATTCACCTCTTAGTCACAAGAGAACAAAAAGTGTTGGTCTATTGGAAAGGGCATTCCAAAATGATTAAAGGGATATATCGACCAAAACATTGGGCATTTTATTTATGCACGTGGCATCCTTTTTAATGTCATTAGATCATCATATTGAAAGGGATCAATGATGCATGTAAAGGGTACACAACTTGGTGTCCCTAGGATTTCACCCTGAAATCTGGGACTACCCCTGTTTAAATTTTTCGTTCTTTTTAAGTGAAGGGTCATGTTTTTGTTTTGTTTTGCCTACAGTTGCTCGCATTGCTCAAAAGGTATCCCAGGAAGTCATAGAGCCACATTCGCCAAATACCCACATGTTGAAGCTCACTCAATTCCTTTGTCAGACTTTGTCTAAAAGCGTTTTATTTATTTTTATATTAAATAAATAAAATTCTTTTAAAAATAGGTTGAGCTAAAACTAAGAAATTTGGGTTATATAAAGCACTTCACCCCATCATTATTACCGCAGAACATTCACTCGGGGGAAGAGTTTTTGCAGACTAGCTAATTGGAGAAATTTTCGAGCAATTGTTTTGCTTACATTAGGTATTTTGTTTTTATTTATTTCTTTTGTGTTTGGTTTTGGTTTTCTCTGTAATCTTTCTGGAAATTCCCTTAGCCTTGTCTTTCTTCCTACGCCTGGGATTTTGAAGAGCTCTCCATTGATTCTATTGCAAATCAACTTGTCTGCCAGCTGCAATTAAATGAATTCCCGCAAATATCCAGAAGTTTTCTATCCAAGTCGTGGTTTTTTGGGCATATGCAAGGTCAAGTTGTAGTTTTCAAGAAGCAAAAGTTTTCTCTAAACCAAATCGTGGATATTCTAAGCAGCTGCCTCCCTTCATGAGCTTCCACGCCAATTCCTAGTGCAAGTCGCAGTTTTTGGGGAAGCAATTCACTAGTGCAAGTCGTTGTTTTAGCTGCCCTTCCACTTGACTATTCACGCAGGTATTAAAGGGAGTTAGTAAAGTCAAATTGTGTTTTTTACAAGCTGCCTGCTGCCTCTATCTTTTACGCTGCCTCCCGCTTGTAATTTATATGCAAATTCGAAGTAAATCACTTAGCAAGTCGTGTATATTGAAGCTGCCTTCCAGCTCTATCTTTCACGCTGCCATGGCTTCATGCTTTTCACGCAAATGTTAGAGGAAAAACCAATGCAAGTCGTTGATATTCAAGCTGCTTTCTTTTGCCAACTTCCATGCCAAACATAAGTGCAAATTGTGATTTTTGAAGCTGCCCTCCACTTCTATTTTTACGCTGCCTTCCTCTTCATGTTTTCATGCCAAACTTAAGTGGAAATTAGCAATACAAGTCGTGCAAATCAGCTGCCTTCCCACACCAACTTTTTCGCAAAACTCAAGTTCAAATAAGCTGCCTTCCATGTCTTGTTTTCACGCTGCCTTCACTTATGTATTTTCACGAAACTTCAAGGCAATTCTTTTTGTGCAAAGCATGAATATTAGCTGCCCTTCCTTTATATTTTCCACGCTAGTTTAAGTGAAAATCATGATTTTTCAGAACTGCCTCCCATCTTTGTTTTTCACGCTGCCCTTCTATTATATTTTCCACACAATTTTCACTTGTCCAAATCGTGGAAATACAAGCTGCCCTCCACCTTTGAATCTCACGCTGCTTTCCTTTCTGAATTTCCACGCAAATATTAAAAAGAGAATCATTTAAAATTCATGTGAACACTTTGCCGAGTTTTAAAGCTATTCATTGCCAAATCCATGCAGTTTGCTAAATTGCATATAAAATCCCTTTAAAAGCACATGCATGTGCTCCCAATATTCTAGTTGAAGCCCACATTGAATCTATTAAGATTTGCCTTCACCCGAAGTGATTTGCAAAATTCAAAATTGCCCCTATGCAATTAAAAATAAATAAAAGAGTGATGAGTCGAATGTTTTGTCTGAATTATTTACGGAAAACATTTCACTGGTGCACATACTTGAGAAGAACTGCAAAAGCTTCAAGAACAAGAGGGGAAGGCAGTCGGAAGCAACACCATGAAGCAAATCACGAGTTAGCTGCTCAAGGGAAATAGATGGAATTATTACTCCTCTCACTTTGGTAATCTAGTCGAAGAAATCGGTAAAATCTACAATGATGCCAGATCCAGTTTGGTGAGAATCAAAGGAAAAGAGTCAACCATGTGGGAGAAAGAGTTTCTCGGGTTCAGGACAAGCTATCATTCATATCATTCATTGCTAAAGTAGATGAAGCAGAAGTACAATGCATGTTGGATCAACATGCAGAGTATGGAAGAAGAACAAAACAAAGAGTGTTGCAGCTGGAATAACTTTTTTTCTTTCTTCTTCTTTCTCTTATTTTCTCCGAAAAAGTAATTGAGTAATCAATTGAATTGTAAAACTTAAGTGATTGGTTTAAAAGCCATTACTTCAAGTTACTGGAAGAAGACAATTACTTGGAAATAGGTGGCAGACATGCAAAATAGAAGTTTCTATTTTCAGTTATAAATCATGCATGTCATGCGAAGAGGAATTCGGGAGGAGGATTGCCAATGTTTCTTGTTTTATAGCTTCCACATGCGGGAATTCATAGAAGCTTTCCTATTTGTAATTGCCGTATCATGCACTATAAATAGAGAAAGAGCCTATGAGTTAAAGGATCACAATTGGTTTTAGCGAGAACTTGTATAACAAGAGCTTTTGTAATTTGAGCATTCTCGAGTCTTGAGACTTTGTGTTGGAACTCTTCTTTGTGATTGTTGCGAAGACTTGGGATTGAATGAAAGGTGGATTTTCGGGAGAACTTTGTGTCTACGGTGCTTTCTTTGATCACTTCTATTTAAGGTTTTAGATGAATTGTGTTATCTTAGATCTAGGTTAGAAGTCATTTCTTCCCCATTCTACTGAATGTTATGATTTATCTTTTTATTTAATTTGTGTGGATGAGACCAACTCTGTTAACTATTAGTTGATTAAATACATCTTCCTTTCTTCTTTACTTTTGTTTTCCCCCTTCTGCAAATATTCCAATCACAATCTGCTTTGTCTTGCCAAATTTTCACCGTGGTTCACAAGCCGAGGGAAGTAAAGTAAAACGCCTAGAAGTAGTTATTAGGATTCACCTGCAAAATAAGTAAACATCTTACACGGGATCCTCGCCGTTAAATGAGGGAGATTTATCTCATGACTGCCTAGGTTTTACGCTGTGCATAAAATCTAGCTAACACACCCTAGGATACGAAAAGGTGCACACTACTTGATTGGCGAAAGAAAGAAAACATGTTGAAGATTCATTGCGGCCCATTAAAGATTCATGGGTTGAATATGGTGTGTCCATCATTTTCGATGGATGGAAAGGTATGACAAATAGGCCATTGATCAATGTGGTTGCAGTGTGTCCTAAAGAGAATGTTTTGAGGTTTGTTGATTACTGAGGGTAGGCGAAGGATGCCCAATTCTTGGCTAAGTGTAATGTCCCCTTAGGGCATAAAATAAAAAAATCTGGATTTCCTAGAGAACCCTTATAAAAAATGACAACAGTTTGATTTTTATTTAAAACCCTTACCAAAAAAATACAATATGAAATTTCACTTTATTTATCAAAATACCGACAATCCACAATACCCAGAAGGCTTAAAACATTTGGGAGACCTCTAGTAACATCAACATGGAAGAAAATACTTTTTCTAACAAGGATATGAATTTATTTTAGACCCGAAAATAGCTGAAACTTCAAAATTTCAGATCTCTCGAAATACTTGGAGTGACAATGCAAAGGATAGCTCAAAATGATCACAAGAATAGCAACTATCAATTAAAGCAAACCTTAGTTTTTTCCACCCACGGGAAGACTGGGAAGACCCCCAAAAATGATCCTAAAATCTGCAAATGTGTAGATCAAACTGGAAATGGATGTGAAAACCATGAAAATGGTTGCCAAATATAGCCCAAAACTGTCACAAGTGAATCTCAATTGATTGTTGGCTGACCCAACACAAAAAAACCTTAAAAATCAGACCTGCAGATGATGCCCTAACTGTAATAAATCTGAAAACAGCCCCAAAATGTGCCCTAGATTTGAAAAACAACCTTCCAATAACTGAAATTTTGAACTGTAGCACAATAGTGAATCCTGGGTGGATCCACCTCACAAAGTTGAGAAGTTTTCGTTCCCCAACCTTCAAACCTTGGAGGTTTTCATCCCCAAAGCTCCTTCTCCTTAAGGGTTTTCGTCCTTAGAAGATTTGATGCAAACAAATAGCTTAACATGCAATGATAGAAAATAGATTGACAAAAGATAATCTCAAATGAATACTCAAACCTCCTTTTATAACCTTTCCTTGCCTTTTTCCAAGTTGGGTGCTCCATGTGGGACTAAAAGTGATTTTTAATTTATAAAGTGACTTTCTTATTTCTATTTTATCTTTATGAATACACTTTATCATAAAGTCACTTTAATAATAGAAAGTCCCCCTTCTAATTAATCGTTATAACTTAAAGTTGTTTTTTCTATAAATATTACAAGGCTTAATAAAGCAACTTAAAAATATAACGATAAACTACTTCCCTTGTATTTCCCTTTAAGCCCCTGGGAAATCATCTAGGGTAGAAAGGGTCTCATGGTGAGCTCGTGTTAAAGAGGGGACATTACACCAAGATCCTCATGGATTCCATTAAGGCGATGGGGCCTCTAAAAGTTGTCAAGCTATAACAAGCAATGCAAAAATTGCAAAGATGTAGGGATGTTGGTTGAGGAAAGGTACAAACATATATTTTGGACACCTTGTGCCATTCATTCCCTTGACCTAATGTTACAAAAATTGGGCACCAAAATTTATTGGATCAAACACGTTTATGAGGAGGAGGTGAGATTCAAATGTTCATTAGCAACCACCACATGTTCAACCCATCTTCAAAGGCTTCTCGAAGTTGCATTTGTTAAAGGTAACTTTTTTAAAAAAATCATTAAATTAATTTTATAAGTTTTCATTTTGTAAAATTTTGATGTTTGAACCTATTACTTGTTTTAATTTCTTATTAGGTTGTTGAAACTCAATTTACCTCACACGTACTTGTCTTGAGATGACTTGTGAAACCGAAAGATGCATTGAGTAGCATGGTTATTAGCCTCCAGGATTAGTCCATTTGGTGCTCTTTGTGACGAGTGCGAAATAAACTCTTATTTGTGGTGGCACCTCCATGAAAAAGCACACCCCCATCTCCGGACACTTGCAATAAAATTCTAGCACAAGTAAGATTTTAATTTTTTAAAAACTTTTAACTCTTTCTTTTCTAGGTTTTGTTTTAATCGGTGGTCCATGGAGTCTCGAAATGGGGGACGTGTCTCGGAGGCGGGGACCAAGGGCCTAGGTTTGGGGATGACGGGGGACAATGGTGCAAATATATATGGTACTTGAAAAATTAGCTATTAAAAAGTGTATAAAGAACAACAAATGAAACTATGAAATACTAAACACTTTGCATCGAACAATGAAAATGCTAAATATCAGTATATTGATATTTATATTCAAAATGATGATTACATTTAAAAATTAAATACAATTGGTGAGTGGCTCAATGCCTATAATGAGTCTAATCATCCCCAAAGGCTTTATGAACATGTTGAAAACTTGAAACTTAAATGGTTGAGTAATGAAGACTTGACACTTGCTCTAACTCTTGTTGTTACTTGTTGCTAATGCTCTCCCTCATGTTTGCTAATGCTCTCACTCTTGCTTGCTAATGCTAGTGCTCTCACTCTTGCTTGCTAATTCTTTCACTCTTGCTTGCTAATGCTATTGCTCTCACGCTTGCTTGTTGATGCTTTCACTCTTGTTTGCTAATGCTATTGATCTCACTCTTGCTTGCTTTAATGCTCTCAACCTTCTACCTTGCTTCCTAATGCTTTCACTCTTGCTTTGAATTTTTTATAGTGATTTGGAGTGAGGGTGTAATGGTTATTTATAATTATTTTTGGAGTGCTTAAGGGGTGGGTGATGCCCATTAAGTATTAGGATTAGGGTTAGGGGCCAAAAATTCTAAAACAAAATGATTAAAAAAACACTTTTGACAAAGTTTACGTCACTAGAGATGGTGGGAGTCTCGAGATAGGTCGAGAGACTTCGAAAGTCTTTGGCATGTCCCCAAGTCCCCAAAATGGGGTGACATCTCGAAACGTCATCTCTCAGGGAAAGATTTCGGGGACGTCCCTCTCTTCTTTGGAGGTGGTGGGGGGACGTTTCCCAACCATCCCGAAGTCTCAAAGATGTCCCCCAAAAGATGTCACTTTTGGCGAGGCATGTCCCCATGGAACATAGGTTTTAACTTATAACCGTTAATGTTC
Organism: Taxus wallichiana var. yunnanensis; assembly: GCA_018340775.1. Lineage (NCBI taxonomy): Eukaryota > Viridiplantae > Streptophyta > Pinopsida > Cupressales > Taxaceae > Taxus > Taxus wallichiana. Next base: position 109,807,117 of record CM031237.1, on the reverse strand, counting down.
AATTTTAAATTGACTTTGCGGCTTGCTTGATAGGTTGTGAGTTCTTCTTTAGGCGAGTAGAATTGGGATACATACTCCTTTATCCACTCAGTTAAGTGCAACAAGTTGGGAGGAAAAAGGTGGAGGATTTGGTCTTCTTACATTCCAATGTTGCCTTCTACACACAAGAAAAATGGGTACAAGCTAAGGGAAACAAAATTTTGGGATGAGGGAGCTAACGAGGTAGAGCGAGCTAGAGAGACTTTGAACTTAGAAGCAAAATTGTCCACCTTAACCGGTAGAGCGAGAGCTAGAGAGTACTTTGCATGAGGGAGCTAACGGGAGCAACACTTCTACTCCTTGTGGTTTTAATGAACCACATGATGCTTATTGATGCTCTCAATGAATACATTGGAGAGCATTTTGTTAATGAATATAATGATTTGTCTTATTTTTGTGCACACATTGTAACATTTGCACAATGTACGTGTTCTAAGTTTGACCAATGGATATCATGACATTTGACATTGAATTATCAATATGTTTTGTGGTTATTTAGTTTATTTTGTTTACTCTATGCATATTATATAGTTAATTTTGCTTATTTGGCTATATTTTAAAATATTTTTTTGTACGGCCATGCCCAAAGCTATAACTGATCCCTAAAAAAATCACTATACTGGCATATCGGATCCACACACTGTATCCACATCCATACCTGTATTGGCTATCTAGAGTCTCTCTACAAGACCCATCATAATGGATAAGATTGAAGCCAATGCTTGAGCTAGAAGAGGATGACCAATTTAATTTGAATATGCTTGTGAGAAAATGGAGGAGAAGGTTGGCTAAAAGTAAGGGAACTAAAAAAGAAGTGTAAGAGGAGAAATGAAAGGATAAACACCTAAATACATTACAATTAAATAATCATTCCATTAATTAACCAACTTATAGGATAATCGATAGACTAACCCTAAAGTAACTGAATTGATTGATGAATTAATTATTTGCGTAGCCTCTTGATAAAGTCAATTAGCAAATATAAAAAAATGATCACGTAATTAGTAAGGAGCATTAAAGTTCATGCTGAGTTTATGTATTAATGGTTTTCAAGATCGAGTGAGCTTCCGATCATTGTCTTTGTTGAGATTATTCGGATGCTTTTTCATCTCAATGGCTTAAGTTTTCTCCTAGCCTTCCAATGATTTTCTATAGCCAAGACCTTGGCTTTTACAATCTGAATAGGGTGATTAGAGTGCTTCTCATGTTCATCTAGTGCCGATTGTTTACCTGCCTCATTTTATATCCATCCATTGCTCTTTGTAGACCATCATGTTTGGTAGCTGATGTTATGTTGTTCATCATTGTATTGTCGGCATTAAGTAGTTTTGTAAAAACTCTTGTAATTATGTTTGGTCGTGTTCAAACTGACAACCATTGGGTCTTCTTGCCATATAGATAGCATGTTGTGTGTTAGAGTAAGGGTGCGGAGTACCAAGTCCTCTTGTATTAAACAACTTGTATTGAGCACTACCTTTCAAAAAGGTATTTCTTGCTATTATATTCTTGTATGCTATGATGTAGTATACATTTACTATTGTGTAATTGATATTACGTGGTAGTGTAGTTTTACTACAAACATTATCGTGTTGTGTCCTTAAAGAATGTCAAGTCAAGTCAGTTCAAAAGCGAAGGTTGGTTAACAATGAGGCACTACATTATCTTATAGCATCTTTGGGCGAATGTAATTGAAGTACGATAAAATATTTTACAACGGTATAAAGAGAGGTGTTGTCAAAGAGAAGAAGACAAATGACATACAAGAAGTAATCAACATCATTGACCCCACACAAAGGTGGGAGAAAAATACAACACAATTAGGGAGGTGACCAAAAAGTTAGATAGTCTACTCAATGAAGCAACAAAAAAGGCGACAAAGGCTAATAGGAAGCCAACTTTAAAAATCCATCAAGCAAAGTATGGAGCAAAAGAAAAACCCCGAAGCCAAATTCAAAACTGAAGGTTAAGTAGATGTTGAAGCCAAAGCCAAAACCAAGAAAGGGTTTAGCTAGAACCGGTGGACTCAATGCTACTCATGAGTAAGGAGTGGGTAGCGGTTGCTAGACAAGTGCTCCTTTTGGAGGAAGTGTAAACCTTGTTGATGATGTCGGGTTGGATTTTGTTGTAAAAGAATCAAGTTAAGATTCCAGGGCAACCGAAACCACAAATTGGAGTGAGTAGCATTGAAAGGGGACCTAATGGTGTGCAATATAATGTACGGATCCTTGTTGAAGGAAGGTTCACGTATCGGACATGTCTGACAATGTCGACTGTAATGTCCCCAAAAGGACACTTTTCAACCCCACACAGATTTGAGGCAAATCCCTCAAGCCACAAGCAGATTATGGAAGGTATAATAATTAATTTCAATGCAGATCTGATTTATATTTGAAAAATGTGACTAGGGTAAAGTAGAAAACCCAAACAAATCAACATTTATATTAAATTATTTCCTCTCAAATCTGATCCAATGTATTTATAAGGCCAATATATGAACTAAAACCCAGATTTTTAGAGACACAATAGGCTGAAATAATTCTGGAAAATCTGCAGACAAGCTGCCCTTAAATATGACTGAAAATGACACTTTTTATCCTTCAAAAATTCTGAAAATGGACTGAAATGATTCATAAAAATCTGATTTATTAATAGCAACCCAAATCAGATCAAAAACACCCTTAAATACCTCATACGTGCCCTAGAAGTGGGTCGCTCAACATGATAGAAGGCTGAAAATTGTAGAAAAACACAACTGCAATCTTTAACTTCAAACCCTTGAACAAAAATCTGCAAATCTTCTCCTTCAACTGCTGGAAATACTCTGAAAATTATTACAAATTTGTTGAAGCACAATGGAAACCCCAAAGTGGAGAATCCCCTTGATCTCTTGGAGGGTTTTCGTCCTCAAGAGAGTATTTCTAAAGGATTTCGTCTTTAGAAATATTTTTGACAAAGCTGAAAGCTTCATACAAAAGCAAAAGAGAAATGATCAAGTGTGTCCTCCTAAGGCAAGTCAACTTGCCTATATAACACTTGTGACCCAAATGGCCACCCTTGATGACCAATCAACTTTTCTCTTATTAAATGCTTTTTTCCCTCCAACTTTCCTTCCTTATGCAAGTCACATTTTTCTTGAATAAATCATTTTGGCTAAATGCTTTTTACTTTATGTTTGCCCTTTTCTATTTTTAAGTTACTAATAATTTATTATAAGTGCATATAATGTTTCCTTTTATTTTTATTTTTTATTTTGCACTTTATAATAAAATATTATAACTTAAGTCTCCCCTTTAATTCTTCCTTAGTGTCGGAAATGATTATCCTAGGAAGCGGGACATTTCATCCACAAAGTGCAGGAATGTCAATGCAAACCTTCTTACGAAGGAGAGTATTTTTGAAGAACCATGTTTGAAAGCGACTTGAAACTAGAGCCATGGTTAACCCATCAAATCCATCTCCGAATATCAAAAGCCGCTAAAGTTCACTAACATGCATCATTAGTTAGACTTCCAATGGTCGAATAGAAGAGTGTCACTAGTTGTGCTTTCAACTACACTTCAAGTAGTGGCCATTGATTGGTTCACAAATGTATCAACAATTACTAAGGCAACATGGAGAAAATTGGGGCAAGCATTCGAGATGGAATTTAAGCTCCTTTGAGGCGCATGATGAGATTGTTGCAGAATCTATAATACTGACAGTGGTAAACATGAGCATGTTCAAGCCCATAAAAAAGACTCAAACAATTGTTGGGCAAACACGAAAAAGAACTTGCTGATGGCTTGAAAAAGCAATGGTTCATTGAAGGGTTGGTACCTTCATTGTAAAGGAAGGCGAAGGTGGTCCCACCCTCTTCTTACAATCCATATAATCGAGCCATGGACATTGAAAGCAAGAATAAGACATCCTTGCACTCGAGAAGAAGCGAACATGACCATGACCCCAACAATGACAACGCACCCGAATCGGTGCGATCATTGAGAAAGACATGCTCGAATGATGAAGGAACTAAAGGGAGACACTAAGAATGAAGGGAAGGGTCTTTGGTGTATTGATTGCAAAGTAGTCACACCAAGGTGAATTGCGCAAAAAATGGTAATGTTTGTAAAATTAAAAGGAATTTAGTCAAGGACTACTGTCACAATTTGCATATTTAAAGCGGCCAATTACTATTCACACAAGGAGAGATATTAACACCACCCACCACACCACCAAGTAATTATCGACATTAGTATAATAGTGGCTATAGGATATGGATTTAGCATTATTCCCAAGGACAAGCATTGTACGGTGGTGGAAGTGTGATGAGGGGCCATTTCACAAGAGAATGCCCTAATCAAAATAGTGCTTGAATTCTAAGTGGATGATGTGGTGCCGAGGATCATAACGGTGGCAATTGTCCAAAGCAAGCAAACATCAATATGGTTGACATATCTAACAAAAAAGAAGTTATGGAAGGTACAAGAGTGCAAGTGAAGAAAGCTATTTATCCTGACCCATGTATGGAGAAAGAAAGATCGGCTGAAGCGATGGTGGAAGTGTAGAGGGAATGGGTCATAGAACAATGTTGGTTGCATGAACATGCAAATCCAGTGACAAGCAAAATTGAATTCAACAAAACTATTGCAAGATAAGTCATGTAGACCATTACACCTATAAAAGTAGCCGATTTATTGCAAAGCATTCAAAACTCAGGATTACTATAACTGCTGTCATACAAGACATTGGTATAGACTAGGAGCATATAATGACGCACCTAATGTCAAATGGTGTACCATCGATAAGGGGGAGAGTAAGAAGCAAAATAAGAAACCCATAGTCGAACCCTTATTGTTAAGTGATCAAGTAATTGATTCTATGCTCCTGATAATGAATCTAGCCCAATGGTTGATAGTCGTGCATTTGGAAATTTTTCGTAGGAATTTGATGAATAGGATTGTCGATGGTGTGGTTTTGGTGTGAATTTTCTTCCATAAGAGATTTGGAAGAGTTTAGGAAGCTAACTATGTGACCTCAAACATTCCAACTAGTAGAAGTAAATCAACACGATGTTAAGGTATTGGGTGTAATGGGACAAAAGGTATTTATTGGAACCCAACCCTTTTTGTTAAACTTTATATTCATCTCATTGAAAATGAAGGCCTATGATGCATTCTTTGGGTTAGGGTTAGTTGATAAAGAACAGAAATGACCAAAAATATCTAATCTCCATTGAAAACAAAAATCGGTAGTATATAATGATTCGAATAATTAGGTAGGTAGTGAGGAAGAGCATTAGACTCATTGTTTTCAAATTTTGAAGAACGCTCGGTGGATGGGAACATAGATACAATGGAGCTGATTAATGAACGTGTCTTGGAGTTTGTAATGTCCCCCTTTTCAAATAAAAATTAAAATAAGAAAAAATCGATTTGCACATGTGAGTTAAAAGAAATCAAATATATTTTTTGTGCAAATCAATTATAAGAGGGAAAATCGATTTCCTTGGGATTATAAATATTTGTTTTTAGAGGTAAATCAAGTTACCAAGCAAGTCACATTTTTTGGGATCATTTAATAATTAATATTTGGGATAAATTGATTATTTCTAAGCATGGGTCGATTCATATGGGCATCTTTTAATTTAAATTCCCTATGCATTTAATATTTGCTTTGAGTGTGATTTCCAGGCACTTTTTAAAATGATATTCCCTCCTAGCTTTTGGCGCCAAAGATGGAGAGAGAACTTTGGAGGATGTGCAAGGAAAAAGATATAAAAGAAGATGTGGGTACTCCTTTTTCGCATGTTGACGGTTTATCAAACTTATCTTCATGCTTGAAGAAGGGATGTATGCCCACTAATGATCTAAAACAAAAGGTGTTCTTCAACACCACCTTTGAGTGAAGTGTGTATGCCCTTTGAGCTTGAATTGATAAGTTATTTGCATCTTTTCTTCCATATATGTAAGTCACCATTTTTGGAGAGTGCATGAGCTTGTTGATGAAGGTTTTTGAGGGATTTGTGTGAGGATTTCAATTTGATTTTTACAGCTGATTATTGTGCATCAAGTCGACTTGTGTGGGTGATGTTTGTGGTGCAAATTGGTGGTATTTGAAGCAAGTTCAAATCTGATCATTTCCAGCTTGTTTATTTAATCAATATGGCCATGATTTGACCATTTTTATGCTTATTTATGTGGCTGGTAATTACCTTTGCTAAATCGACTTGTGTAGAGGGTTTTGGCAATCATTGAAAGAGGTTTTCTAATATTTATGAGCTGTTATAAACTAATTAATTGCAGATCTGAAAACTACATTTATTGGGTTGAAGAGTGAAGGGAAAGTGTTGGAATAAGTTTACATATTTTGCCCTAACCCTAGCGACTTGAACTGCAGATTCGGGGGCTGTTTTGAGTGGGTTTCAGTTGATTAAAAATTCTGATTTTGGTTTCATTTGAAAGATCTTAATTTTATCTCTCATCTGCATTTGGTTTCATGCAAAAAGAGTTAATATTGTGGGAGATATTAATTTTTGAAGTTTGCAGATCATTTTCAGCTATTTCCAGGCATATTAAATTTATTTTTCTACTTCTGCAAGTTTATTGGTTAAAGAAGTGCAAATTCCAACTAGATAGCCCATTTGAACCCTTACCTTGGCTCACTCCAACCCCATTTGGGTTGTATTGAAGCCGACACTGGGTTAGTTGAGGTGAACCTAGAAGGGTTTCTCTTCTAAGTTTGCTTCTTTTGCAAGTAGATTAATGAATATCCCACAAGGGGATATTACAGTGGTATCAGAGTTTCTTTTCTCTTTTCATGTGGGTGATTTGTGTATGCAGGGTGATAAGAAGTTTCAGTGTTATAAGAGGAGAGATAAGGGAAACATGGATGAAGGGGCATTCACGTCGGATCAAGTAAAATTTCTACAAGAGCTAATGCAAGGGTGTGGTTTGGAACTTCAAAAAACCATGAGTGAACAAATGACCAAACTCATCACGGAAGCTTTGGGAAATGGCAAGACGCCAAACTCCAATGGAGAAGGGAGTTCCCATAGTGGGGAAAGGAATTCAACACAACCCCCTCCTAAGTTCTTTAAGGGCACTTTCCTTCCTAAGGAGAGTCATAGAGCATTTGAGGAACCATCAATGGTAGAAACCATTGAGGCATGCAACAAGGAATATGGTACTTTGCATCCGGCCACTAGGGCCATACTTTTGATGAGTTTTGTGCTTTGAAGATGGGAAACAAGACCAAGAGAGCCCATAAGCAACCCCATACGGATGTCCAACAAAGATTGGGCAAGGTCTCTCTCCCAAGCTTTGATGGAACCAACAAGATCACGGTAAGATAAAAGGATAGAAAATGATATTGGTATTAATAGAATAAAATAGAAATACACAAGTGAAAGACGAATCTAAGAGGGATTGTATTCTCACGGTGAAAGCACATGATTTGTATGCTCTGGCTCTAAAGCACCATACACCCAAGCTGAATTGAATGTTGACGACCCCACCGCCACTATACGTCCATACTCATCCCTAACCATATGACTAATTGTGGATGTCGACCCAACCTTATCGAATGAATGCTATGGCAATTACACCCCCTTAGATATTGCACGTCCAACATGCAACCTTCACCTTATGACCAAGAAGTTAGACGCTCACCGAATGCCGATGGTACAATTGTCGCATGCCCCTTTCAAATCTCGATTATGTACAACCGCCTACAAGGATCATATGTCCAACTCATGGGGGTTCTATGTCCAACTTTTGTTCGGTCATTTGCCCTACTCGAATGTCGAACCCACTTTGTTGTTGTACACCCCTTGTCAAATGTCATTTAATCATATAGTTCAACAAATTCAATCTCGACTTTATACATCCATCTCACATCTCACGATCCGTACGCCTTGTATGCGATCAACCGTATGGTTCTCTCGATGAACACAATTTAATTCCTTTGATGCAACACATGGTTCCCATTCCCATGTTAGTTCTACAATTTTTCTATTGTTGTTGTCCCTAGACAAAGATACATTCATTTCAATGCTCCTTTCCCGTACACTTCATTATTCTTTTTTGTAGTGTCTTTTTCTATTTAGCCACTAAAAGATATGCTAGCAAAGAAAAAATAATACTAAAGAAATATGTAGAGCTTCATCGGGTTTCAAATTTTCATAAAAATCAGAAATTTCATCCGACGTATTTTCTACAAAGGTATTTGGAAGTCCCAACAATCACAGTCTCCACATCGATTGCAAATCAACCAAGAATGTCTTTTGTCTTCCCACTTCATTCTAATTTTTATCATGTTCTCTATGGGTTGTGTTATAAGGGGGCTTTGACTTGTTTTAAGGGGTGCATAATGTAGACCATCATGTTAATATATGATGTAGGAGCATTCGGGTTCATACACAATCTTACGTCAACCAAAAACACTTAGTCTTAGTAAATAAATTTTTGTACAATGCTAGTGCGAAATACCACTCCACTCCTAAACAAGTTGTACAAAAATGCTTACTCATTTTCATGGAAGCCACAAAAACCCTGTCCAAAGCCGCGCAAAACTATGACTGCCACGCAAGCTTATCCATGTCACGCAACATTGTAGAAGCTGCTTATCTCGATGCTGCGAATGATTAAACCTTGCCACAAAACACTTGCCCACAATATTTGAATCCGACTTGCATAGAAAAGTCATATTGCACAATAGAATTGCGCACACCTTGAGCAATTATACCGCGCACTACTTACAAAGACCATTGATGCTTAACCAAAACCACCACCGCTTGTCTTGATCCGAGAGCATTGTCATCACATCGTTAGACACCAACAAAAGCCACCAATTACTATGTTTCAACGGGACCACTCCCGATCATTCAAATGATTGGATTTACACACTCTTGAAGCACTTGGCAACATTCTTTATAGTTGTGAAGAGCACACATGTGTCTTGATCAACCCTTCATGACTAGGGACCATTAGAACCATCTGGTTCGAAGCTCGATCTAATGAAGGGGAATATTCTTGCGCAGATCAACGACAAACCGGGGACATGTGAGGAAATCGCCTTTTAGGGGATATTTACCCGCATTGGTATCTTTACTCTCTCACTTGAGGTCATGAATTTTATGAGAGGAAGGGGCTGCAAAGGTGTCAACCATCTCAAGAAGCCTGAATCTTGGTTTGAGGCATTAAGGTCAATTGTCCTTGTAAGTGTGAGCTAGAGGATGGTTCTGTAGAAGCTTAGCAGAGTTTGCATTCTTAGGATAGGTCTACGATTGGAATTCTTAACATAATTGTTGTAGTGTCATTGTAGACTATAATTGGAGTTAATTGACAATGTGCTTGAAGTTGTAATCTCTTTCCTTGCTTCATTAGAATTGTTTGTCATTGTTTCTTGTTTAGAAGTTGGGCCCGAGACTTGCCTTGGTGAGATCTACTTTGGCAAGGGTTTGTGGTGTAAGGCATCCCTTCATTGGGAACCATGTCCGTGACAACATCGGTATAGTATTGTTATCAACATATTATCATAGCTACCTCAATCTTGTGGATGGGGACATGATTGTTGAGACGGCAAAAAAATTCCTATATTTTGGGGACAGTGGGGCAATTACTATTAAAATAGTAAATTTAAATATTTTGACTTTATTCAATAAAATTTAGGGGTTTAAACTTTATTTAATGTTTTTAGGGCACTTTTGGGATTAGGCTTCTTTTTTTTTTTAACAAATATATTTTTTTAAATAAGAAAAGTGTTAAATAAATGTTAAAATTAAAATTTTTTTGGGGGCAACTCCAAATGTTCTAGAAGTTCAGGGCGTCACCAAAGCATTTCATGTTTGGTAGCTTACATTGTTATGTTAACAATTGTTTTGTTGGCATTAGGTGGTGTTGTAATGAATCTTGTAGTTATGTTTGGTTGTTGACGGTTGTGTTCAATCGATAACAATTGGGTCTTATTGTCATATAAATAACATGATGTGTGTCGGGGTAAGGACACAAAGTACTAGGTTGATGCGGGAGCTTCTAGGTCCACAAGCAATCTTGCATCACCCAAAAACAGAATGCACCCATGTGTGTGTGTTGATGGCGAATTGGCATGTCTCGACTTCGTCATGCATGTGGAAGGTGATAGACATAAGCTCTTACTACTCATGGAGTTCACTTGCCTAAAAAATTCCAGTAAGAGGGGTTTCAGATGTTTACCGGATCGTAGGGACCTCTCTCTTGAAAAGCTTGCAGTAATCTGCTGGTTTAGGCGAGCTCCACTGTGTGAAACCACTAGTCTGTGGAAAATGGCGGTTGTGGTGGTTTCGTGATTGCCCCAATGGTTACGTAATTGTTGGTCCGCATAAAGTAGTGGTTACGCGGTCTAGATAGAAGCGGCGGCTCACGAACTCTCTATTCTATCCGGGGAGGAGGCCCCCTAGATAGATTGTAACTCCCTTAAGATATATAGAGAGGGGATGGGCAGAGGGGGGCAACGACCTTGCCCTATATATGGTTTGGTTCTCTCGGCCCCCATCTATATCCGAAGGCACCGGCACTCCACTCCGCCCTAGTACTATATGGGAGCCCTATCACTATATGGGCATTTATGCGCCGGATGGTACGGTACTCGGAGTTTGGATAATACTCGGATTGGAGGATGGTTGTCTTCTCCCTCTCCTTTGAACTCCCTATCCCTATCTGAACAAAGGGCCCCTATCTATCCCTATCTATATATGGGGGCTAGAATCTATATATGGCCACCCCTATATACCACGCAAGTGAAATGTGCATGGAGATAATGGCTCAAAAATCCATATTTGTTAGAACGGCCGCGTTTGCAAGTATCTTGGGATTGCTAAGAGGCATTGAAAAATGTTAGAAATGTCAGGGATCAAAGAAGCATCAATTTCAGTTTGCCAAAGGAATTGGATCAACAAGCAAGGAGGAATTTAGCTGGATCAGCAAGCAAGTAGGAATTCAGTCAGTGGGAGAGAGAAAATAAAGTGTTTTATAAGGGGATGGTGGTCCATAGTCCAGTAGGAGAGTTTGGTAGTGTAAAGTCCATCAAACTATCAAAGGGACTTTGCTGTAGTCATCTTCATGTTTATGTATTGAATTCAATAAAGGACTTTTGTGAGATATTTGTGTTTAGTCTTTGAATCAATTAAGAGCGATTGTGTTGGAAATCGTCATTTGGTTTGTGTGCTAGATAAGTAGTTCTTGCAGCTCAAGGAGTTTAGGCTAGGGAGTAAGGAAGCCATTAACATGGCCCCCTCATTTCCATCTGCATCATAGGTCCTCCCGTACCAAACAGATTGTATTGAACTATATATATGAATTTAGCATTGATAACTATCATATTCTTCTATACTGTAATGGGGTCCACATTTAGTACTGTAATCGATATGCTGTGGTAGCGTAATTTTCCTACAAACATTCCTTGATCCTAGTTTGAAACAATCAACCTACCTCACCAACATATGGGATACCACAGGCACAAAAATTCATACACTTTTTATGAATATATTTTCTCGATGGTCCTTGGCACTTCTAAGGTTATTTCTCAAAGTTTAAACTAGCTTGAAACACGTTTTTATGCTGTTCTTCCTTAGAATCAGGGCTAATTTCTCTTTAGTACCCTGAATGTAAGGTAACAAAACCTTCTTTTCATATTTTCCTCTCCGATCCTTTGAGTTTTCTTCATTGCCTTTGCTTTGTTGGCCTTTTTTTATATACCAGTTCTGATAACCATTCATTTTTAGGGATCTATTGAGATAGTTCTCATTCATCAAGTGTTCTTGATCAGCAATCCAGAGTGCTCGGGTAAACAAGGTGTTCATTATTCCATCTTTTTGTTATGGATTGTGATGGGAATTGGCCCTAATATATGCATCCATGAGGTTTTTATGCGAATCTGTCTAGCAAGAGAACCATCAGCTTCCCAAGTGATCAAAACATCCAAGAAAGGGAGGGATCAATTTTCTTCTATTTCTATTGTGAATTGTATGTGCTCATATTGTGCATTGAGGTGTCCTAGGAATATACCTCAAGCATCTCCCTACCATCCGACCAGTCTACATTGGTGACATTGATGAAGTGATACCACCACTTAGATTTAAGATGGGCAGATTCTAATGCAAATTATTTCTCAAGAGAAAAACTCGTGATATTGAAAATTGGAAAGTAGACAAAAAAATGATTTTAGTAACTTTAGAAGGTCATTTCATTTCAATTATGTGCACTTCATCTGAACATAGTGGTGATACCTCTGCTAGAACTCCAAACAAAATTGTTGAAGATTACAACAAATATCATGCTTGGAAAATATATGTTGACATCTGTCTAATTCCAATCAATGGCCTTGGGTGTGCCTTTGTTTTGCATCAAAAGAACAAAGAATTGTTTTGGGAAAGTCTCAAGGTCATTGAAAGTAACCCTGTCAAAGGACAAGTCTAAAATCTTTGTTGGGTTTGAGATACAAAGGTTTGCAATATCTCACAATCTCAAAAAGACAAGGGAAATATACTTGCACACAACAACAGTTAGGCCAGGAAAATATAGAAAAGTAGTGCAACAAGTTGGTTTATTTTACATTACTTTCTCTATTCTTGATTAGGAAAGATAACTCTATCCCAGCCATATTGAAATATCCCTTTCTCAAAATTAACAGGTCGAAGACCCTTAGCCCATTCATTGTTTCCCGATGGCTAAGGGATGGAAAAAAAAGGAAACTAATCCTAATAAGTTAATTAAAAGTGCATAATAATTTTATTATAAGCACTTTAATAATTTATTAGTGATAAAATAACAAAAGAAAAAGTCACTTTATTTTTATTTCCCCTTAGTGAGAAAATGCAACCCATATAGGGAGGGGATAAAAATATTAAATAAAGTAAAGCAAGGGAAATTATTAAATAAAGTGAAGGGAGTTGATTGGGCCTTTGTGTGGGCAAAGATGCCAAGAGAAGTTATAAAAGCAAGTCGCCATGCATGGAGAGTGCATCTTTTTGTGTATCATAATTTCTGAAAATTGGTATAAGCTTGCATGCTTTCCATTTTTACTCCAAAGGACGAAAACCCTTTGTAGTTTTGCTTTAGAGGACGAAACCCCTCTTTAGCCTAGGAAGAAGAATGAAAACTCTTCTTCCTTTGTGTTTTCCATTGAGTTTTCAAGGTTCTATTTCTGAATTCCAGCAGTGTTGAAGGTCAAAGTTGCAGATTTCTATTTTTTCCAGCTAGGGTTTGAAGGTGGAAGATTGTAGCTGATTTCTACCTTTCATTTCCAGCTCTTCTATAGTGGTGCGACCTATCTTTTGGATGTTTCTGTGTAATCTAGGGCACATTTGGATCAGATCTGATTTTTAGTTTCATAATCAGATTTTTAGAGGCCAAATTCAGCTGGTTTGCATATTTTTTGGGCTTGGGAAACTCCATTTTCAGCTAAGTCTGTAACTGTCATTCTGCAGATTTTATAATAAAATTCGGCCCTCTTATTGGTCCGAAAATTGGTATTTTTCTTAATGTTCTTGCATACATAATTTTTTTGATCTGTTTTGAATAAGATTCGAGTGAATTTACTTTAGTTTTGCGGAGTAACAATTCCAAGAGCAAGTCGCATTTTCCCTAAAAATTCATATCTGCATTAAGTTGTCAAAAATATATTCTATAACTTGCTGTTAGGAATCAGATTTGTGGTTGTTCCATTTAGCATAAATTGTCCCATTGGGGACATCACACATCTGGATACAACCCAAATATGTCATAGATATAACACAATCTGATCTGGATATGACATGTGATAGGAGGCATATGAGATACATTTTCCTGTGGAATCTGTGTCCAGATCTGTATCTGTTACACCAGATATGAATATAGAGGGGTACCATGGCATATTTGGTAACCTAATCCATGGGTTAGCTACAAGCATGAGATTTTTAGAATTAGAGTCGGAGGAATTTTAAAAACAATGAGAATATGGACACTAGAGAATTCTTTCTTACAAATAGGAATTGCTAATTCTTTTGACAATAATTTCCACAAGTAAATTGTTTTGAGAATGAAATAATAGTAATCTTTTGGGCATACAAAAATGTTAGAAAAAGATCCATAGCAATTCTTCTTTGCTGCCACTATAGCAAATGATAGGATAACACCGTCGTATTTTAACATATGATGGTGGACAGGGTCTAAGAACTGTGAAAATGTGATGTATCATCTGACCATGAATATGGTGCTTTCCATCATTGATGATGCCCATTCTACTATAAGTCCTTTGATTTGCCAATTGACTTTAAACTGTCTTTTTGCATCCAGTATATGATTTCAGGCATGGAACCTTTGGTTTAAGGTCTATCTACGAAACTCATATTGATGAGATCTCAGATATTATGAGACAGGCCTCCAGTTTCCATTGAAGTGAAGTTACATCATTCATATCAAGTTATAAACAAAGGTTCTTCTGTAAAAATGATCACAGTTATATATACTTCTTAAAGTAGCAGTCATACATCATAAACGCTAGATATCATGCCTCGAACATTTAGTTTGGATATCATCTTATTTTGGCTACATTGTCTACCATCCAGACAATTTTTCAAACGTTCCTCATACTCGATTATGTCTATATGGCCTCATAAATGGTGCGGGCATTCTACCGGGCAAGGTGTGATTATGTAATTGACACTTGTTTAATCAAGGTTGTCCACAAACAGAAATGGCCAACTACTGTGACAAGACATTTCAATTAACTTACAATAATCTAGCTCTAAATGACATTGACACTCATTTGTAAGAGCCATCTAAAGGACACTGCTTTGAACACAGTTTTAATGTTGTCTTTATTGTATTTAAGATTTCAAAAACTTGGTTTGCAAAAATAAGTTTCAACCTGTATGGATCATTCTAGTCATTAACTCACTTGTAACGTTTTCTCCTATTTAGTGATGTCTTCATACGTGTAATTACACCGAGAGGTGTTCCTACAGTGGTAGGCAAGGAGTGTAATGATGTGCATTGATTGAAAAAACTTTTTATTTGCTGACTAATATTTAATGGTTAAAATAATTTATTTTGTAATGTTTAATAAATAAAATAAATATATGATTATGTATTTATACATGGAAATGGAAATGTAAGTTATTTTAAAAGTGTGAAAGATAACAAGTGTGAATTGGTAAATAATAGTGTGCAAGGATATTACTGCAAGTAAATTCAAGATAATTAGTGCGGGGATATTAATTTTTATTGGAAGATAATTACTGCAGAGTAAATAATAAGTGTGAATGGGTAAGTAACTATAATATTATTATATTGATCTATATTATTTTTAGTTTTTAGATTTTTACTTTTAAATGTATTTTTACTTTTACATGTAAGTAACTATATTTATTTTTAGTGGAAGATAATTAGTGCCGAATAAATAATAAGTGTGAATAAGTGCTATATTATTTTTAGTTTTTAAATGTATTTTTACTTTTATATTAGTTTTTACATTTAGATGTGTTTTATAAATAAAACATATAAATAAATGTTTTATATTTGTAATTAAAATTTAATAAATACAATTCTATATTTAAAAACTAGCATAGATATCTTAAATACATCTATCTAAAATACACCGAGAGATATCAGTTTCAAGGTGCCTATATTGGAATTCTCACATAAGTTAGATAGGCACCTCAAAATCGATATCTCTCGGCGTCTTTTAGATAGATGTATTTAAGATATCTATGCTAGTTTATCCTGCTTCCTTACATGCTACCAGAAGTACTTGACGAATAGACTTTTTTTTTAACCTTTTTGTTGCAGGGATTGGTTGGCAAGGTGTTACTGCACTTAGTGCTGGGGGTGTATTTGCAATATTAATTTGTGGTGCATATTTGGTAAGCCGACTAATTTATCACTTGGCAATCTATGTGTTTTCTGTTTTCAATAGAGAAGGCTTCACTAATTTAAATGTCCCTAGGGTTAGGGGTGAAGAAACTTGTTAATAAAATCAGGTTCTGTTGGCATAATGACCATGAAATTCATTGAGCGCAGTATAAAACCCACACACCCACACACACACACACACACACACTGCTTTAAGACTTGCGGGACTTAGTGTAAAGATTTCATTATCTCTATTCTGCGTTCTCAACTATCACAATAATACTCTTATTATAATCCACAGCACATGGCATGAGTGTGGTTTAGCTTTCAAAAGCCTCAAGATTCTATAAGTTCTATGAGAAGTTGCACAATTATCTACAAAGCACTTTACACTCCCACTGCATGACATATCAATGGCTTAATATAGAATGGCTGGCATGTGTCTGATTGGCACATTCACTATGATGGGCCAAGAAATCATGAACAAGAGTATCTTGTTACACGAGAATGTGTCCATAGTAGTTGCCAATCCTAATGGATGGTTTCTCAATTTCATGCCAAGTTTATTCCTTATGATCATTATGAAGAGTTACAGGAAATTTTTTTTAAGGCAGGCATTTTTGTAACAAGGCGTTTCTTAGAGGAGGAGATTTTACATCCAAATAAAATATTTTTATCTACAGTATTGATGACACATACAATTATTGATTGTTATGTAAACTTGAAGGCATTTAAACAGTACAAAACAATTATTAGAATATCTCAACTGTGAGTACAATTGAAAATCATCACAGACCTGATACTAACTGATTGCCAAAGTAGAACGGGTCTTAACTTCTGAATCATAATCACGGCCAGGGAATAAGAAACACGAACAATAATTAATTCATCTTGGAAAGTTTTCCAAGGCAATGCAGTTTTAGACAGATCTGATAAAAGAATCACCCTTAAACCTTGTCAAGACTTAGTTTGATTTATTTCCTTACTCAAAGCTGGTAGGAGAAAGATGATGTCATCCTGCACTGCTTCTGAGATTGAGTGAAACAATTTATAGGGGTCAAAGCTGCTCCAAGAATGATAACAGGGCCGAGAAACTACTAAGTTTGCCTTGTCTAAAATCATGCCATAACTAACCGCTCTCCACTTAGACCTTACTTTCAGCATATAATGTATCATTGTGGCAGTCTACTGCTGTTATGAACCAAAATTGGTCGCTGCTATTAAACTGACTGAAGAGGGCCTATAACGTTAAAATAATAGAAATACTAAAATCTGACCTCGAAACTAAAACTTGCAGCTGAAATTGTTACCTATGCAAATATTGGATTGTGACATCTTTAGAAAGAATGCAAATGTACAGGTGAAACTTTGTCTGTAAATTCTGAAACTGACCGATCTGTAGCTAACAGAAAACATGGGCTGCATCCTATTGGTAAAACATGCTGGAAACAGAAGATAGGAAAGAGCAGTATGGATGCTGCACTCCACTAGAGATTCCGTCTTTCAGACTGGCAAAGAGGAAAGAGTACAGAAAATGTAACTTGAGATCACATTAGGGGCAAAATCCTTTTTTTTAGACTTCACCATGAGACAATCTATTTCTTTCTATGTACCAAATCCTACCAAACAACTTGGATACATTGATGAAAAGGTCGAGTAGATTTAGTCACAGTCCATCAACCACAAAAGTGGCATCATTATTGACATCCTAGCATTATCCCCTTTCTCGAATTGCTTTCCTCAAAGCAGTTGTAGGGATTTCTTTACCTCTATATGGTGGCATCCTGCAAGGCAAGTCTTGAAATCTATGCTTAGCAATCATTTTCTGCAAAAATCAGTTTCTTTGTGCTAGAATGCAGCTCTCTAACAAAGATCAATTGATTCCCTTCTACGGCTTTCAGGTACAACTTGTCAAGGTTGGGGCTTAACACATCCGAGAGCTTGTAAATCAAATGTTTTTAAGTACTTCATTTGCATGTTTCCAGTTCCAAATCCAACCATAACAAAATCAGCTTGGACCATAAGATTACAGATAACCACATGTCTCTATCGATTATTTCAGCTTCTCAATAATGCCCACAATTTATCAGCACTAATGTAGTGCATGTGGTTATTATACTGAGGAAATCAGTCATTTGCCTTCCATCGAAAACAATAAGGGTTTGAGATCCCAAATATTCAAATTACAATGCCAAGCCATACTCATACTCCAAGATATATCCTTGGAATTCCAACAACAAATTAAAGAAGAAAGAGAGCATATCTGCAATTTATCCATCCGATGATTGCAAGTGAAGGATCTTTTCAATCTGTTTCCGCTTCTCTGGAGGCCATGTCAAAGGTAAAGGGCCAAAGTTGATCAAGATTATTATGATCCAAAGCCCAGTTAGCTAAAGCATCTGCCACCTTGTTCGATCTCTAGGAACATGTTGATATATGATGGTCTGAAATTGTCTAGCAATAACCTTAATATTATCTGAATCTGGCGATTAGCCAATTATTGGATCTATGTTGCTCTTGAGCTGACAGAAGGTTGACAATAACCTTAGAATCAGATTCAACTATAATTCTAAGACATCCCAATTTAGTTGCCTCTAGGAGAGCTCGCTGAATTGCCAAGATTTCAGCCACATTATTAGTAAAGTGCCCCAATTGATGAGCAAAGAAGAAAAGGGGAGTACCCAAAGAATCATGAGCTATCCCTCCAATACTAGTTGGACCGGATTGCCTCTTGCTGCTCCATCAGTATTTAGTTTAACAAAGTCAAACGGGGTGGTTTCCATTTTCTCAAACAGAGGGCACCGATAGTCTAGTACATGACCTAGTCTTTAATTTGCTTTCCTCCAAATTGAGTTTTTGAAGTAAATCTTTCCATTTTCCAAGTAAGGGGAGGGATTTTCATATTATGCTCAATAGTTTCCACTATATTACTTCGAGTTAATTCCTTGACATAACAAATGTCTCTATTTTCAGATTTGAAGATGTCTATTTCTTTCTTTCCATACATTCCACAACATAAGAGAAAGAGCAATCCAGATTCCTTTGCTAAGGTCCTGAGTATCAAGAAACTGTGTGTTTCCAAACTCTAACTATTTCCACAAGATTCATAGAAGAGTTCCAATTGATGGATAGCCAATCAGCCAAAATATTCCATAGAGACATAACAAAAGGGCATTGAAGAAAAAGGTGGATTAGAGTTTCATCTGCTTCTTTGCATAGAGGGCACCAAAAGGGTCCAACCATCCCTCTTTTCATCAAATTGTCTCAGTAAGAATCCTCTTGTATAATAAAAGCCAAATAAAGAATCTAACTTTAGGCCACAAAGCAAGATGCCAGAGATCAGCAAAAATATCCTTCCAAGGATGTGGTTGAGTACCTATCAAAGTACTATATCCTTCAACTACAGAGTAAATCCCTTCCGAAGATTTTCCCCAAGCAAGGGAATCAATTTCGGAGGAAGTAGGAAGGATTCTGTTTTGAAGGAGAGTTTGAAAAATTGAATTTGGCCCATAGACAAGTTGGTTTGCCACAGAGATGGAGAGATCCACTCAAGTCCCCGAGAAGATGATTGTAATATAATGGATCACCTTTTCCTTTCCTTTACTATGAAGAGTATTCATAATATTTCTAAAATCCGATATTGCTCAATCAAAGGTGGGTGGCCATCCCACGAATCAGTCCAAAAGTTAGCCTGATCACCTTTCCCAATTTTCCAAAAAAATGTTTTTAATAATTTCTTCACCAATTTTGAGGACCGATAGAATGGAGATCCCCGAGAAGGTAAAGAATGTCGTATCAACTCTTGCGGCATCATTCCTTCCGCATATTTTGCTCTAATATTGATGGCCCATAGATGATATGGATTTTGCAACAATCTCCAATATAACTTTGTAGCTAAAGCCTTATTATTCAGCACACTGGATCTAAAACCCAATCCCCCCTCTTTCTTTGGCAAACATAATGTTTTCCATTTCACAAGATGCCATTTCCTAACCTGTTGAGTTCCTGTCCATAAGAATTTTTGGCTGATGGAATCCAAGCTGATGTAAAACTTTCGCAGGAATATTCAAAAGGGAAGAAAAATAGATAGGGATAGCCTGTAAAACAACTTTAATCAAAGTAATACGTCCCCATAAGTTAACCATCTATGAGTCCATTTACTAAATTTCTGAAGAATCTTTGTGGGTAGCCAAGTCCAATCAGTTAATCTTTTAGAATCCAATGGGATACCCAAGTATTTTAGAGGTAATGATCCCTTTTGAAATCCTAATTTTGCCAAAATATCTTGCTCCAACCTAGGTGAGCAATGGAAGAAAATGATTTTTGACTTTTGCTTGTTTATATCTTGACTGTGGCCTTTGAAAAGAGCTCCAAGTTGTTGTGGATTTGGTTAGCTTCTTTTAAAGATGCTTCTCCCATAATGGAGGAATCATCTACAAACTAGAAGATGAGACAAAGGATCCACCTGTCTAGCCAATTTGATACCCTTCAACTTCTTCTGGGTTCTCGTCCTGGAGAACAATCTGCCAAAAGATTCAACAACTATTATGAAAAGAAATGGAGATAAGGGATCTCCCTGCCTTATACCTCGAGAACTCGAGAAAAAATCTAGCCATAGGAGACTCCATTAATCCAAAATTGAATAAGAAATGAAGAAATACAAGCTTGTATCCACTGAACCCAAAGGGGGAAAACCAAACCTCAACAGGATTTCAGTGAGGAGAGACCAATTCACCCTATCATATGCTTTAGACAAATCCAGTCTCAAAAACATAGCTGGTTTTTTTTTGAATTTCCATGGAATGGAGGACTTCCTGAGCCAAACAATATCATCATAGATTTGTCTATGAGGTACAAATCCCCCTTGTTCGGAGATATTACTTTATGAATGATGGTCTTCACCTTTCAGCTATGACTTTGGTAATTATTTTATAGAGCACGTTGCATAAAGCAATGGGACGATATTCTGCAAGGGTAGAGGCCTCTTCTTTCTTGGGAATCAAAGCAATATAAGTTTGATTGATGACTTTTAGGACAGTCTTCCTTTGTCTGCATTCTTCCACCACTTCCAAAAGATCATTTTTGATAATGTCCCAAGAATTCTGATAAAATTCTATAGGAATCCATCCGGTCTGGTGTTTTCCTTTTTCATAGCCCACACAACTGTTTGGAGTTCCTTCTCTGAAACCGGCTGCAAAAGAAAATTATTGTCCTCCTCTCTAATCAAGGTTGGAATGATATTAAGCAATTGTTGTTGAGCATTTCCATCCAGATTAGTAGCAACAAAGATCCCAGAAAAGTATTGAATTGCTAATTGTTGAATATCTTCCTGCGTATTGGCCTGAGTTCCATCCCCTTTATCCAAGTAAGCAATATGATTATGAGAACGGTGAGCTAAGAGAGACTTATGGAAAAAAGAGTGTTTTTATCTCCCTCTTTCAACCATTTAATTCTGGATTTTGTTTCTAGAAAATTTCTTCTCTTAATTCCCATTCTATCAACTCCTGCTTAAGGGAGATTTCCTTTGTTTGCAGTTCTTTAGAGTACCCTTGCATTCTCACTTGATGGCTCACTTCCTGTAAAGATTCTAAGATTTCACATTTTTTCCCATGAACATTCCCAAAATCAGATTTATTCCACTGCCTCAATTGATTAGTAATATGTTGCATCCTTCTAGTGAAACAAAACATTTTGGTACCATACCTGGGTTGACCCTCCTCCCACCATTTCTTAATTAAAGAGGAAGTTGTTCATCTCTTAACCACATCAATTGGAATCTGAAAGGAGCTTTGAAAGGTTTTGATTTGCCCATTTCCAACAAAACCGGCCAATGGTCGATCCTGAATTTTCTAAAACATTAGCAACCGGAATAATACTTCTCTCTAACCACTCTTCTGAAATTAAAAATCTATCCAACCTTTCCAAGATACAATTCTCTCCCACTCTTTTGTTGGACCATGTCATTAGTCCATTTTGGGTTTGAATATCAATCAAATTCATCTTTTGAATAAAATCCAACATGTTAGTAGAAGAGGCATCAAGAGCAAGAATTCCCTCCCTGTTTTTCATGAGAGAATAAGACAGTATTAAAATCTCCCCCTATAATGACAGGTATTCCATAGTGGGTTGCAACAATATTATAAATAATCTTCCACTGGGCTTTTTTTGCTTCCACCTGAACCGGGGCATAGATGTTCAATAATAAGGCAATGTGATTGTCAGGCCCATATCTAACCACCATATAGAGAACACCATGATGTCCTCCACTATCTATACATTGAATTTGTTGAGGATCCCAGATGCATGCCATGCCTCCAGAAGCTCCTTGTGAGCTTAAAGACATCACTTGTAGTTTTTTCTGAATATTAGGAGTCACTGCTGCCATAAACTCTATAGATGCTTTAGTTTCCTGGAGAAATATCATTTGAGGATGATGTTGATTCAATATACGTTTAATTTCACTAATCTTAGAAGGGCTACCTCTTAGCCCTCAAACATTCCATGTGATCAACTTCATTGGGGATTTGTTCAAAAATTGTAGCCAAATCCCTACTTTACCAGTTACATTAATTGTTGCCTGCTTTTTGCAAACGAAGTTGATTGGACTTTCTTCCTGCTTTCAAAGTAGAGTCCACTCGCAACTTTTTTACTTTTCTTGTTGAACTCTGTGGGGTCTCTCTCCAGAAGGGGTTCCACATCAGGTGGCATCTCTCCGCAGATGAAGGCAATAAAGGTACAACATGATTTTGACCATTTCCCAATTCTTCCTTCCTATGCTCCTCTATGAGTTTGTGTTTCCTTTGGTAACTTTTCAAGTCTCCCGAATGTTCTGAGTGTACCACCAAAGCTTTAGATATTGATTGAGGAAGAGGATTATCCTGACCATGTTGTGGGGGTAACATCTTGAGTTTCAGGAACTTGGGTTTCCTGCTCCTCTTCCATATCTGCCTCTATTTCTTCTGATTGAAGAGCTGCAAATCTATTTGTGTTGTGTTGCTGGGTTTTTCCTGTGTTTTTTTCTTTAACTGTCTTTCTTTTTGGTGGGACAATAAAGTCATCAGAGCTATGTTGTTCCTGATTTTGTTCCTTCATCCGTTGAGGACAATCTTTAACGAGATGACCATATTCATGACAAAATCGACATCTAAATGGAATGTTCTCATAATCAATCTGTTGTTCCCATTTATCTTCTCCAACTTCCAACATAATTTTAGCAGGCAAAGGTTGATTCATGTCCATGTATACACACATCCGAGCATAAACCATTTGCTCCATTTTTATTGAAGAATCCAGCTGCTCTAATATATTTGCCTATGGAATTTCAATATGTCTGGAAAATCATTGGATTCCAAAATTCTGTGGGCAATCCAAAAAGTCTAATCCAGACAGGAACAACAGATGGGAGTTCCTCTTCAGCTTTGAAAAGGGGTTGCCATGGTTTCATAAACAAACCCGCTCGCCCAAAAAACCATGGTCCCCCTTGAAAGATATATTCCTTTTCAACATAATTAGCAAAAACAACCAAGAAGTAACTGTTGGGGTAGACAGAGACAAGTATACTCACCTTGAATATTCCACATTTTCGGGCCCACTCCTTAAAAGCATACAAAGATGGTTTGAATCCCTAGAAAATGAACTATAAGGGCACATTCCTCTAGCTCCCGAATATTGGATTGAACATCTGATGCTGCAATTTTTATCACCGGAGTACCATCCGCAGCTTTCATACATCCTGCTGGAGTTTTCCTGGGATCTTTTTTTACTAATCGGGTTGGATGTCTTGCATCAGACATGGAGGCAAAATCACGATCACTAGGACCTCTCTCATGGCATCTCGAAAGGACATGCGTGAGGGTTCTCCTTTCTCAAAAGACCGAGCCATAGAGGGACTCATCCCTTCAAACGTCGTCGATCCTTCTGCCTCGAAGGGCCCACACATAAATATTAGAACTACAAATTTAATATACGAAAAAGAGGCCACGATAGGGTATATTGGATATGATTTCCTCAGTCAAACCATCAGTCACGATCCTCACATCACTATTTTATTAATTTGAAAACATAAACTACGATGATTTTCCTCACTTATGCAAGTCACCATTTTCATATAAAATTCAGATCTGCATTGAAATATTTTATAAATTCCTTGAAAATTACCAGTTGACACTTGACCCTATCGTTCGGACCAATAACGCTATTCCTTATGGGGAAACTTTACCGTATTAGTGCTGAATTACAACCTATGTTAAACTGGCTAAAAAGCGGTAATAACTTTAAAAGGACAGGGGACTGAAATTTTAACTTAAAGCTGAAAATATTAGTGGAAACTTAATAAATTTGCACATATTCGGCTGATAGATGTTAAAAAATGGAACTTACAAAACATAAGACTACCAATTTTTGAGACGGTTTGATCAACAACTCAAGCCAACTCCAAGAGCCTTGTGGATGCTGAACTTAGCTAGTTGGTCTTTCAGCCTGTGGACAGGCTACAAGCTGAATGTACACATAATTTATAAATATTTGTCATAGGTATTTTCTCAGTCCACATGACTTTATCTACTCGAGTCTCCTGATTGCATAAAAACTCAACAAGTTGAGCTGTATTTTGCCTGCCTGGTTCTTGAGCACTTTGCATTGTGTTTGGCCTATCTTGTCATTATTCAGCCTTATGTAAATTATTAATCCTCAATGAAGAGTGTATTCATATAGTTTTGGAAGATCCTTTTCTTTTATTATTTTTGTGCTAAGGCGTTCACCCAATGGCCTAATGACCCCATTTTATTGAGGTGTCCTCTTCCTTGAGGCGTGACAAACCCTTTTTCCAGAGGCATGTCTACATTTTGAGTTGTGCTGCCTTCTTTCCCTAAATGTGTCCTCATATTAATTCTTGGTAGATTTTGTTAGTAGATCTGTGGCGTCAAATTTTGGAAGACCAAGTACATGGGCCTAACAGACTGCATTCACTATGTTTATACAAACCCCTAACTTGTGTCTAGTGTATATTCTCTGCCACATCCATACACACACATTTCCAATAGTAGACACACATTTTGCTTTAAAGTGGTTACCTAAGAAACACTACCAAGGGTCTTTTATGCCCCCTTAAGTGTCACTTTTATTGCATGGAGGGGGTTTGTAGTGGACTATCTATTACATTTTTATCGTAATACTTTTATGGTGTAAAATATAAACAAAACATGTGTCTTTTCTTCGTGTGTTGTCTGGGCTTGTCTTACTTTTTGTATCTTTTTATTGTATTAAAAAAATAGTATTAGGGATGGTTGAAGTAGCCCATTAGTTATAACCAAGGATCCCAATTTTCCCCAAATGCTCGCACAAGGGCTATATCACTAAAGACAAAAACAAATGAATTCCAGCTCAAACTTATGTAGGAAATGACAAGCATATTTCAATAACTTCCATGTCAACATCAACAAAACACATCTGTTGCTGCTTCCATCCTTGTTACCCAACGTAATTCAAGTTGGACACTAAGATATCCAGTCCTCATTTTGATGGCACAATCAATGGGGATAATTTGAATGCTTGGATTCGTAGTAAAGAGAAAAGCTACTGGCACATTAGCTTTATCTTTGTATGGCATCTAACTACTTGGTTCAGCAATATATAGGACACCGATGAGGTCCTTCATATCAAAGTTGTTCAGGTTGTTTTGTCTCTATGAAGTTAGAGCTTTCACCTTCACATTTTTGGAGCATGCATTCAAACTTGTTTAGGTTGTTTTCTCTTGTGCACAAGTTAGTGTTTTTCTCCATTACTTCTTTGGAGCATGCACTTCAAATTTATTTGAGGGTGGAAGCCAAGCACTTAAAGGGACCTTTGAAGCCAGCATATCTTTTTGTTTCAAAAGAATAGCACATCCTCTACTCCTGCCAATTCTTCTAACCCTCCCTTGACCAATGGGATTTTTTTCAGGAAATAACTCCACAAAGTCTTAGAGGAATTTTTCTCTTATCACAAGATAAGTTTCTAATTCTCAGCTTATCCTATGCCAACAATTGGGAAACTCCTTTACTGATAACTTCCAAGTCAAAGACAGTTTAGTGGCGCTGATCTTTGCCACAAAAATAACCTGATTTCATAAAAGATGGTGGTCAAACTTCCTTGTTAGCTACAATGCATTTGCACTTGTAATATCAATCTAGGATTTAATCTAATTAAGATAAATACTAGTGTAAAGATGATCTAGAGTTTGAAATACCTAAATACGGTAAATACACTGATCTTAGAAATATGTAATGATCATATTCGGATATAATTATGAACAAGTTCTAGAAAACTGATAAATGAAAGTACAGGTTAGGATTAGGAACGTATTCACCCAAAATAGAATAATATGAAGTGATAGTGATTTGAATCTGGAGAAATAAGTTGTATAGAGTGTCGTAAATGTGCTTGTAAAAGTTGGAGTGATGAAACTGAGTGGTGGTCAGGTTCAACTGAATGGGGCAAAAAGTTAAAACCTCTATGCATTTCTGCCCTCCTTGTGTCATGTCCCTTTTTTCCTCCTTCAAAGATAATTATGGAGTTTCAGCTATTCCTATCCTTGGTCGAGTTGAAGAAATCATGAAGGAAATATCAAATATGTCTTTTATTATTTTTAAGGCATGATTAGAGGAAAAGTATGGGTCGGCCATGGTGGGGAAAAGTAACATGGAAGGTCATGAGGCATATGAAAAGTCATGCCTTTTCAATTTTGGCACCAAGACTCTAAATTAGTATAAATAAGGAAGGAGTGGTTCATTTAGAGTTATGAACTTGCATTGTAATTTTCGAAATTTGAGAGAGTACTCTCATTTCTTGCCAAGTGGGACGAAAACCCCATTTGAGGTCTTGTGAGGGACGAAAACCTCTCACATTGGACTTTAAATAATTTGTAATTCATTGAATGATATTAATTTTGAAGTTGTATTTATCAAATCTGGTTTAATACTATTATTTCCCAGAAGTGCGACTTGCATGTGCATGGAAATCCAATTGTTTAAAGCAAATAAATTTATTTGAATAAATCACTCAAATCAAATCGATTTGGGCCATGGAAGCATTCTAAATAATTAAAAGCCCATTCTATATTATTTGTTGATGATTTCGTGAGTTTGGGCTATTATTTTGAAATAATTACTCTGCTGCCATTTAATTTCAGTCTGCTGAAATTGTATATCAAATTTGCAAAAATTATATAACCCATATAAAAGGGGAACATTGCACCTTGGGCGGTTCTGCCCTCTACTATTCTGACCGGGATATGGAATTTGACACTTGAGAACTCGTCTCGGGTTTAGGATCTATGTTCGGATGTTTGCGATCTCACTTCTACAAGGATATGACGTCTTCTTTGTGAAAACCGTAGTTCTCTCTTGAAAACTGAAAAAGAGGTTAGTCCAATTGGGTTGGACTAACCTCACCCTACACCTAGTGGTGTGATAATTACTGCACTATGTATTGATACTCCGAAGAGGGATCAAGTCACATCTAGTTATCCTTCAATGAATGTGTGTGAATTTACAATAAACACTATGTTGGCAAGATCCTAATACAGCCTTCGACAACTGGAAATGACCTTTGGTGTAAAGTGTAGCTTGTAATAGTGATCTAGGGCATCCGCGCAAGATGTATTCAAACTTTTTAGCTTGCTAGTGTGATTCAAGGAGTGATATTACAATGATAGTTCTTCTCTTGCGTGATTTGTTGTAATCCCTAGATACCCAATGACGTGAGAGATGAACCCTTCAAATGGGTAAGGTGATTGTGCTTTATATTTGACATGTGCGAAAGGTTTTCTTGCTCAATTGACCCTAAGCCGATGTGGGTAATTTGTGCATTTGAAAAAGCAATCGTTGGAAGTGTTTAGAGAAAGAACATTGGCTAGGGTTAGAAGCGTCGTTGTTTATGCCCCTGTTGACGATTATGCTCCGACTTAGTACAAGACCTAATCTGAAAGTAGAGAATATTGGATAGAAGTCAGAGAATGTGTTTTGTATATATCACAAAGGTTTTTAATGAGAAAAAGTTAAGTTTAAAAGTGTAACCTAGGGGCTATGGAGTATTAAACTGATAGAGATGAGTGTAAGAATAAGTCAATTAATCGTATAAATGGGAATAGGCTAGGATACATGCCAAAGGATTATTGCCAAGTGCCATTGGTCCCCAAGATGTGAGAGGCGAGCCCCTTCCAATGGGTAAGGTGATTGTGCTTTATATTTGACAAGTGCGAAAGGCTTTCCGCTCAATTGACCCTAAGCCAACATGGGTAATTTGTGCATTTGAAAAGGCAGCCGTTGGAAGTGTTTAGAGCAAAAACGTTGGCTAGGGTCGAAACGTCAGCCATTTACACCCTTGTTGGACGATTCTACTCTAGCTTAGTACATGACCTAATTTGAAAGCGGAGAAAGTTGGATAGAAGTCACAGAATGTGTTTTGTATATATCAAAAAGGTTTCAAATGAGTAAAAGTTGAGTGTCAAGTCTGACCCGGTGGCTATGGAGCACTAAACAAATAGAGATGCGCGTAGGAATAAGTTAATTAAGTGTATAAATGGGAATAGGCTAGGATACATGCCAAACGATTATTACTAAATGCCATTGGTCCAAATTTAGGGTACTATAGTACCCATTCCAATTAGGATGGGTCAAAAGTAGGTACAAGCCACAATTTTGTCTTGCAAGCATTCTGCGTCATTTTATGTTGAGCTGCTATAGGACATTTCACTATGATAACACTCTAAGCTTGATTATTGTATGATTTTGGAGAACCCTATGAACATGATGCAAAGTTGTCTTGTATGGTTTTCACAAGGCCTACCGATTGCAAAAGGAAGATAAAGCGTATAAATTCATTTCTTCTTTTGTTAATCCTTCGCCTTCGGTAGGCAAATAATAAATAGGTCAATTTCAAAAGTTTATTCATATCATTTGGGAAGCTAAGGAAGAAAATGTTGACAAAGTCCCACCCTTAGCAATCAAATCTCTTTAAGATGCATATTCTTATGTTTTTAATGAACCCCTCGCATGCAGTCATTCAGCATACTTGCTGATTTTGTGCCATGTGCTCAATTGCCCAATCAACCACCTTACCATGGTATACCTATCAAGTGTTTTGAGATAGACTGCTAAGTCAATGAGTTGCTCAAAGGCAAGATCCATCCCAACACTTTTCCTTGTTGCTGTATTGCTTCATTTGTTTCAAGAAGGAGCATCATGAGTGGCGATTATGCAAAAATTATTGTGTCCCGAATAAAATCATCATGAAGAACGACTACCTCCTTCCCAAGATTGATGACCTTATGGAATGGCTTCAGGGGTGTCAAATACTACACTAAGATTGACTTGGCTTCAGAGTTATCATGTCCACATGGAACCCTTGTGGTGTCTAAAAGACAACCTTTAAGATGAAGTTTGGATCTGATTGGATGGTCATGCTCTTTGGCCTCACTAGTGCATCCACCATAGTCATGCACATTGTCAATGACATTTTTTTCCCTGTCTTGGCAATTTTGATGCCATTCTATCAAAATGGCATCTTGGTCTATTGTAAGACCTGGGAGAACACCTGGTCCATGTGTAGACAGTTTTGAATCTACTTTGCCAACATCAACTCCAAGCCAAGATGAAGTACTTTAGACAAACTTAAGTCAACTACTTCACCTTCCTTTTGATAAACGTGGAGTACATGCGGATCTAGATGAAGTTACAATCCTTTACAAGTGGCCTTCTTCATTTTGTATTTCAGATCATAAATGTTTTCTAATGGGTATGAACTTCTGCAAAATGCTCATTATAATCACACATGATACCTACCCCTTTAACTAGGTTGTTAATTAAAGAACTCTTACATGGAGTCCATAGTCTGTCTGAGCATATAGCTCCTTACAAGATGCTCTTTGCTTTGCTCTCACCAATTTGCAGCAACCATGTGAGATGAGATTGATGCCCCCAATATGCCATTTGCACATTTTTTAAAGCAGGACATCCAATGGCCTACCATTTAGAAGCCGTCTCACAAGACAAGCTTAATTATAGTACCTACAATACTAGATCAGTGGCTTCATTATCTTCTTGATGAGAGGATAATCTTGCACATCAATCACTAAACTAATATGTTCTTGAATTTTCAGTCTAAGATTCGGAATCACTGGCTTTTGAAATGGGCATCTTTGCGTTCAAAATTCTCATTTGACAATTAAAGTATATGAAGGATGTCGCCTACAAAGTGGCAAACCTTTTTAACCACCCTTCACAAGTTCTGTATTGGTTCATCATAGATGTGCAACCTATGTTGATACGAAGGACCTTTACTTCATCGATCCGCATTTTGGTCCAACTGTTTCTGCTTTGTAACAACCCTTTGTGGTCGATTTGGCACTTTGCTTTGTTATAGCTTGAGGGATTGGGTTGTTGTATAAGGTCACTCAGCTCTGTGTGCCAGCCGGGTCCAGCTGGCCAACTTCTACTAGAATGGGTTAATTCGCCTCTTACGGTGGGCGTTTGGCTTGTAGAAAACATTATATCATTTCACTGCTACTTCCATTGCCCTTATATGTGTAAGCAGGTTTAGGGTTTAATCTGGAAGTTTTTATTAGTCTAAGCCTTCCAATCAGAATCTTGGATCATATTAGTCATTGTCAACACCTTCATTGCCATGGGCTAAGTCCCTAGGTTCGAGTTCGAGTTCATGTTTGACAAGGATAAAGTTCAGTTCAAGTTTTCCAATGAATAAAGTTCGAAAATTTTGAACAATAGAGTTTTATTTTGATCAAATTTTAATATTCTAAAAATACATTCATAAATATGTCAGAGGGACAGTGGAGAGAGCTTTCAGACGTTGTTTTCAGTCATTATATGTATATACACAGTGCACACACATTTATAAAATAATGCAAAAGCATGTCAAAAAATTTCCATGTAAAAATAATGACTAGAGTTCGAGTTGAATTTTGATGAGGGTTTCAGTGAACTATTAACTTTACCCATAAAGTAAAGCATACCTTGTGACATAGGCCATGGGAATCCATTTGCATGGAATCATTAGTGATCTGCCCTATACTTAACACCAATATGATTGCATCTTTTTGTTGTTTGTCAATTCTCCAAGATGGTCATTTTCATTCCATGCACCAAGTCAAGAGATGCTTCAAAGGCTACAGATTTATTCTTCAAGCATGTATGGAGCAGTCTCAGCTTGCCACTCGCTATCACTGTGGAAACTATTTGGTTGTCGATTCCGCATCTCTACTTCATTTCATCTCCATGGTGAGATTCTGAATTGCACCTTAGTCCACGCTCTTTGCATCTATCCTAGACTGCATGGATATGGGTACGGGAATAGGTACGGTACACTTTTGGGTACGTTTTATATATATATATATATATATATATATATATATATGCATATGCATATAAAATTATAAATTTAAAGAAACATTTGCATACTTATTGAAATTTAATACTCATACAACTTAAAATCATTCATAGAACATGAAAACAAATTTCCAATACTTTGAGAATTGAGACTTGAGTTTGTATTGATTCATAATGTTCAAAACATAATAGTTAATAACATAGACTGTATTCTAGATTTGAGAATTCATTATTAATGCCTTAAGCTTGAGTTAGACGTATCATTGGACATTAAAAAAACATTTGAAGTCATGAAATATTTTAATTCCTTTCTCAAACCAAAGGAGGGCAGAACAACCTCTTGTCAAGGCAAGGATCTTGTCATTATATTTCTGATTCGACGAAATCGATTTGTAGGCTTGGCATCTAATGTCAAATGAAGAGAAGATAGACTGCCCAACCACCAAGTGCTTCACTTGTTCCCATGCCTTCCAAATTGACTGAAGAATAAAGGACCCATGAGGAGCAACAAGAAAGCCCCCAAATAGTAAGTCAACCAAATGAAGTCCTTTTCATCTCTCTCGACCCTTCAGAGCCTATTGGCAATATTGAATCTCACACAAACTTTCCAAAGTTCAATTCCAATCAAAGCCCTCATGTTTTATTTATTTTTTTGCACTTTAAAAAAAAAAAAAAAAACAGTGGGTACTCTTTTTATTTTTATTTTTGCACTTAAAAAAATGAAAAAAGCGTGGGTACGTACCCATCCGTACTCGCTGGCGTACCCAGGCTTGTGGGTACGTATCCACAGCTGTACCAGGCGTATGCGTGCCCGTACCCAAAACGTACCCACTGAGTACGAGGGGGTCTAGGCGTTTCCATGCAGTCTAGGTAGAATAAGCAATGGGAAAGCAATCTACATATTCTTTAGCATAGCTACACTTAGGCTACACATGTCCGTATGAGGCATTCACCTTTAATAAAAGTTTACTATAGCTTCCAGCCCTTGGCGTCTTACAAGATTTCAATGGTTCTTCCAACTATGGATATGTCCCTCGATCGAAGTTGCAGTATAAAGGATCTTCCTTTGTGCAAAATTTGGTCAGCCTTGATACCAAAATTCAGGAAATTCTACAACGGACTCAAGTCAAGTTCAAGGCACTCCATGATCATCATCAAGTCCTCATTCTATTCAAGTTGCAGTTCATATATGGCTTGATTTCGATAAGAAAAGGTTCCACTACAAGAAACATCAGGAGTTGAAGCTTAGTATATACTAGCCATATACCATTATCCAAGCAATTGGCCCCTACACTTTATGTTATCATCTAATGTTGCCGATGTGAACTAGTTCAAGTTGTATGAGCCATTTTTCTTGGCCGAGGAGGCTTTCAACACTCATCTTGAGCTGCTATTCCAGATTTTTAACCACCTTTGGCCTAGGGTACAGTACTTTTATGCACTGAGACACGCACCACTCAATTGAAGCAAACTACTACCTACCATGTCGGCTAAAAAGGCACCTTGCTGACACAAGCCAAATGGTTCTCCCAAACTGCATTTGAGGAAATATTTTTGCATTTACAACATTAGTTGTGGAAAATTTCTCCAAGCAGGGAGGAAATTGTGAAACTGAGCTGAATGCACACTCATAATTTGATAACATCTGCTGTAGATATATTCCATTTCCATAAGTCTCAGTCCACTCAAGTCTTCTAATTGCATGAAAACTAAACTAGTCGAGGTGTAGTTTGCATACCCTGCTCTTGAACATTGCATTGTGCTTGGTCTTCTTCTCGCCAACACTCCACCTTCCTTACATTAACTTAATCTCTAATAAAGAATGTTCTGGAGGTCACCCCTGATTTCATCCCAAATCTGTGACTACCCTATCCGAAATTTTTTCGTACTTTTAAAATAATGGGTCGTTTTGTGTTTTTATTGCCTGAAAGTTCTTGTATTGTGTCAAGATAATCCCAAAGAGCCATATTAGCCTTTTTCGCCAAATACCCAGATGCCCAAAATTGTTTTATTCTGTCGTCGGGATTTGTCTGCGGAAAATTTGTATTTAATTATTTTGAGCCCCGTATGAGGCTATTTGCGCTCTGTTTTAACTCTATTATGAGCGAATATGTTATTATTCCTATGTGCCAAAAGGATTTTAACTTATTTTAAGTTTTGGGCTTTATTTGTAACTTTTGGCAATTTTTCGTGTTTTTGTGGTGTCCTGTTTCGTTTTCTGTGAAATTTCTCTGGAGCAATTCCTTTGCCGGGTAAGCCCGATTTTTGGCCTGAGAGCTGGAAAACATATACGCACATTATGCCGGAGGAAGTGTCATCGGAGGTTTGGATCACTGGAAAAAAGCGAAGTCGTGCGCGGAAAAGCCCCTATGGGGATGGGCGCATTTTTGGAAAACAAAGGATTTAAGCTGCGATGGGAAAAATATAAGCCGCAGGCAGGGTGGGAATTTTATACCTGCCTGGCAGGGTACTTTTTCCCGTGTTATAAAAGTCACTTAAGCTGCAGTGGGAAAAATAGAGGCTGCAGGCAGGTGGGAATTTATTGCCTGCCTTGCAGGGTAAAAATTCCCATGATATAATAAAAGGAAAGTGACTTAAGTGAAATCATGGGATTTTAGTGCCTGCCTTGCAGGGTAAATAATCCCATTGTCAAAGTCAAATCACTTAAGTGGATCACGGGATTTTGGTGCCTGCCTTGCAGGGTAAAGAATCCCATTATGAAAAATTCTTAAAAATAGAATTACATGTGCAAAAAAGTGCGCCCCCTTTGGTGAGAGAATAAAAGCCTTAAATTGATTATTTTAATTAATCTATTCTCTCAAAAAGTGCGCCCAAGCTTGGAGGAAGTCAACAAGTCAAAGTTGGAATAAAAGAAAGGTTTAAAAGCATTAAAATTAATTTATTTAATGGCTGCCCTCTTCCTCTCAAAAAGTGCGCCCCATTTGGGTATTATTTAATGTTTTTTAAAGCATTAAAACATTAAATTAATTTCTATTTTCAGTGGCTATGGTCAAAGCACACTGTGAAGCTTAAGTGAAGTGATGTGTGAAGGATTAAATTGGATTAATTTAATTTATTGGATGGCTGTCCTTAAACATGCTATTTTTAAAAGAGAAAACATGATTTTTAATTAATTAATTGCCTTTAATTGTTAGGGCAATTATTAATTATAGAATTGTGAAGGTTATATAAGCATGGGCAGCCATATGGGTGAATTATTCAAATCACAGGTAAAGAATTGCAGCCAAGAGGAAAAAGTGCGCCCCATTTGAAGAAGGATTTTGCTCAGGCAAGGTGGAAACAAGGCATTTGAAGAAGGATTTTGCTCAGGCAAGGTGACAACAAGGCTAAAAGCTTCCAGATTTGGCGCATGCTTTGAAGAAAGTTGATCTTTGTCTGCATAATTGTTTGCACATGTGTTATAGGAGCTCAGGAATTCATTACAGGTGCTTTATAAAGGAAAATGAGCTTTTATCAATGTCCAATACATTGCATATATCCTCCGAACTGCACCAGTATTGAAGAATTCCAGTCAAATAAGAAGAAAAAGACATATTCAGACAAAGATAGACAAAGCTATGGCGAAGAAAGATGAAAAAGAAAGCACAACGGAGTCATGCATCACTTCTAAATTTGTAGATATTGGAAACATGGATCTAGGCTCGGAACCTCTTGCTAAATTGATAGACAGATCCAGAGCAGGAAAGACTTCACTCATGCATGCAGGAGAAATTTCACTCATGCGTGCAGATTAAAAGCAGTGGAATTATTTGAGCTGCAGCTTTTCCATCCACAGCCCAGTTGCCAGAATTTGTTATGCAGTGCAGATCCATAGTGCAGATCCATATGCGCAGTGCAGATCCATATCCAGATGCAAATGTTGATGCAAATCCATATGTAGATCCAGATCCAGATCTCATAGTTGCAAAAGCTTCCGGCACAAAGGCTTCATCCTCTTGTTTTGAATGCAGCCCATGAAGAAGACAGTGCGTGGAAAATTCCTTCTAAGACCTTGTGCATGTGCTCTCATCTTCTAGTTGAAGCCTTCATTGAATTTTCATTCACCCTGAGTGCTTTCCAGAATTTTTAATTGCTCATATGCAATTAAAAATAAGGATGATGAGTTATCTACGGCCAACCTTCAGCACCGATGCATGCAATACAATGTAAGAACCTGCAAAAGCTTCAAGGATAAAAGAGAAGACAATGTGAAGGCAAAATTCCACTTGTTTCCAGATCAATTTGAATCACCATTGTTTTAATTGCAGACATGAAAAAGACAAAGTTAGCTTTCCTCTTCCTTCTTCTTTCCTCCGAAAAGTCAGCTTTCCTCTTCCTTCTTCTTTCCTTCGACAAAGTAATTGAGTGATCAATTAAATTATACAACTTAAAGTGATTGGTTTAAAAGCCATTACTTGAAGAAGTCAACTACTTGGAGATAGGTGGCAAGCGTGCAAAATAGAAAGTTCTATTTTCAGTTGCAAATCATACATGTCATGCAAAGAGGAATTCCAGGAGGGAGATTGCCAGTTGTTTCTTCTCCGACTTCCACATGTGCCAGTTCAACTAAAGCTTCCAACTTGTAATTGCCCCTCTACATTCTATAAGTAGAGGAAGAACCTTCGGGTTAATCGATCAGAATTTGTAAGCAGCAATCTTGTGTTCTAGACTTTGTGCTGAACCCCGAGAGCAACTTGGAGCAAAGGAATACAAAGGAGCAGGTTTCGGAGAACTTTGTGTCACGGTGTACTTTGTTTCTTGCTTTTAATTTTAGATCTCTTAGTAAACTTTGTGTTATTATAGATCTAGATCTAGAGCTTCCTTTGTTTTGTAATTCGTGTGTTCATATCTATTGAGTTTCTTCTATGTGCATGCAATTAGCTTTGCTATCTACTAATTGGGATGCACATCTTCCCGATTCTTCTCTATATTTACTTTAATTCCTTCTTTTATAATTTTCCTTTCTTAGGCAAATGCCGCTTACTGCAGAACTTCTTAGTTATGGTTCTGAACTAAGTGGTTAAAGTAAAACCCCGATAGATAATAACACATTTTTATTGACAAATCGACACGGGAGCCTCACCGGTTAAATGAGGGAGATTTATCTCATGATCGCTAGGTTTGATGCTATGCAGTAAAATCTAGCCAACTTGATTCAGAAAGTAGTTTTGGCAGATTTTTCTCTCTTATTTTCGGTTTTGAGTTTTTGGTTATATTATACTTCCAAAAAGAAAAATCCCAAAAGACATAACTCGACATTGCATTGGGGAACAAGCCTCTTTTTATAGGCTTTCATGAGACAACCCATTTATTTCAAACCTATCTAATCCTACCAAAAAAACTGGATACATTTGATGCGAGACATTGATAAAAAAGGTGGATGGACTGATCCATTACATATCGAATCCTACCATTACCTAGAAAGGCGAGTTGGCCCAAAACCCTAAAAGTGGCATTATTATTGGCATCCTAACAACTACTCTTACAGTGGACTGGTGTTAGGGCTCAAAGCATCTACAAAACTAGTCCTAATGGCTAATAAATACCAAGGTGAGCTCGAGAAAAAAATATCTTCATAGAAGTATTTTTAGCCAATGATTTACCGAAACTAACATTTTATGTAAGTAGAGGATTGAAAATAGAAAGCTCAGTGCATGGTCCATCTTCTTGTTTGGTTTTGACAAGCATTTTGAGCACTTAGAACCATTTCAATTAATTTACTGTGATTGCTAGCAAGGTTGGGCGGACTGTTCCATTACTTGGAAAGTTCGGTTGGATTACCAACCCTAAAAATGGCATTATTATTGGCATCCTAACGAATCGCAATTACAGGGACGGAATTTAGGGCTCAATGCTTCGCAAAACTAGTCCTAATGGCCAAGAAATCACAAGGTGAGCTCCAAGGAAGAAATACATCTCCACAAGTATTTTTAGTTGATTATTTTGAAACTAACATTTTATCATTATGTAGGTAGAGGATTGTAGAGGGAGAGAGCTTGGTGTGTGGTCCATCATATTTTCTAACTTTGACAAGCATTTTGAGCACTTACAACCATTTTCAAATAACTCTCTCTGCTTGCTAGCAAACTTGTGCCTCTTAGGGGCTTAATAGTTCTTAGTCCCTTTGACTTTCTAGACAAAGAAATAAGAACTTATTAGATGCACACTGGAGGACGTTCATGCCTTTTTTCTATGATTTTTATAGTGTCTTCACATTAATGTTATGGGATTATTGTAATATCCCCTTCTCAAAAGCAGCAGTCGAAGACCCTTAGCCTAATTTTGTTTCCCAACGGCTAAGGAAATGAGAAAAAGGGAAACTAAGTCCTAATAAATTAATTTTAAAGTGCATAATGAAATTTTATTATAAGCACTTAAATTAATTATTAGTGACAAAATAAAAAAAAAAGAAAAGAAAAAATTACTTTATGTTTTATTTTCCCTTAGAGGAAAAATGTGACCCATATGGGGATGATATAAAGCTAAGTTACCGAAATGTTTTGGATACGGGAGCGGGGTATCCGATACGCGGAAACGGCAAATTTTTTTTTGACCCCGGATACGGCAGTATAAAAACTATATAAAAATTAAAAAATATATAAATTTCAGCCTTCTAAATAGGAATTTAATTATTAACCACATATTATGCATATGAAAGACAAGATAAAAGACAAGTTATAAGCTAAATAAGTGAATAACCACAACAAACAAGCTAGGATACCGATAAAACTTAGAAACTTAAAAGCTTAAAAGTTAAATTAAAATTTAAAATACTTAAATCGAACACAATGTGAATGTCATGAATCTCATGATATATTAAATTCAATCATAGATCAATATTCAAAGCTCAAACTATCTTTCATTGTCAATATTCATCATATTCCTCTTCATCAAGAGGATCAAGACTAGCTACATCATCATCATTATGTGGTTCATTAGAACCACATGGGCTCGAACCACTCGCACTAGTGCCACTGCTAGTTGCACCCCCTTGTGCATGTAGGTCTGGTGGTGCCACATAACTCCCCTCATCATCATATGCTCCATGGTGGGAAATGGAAGCATCCAAGTCAACTATCTCTGGATCAATGTCCCAATGTCTTGTTGACCCTTCCTTGTACTCCGGTTGCTTGTGGGATAAAAGGCGCAAGTTGGAATGTATGTATACCAAATCTTCAGCCCTTTTAGCCCCCAACCTGTTGCGTTTTTGTGAGTGGATGAAATTATACGTACTCCAGTTGCGCTCAGAGGAAGATGAACTTGCAACCTATTAAGGCAACCCAAACTTCAAAGTCAATGCAAAGTTCAACTTCAGATTTAAACACTCAAACTTAAATTTTAAAAAACTAAAAGAAAAGAGAATAAAAAAATTAAAAACTTACCTGTGCCAAGACCTTGATTGCAAGAGGTTGCAAGTAAACCGATGTACCATGGAGGTACCACCACATATGTGCATCCATCTTGTATTTGCTCCGAAGAGCGAGAAGGCTATGACCCGTTTCTGCTATGAAATTGCCAAACTCTACCATAACCTGGTCTTGGGCCTCAGGATCAGGGAAGAGCCTAGCCAATGCCACCATATATCCCTCACTGACTTCCGCATCCCTGTATGGTGCTACCCTCCCTGGCAAGGAAAGGATCTCTGTGCTATAAAATCTAGGAGTCAATGCAAAAGCTAGTAGATGTAATGGGGTGGTCATTTTGTTCCACCGCTCAATGAGGATTGACTTCACTTGTTTGAAAAATATTTCCTCGGGATCTTGTTCTTTTGCATTTATGACGGCTTTTATCTTCTCAATCATTGAGTCGATGCCGTCATATATCTCTCCTAGACATGGCTGATCCATGTCAGTAAACCGGATCATGCTCATAATGGGCTCCGTAAAACTCAACAGATAACCCACTCTATCCCACCAAGGGTCCTCTAAGATCAGGTTCTTCACTTTTTGAGCCCCTTGAGTGTTTGATTGCCTCCATACAGACCAAAGATTGGATGTTACCATCCTCATGAGTGCCTCTCGCACCTTCACTAGTCGTCTCAAGACGATTGTGTGTGATGCAAACCGAGTCTCAGCAACCTAATAAGAATGAGGAACAAAAATTAAAAATAAAATTTAAATTATAAAATTGAAAGCTAAAAGAATACTAAAAAACTTATATTAAATTTTAAATTAAAAAGAAAGAAAGAAATAAAGCTTTTCCTTACCTTCAGTAGCTCCAACTGCGAGAATGATCTAAAAATGCCCTGTGACATGTGGTGGTTGGTGACAAACATTTGGATTTCTTCAGCTTCTGCATACACTTGTTGGATCCACTCTATTTTGTTTGCCATTTTCTTTAGCATTAAATTCAATGAATGCACAACACAAGGTGTCCAAAAAATATGCCCATACCGTGCCTCAACTAGCATCCCCGCAGCTTTGCAATTTTTGGCGTTGTCCGTTATCACTTGGACAACATTTTCAGGCCCCACTGCCTCAATGGACTCAAAGAGAATGTTGGCTATGAATTGGGCATCCTTCACTTGCCCCTCACAATCAACCGCTTTCAAAAACATTATCC
This sequence comes from Taxus wallichiana var. yunnanensis, assembly GCA_018340775.1. NCBI lineage: Eukaryota > Viridiplantae > Streptophyta > Pinopsida > Cupressales > Taxaceae > Taxus > Taxus wallichiana. The sequence continues at coordinate 109,767,291 of CM031237.1, read as the reverse complement.
CCTTAGGGCATATTGCAATCACATTGATTAAAGGGCGGTTTCTTGCATCTTTCCATCCATCAGAAACAATGGACACTAGTTTTGGTCCATGAGTCCCTAATTGGTTGCAAGGAGGTTTCCACATTTTTTTTTTGTCTATCCAAAAGGGTGGTGCGGATCTTCTCAAATCCTGGTGGTTTATACCCTTTTGGTGCCTCATTGATGGCTTTCACCATCTCATGCCAATAAGGTGATCTCACAACATTAAAAGAAAGCCCATTAGCATATACACACCTTGCAATGCGTTCATCTGCAATCTCCCTGCTCTCATTTTGAAAGGCCTTTTCCAATGGCCCTTTTGTCTTACTTTTCTTTCGTGCAAGGGAAACATCCTCATCCGTGGAGATAGGAGCCACAAATGGATGTGGCATGGCCACAATTGGGGATCCACTAGGTGATGGAGCAACTGGAGGCCTTGCTGAACGAGATGAACCTCCTCTTTTGGCCAATGGATGACCCGCTCTCATAGCCACTTTAGCCTCTGCATCCTCCTGCTCTTTGATATATGCCAAAACATTTGCTTTTGGCACCCCAGCATTATTCCTCCCCTGCATACTCTTATACCATTACCCGTTATGGCACACAAGTGGCTTTTCACCCTACTGTAAGAGCCTTTGAATAGTCCATCACACTCATTGCATTTCCATTCAAAACAACCACCACCTGCAAGTTGTCGAACTATTGTTACGTGCCTCCATAACGGTGAATTTGGGTCAAAGTCTTTGGCCAAAGATTGCCCAGAAGAAGCAGAACTTGTTGCCATTGTAGAAATACCTACAAGGTTTAAAAAAAAAAATTAAGCAAAGAAAACAATGGCATGCAATTGCATTGTGATTGAACAATGAAAATTAAAAAAATTAAATGGAAAGAGCAAAATAAAAATGAACATAAGCAAAAAAATGTAATGTGTGAAAGATTAAATAATAAAAAAATAGAGGAACAAGGCTAGAAATTAAAAAAAAACTTACCTTCACTTAGTAAACCACAAATCAAATCCTTCACAAATCCTTCACAAATCCTCCTTTGCAGCTCCTCACACTCCTACAAGCTTAGCAATAGCTCCTCAAACCCTAGACAAGCACAATGCAATTTTGGAGAGCCACAATGTGAGTTTGTTTGCTTTATGTTTTGTTTTTGTGTTGTTCTTTTGTTTTATTGTTTAGAGGTAGCTTTTAGGTTTTAGATTAGAAGAATTTATAATTTTTTATTGTTGTGTGGCTTTAAAAACATAAAAAAAAAAAAAAAAAACGCGTTTTTAACGTGGGAGCGGGCGAGGCTGCGGAAATGCCCGGCATGGCTGCTGTGCCATACCCGGGCGTTTGCGCAGCCCTTGCCCGCTCCCTGACCGCCACTCCCACCGCCGCTCCCGCTCCCGCTCTCGAGCCCCCCTACGCTAAGCGTTTCCGGTAACGTAGATATAAAGCAAGGGGAAAATATTAAATGAGGTAAAGTGAACTGATTGGCTATTTTGGTAGCTAATATGCCAAAACAAGTTATAAAAGCAAGTTGCCATGTATGTAGAAGGCATCCTTTTGCATATCATAATTTCTGAAAATTGGTATAAACTTGCATGCTTTCATTTTACTTCAAAGGACGAAAACCCTTTGTAGTTTTGCTTTAGAGGACGAAACTCCTCTTTAGCCTAGGAAGAAGAACGAAAAATCTTCTTCCCTTGTGTTTTCCATTGAGTTTTCAAAGTTTTATTTTTGAATTTCAGCAGTGTTGAAGGTCAAAGTTGCAGATTTTTATTTGTTCCAGCTAGGGTTTGAAGGTGGAAGGCTGTAGCTGATTTCTACCTTTCATTTCCAGCTCTTCTATAGTGGTGTGACCTACCTTGTGGATGTTTCTGAGTAATCTAGGGCACATTTGGATTAGATCTGATTTTCAGTTTCATAATCAGATTTTTAGAGGCCAAATTCAGCTAGTTTGCACATTTTTGGGCTTGAGAAACTCCATTTTCAGCTAAGTCTTTAATTGTCATTCTGCAAATTTTATAATAAAATTCCAGCCCTCTTATTGAGAAAATTGGTGTTTTTCTCAATATTCTTGCATACATAAAATTTCTGATCTGTTTTGAATAAGATTTGAGTGAATTTACTTCAGTTTTGTGGAGTAACAACTCCTAGAGCAAGTCGCATTTTCCCTAATAAATTCAGATCTGCATTAAGTTGTCAAAAATATATTCTATAACTTGCTGTTAGGAATAAGATTTGTGGCTGTTCTGTTTAGAGGCATAAATTGTCCATTTGGGGACATTACAATTATAGATATAAACTTGGTGTATAATTGATCATCTTGTCTGGTTTCTACATGCATTTTGAGCACTTAGAACCATGCCTGGTTATCTTACTCTGTTTGCTTGGAAGATCATGCCAATCGGGTGTATGTTTCTTGATCCCTCTGACTTTGTATATGAAGAAACAGTCCTGGTCTATTGCCACATATCCAGAACTTAGAGGTGCCTAGAGGATCTGAATCTCGATTTTCTAAAATGTCATTAGTGTCTTCACAATAATATCAGAGGATTATACATTTTATACACAATTTCACTTAATTTTCCTGTGCTATTTCAAAGAAAAATTCTTTTAAGAAGAAATAGTACATGCATTATACAAAACATAAGGTTGCATGTTCTTGTGACACAGTTTATTGGAATCTAGCAGTCCATATTTATCAGCCACACTAGTCCAGTTAGCTTCACCCCTGCTAATAAAAAGAAGAAAGATGTAAAATTTTATGATAAACAAGTACATGATCGAAACTGATAGTTGTGTGCTTGTTGATTGCTTTATCCTGACTTGTAGGTATGGTTGCGAGTATCAGAAGGGTTGCATTCTTATGATCAAGTACTGGTAGGAGCCTCACTGGGCTCGTTAACAGCAGCCATATGGTTCTGGTTATGGAAAGTGATTATGTTAAAAGCTTTCATTTCATTTATTTGGGTTCGGATAGCTGTAAGTACTGTTTCTCTGATTGCTGTTATTGGTTTCTTATCTGTTGTTGTTCGAACTTGGCGGTTTGGAGAGATCTGAAAATAATTGTTCTGGGATTGTGGTTTAATTACCATATTTTAATTTATATTTACTCATATTAATCTTATTTTTGGCCAATGATATGCTTTTATTATATGTTTAATCTAAGCAGTTTTATTAATGTATGTACTAAAAATCTGTAAGACTGAAAGCATATCTAGAAGGTTTTTAGCGGGCCTATGATTTAATTTTGTTTTACCTACACTTGTCTTGCCTGCTGTGTTTCTTGTCAAGTTTGTTATTGATGAGTAGTAAAATACACATATTTTTCAATGAAAGAGAACCTTTACAGCTGTTCCCTGATTCAGAAACAGCTTCAGAAACCAAAAGTATCACAAATGATGTTCACAAAGAGTTCATCTGTATAAGTAGGATGCTTGTCTCTTATATTTAAGTTTGGAGGCAAGAATGCACCATTTAAATGTTCTATTAAAGATGCAGAAACTATACTAAAACAGGCACAGATCTGATGAAGTTTGACCGGATCTTTGAGAATTCGTACTTTGAATGGTGTACTTGAACTTCCACATTTGCAGTTGTGCACCACGTAAATGAAAACCACAGAGGATGCTTGTCGATTCTAAGCTCAGTTCTACAAGGCCATCCTTAGCTTTCTCAAAACTCAATCAAGGGCTTAAACATAAAACTGAATTATTTCTGAAAATTGGAAATGGCAATGTGGTCAAAGTATTGTTCAAGTTAGAGTCATGAGGTATTCATTTTATTCTCTTTCTTTATTTGCTAGAATGGAATTTTGAAATTGGGGTGACAGCTTGGAATCTGGTTTCCTGGATCTTCTGCTTCTCAGATTATGATATTAGTTTACTATGATGTAAACACAGCCAACAAAATACTAAATATAATGACATAGACCTAATTATTATTTGCATGTTTGTATGCTTCAGTTTTCCTCTTTTTACTCTGGAAGAAAACCTTTTACTGTTGATGTATACAAAAATAAAACAGTTTGCTTGCCATCGGCTACAAATTATTGCAGACAACATTCATAGTCCTGCCATTACAAAGCCAATCCCACATAACCAAATTCTTGATTGGTAAAAGTAAATAAAATAATGTCTCCCACTCCAAATCACCCAAGAAACATTCATTAACTCTTCCGTTATACGAAGATGCAGGGCTCTTCATTGCTGCACATGCCATTTTTGTGCCAATGTTTTCAGATCATCCTTCATCTGACTATGCTCTATTCTTAAAATTTCCTATATGTTTGGTATTTTTGAAAATACCAAACACGCTGAACTCTAGTTCTAGATTCCTGAAGGCACTTTTTTAATCTTACTGCATGGTTTAGTTTGCCAATTTGTCTATTAGGAATCAGGCTAGATTATTCTTTGGCCTTGAAACCAATGTCTTTAAGACCTCTCTGATTCAGTTCTGACAAGCACAATTTTTGTGAGATATGTACCTCTAATTCGGTTCTGACATGTATGAATTGTTGTATTTAATATTTATCATAATATTTAGCTCTTGCTATGTCTACAAGGACGGCTATTCCTAGTTTTCAATATCTTGCTTTGGTTCTTCTGCTAACATTGATGCCCTCCCTTCTCAATTGTAAACTTACCTCGAAACTATATACTCCTAAGCTGAACAGTGCTTTAAATTACAAAAGAAAGGATGGATAGAAGTCCCAACAATAATTGGTGTTTGCAAGAATAAGTTATCTCCCAGCTTTGTAGCCCTGTTCTTGCTTTTGTTACTTTATTCCTTTCAGATTTGCCTGACATCACAGTAAACCCTCAGAACAGAAGGAATGAAGGTTTTCATTTGTGAGTTCCAGAATAACTGATACTATAAGAGTAACTATTGATTCATTGTTGCTATATATTTGGAATCTAATCTATCTTGATTGAATCACATTCCTTCATTTGGCACCTTTGTTGGAAGATAACGCTTATTGTGGTCACATGCCTTAGATGATTTTAGTCGAAGCCGTCTTTAGTCATTAGTAGTTGGCTCAGAAATGAAGCTAAGCTTCAATTAATGATACGAAGGTAAATAGTTTTTGTGTTCCTTAGTCCAAATATAAAACATGATTTGTATAGTTGGTTTATCTATATTATTTGTAAATCATGTTTACCTATGCAACTTACATGACAAGTTCGTTGTTATAGAATATATCTGTTTGGTTTGCATAGATTTAAAGACGATGAGACCATTTGTCTTGTTGTATATCTCGTAGGGAAGATAACAAAGACTAATTTTTATTCCTTTCACTTGTTTTCAGTGATCAAATCGCCAGACTTTTTAATGTGATCTCATTGTTATATTTGTTAAGTTTTAGAATTGGTGAAGTTGTTAGACACTAAATGTTTGTATGGAATATGGGAAATTTTCTACTTGAGATGTTTCCACTTAATCTTGAGAAACTATTTCTTGGGCTATTTAAGGCCTTCTATTCCTAAAGAAGATTACCGAGCAATGCAGGTGTCAAATGATCCGTTGGCTGAGTCAATTTTGAGGCCTTCATTTTTGTAGAAGGTTCTTTTTTCTGAATTTGTTTGAAGATAGTGGATTGTAGGGAGAAAATCTCTTATTTATCCATGAATGATGAAATGGAGTGGATCCATTGTAGAAATATTGAAGGCTTAGATGTTGGAGGAGAACAACCTGCAGAATTTGAACACCGAACTAAAATAATATATTGTACTTTCTGAGGTCAATCACACCGCTTCAAGGAGACTGTTCAAGCATATATTCTTGTGTTCATGAACTGTGTTATGAAGTGGATGAAGGTGAGAGCAATGTGGGTGACTAATGGAGCGAATGGTGTAGCCTTCATGTATAATTTTTTTCACTTGGTATGGAGCCCCAAGAGAATTTGTAAGCAATAGAGGAAAGCCCCTTTGAGTAAAACATGTGAACCCTTAACAACGAAGTATCATATTTGTGTTAGTAAATCAAAACCTTTACATCCATTGCTCAATGTCGAGGTGAAAGTCACTAATAGATAATTAGACAAATGGTTGTTATAGGGCCTATGAGATGACCCATGGAACAACACGCTGAAACAAATTCAAATGTAGTATGAATGGAAAACATATAAGAATGATAGAAGGTTGAATATAAATAGAGTACATAGGTGTTATGGGCTTTTCTTGGCTGGGTTATTGTCTTCTCTCATTTGAATTTTCATCACCTGATCTTTAATGCATCGTAGCTCTATAATATTCTTCAAATCCTCATATTCTTTTAATAGCTCTATTATCTCTCTTACCTTTGCTTTCTCCATGTAGTCCCATTTTTTTCTTTCTATATTTAGATTTTTCTCAGTTCCTATGGCTTCTTCCCATACCTTCAATGGTTGATAAAAATACTTGGTTTATATTAAGATGTTTTTTATTTGTTCTCCCTCTCCTTATTCCACTTCCACTTTACATGTCTTGGGTCATCTTCTACGGGTTCTTCCACTTACATATTGATGTTATAACATTACAGCAAGGATTTCATCTCCTTATGCCTTGTGATAAATTCTATTGGTTCCCACTCATTTGTAGTATGTACGAACTTGATTTTGCATGGTGCAATATTTTAAATACACGATAATAATAAACAAGGACCTCCAAAATAGGACAAGATATTTCAAATGCTCAAACCACTTGTTCACCCCTACTCTTGCTTATTTTGCCTATTTTGCCCAAGTTTAGCTCTTTCTAGCCTACGTTGCCTATAGGATTTTACCTTTCTCCCCTTTTTCTAGCCCTTTGAAATTTGTTCCAAAACCACCGCGATGGTTTGTGCTCATGGCTTGACGTCTCACCAATTGCCGCATCATACTCATTCACATTTGCACCAGTTTCGTTTCACACCATGACAATTTTGTTTTCCCTTTTGGCGGTTTCACAACCGCCTCTTGTTGATAACGGTGGTTCTATATCGCCGTACAAGTTTTTTCCCTTGTTGCACAAACACGATATTTGAAGTTAATTCTCAAGTCACATTTGTGTTTTGCCTTATTTAGCCTCAATTCATTTCTCCAATCCTCCACCTCACTCTAGTTCACCTTCCTCGTGATCTAATCTTAACTATAGGTCAATTTTTTATTTTTTGGTTAAGATTGGGAAAAATTGTGCAATCATTTCTAGTGGGCCCCTAAAAGTTTAGAAATTTCCAGAGAGCATACTTCGCTTCTTGAAACTTTTGAACTAAAGAGATACAAATCCTAACGGAGATTGTTTCCCATACTAAGCACTTCTAAGGATCTTTGTGCTTGTTGCTGCCACAAGGAGGATATAGAGAATTTCAGACAAACCTTCTTAATTCTTTGGACTAGCTACAAACTTGTAGCCATTGTGCCTTTATTTTTCACCCAAGTTGCTTCAATCTTCTCTTACTTCATTGCCACCGCTATCCCGTCGCTTGAGCAAAGTGGAGATAGTTCTTTTGAGGGTATAAGCAACATGCTTCAGCTCCACTTTTGTCTATGAAAAGAGGTTGGATCTAATTTATTTATTGCTTATTTCGTTCCTATAGCTTACTTTAAATCTTATGAATTCATTTGTTGTGATTTTATTTTTAAAAACATAATTGAAAAAGAAAAGAAAAATGTTTAGTTTGTCATTATGTAGTGCCATTATTCATAGCCTAGGCTTAGATCCTCTTCGCTATGGTTAAATTCCACATTGAAATTTAATTCTCGTATGTGTTTCATGTTTACTTGCATCTTCATACTTAGGGTTTAAAGAACTCTTCATTGCATAAATTTGTTTTACCAAAAAGAGAAAAATGTAGTTTGAAGTTGTGTCAAAAAGAGAATTAGTCTACAACCATTCTCATTTTTTGGAAAACATTGCATATTAGAGGTTTAATTTCCACATTTATTTGTTTAAAGATGAAATTCCCTCTCAAGTCATGTAGTTTTCAAATCTTGCATAATCATTTTATTCCCAGAAAAGATCTAAAAAAGAAGCATTGCATACTTCATTTGCATTCACTTAAAAGAATTCTAGAATTGCATATTGCATTTAGGAAATTATAATCTCTTTTATGCTCTTTGTCATATCAACTAGATTGTTGAAAAACATTTTATTTGCAACTGTGATTCAGAATAGCCATATGTTTCGTTGCAATTAAAACCACAAAAAGTAATAAAAACAAGTTTTGCATCTACATTTGGTTTTCAACTTTGTAGGAAGTCGATTTGTTTATGTTTCTTGTTGCATATATTGTAAAAGGTAGATTTATTTGGTAGTTTACTTTCATTTTCAGTAGGTGGTCCATTATATTTTAATTTACTTTCATTAACATAAACATTAAAAAACAAAACAAAAAGACTCTACAATAGTGAATCATACTCCCATAAATAAGACATTGTCATTCCAACACTTTAAAACACTATCAAGTCAAATTAACAACTCATGATCCCTAGGAGAATGAGAACTCATTTAAAAACATATACCAAACACACTTCACATGGCTCCAAAATAAGTCAATACATTATAATATGGCTCTCGCCCAAGCCATCTCATCAATACATCGATTCAGGTTGCACCCGCACTACGCTCAAGATTTAACTAATGTCACATCATTACTAGTCCCTTAGATCCTTGGATGTCTCTAGATAGCCAAGTCTTTCCAAGCAAGGCAAGACAATTCTTGTGTGTCCCGCTCCTTTGGAGCAAAATAACATTCAAGACGATATCCTTGTTAAGTTAAAATACAAAGTCTTTCGCTCTACCCCTTCACCAACCTTGATTGTTAGATGGTAAAGTGTTCGGATGACCAAGAGCCATCACTACCACCTCTTATATTTATGTCATTGCTTCTTCGTAAGAGACTCAAACACCCCTAAGGGATTTGATTCATCTTATCCTCGGGTCTTGCCTCCGCATGAACTGTCAAGACAAGAGCATCTCTAGAGGCACAAACACTTCCCAAGAGTTATCCAACCCGACAATAAGCGTGCTCCGCCTCACCGACATAGAACAATAATTGTGTACCGTAATCATCATTGATTTCAACACCTATCAAGAAGAGATAAATACAACTTCATTGCCCTTGATGAGCAAGTTGACCTCTCGTGTGTTCATTGTGAGAGGATCAACTATCCTCCTTGCCTCAACTGCTATCCATCCATACCTTTATCGTTCCCATCACTTTCTGTTGACTCCATCACCTCACGATCCTCCATCATCACATCATCCATGTGTCGGGTGCCTCGGCTCAATCCACAAGGAGTCAGTGTGTACAAAAAGTGACCCCACACTTTTAGCACGTACAAATTTGGTGAACTTGACATGAAAGATTAGTTCTTTTTTGTTTCCATTTTTATTTTCTTTATTCCACCTTCCTCTTCCCTTATTATGTGGATATTCATATACCCCTTGAATATGTTGGGAAGAGAACTTGATAGGCCCTTAAATATTGAAGGTTACTATTGAGAAAGCCCAACTCTTTCTAATTGGGCGAGAACTATTTTATGTAATATCTCATTTTGGGATATTAATTAAATTTTATTAATTTACTTGCAATAGAAGAAAACTTAGAAGAGAAACCCTTCTAAATTCATCTTAACCACTTCAATACAACTATAAATGGGGTTGGAGTGAGCATTTGTAAGGGTTTAAATGAGTTATCTAGTCGGAATTAACACTTCAACTAATAAAATTGCATAAGTAGAAAAGTAAATTTACAATGTTGGAAAATAGCTGAAAATTTCAAAATTGACATCTTCCTTAATATGAATTCTTTTTGCATGAAACAAATTGCAGATGGAAGATTAAATTAAGAGCTTTCAAAAGAACCAACAATCAGAATTTTCCACCCACTGAAACCCACTCAAAACAACCCCGAATTTGCAGAACAAGTCGCTAGGGTTAGGAAAAATAATTAAATTTATTTTCAGCTCTTTTCCCTTCACTTCTCAGCCCAATAAATGTTGTTTCGGATCTGTAATAAGGAAGTTATAACAGCAGATCGAAAAACCCTTCAAACCCTTCCAAAACACTGTTAATAAATGCCTAGGTAAGTCGACTTGCATTAAATAAATTCCAGCAGTGTTAGCAAGCTCCAAATATCATGAAATAAGTGCATTTATCATAGAATAATGAGCAAGAACAGTTCAAATTTTATTCTTGCAAAAATAACATTCAAAACACCATAAATCTCCTTCAACAAGTCGATTTATATCATGACAAAACTAATAACAATTTTCATAATTTATTGATCAAATGATAGCTTAAAACTCTCCAAATAACCTCACAAACTCTCTCAATAATGGCGACTTCACTTATATTGAATAGAAATGTAAATAACTTATCAATTCAAATTTTAAAGGCGCACACATTTCACAATGGGTGGTGTTGAGGAACATCTTTATTTTTTTATCACAAGTAAGCATACATCTCTCTTCAAGCATGAAGATAAATTACAATAACCGTCAACATGCGAAAATGAGTGTCCATCATCTTATTTTATATATTTTTCTTGCTCAATCTCCAAAGTTTTTATCCCCATTTTGGCACCAAAATCTAGGAGAGAATCTTTATTTAAAAATTGCTTGGAAATCACACTCAAAACAAATATTAAATGCATGCGAAAATTAAATCAAATGATGTCCATGCGAATCGACTCATGCTTAGAACAAATCAATTTATTCGAAATATTAATTATTAAATAATCTCAAGAAAATGCGACTTGTTTGGTTACTTAATTTTACCTCCAAAAATAAATAATTATCATCCCATGATAATCAATTTTTTCTCTTATTTTTGATTTGTACACAAAAATATATTTTGATTTTTAAACTCACACGTGCAAATCATTTTTCTCTTATTTTAATGTTTTATCCGAAAAGGGGACATTACATCTTAACAAGGTACACACGCACATAGACTTCCTCTACTTATATTCCATAACTCAATTCCAACATTAAAATAGAGGAAGTTGACAAACCCTAGAGTTTACAAAGTGAACACTACAACTCAAACAAAATTACCTTTACAGAGTTGACATTTATTAAGAGATTATGACAAGGCCTCAAATCATTGCAAGCAAATACCTAACGACAAATATCTTACATGACTTGATCAAAGTAGTGGCCGACTTTGTGCTATAGATGAGTTGTTAGACAAGCTACATGCTCATACCATCGTCTTCTTAGAAACAACGTTGCATCCACGCAACCTTGATCTAAACATACACACATAAAAGAGGATGCAAACATCAAAAAAATTGTCAAGGGATATCACACCCCCTGTAGAGTCTAATGTCAACCAAAATCCCAAATAGCGTTTGACAAACTTCATTGAATGACCTTATCTCTACCCTAGGGCACTTACGAGAGTTCAAGTGCCCAACCCTCTTAAATCGTAAACCAAATTAGTTAGAATGTAAACCACATAGCGGGTAACCATAGTTACATCCCCACCAACCATGTCTAACAACCACAATAACATGGACAACCCCAACACTACCCATCACCTCATTACCTAATGTAGCCTAATGTAGGAGATGTTCTTACAAGGGTTGGCACCACGGGAATGGGTACCCCCTCCACATACATATACGCCATGCGATTGCTTGTACACAACATTGCCTTAAATGTCATTCCTCATAACATGGCCTCAACTTCCCAAAATTTCACACATTACAAATTTATGTTGAATGGCATAGCTCAAACATATGTTTATTGTAGCCAACAATTAATGGGTGCCCTTTCTGCGAGTACCCTGTCGTAATATACCCATACCTTTTCCAATACATGCAACTCAATTGCTTCCTTGCGTATCAAACACCACTTACACACAATGCAACTATCGTCCCAATGGTTTTGTGCAAACGCTTACATGATGTCACTTCCATGTGTTGACACATGCGCATTAGACTTTAGCACCATGGTGATATATGTGTAATACCTTAAGGAACCTCTTGATCACAACATATGCATTGTCATCCCACCTCATCCCTTATCAAATCTCCCCAAGTATAAGGGAGAAGGATATCCAAATTTCCATGTCAAGGTTAACATGGCATCAATGTGAGAGATTTTTGCATGGGATGGAGTGGTTAACAAATTTTTCTCAAGACCTTAGAGAGGATAACACTTGATTGGTACTATTGCCTACACGAAGCTTCCATTCACTCATTGTAACAAATAATAGTTGAATTCGACATGAACAAGCTAGTAAAGAATTGCATTAAAGAATTCCTAAATATTAAACAAGAATATAACGAGTTTAATGCACATTTCATTAGAAGGTGGTGACAAGCTCTCTATTCTTTTATCGGTGTTCCAAACATGGATCACATGAAGCTTTGTGACCTCTTCCTTTTGCCCTCAACAGAAACAAGGGAGGATGTGTAGAAGTTCTGTACAAATCTTATGAAGAAGCTTTAGAAAGTGCACTAGAAATCAATCAAGCTACCATTGATAGTAGTTGTAGGACTTATGACACCAACAAAAACTTGTTTTCCTTATCAAAGCAACAAAGATAGCTAAATAACAACTCGTAATCTCCTCAAGGAGGCCACACCCTAAGGTCCTTAAGCACAATCACAATGAGATGGTGTCACCGACCAACCTAAGTAGGCCAAGACACTAATAATGTGGTGACCTTTCTCAATAACTATAACAACATCAATAACAATAACAATAATGTCCACAAAATGAACTAGTGGTCCATGTTAACTTTAACAGACCTCACGACTAAAATCAAAATTAAAATGCCATGCAAAAGAAAAACCAAGGTTGTGATAGTCAACACCAAAATGACTATCGTGGATATTCTAACTTCCAAAGTAACTTTCGTTAGGTTTTGATTAGCAAAATCGTCACCCAGAGACGATGAAGGCCCCGACTTATTATGCATATTCCATATGGCAGAGGGCATGCCACCCGCATTTATAGAGAATATAATATGCGATGTTTTCTTGATAACCAACAAAAACTATTCAACAAACAATTTCTCGGTGACGTAGGGTCTCATGAGCACCACACAAACCAAATTGGACCCATAGCACCATAAAACACCCATGTGCACATCTATAATAACTCATACCCCAACCATCAATAAAATGCTTCCCTAAAACACCTAACCTAACAATGTGTCCAAACAAGTTGCTTTAGTCGGCACTCATGGCACACAAGGACAAACATGCATGATAGTTGTAGTTGAGCTAGAAGTTGAAGAAGAGGCACACATGATCACCTAAACCAAGGGATGCAAAACACCTAATGCTCTCATTCAAGAAAATTTGGAACTCGAGATTGAGAAAGGTCCCCAACCCATAGGAAATTATGGTGATTATAGATTTAACAAAAGCCTCAATATATTCTTCCTAAATCTTCAAAATAACTCCAAAGCGCACCGACTCAAACTCCTAGAAACCCTAGGACATAGACACTTGGCCTATGTCATGCCTTTCAAAGGCACAAGTCAATCATATTGACATGGACATGTTCTCACTGGTGTAACCAAGAGGGATGTTGTATACTTCTTCTACTTATGATAACTCCCATTGAATGTAGAAATCACTACAAGGGTGATATGACCCTCTATTTATAAATGTGGATTTACTGACCTCCTTAAATGTGCAATGGTTGTGATGGTGCTTTTGTCAACATAGTCCCCTTCTCTTTACGATAAAAGCTTAGATATGGCGAGACCAACTACTCGTTAACTCATAATACCCTCTGGCTACTGATAGTCTCGAGTCACATCGACAAGAACAATCACCGTTCCAGTTACTCCAGGTCATAAGACAATCTTTCAGAATTATATGTAATCGATAAGGACACAAATTACAATATGATCTTAGTCTGACAACCTTGGATTCATGAGTGAAGGCCAATTTCTTCACACTCTTTCAAGAGAGATGATTCTTACACTTAGGAAGAGTCTTCATATCCAAAAGAGATGTTACCCCTTTCAAATTCGTTCAAGCGAATATTAGAAAATAGCTAGGTACTCACATACACCCGAGTTACCCGCAAATGATGTCTAAAATCCATTTTCCCTCAACAAGGAAAAATTCTCGCCACGAATACCTACATTGTGCAAGGGTCTCCCTCTCATCATATGAGACCACCCCACGAGAACAAACCACAAAGAAGATTATTGGGATTGAAAAAGAGCCCCCCTTAATCGGGTGAAAAATCCCAGCAGAAGATTGAAACCATATCCTTGAAAACCACAATGCAAATCATTGACATTCTTGAAAAGAATAAACCTTTCATTCTCCTCTTGACTTGAAAAGGCCAACTATGGCGGCCTCCTTCAAGGTAGCCAAAACCAATCATCTGTGACTATGGTCATTGACATTGTTATGGTTGAGATTTCTAATAACCACGTGTTATCATCGGGCCTTGTTACTGACCACCTCCCTAGAAATGACTTATGGACCCTCTATTACGATGGAGCAAAGTGTGTTGTCGGTATTAGGGGAAACATAATCTTGATTTCCCATGGTGGAAAAATCATACCATTTGGTTTCCTCGAATTTGAATGTACCAAAAACATGGCCGAGTATGAGGCGTTGCTACAACCTCACTCTATGCTAGAGGTTACGGATTCAAAATCTCACCATTATCAATGATTCTCAACTCATCACTCATCGGGTCTTTGGTGATTACAAGACCAAATCCAAATAGTTGCAATTGAACCAAAATGTTGCCCAAGAGTTGGTTAAGGACATTGAATACTTATCTATATAATCCATTCCTAAGACTCATAACCAACTTGGTGCTTCCATTGTTACAACATTGGCACATTACTACCCCTTTCATGAGTTCTTTAGAGGACGATTTCGTAGTATCCATGAGGGATGGTCCCCTTGTCAAAGGATAACCAAATTAAAAAAGACAGCAGTGTTGAAATAAATGATTGCGGGCTCATGAACCTTTACATGGCCAAAAGCGATGAATCAATCTTGGAGTTCCTTCAAGCTTACGACGTCTTCCTCCCTCTTATGATAAGAAGGCTTTACCATCATTTACCACCCATAAGAGCTCAATATTACGACTCTTATTGAAAATTCGAGGGTTATGACTTTATCACACGGGAGCTCGACCTTTGTAAGGAGGAGGACAATTTAGACCTTCCACCAACTCCAAGAGAATTTGAAGAGGAACACATCCCTAATCAAAGAGACCATTGGCATAAAAATAATGACAAAGGTAAACTCAAGAATACTAAAACGTGGATATTCACTTGTCCCCATAGGTGGTGGTTGACCATAATAAAATCCTTAGCAAGATCTCAAGGCCTCTGTGTTTTCTTACTCAAATATGATCGAGTTTGTATGTCGTTATTCATAATCGAGTGACTAGACATGAAGAAAATTTGGTAAAACAAAAGTTGTGATCCATGAAGCCAAAAATAGCACTCATGGATTCAAGGTTTCCCTAAGATCATATTGTAATGTGTTCTTATCGATTACATATAATTATGTATCTTATGACCTAGAGTAATTGGGAGGACGATCATGCTTATCGATGTGGCTATAAGGCTATCATAACTTCGCATTTATAAGGCTATAAGGTTATAATAACCCATTTATAAGGCTATAAGGATATCATAACTTCACGAGGAATCTTGAGTTAAGTCTTTTGAATGGGAGTGTTATAGCCCTTGGTTTTGGGTTTTAAAATATAACAAACCAGACAACAAGTCCCTCCTCTTTAATGGGAGAGGTTCCCTTATTGAAAGCAAGCAACAAAACTTATAACCTTACAACTTTCAAAGTTGATTCTGATACTTTGAAGCGATGCCCAAAGATCATCAATACGAAAGAATGGTAGAACTAAAGAGATCATAACAATACTTTTATAGATAGATATAATTTCAAGGGAGATGCGAGAATGAAATCACACGTTTATAAAGATATTCATAGACACAAATCATATTAACAAGAACACAAAGTTTCTTATCATGCAAAGATGGATGATTTGTAAATTTGAACAAGGAAAGAAGGAATAGTAGAGGAAGAAAGGGAAAAACTTCTATATTGATTACTTTCGAATCTATTACATCTACAGAGTACCAGGATCAACCCACATAATGACATGGAGAAGCCATTAAATAATCCTAAAAATGGTTACATTCGGTTTCTTGGTTCTTGTAGAAGCGTTAATGGTGGCAAAAAATGATGCTTTGTAATGTAGCCATTAAACTTGTTTTGTAACTTCAAATATGATTCGTCCACGTGGAAAAGATTTGCTTAAGCGGGTCTCAAGGGGTGCCTTTAGCATTTTATGATTTTTATAGAGATTGTGCATTTTAGACATTTTGGTCCGCCCATCCGCTTATGATATAGGCCTGACACGTGGCTTCACTTGAGTGGCGATAGAGTCGCGACTCACTTTTACAATTTTAACTCTTTTCAAAGAAAAGCTCAAAAACTCAAAGTTCTCTGCTGACCCGCCTCTCGCTTTGAATTTTCAATGATAGCGAATGAGACCCAGTGGAGTCGTGGATCATTTTATAACTTTTAACTCTCTTTTTGGAAATAAAACCAAAATTTTCAAATTGCTCCGAAGACCCGCCTTCTCACTTTGACTTTTCAATGCAGGCATCAACACATGGCTTCACCTAGGCGTCCAGTGGGGTTGCACTTCACTTTATAACTTTACGCCCTTTTGGAAACAAAGGTAAAATTCCTAAAGTGTCCCTTGCAACCCACTGCCTCTCCGCTTTTGACTTAAAAAAATGGTCGTGTCCCTTTGCGGGCCTTAGGCATTCTTTTTACATTTTACGCCTTTTCGCCATAATGCCTCAAAACACAAAAAGGACCCACCTTTCCACCTTTGACCTTTCAAAGCATCAAAACACAAAAAGGGCCCACCTTTCCGCCACCGCTTGTTTTAGCCAATCAGGATCCTTCGGGCCACGAGGCCAATTTGACACTTTTGCAAAAAAAACAAAAGTGACAAGTTTAAAAGATAAACCTGTCACACCACATCAATTAGAGATGTCCACGTATCCATGGACGTCGGGACAAAATTTGACGCCCATCATTCACAACTGTGGAAAAATAAAAATGAAAGGAAAACCCCACCGTTTATGCCCGAATTTCAAATTGTTCTCCATGGAATGAGAAGCGCAAACAATACCGGGCTTGATGCGATCACTGACCAAAGAGAAGGATTGATAACAACATTGAATGAAAGGAAAATATTTTCAAGCATCCAGGGGAAATAGAAAATACTTCAAAATGAAGTGAAGAATTTTCAAGTGAAAAGGCGAGATTAAAACCAAGCACCATGACTTCAAAAGCACAAATTTCTCAAGGCACCAACTCAAAATTCAAAAAACTTGACTTCAAAACTTGAGGGGATTTTGAGGGGGCAATAAATTGGCTCTTTGGGGATGACTTGACATGGAAGGAATGAGGCAAGATCAAGAACCATAGAAAAACTTTGGGAAAGTAGACCAGTGCCTTATCCATTGGGAAAATAGAGTCAAAGGAAAAACCAATATAGAAGACAACACACACATAACGGGAAAAGAAACAAACCAAAAAGGAAAGACCAAAAACAAAACAAAAAAGAACGACCAAAAACCAAAACATTGTACACAATATACAAAAGGACTTGCCTAATCACCTAGGACTTGAACAACTTCAAATATTTCCCACTATAAGGAAGTGGGAGAGGAGATCCATCCATATAATCCAAATAGAAAGAATTTTCTCCAACAAAGTTCTGATTTTGAAAGGACCAAGCCAAAGAGAATCAAACTTACCATGGCTTCCTCGAGGTTCATGTCTTTTGTCCCATAGTAGAACAATGTCTCCCACTTGAAAATCTTGGGTCTAGCCTTCTTATCAAACAAAGCTTTCACCTTTAGTTGATGAGATGAGATTCTATCAAAAACTTGCAACTGTCTTCATCCAACTTCTGGAGATACATGATCCTCTTGTCAAGGAATCTGATAAACTTGAATCTTCAATAGCCTTCATTAAGTGCAAGGCTGGTAATTCCATTGTTACTGGAAGTTGAGCTTCAACACCATACACCACTTGAAATGGAGACATCCCAATTGCTCTTTTGGGTGTAATTCTATCTGCCCAGAGAGCATCATAGAGCTTCTTGTGCCAATTCCTTTGAGAGTCATTGACAAGCTTCGACGATGGTTACCAAATTCTTATTTGTTGATTTTGCTTGTCCATTCCCTTGAGGATAATAATATGAAGAATGAGCAAGGGAAATTCCATAGCCATAGCAGAAATCCATCATCTCAGAAGAAGAAAAATTTGAAGCATTATCAGTCACAATCTTGTTTGGTACCCCAAACCTTATCAAGATGTTCTCTTTGATGAAATTACACACCACCTCAGAAGTAGTGCTTTTGATTGGAATAGCCTCTACCCACTTTGTGAAGTAATCTATAGTCAGTTAGCACGTGAGTATGCCCAACACTGGAAGGTGGATTAAGAGTTCAATGAAATCCAATCCCCATTGTTGAAAAGGCTCATCAATCACTACTGGTTTTAGTGGTAAAGCAGCCAACTTAGGTCTCCCAACAAAAGTTTGACAGGCTTCACACTTACCTACCCATTTTGATGCATCTCTGAACAATGTAGGCCAATAGTACCTGCACGAAGGATTTTATGGGTAGTGACAGTAGAAGAGAAATTCCCTCCACAAGCCTGATCATGAAAAGCTGAAAACAACTTCTTTTGTTGCTCTTTGTCCACACATTTAAGGAATCTTCCATCTATGCCTCGCTTGAATAAAGCATTTTCCCATAATACATATTGTGCAGACCTTAGCTTAATAGCTCTCTTTTCCTTGGCACTCAAGTGGGATGGACACTCTCCATAAGTAAGAAAATGTGCAATACCAACATACCATTCATCTATTGAACTGAGGAAGAGGACAACAGGAACATCAACTGCTTCTTTGGACAATTTTGCATCAACTCCTTCAGCAATAAGCTCACATAAGCCTTTACCTGGACTAGCTTAGTTGGCTTGATATCAAGGTCATATTCTTGGACTTTTTCTACCCAATTGCCTCTCTTAGTTCCAAACTCTGTTGTGTAAGAATAGACTTGATGGTTGTATCGTAAGTACTGAAGCACAACTGTGAGTGAGAATTAAGAATATAAAAATGAAACTGCTTGACAACTTTGACCACTGCAAAAGCATGTTTCTCCATCATAGTATATTTCAATTCATGAGATTTCAGAACATAGCTCATGAATGCAATTGGAAGTTCATGATCCTCATAATTTCTTTGAGTTAGCACAATAACCAAGGTACTCTCTGTAGCATAGCAATAGATGATAAAATCCTTGCTGAAATCAGGACATGCTAAGATGGGAGTCTTAGCAATGGATTTCTTGATACCTTCAAATGCTTCTTTACCTTTGGAATTCCAACCAAAGTTTTTCTTTCCTTTCATCATGTGAGCAATGCTCATAGTCAGTTCTGCAAAATCAGGAATGAATCTCCTCAGGAAGTTTATCTTACCAAAGAAAGAGTGAACACCCTTTTTGCTTGTGGGAAGAGGAATCTGCTGGATTGCTTGAACTCTTTCTAGATCTATCTTGATTCCTTCTTTGGAGACAATATGCCCCAACAACTTTCCTTCAGTAACACAAAAGACAAACTTCTTAGGATTGAGAGAAACTCCATGTTCTCTGCATTTCTGGAGGACTGCTTCAAGATGTTGAAAGTGATCTACCCTTGTTTTGGAGAAAACAGTCAAATCATCAAGGTACACAACAATACACTTTCCCTTTAGACTATAAAAGCCAAGTCCATTTCCCTCTGAAAGGTGGCACCAACATTGATAAGACCAAAAGGCATTCTCTTGTAGGAAAAGGTGCCCCAAGGAGTAGTAAAAGTAGTTTTGTGTTGATCTGGGGTATTGACTTCCACTTGATTGTATCCAGAGAATCCATCAAGCATAGAAACATCTCAAGAGCCTGTGACAGCTTGCAAAACTTGATCCATCATGGGGAGAGGATAGTTGTCTTTCAGAGAGGCTTGATTCAAATTCTGAAATCCACATAGATGTGAATCTCACCATTCTTCTTCTGACAGGCACAATGTTGGCAATCCATGTTGAATGATGTATAGGGAAAATAATCTTTGCCTTTAGTAACTTCTGGATCTCTTGAAAAATAGTGCCAACAACCTTAGGATTGTATTGCCTTTGTTTCTTCTTGAAAGGTTTGATCCCAAGGTTTCAGAGGGATAAAGTGTTGCATCTCCTTTGGTTGAAAAGCCTTGAGATCATCATATGAATAGAAAGAACATCAACATACCTTTTTAATAGATTTACTGCTTTCTTCTTCTCTTCTTGAGTGCAACATTTTCCAATATTCACCATCTTGGGTTCTCATGACTCCCAATATTAACCTTTTCACATTCAGTAGATTGCCGAGCTCCTTGGGAAGCTTTAGACTTAATGTACCTATCATGCTTATCAAACAGATCTTCCAAACTCACCAGCCCTTTAGGGATCTTGTTACCTTTCAATTTGATACAACCATCTTGATCCATCTCTTCCTTGATATCTCCTTCATTAGAGGATACACACTCTCTAGGAAAAGTCTCACTTCCTCAAAATATAATTGATCAAAATTATCCTTAAGCTCAAGAAAGAGAGAAAATGTTGATCATCATTGAAAACCTACCAATTGTTTGCATTATCTGGTACACTTTTGGGCCTATGAATCATTTGATGGTAAATTTCTCTTGAGAGAAATATGGGTGAGGAATCAACAGAGATCCTGAGACAAGCTAGAGAATTAGCTCTAGTATTCTTCTCTCTTGGCACAACTTTAATGGAGAAAGCATCAAGAAACTCAATGGAATCCCAGAACAAGATTTCTATAATGTTTCAATCTCTATTCTTCACTTGAAAAATATCCCTGACTTGTTTCACAATCAACTCTGCATCACCATGAGCACAAAGATTCTTCACTCCCATTTCTTTTGCCATGTTCAATCCAAGTATGAGTGCCTCATATTCAGTTGTATTGTTTGTATTTTCAAAATAAAGCTTGAATGAAAAAGGATGAATCTTCCCTTCTGGAGAGGTTAGCACCACACCAGCCCTAGAACCAACTGAAGAACAAGCTTCCATCAAATTCCAAAGTCCAAATGCCATTGGGATCATGAATCACTCCCTTAGGAAGTTTTCCTCATCTTGTGACATGATCATATAGTTACCATGCCCTATATCTTCATAGAGTATTTGTGCTTTTGGATCATCAGTCTTTTGCACAATGTATTCAGTCTGTTTCTCAGGTGGTAGACTTCTTCATTTTCCATTGACCGAGATCAAAGCATGTGACCAATCCATCTAAATTTCACCTCCTACCTCCTTACAGAAATTTCTACTCAGCAACATCCCATATGAGGGAGGAATATCAACAACCAAAATAGTGGCTAAGACCCTTTTCTCTGAAAAGAAGCGAAAGGCTACTTGTGCATCTTTAATCTCTCAACCAAAGGCACTTCTCTACTCTCCATGGAATAGTAGGAACCAAAGGTACGTGTTAGAGTTAGGCCCAAAGCATGAGCTACTTTTTGCAGGCATTACATTGTCTGATGCTCTGAGTCTATAACACAATTACTGAGTTTATGGCCAGCTATGAGAAGAGTCACATAGAATGGTTTAATTTTCTCATTAGGGAAGTGATTACAGCCACAAGGCTTGGTTGAGGTGAGGAAGAGGGAGTGGGAAAAATACCTTTAGAAGTATTGGATGAAGCTTTGGATTTGGAATTGACAAAGTTTACCATTTTAGAAAAAGGCTTTTGGATGGGTTTGGTAAAACTCTGCCTCTGAAATTTGGATTTTGGTCTTTTGAGGTGATCAATGATATCAAAAGATCCAGAGGTGGATGGGGCATCATTCTAGGAACTTGAGAGACTTTTGATTTATCAACTTTAGGAATTGAAGGACAAGAAGTTTTGGAAACAAAAGTAGAAGGAGGAGGATTAGCATTACTCACCTTTTGTGTGGAGGTAGTGGGAATAGGAGCTCCTCTTCTTGCAACCACTGGAATAGTTATAGGAAACTCCTTGGATTTCTTAGCAGGCTGCATCACTTTTTCTTTTTTATTTCATTTGCTCTGAGTCATAACAACATATGACTCACTATTCATCTCTGCCACTCTTTCATCATATTCATCTTCATCATCCATACCTTTAGTGGTGAGGAAATGAACTTGAGATCCACCAAGCTCCTCAGTTCTTCATCAACCTCTTCTTCTGGTTCTTCATAGAGTTCATTAAACTCCTCATCATCAGGTTCTTGAACTTCACAAGTTGCATTGAATGGAACCTTGATGGGTGGGCCTTAATAGCCAATCTAGTCAGAGAAGGAGGTAAAATGGTTCTAGGCTGAAAATTCTTCCTTGGGATGTCTTGGTAAGGAGTATGTTGAGCCAATTGTTTCTTGATAGCAATGAGATCATTTTCCAACTTCTGCACTAATTGATCAGAATTGGCTCCAGGGGAGGAAGAAGAAGATGCTTTAGACTTGGAAGGTTCTCTTTTTCAATTTACAGACATGATTAAGTCATCCTCAACATTGATAGCTAACCATGTTGATCAAGCCTCAGAGTTTGCAAGTTAGCTCTCCTTAGTGCATAACTCACTTCAGGTAACTGGGCATTGAGGAAGAAGCACTTTTGGATTTGATCCATTGGATGAGTGTTCTATGGAATTTTATGAATTAGCTTGTTGAATTTGGCCACAAATTCTCTCATGGGCTCGAATGGTTCCTTCTTGATATGAGAGATTTGAGCTAATAGAGCATGCACATCTTCACAAGTTTGAAACGTTGCTCAAACTAAGTTGTCATGGTGTTCCAATTAGTGATTGACCCAGCAGGAAGATGATAAAACCAATCAGCAACATTATCCTGCAATGTCTCCACAAAAATCTGACAGAGACATCTTCATGTTCAACCCCAAGAATCCCACATGCAACAATGAAGGCTTGCAATGTGTTCATCTGGATGAACCTTCCCATCACCCGGAATTTGGGAAAATTTTCCTGTTACCCCTAGGTAACTCATGTAATGGTTGAGGAAGAGCAAGAGGCCCAACCTATTGTCCCCAAGGCAAAGGGGCTGCCATCTTTGGAAAAATTGACTGAAGGGGAACTGAAACACTAACAAAGTATCAAAGCATGAAGATTAGGAATGAGTTGTTCTTGAGGAATGCTATTCTTGGAATTTTGTCTTTAATAGGAGGTGTGCTTGTAGAACGAGTTCTTTTGTTCCTTCTTGCTGGAAGAAGAGAGAATTTTTGTTGCTCCAGAAGTTGAAAATGGGAATCTTCTATTCCAAGAGCCTTTTTACCACGAGTATATCTTAGAGTTTCCAGATCGAAAATGATCTTGAAGTTGTTCTTTTAGAAAGGGATACGTTTGAAATGAAATCCCAGTGGAGTTGCCAAAAACTGTTGGGTTTTAAAATGTACTTTAACAAACCATAGTCAGGGGACAACAAGTCCCTCCTCTTTAATGGGAGAGGTTCCCTTATTGAAAGCAAGCAAACAAAACTTATATACAAATGTACAACTTTCAAAGTGTGGATTCTGATACTTTGAAACGTTTTATGCCCAAAGATCATCAATATGAAAGAATGGAAGAACTAAGGAGATGAGAGAGGAAGAACATAACAATACTTTAGGAAATATAGATAGCAGAGTATAACCTTATATGTATTGAAAGGAGATGCAGAATGGAATCATTCATGTTTATAATCAGATATAATTTCACAGACACAAAGTTCCCAAAATCATATTAACAAGAACACAAAGTTTCTTATCATGCAAAGATGGATGATTCACAAATTTGAACAAGGAAAGAAGGAATAACAGAGGAAGAAAGGAAAACTTTATGTATTGATTACTTTGAATCTATTACATCTACAAAGTACCAAGATCAACCCAACATAATGACATGGAGAAGCCATTAAATAATCCTAAAAAATGGTTACATTCGGTTTCTTGGTTCTTGTAGAAGCGTTAATGGGAAAAAAAATGATGCTCTGTAATGCAGCCATTAAACCTATTTTGTAACTTCAAATATGAGCCATCCACGTGGAAGAGAGATTTGCTGAAGCGGGCACAGGGATGCCTTTTGCATTTTATGATTTTTATAGAGATTGTGCATTTTAGACATTTTGGCCCGCCCATCCACTTTTGATATGGGCTTGACACATGTGGCTTTACTTGAGTGGGGATGGAGTCGCGGCTCACTTTTACAATTTTAACTCTTTTCAAAGAAAAGCTCAAAAACTCAAAGTTCTCTGCCGACCCGCCTCTCGCTTTGACTTTTCAACTTGAGTGGGCTCAAGTCAGTGAGTCTGGATCATTTTATAACTTTTAACTCTTTTTGAAACAAAGCCAAAATCTTCAAATTGCTCATGACTCGCCTTCTCGCTTTGACTTTTCAATGCAGGCATCAACACGTGGCTTCACCTAGGCGTTAGCGGGGTTGCACTTCACTTTATAACTTTATGCCCTTTTGGAAACAAAGGTAAAATTCCTAAAGTGTCCCGACAACCTGCCTCACTTTTGACTTAAAAATGGCCACGTGTCCCTTTGCGGGCCTTAGGCATTCTTTTTACATTTTACGCCTTTCGCCATAATGCCTCAAAACACAAAAAGGACCCGCCTTTCCGCCTTTGACCTTTCAAAGCATCAAAACACAAAAAGGGCCCGCCTTTCCGCCACCACTTGTTTCAGCCAATCAAGGATCCTTGAGCCATGAGGCCAATTTGACACTTTTGCAAAAAATAAAAAAGTGACAAGTTTAAAAGATAAACCCCATGCCGCATCCAATTAGAGATGTCCACGTATCCGTGGATGTCGGGATAGAATTTGACTCTCATCATTCACGACTGTGGAAAAATAAAAATGAAAGGGAAAACCCCACCGTTTTGCGCCCGAATTTCAAATTGTTCTCCATGGAATGAGAAACTACAAACAATACCAGGCTCGACACGATCCACAGCCAAAGAGAAGGATTGACAACAACATTGAATGAAGGAAAATATTTTCAAGCATCCAGATGGGGAAATAGAAAATACTTCAAACTGCGAAGACTGAAGAATTTTCAAGTGAAAAACGCAAGTGCGGGTGTTGTTCCTTTTGACCATATGAAATAGATAGAATAGGTCGGGGTCATAGTCGTTTGGGTGACAATTTTGTTGATCAAAATCCTTCCAAAAGTTATTTTGAAATTTGTTAGGATAGTTGCGATAGTCATTTTGATGATGAATGTCACGGCCTCGGTTTTTATTTTGCATGGAATTTTGTTTCTAATTTTGGTCATGAGGTATGTTAATGTCAATAACATGGACCACCAAAGTGCATTATTAATGTTTTTGCGCACATTCTTGTTGTTATTTTTTTGGTGTTGTTGTTGGGGTGGGTCACAACATTATTGAGTGGTATTGGCTTGCTTATGCTAGTCATTGACACCATTAAGTAATGGCGTTGTGATTGCGGTTAAGGATCTTGAGGAAGTATCCTCCATGGGAGTTTGCGAGTTGTTTAGACATCCTTTGATGTTTTAATTAAGGACAACAAACTTTCCATCGGTGTTATAGGTCCTACAACCACTATTAATGGCAACTTAATTGATTTTTAGTACACTTTCTAAAGCTTCCTCATAAGATTTGTATGGGAAATTCTACACATCCTCCCTTGTTCCTCTATAGAGGGCATGAATGAAGAGGTCACATAGCTCCACATGATCCATATTTTGAGCATTGGCGGAAGAATATAACATGTGTCTAGTGTCCCAGATTTCACCCTGAAATCTGAGACTACCCTATGTAAAAAAATATCGTACTTTTAAAATAATGGGTCGTTTTGTGTTTTTATTGCCAGAAAGTTCTGTAATGTGTCAAGATATTCCCAAGGAGCCATATAAGCCAATTTCGACAAATACCCAGATGCCCAAAATTGTTTTATTCTGTCGCTGGGGTTTGCCTGCGGGAAATTTGTATTTAATTATTTTGAGCCCGTTTGAGGCAAATTGTGCTCTGGTTTAACCCTGTTGTGATCGTACATGTCATTTTCCCATATACCAGTAGGGTTTTAACCAGGAATGCATTTTGGGCTTTATTTGTAACTTCTGGCAACGTTTTGTGTTTTTAGTGTTTTCGTTTCGTTTTCTGTGAAATTTCTCTGGATCAATTCCTTTGCCGGTTTGGCCTGATTCTTGGCCTGGAGTATCTAGAGATCACATACGCACGTTGTGCCAGAAGGAATTCGCCATCGGAGATCTGGTTCTCTTGGAAAAGACGAAGTCGTGCACCAAAAAGCTTCTTCTGGGCTGGCCACATTTTTGGAAAAAGAGGGTTTGAAGTGGATCATGGGATTTTTGGAAGCAGCAGGTAGGTGGAAATTTTGTACCTGCCTAGCAGGGTACTTTTTCCCATGGAAGCAACGTCACTTAAGTCACAATGGGAAAATTGGAGGCAGCAGGCAGGCGGGAATTTCTTACCTGCCTTGCAAGGTAAAAATTCCCATTGTGAAATAAAAGAAAAATCACTTAAGGCATTGATGGGATTTTCTTACCTGCCTTGTAGGGTAAATAATCCCATTATGAAAGTCAAACAACTTAAGTGGATCATGGGATTTTTGGTCGCACAGGCAGGTGGGATTTTTGTACCTGCCTTGCAGGGTACTTTTTCCCATGAAGGCAAAGTCACTTCAGTTATGATGGGAAAATTAGAGGCAGCAGGCAGACGGGAATTTCTTACCTACCTTGCAAGGTAAAAATTCCCATTGTGGAATAAAAGAAAAATCACTTAAGTGAATCATGGGATTTTATTGCCTACCTTGCAGGGTAAATAATCTCATTATAAAAGTCAAACGACTTAAGTGAATCATGGGATTTTCAGGGCTGCCTTGCAGGGTGAATAATCCCATTGTCATGTGACTTTTAAAAATAAAAATTCCTTATTCCAGAAAGTGTGACCCACCTTGGGTGAATAATAAATGCATTAAATAAATATTTGTTAATATTTATTCACCCAATTTTGGCGCCCAGGCTTGTGGAAAAGTCAACAGAGGTAAATGGACAAAAGGAGGTTGAAAATAGACTGTTCCAAAATTAAATAAATAATATTTATTTAATGCAACCCTTTTATGTTAAAAATGCAGCCCTATTTGGGAGAGAAATAATATTTTTTAAGTATTAAATGATTAAATTAATTCCTATTTTAGTGGCTAAGGTCAAAACATACTGTGAGGCTTGAGTTAAGTGGAAGCAAAAGTCTAAAATTAAATAAATTTATTTTATTTAATGGCAGCCATAAGGATGCGCAAAATAGGCGCCCCATTTGAAGAGTGAAGCTTATTAATTAATTAATTAATTATCGGTAATAGGAAAGACATTAATTAATTATAGAATGGTGAAGATTATATAAGTAGAGGCTAGCATATGGATGAATTAATTAATTCACATGTAGAGAAGTGCAGCCAGACAAAAAGTGTGCCCCATTTGAAGAGGATTTTTGCTCGGGAAAAGGTGTAATTAATGCTAAAAGCTTCCAGGAATTGGCGTACGAGTTGAAGGAGGTTGATTTGTGTCGGATAATTGTTTGCATAAGTGATATTGGTGCTCACGTGAAGTTGGTAAAATTCATGTTTGCTTTGCATGCAAATAAAACTTCAAATTTGGGGCAACAAGGTTGAATTATGCAGATTTTTATGATTAAAATCCACTTGTTCATGTTTGATTGCCATCTTTATGCGAATTAATTAGGAATTCATTACAGTGCTTTTATAAGAGAAAGGAGCTTAAATCAATGTCAATACATTGAACATATCCTCGAATCGAAGAATTATCTAGATCTGCGATTTTGAAGAATTCGGTTGAATAAAGAGAAAAAGAATTGCTCAGACAAAGACAGATTTAGCCATGGCAAAGCGGGATGAAAAAGAAAGCTCAAGTGAACATCATGCATTACTTCCAAATTTGCTGACATCGAACACACAGATCCAGATCCATATCTCATAATTGCAAAGGCTTCGACAAAAATTCATCCTCTTGTTTGAGCGTAGCCCGTAGAAGAAGTCGGTCGTGGAAAATTCCTTCCGAGGATCTTGTGCATGTGCTCCCAATATTCCACTTGAAGTCTTCATTGAAGTTGCATTCACCTGAAGTGCTTTCCAAAAATTTTAATTGCTCATATGCAATTAAAATTAAAAATGATGAGTTATTTATGGCGGACATTACACTAATGCATGTACTTTGGAGAAGAACTACAAAAGTTTCAAGGATAAGAGAGAAGACATGTCAACAAGAACACCCGCAATCAAATCACAGTCACTTGTTTCTAAATCCAGCCGCTTCCGAGATCCATCCGCTTTCGGATCCAGTGCTTCCGAGATCGATTTGGTGAGAATCAAGGGCAAAAGAATCAGCTGCATGTAGAATATGAAAAAGGACAAGACTGCAGCTTTTCTCTTTCTTCTTCTTTCTCTTATTTCCTCCGACAAAATAATTGAGCGATCAATTAAATTATACAACTTAAGTGATTGGTTTAAAAGTCACATTACTTGAAGAAGTCAACTACTTGGGGATAGGTGGTAGATGTGCAAAATGGAAGGTTCTATCTTTAGTTGCAAATCATGCATGCCATGTAAAGAGGAATTCGAAGAGGGAGATTGCCAGTTGTTTCCTTTCCGACTTTCACATGTGCCAGTTCACTCAAAACTTCCTACTTGTAATTGCCCCTCTACATTCTATAAGTAGAGGAAGAACCTTCGGATTAAGGATTAGAATTTGTAAGCAGCATTCTTGTGTTCCAGACTTTGTGTTGAAACCCTTGAGAGCCACTTGAAGCAAAGGAATATACATGAGTGAATTTTGGAGAACTTTGTGTCACGGTGTATTTTGTTTCTAGCTTTTTATCTTAGATCTTTGAATAAACTTTGTGTTATTTTAGATCTAGATCTAGAGCTTCCTTTGCTTATAATTCTATGTTTATATCTATTGGTTTCTTCTATGTGCATGCAATCAACTCTGTTATCTATTGATTGGGATGCACATCTTCCCCATTTCTTCCTGTGTTTATATAATTCTCTTCTTCTATAAATATTTCCTTTCTTTAAACAAGTTGCTTACTTGTTGCAGAACTATACAACTATGGTTCATGAGCTGAATAGTTAAAGTAAAACCCCATATAGATACTAGCATATTTTAATTGACAAATCTGACACGGGAGCCTCATCGGTAAATGAGGGAGATTTATCTCATGACTGCCTAGGTTTTATGCTATGTAGAAAATCTAGCCAATAGTGTCGCATTACCTAGTAATGAAATGTGCAACAACCTGCGATTAGGTTCTCCTTTAATATGCATGAATTCTCTAATGTCGGTCTTTACTAGCTTGTTCATGTCAAATGTTTTGATGACTTCGACTATCATTTATGAGAATGGGTGAATGGAGCGTTCGGGTAGATGATAATACTAATCAAGTGTTATCGCCTCTAAGGTTATTGGAAATTCTTTGGAGACCACTCCATCTCCCGGAGAAGCTCTTACACCATCGTCATGTAAGCCATGATATGGGCATTGAGATATTCTTCTCCTTTATATTTGGGGACATATGCCCAGTGACGAGGTAAGACGACAAAGTGAATGTTGTGATCAATTGCTTCATTAAGGTATTATGTATATGTTGCCACAATGTTAAAGTTTGAAGTTGACGTGTCGACATGTTGAGGAGGTGACATAGGGTTTTGCACAAACCTAATGTGATTGAAGGTGGCATTGTGTAAGTGGCATTTGATATGTAGGGAAGTACTTAGGTTACACATATTTGGAAAAAGGTATGGTTATATGGTGGAAAGGTGTTCGTAGAAGGTGCACCCATGAATTTTTGGCTAGGATAAACGTACATCTAAGGTGCACCATTCGGAGAATTTACAATGCGTGAAGGGTTGGGAAGTCGAGCTCATGTTGTGAGGAATGACATACGAGGTGGTATTGTGGATAGGCATTGCGTGGCATACACATAATGTGGATGGAGCACCCATTCCCAATGCGTCGGCCCCATTAAGAAGATCTCTTCGGTTAAAGCGCACCAAGTAATGAGCTTGTGGGTGGTGTTGGAGTTGTACATGTAGATGTTGGACATTGTTGGTGGGGATGTAACTTTGGTTATTCTTAATGTGTTTTTCATCATGATCAGTCTTATTTACATTTTGAGAGGGTCAGGCACTTTCAAACTCTCGAGATGGGCCTTCTTAGGGTAGAGATGAGGTCTTTCAACTAAGTTTATCGATTACATTTCGGATTTTAGTTGATGTTGGATCCTATAGTGGAAGAGTGATACCTCTTGACGAATTGTTTGGTTACTATGTCATCTTTTGTATGTGTATTTTTAGATCTAGGGTGTCGGGACACAACACTGTTTACCAAGAAGGTTATGGTATGTGCTTGTAGCTTGTCTAACTTCTCATATATAACGTGAATTCGATTATTGCTTTGATTGAGTCGTGTGAGAAAATCATTTTCGGGGGTTTACGTACTTATTTGATTAGTCGTCATGATCTTTGGGTAAAGGTCAACTCCTCCAATAAAAGTCATGTCATTTGAGTTGGGGCGAGTCATTTTTCTATCCCTATAGTTGGACAACTTCCTATATCCTAATGTTGGAATTGAGCAATGGAATACAGTAAAGAAAGTGCACATGTGCACTTTGTTAGGATAATTGTTGGCCCAACTAGAGGGAGAATTTCATTGGGCTTGCTTGTAATAGTAACCTTCAAGGCCTAAGGGCTTATCAAATTCTTTTTTGACATGTTCAAAGGGTATATGAATACCGTAAAATAATGGAAGAGAAGGAAGGTGGAATGAAGATAAGGGAAATGAAAATGAGAAAATAGTATTTCATGTCGGGTTCACCCGATTTATACGTACTTAGAAAGGACAATGTGAATTTCCATGCACACTTGACTCCTTTTGGGTTGGTGAGGAGGCTAACGTTTAGATGATGTGATAATTAAGGATCATGAGTTGAGGATGGAGTCGATAGAAGGTGATGATAATGATGAGGGTACAAATGGATAACGATCAAAGCAAGGTGGATAGATTATCCTCCGTCAATGAACTCATGAGAGCTCAACTTGCTTGTCGGGGAAACAAAAATTCTACCTATTTCTTCTTGAGGGGTGTTGGGATCAATGGTGATCACATTACACAATTTCTTCTCTATGTCAATGAGGTCCAACAATTTATAACCATGATGGAGAACTCTTGGAAAGTGTTCGTCCCTCTCGAGATGCTCTTATTCTAACAAGGTCATGCATGAAGTGATAGGAAAAAAGATACGAGGTTAGACCCAAGGATAAGATGAATCAAAGCTCCAGGAGTGCTCAAGTCTCTTGAGAAGATAAAATTGTAGAAACACGGGAGGTGGTGGTGGTTCTTCATCATGAAGAACACATAATTGTCGACAATTAAGGTTGGTGAAGGGGTAGAGCGAAAGACTTCACCTCTCAACCTAACAAATATATTGCCTTGAAAATTATATGACTCCAAAAGAGTGGGAACACGAGGGAATCATCCTACTCTTCGTGGAAAGACTTGTTTATCTTGAGTCATCTAAGCGTGTGAGGGACTAATCACGGTGTGAGACTAGCTAGATATGGATCATATTTTGAGTGTACCATGAAGTGGGGTTTTATTGATGAGATGGCTTGGTTGGGAACCGTATAGTAGTGTCTTGGCTTGTTTTGGAGTCATGTGAAGTGTTTTTGTAAATGTTTTATAAGGAGTGTTCATTTTCATGTAAATCAACGAGTTGTTAATTTGACTTGAAAGGGTTTTAGATATTTGGAATGACTGTCTTATGTGTGGGAGTATGGCTTGTTATTGTAGAATGTTTTTGAATGTTTATGTTGATTAAAGTAAATTAAAATAGAATAGACACCTTGTTGGGAATGAAAGTTAACTACCAATTAAATTTACCTTTAGCGATATATGTAAATAAAAACAAATGCAAATAGATTTCCTACAAATATGAAAAACTAAATGCAAATGTGAAACATTCTATCTATTACTTTTTGGTGGTATTAAATGCAAGGAAACAAGCTATTCTAAATCACAAGTATAGATAAAAAATCCAAAAAATTAGTTGATATGGCAAAGTGCATAAAAGATAAAATATAATTCCATAAATGCAAAATGCAATTTTAGACTTCTTTTAAGTAAATGCAAATACAATATGTAATGCTTCTTTTTGGGAAGTTTTCTGAGAATAAAATGATTATGTAATATATGAGAACTAAATGACTATGGAATGTATTTCAAATTTAAACAAAAAGAGCTAAAAACTAAACAT
This sequence comes from Taxus wallichiana var. yunnanensis, assembly GCA_018340775.1. Lineage (NCBI taxonomy): Eukaryota > Viridiplantae > Streptophyta > Pinopsida > Cupressales > Taxaceae > Taxus > Taxus wallichiana. The sequence continues at coordinate 109,734,919 of CM031237.1, read as the reverse complement.
CTAATATGAGACAATTTTTTTAATGGAGAATGGTTCTAAACTAATGCTATTTTCAACATAAAATTTGAAACTACTTGAAAAATCCCAACCTCATTTCATCTATATCGAGTCGAGATCCGGGCTCCGGAGTATAGATGGCGTCATGAACAATATAGTTATATAGAGTCATGGTTGGACACTCTATATCTATAACTTGCCCATCCGGTCATAATTCCTTCCAATCCCCAAAGATCTATATCTTATGCAACCAAGAATTGTTTAAATCCCGAGTATGGAGATGTAAGAAAACTTAAAACAAATCTAGAGCTAAATCCCATATGTGGGATTTGTCAAAGTAGAAGATGATGGAAGCCCAATATATGACTAATGGGAATGCAAAATGACAAACTAAACATTTTTTTCCTTTTCAATGTTGTTTTTGAGGATAAAATCATAATAAATGCATTCACAAGATTTAGACTAGGTTATGATAAAGCAATAAGCAAGAAATAAATCAGATCCAACTTTTTCCATAAACAAAAGTGGTTGGGCTAAAATTTGTTTTTGGTCATGTGATTAGAACACATTAACAAGAGAAGATAGAGGTAACTTGGGTGAAAATTTGAGGCAAGATGGTAGTAGGGTTGTGGCTAATTCATGGAATCCTAAAATTTGTTATGGAATTCTCGATATCCTACTTGTGGCAACAACAACCAGACAAAAATATTTAGAAATGCTTAATACGAGAAGAAATATTTGTTAGGTTGTAGATCTATCTCTCTCACACACTTTAGTTAAAAAATTACAGGAAGAAGTATGTTCTATGGAAAATTCAAAACAATCGGGGGTCATTGGAAATGATCACATGTTGTTTCTTAAAAGAGAACAATCAACCAATCTCAATCATAACTAGAGATCAAAATTTTTGATGTATGGTTAAGATTAAATGACGAGGGGTGAGGTGGAGGATTAGATAAATGAATTGAGTCTAATATAAGGAAAATGTGGATGTGACTTAAGAAGTAACTAAAAAATTACGTTCAGTGCAACAAGGGAAAGAAAATATGTAAAACATGACAAAATCATTAGTACTAGTAGGAGGTGGTTAGGAAACCACGGTATGGGGAAATGGGGCCACGATGTGAAACAAAATTGTTGTGATAGTGAACGAGTATTATGTGGTAGTTGGTAAGATTATTGTGTCATGAGCACAAATCTTCGTAGTTATTTGAAAAAATTCCAAGGGGCTAGGAAAGAGGTGATGAAGAGAAAATCCTTCTTGAAAGACAAGGAAGGTTAGAAAGATCCAAGTTTTGTCAATATAGATAAATAAGCAAGAGTAAGGGTGAGAAAGTGGTTTGAGCATTTCAAACATCTTGTCATGTTTTAGATGTGTCCATTTATCATCATTAGGTATTTAAAATATTGCACCATGCAAAATTAGGTGCGTACATAGTGCCCCCTCGGGAAGCTCCTTGCCATAAGTTGGTTAGGGTGTGATACCCGAGAAGTGAGTAGGTAAACAAAAATAAGAAAGGGGAGAAAAGTTACCTTACCTTACATGCCTTCTAGTGGATCAAAACTAACCGAGAAACCCATCCAATTAAATTCAAACGAACATGAATAATGTGTGGTATAAAGAGAGGTAAGATTAAAATTTTTTATAATCAAGGCTAAAAATGACATGACTTACTATTTGTGCAAGGCTAAAAATACATGTCACTCAAATAGTCGTTACTTGCAAAATGGAGAAAAGTGGCATTACAAGAAATGAAATGTTGGTATAAAATTTAAGTCAAGTGTTAGGAGGTGCCTATTCATCACGGAGCTATGAAAGTTAGAAACTTTACCCACTGGGGTCAAAATAACACATATATGCCCTTTAGTACTACAAAAGGTAAATTTTTGAATTTTGCCTTTGAAAATGACACTTATATATTAAAAAGCTTACCTAATTTTGAAGGCAAAGGACTAAGAGGCCTCCTTTCCGCTATAGGGAAGGGTCACACTAGTGACCCATTTGTTAGCTAGTTCTTGATACATTCTATACATGGAGGCACTTGTATGCCCCATTTTTTTGTATTTTGATTTTTGAGCAAACACTTGCCTTCTTAGTGTGGATGCGGTGACAAGTATACTCAAACTCTCAATATGATATATAATATATATATAAAATATTGTTGACGTGTATGATTATGGGACTCTCATGTGCATCCTTTATTTTTGTCTTTTTTTGCATATGTATGATCTGTTGGTGACAAAATGAATAAATGTAATTCTAGATAGTAATCCTATTTTTACAACAAAGTGTATAAAGATGTAAAAGAACAATAAATGTATGCCCTAACAATTTGTTTTGTAGATGAAATTAAGTTAGAAATTCATGTAGGTGACAAGATCGGAGTGGAAGAGTGATGTGAAGAGGAACAAAAGATTATGACATGTGAGGCGAATGATGTTAATGATTCAACAAGCGAAAACTTACGTAATTAATTTCCTAGGAATCAAGGCTTAGACATAGGAGCTCTGGGGAGGTGAAATAAACATTGGACAAAGGCGATATGTTTGGATCTAAATATTTTGATGACTAATCGTGACAAGACAAGAACTAGATATTTTTTTCTCTTTGATATTAGAACAATTAGTTGTCTTGGGTTTTAAGACGCTCTCATTATTTATTTTTGGAATCATGGGTAACCCCTTATGTCTAGTCTCACACTACCAAAAAGATATGTGGTCTCATCACCGAAGAATAAGTGTGGGCGATTAAGGGCACCACTCATGAATGACAACCTCACATAACTAGTAGAATGTGAGGGCTCGGCACAAATACAAATAAAGGAAAGTAATGTGGAATATCAAGTGATTCTTTCTTGTTTTGGATTACATTCACCTATTTCTTTTGCACTTCATATTTTGAGAGTATGGTGAAAATTTCTCTCGTACCTCAAACCCATGAAACTAGTAGGATGTAGGGGATCGACACGAAAGGCCGAAGAAGGAAAGCGGGATTTTGGGGATGATATATGCCAATGTTTTGTGCTCGCTACAAAAATTAATGAGGGGAAGTGTCATGAACAAGCCTCCAGAGTGTCACTAAAGAGAAAATATCTTTGCCCCACTAAGGGCTCATATGATGAAAGAGATTGCAACAAGTAGGTTGTAAGATGAAAATGACTCGTGAATTTTTCTTTCATTATAATGAAGGGGACTAAATAATGATGAATTTAGCAAAAAAATACATGTGTGAGAGTATATGCTTCATGGATTTAAAAAATTTATTCTCCTCTTGAAACGGTTTTAAGGGCATGCATGAGCAACAAGATGAATGAAATTGAATGCAAAATTGATAGATGGATGAAAGATACCGCGACAAGTAGGGTGATAATATGCAAAGGACTCATTGTGAATTTTTCTTCATTACAATGAAGGGGACTAAAAATGATGAATTTAGCAAAATAACGACATAGGTAAGAGTATATGATTCATGGATTTAACAAATTGATTCTCCTCTTGAAATAATTTTAAGGGCATGCATGAACAACATGATGAGTGAAATAGAATGCAAACTTGACAAATATGAAGGGAAATGTGAAACACGAAACTAGATGTAATATTGTTTGAGGTGAAGGGAGTTCATTGATTAGTCAATCTCACCCCTCGAGAGTGAAGAGGGGGAATGTGTCGTTCCTAAAATATTTTGACTAGATAAGACCCTAACTAGTTGGCTCTAAATTTTCGATCCTCACCGTCTTATTATTTATGCGGCTATCTTGACGTATAATGAGGTTGCCAACCTAGATAGGGAGTTCTTGTATGTTTTTATTGTATTGGTGGGCCATGCATGCCACATATAGCTCATGATGTTGGGAAGCTTTAAAACGGTTCTCATATAAACTTTCAAGTTGGGTGAGGTGTGCCTCCTTATAATAGTTCTTGAGAGAGACTCATAGGATAGGTAGCTAGATGTACAAAGGTTGAATAACTTTGGTGCTAAAGACTAAGGAGTAAGGGGTTTCTCCTATGGGGTGTGTATTCTGGTCATGTAAGCCCATAAGACAAGTTAAAAGCGTGAATGTCAATCCCTATTGTTGTTCTTGATAGTCTTCTTCAATATGGACTCCAATGTCTAGTCGGTGGCTTCGGCCTAACCGTTGGAGATGCGGTGTGGTGTGAGATGAAAAATAGTTGCACAACTCACACACCTTAAGATTCTTGAAAGAGCTCTTGTTGTTTGATATAATGACTTGGGGAACTCAAAATTGACAAATCACGATGAATTTTGTTACGACTAAACCCACAACAATGATAAGAGGTATGACATCTACCCACTTGGTGAAATATTTAGTAGTTGTAATAATAAAGTGGCACCTTTTGTAATGTCCCATTTTCCCAATCGAATACCTTTGGCCTATTTTTTCAACCCGACAGCCAAAGGAAAAATATAAGGGTGACTTAGTCATAATAAATTATTATAAAGTGTTATAAAAAAATAATAAAATTATTAAAACACTTATATTAATTTATTTGGCTTAATAAAAATAAATAATAATCCCTATGGTCAATGCGAGGGGCAAATATCATTGTAAGGGGATTTATTATATTTTATTCTTCCCGAGAGAGGATAATGGCGACTTGGGCCAAAGGGGAATAATAAAGTTTAGGAAGGATAAAAATATAATTAATTAATGTCTTTCCTTTAGAAAAATACGACTTGCATTAGAGGGAAAAAGTGCTTGGGAAAAGTATTTAATATGGGAAAATATTAAATGCTTTGCATAGGGAAAATCATGTGAGCTCATTGGTGTTTATTCGGAGGTTGGTTGTTGGCCCTTTTCTTTTAAAATGGAAGTCAACTTGCCTCTTCCATCATCCAAAAATATTTTATGTCATTTTCCTTTGCATTGAGCTTCAGCTTTTGCAAATAAATTCTAAGGACGAAACCCCTTAGTAATTTATTCTCTTCTGGATGAAAACCCCAAGATTTCTGAGGGTTTTTCACTTAGAAATTCCCATTGATTGTAATCATCTTTTCAATCATTTCCAATAGTGTTTTCAAAGTATTTTGGAGAATAAAATTGCAGCAGTTTTCATTCTATTGGATCGACTTGTCTTGGGGTTGTTTGGGCATTATTTTGGAGGTATTTTCATCTGAAATTTATTGGCTAAATTCTCCATATTTTTATAAATCAAAGCACAACAATTTTATAATTTTCTGAGTAGTTTTTAGAGGGTTTCCAAGCAATTTTTTAATCAGATTTCAGATCTGATTTCGACTCATTTTAGTTGCTAATACATTTCTTTTATATATATTTTGGCTTCTAAACATTGTGGCATTCAATTATGATAGAGGAATTAATTTATGAGTTTCATTTTCATGGGTTTAACTTCCAAACCCTACTCGCACTTCCTAGAATAAATTTGAATTTTCCCTAGTTTTCTTGTCATGGTTTCCAAAATTCATATTTCATTATTTGCAAGTCATAAAAATAGATTTGGGAAAAACAATCATTGGGGATCTTTCGGTGGTATCAGAGCAATGTTCCTCCCACCTGGAGGGTTTTTGATTTGATGCAGCCACGAGAGGTTGGTGATAGAGCTGAATCATGGGAGTTAGACAGAAAATCTCTCCATGGGATCCGGGCAGAGATCTTCTTAGAGGAATGGTAGACCCAGATCGTGAGCTTCTCAGGACTATGATTACTACCCAACAACAGATGATACAGACCATGCAGTAGATGATGCAGAGGATGGACGTGGGTAGGCCAAGAGACAGACATGACAGGAGGGATAGGTTTATATCAATGGCCAACAACCCACAAAAAGACACAATAGGTCACCTACAGAGGTTGGTAGCATGAGGGATTCCCCTCACCATGAGAGGAAGGCATATCACACTATAGCTTCAGAATTGTTTATGCATGGAAGGAATAGTGAATCTTCACATATGGATGATACAACTCTTCATGAGAGTGCTTTGGTGTCTTCAAGTTCTAATGAGGTATGCAAAAATTTATGTGATGAATTTGATAGACATGTTGATTTAACACATGAAGATAAATCAGATCTGCAACCAAAGGAAGAAGAAGAAGTTTCTAGAGAGCAAGGTATGGTTTCCATTAATTGCATTAATAAGGAAGAAATGTTGCTTGTTGGATGCCAAGATAAGAAAATTAGTTCAGCTCCAAAGGAGGAGAGGAAATTCATATATGCAAGCAAAGAAGATGTAATGGAAACTCTGAAAAGGTGTGAGGAATGGAATAACAAAGCTAGAGATGCTAAATTGATAGCCGCTCAAGCAAGACAACACCTGCAAGAGTTCAAGGAAAATATGTGGGCAAATGATGCAAGGAAGTCTACACCCACGAAAGAAGACTTTATGGAGCAATTGGCACATGAGGAGGAGCTTCACATAGACACTTGTGTGGAATTGCAGGCTGCTGCAATTTCCAAACCAGCAACTTTTGATCAGCTTTCAGATACCTTCAATGGGCACTTAGGAAACAATGATGGGGGCAGCTCAACATATGTCTATCTTGAGCACACAGAGAACATTGATGGCATTGAAAGGTATGAAGAGCATAATAATGTGTCTTATTTATTGCTGCCCATTCCAATTTATTTTCATCATGAGATGCATGATATGGTAGAAGATGAAGTTTTCATTTTGGAGTTTGTTGAACCATTGCTCCAAGTACATGTATATGAGCATCTTGTGGAAGATATATGGGGGCAAGTCTTAGCCCACTTGACAGGTACAGTGCCAGGCTTGTGAATCATTTCAGCATGTTTTGTCTCTTGTGCATGACACTTGGACAAAACAAGATCAGAATTGCTTGAGGGCAAGAAATTTTTGGGAAGGGAGGACTGTAATGTCCCCTTTTCCCAATCGAAGACCTTTGGCCTATTTTGTCAACCCGATGGCCAAAGGAAAAATATAAGGGTGACTTAAGTCATAATAAATTATTATAAAGTGCTATAAAAAATAATTTTTTTATTAAAGCACTTATATTAATTTATTTGGCTTAATAAAAATAAATAATAATCCCTATGGTCAATATGAGGGGAAAATATCATTGTAAAGGGATTTATTATATTTTATTCTTCCTAGAGAGGATAATGGCGACTTGGGCCAAAGGGGAATAATAAAGTTTAGGAAGGATAAAAATATAATTAATTAATGTCTTTCCTCTAGGAAAATGTGACTTGCATTAGAGGGAAAAAGTAGCTGGGAAAAGTATTTAATATGGGAAAATATTAAATGCTTTGCATAGGGAAAATCATGTGAGCTCATTGGCTGGTTTGGAGGTTGGTTGTTGGCCCTTTTCCTTTAAAAGGGAAGTCGACTTGCCTCTTCCATCATCCAAAAATATTTTATGTCATTTTCCTTTGCATTGAGCTTCAACTTTTGCAAATAAATTCTAAGGACGAAACCCCTTAGTAATTTATTCTCTTGTGGACGAAAACCCCAAGAGTTGTGAGGGTTTTTCACTCAGAAATTCCCATTGATTGTAATCAGATTTTAATGTTATTTTCAGTCATTTCCAGCAGTGTATTTGAAGGCATTTGAGGAATAAAATTGCAGCAGTTCATCTTCTATTGGATCGACCCAGTTGGGGCAGATTTGGCTTTGTTTTTGGAGGTATTTAGATCTGATTTTAATTGCTAAATCATCTACATATTTTTGGGAAATAAGCCAATTAGTTTCATAATTTTTTCAAAGGGTTTTTAGAGGGTTTTTACTAGTTTTATAATCAGATTTCATATTTGATTTCGAGTTGATTTGGCATCCAAAAATTATGATTCTTATATGAATGAGTTCCTAAAAATATAGGCAAGCATCTGGGATAGAGAAAATAATTTTTGAGCTCATTTGATGCCCTAAATGTGTGGGCCAAAATAGTAGGAGGGTCGATCTCGCATGTTTAGTAGTTGTTATAATTTGGTTTACACCATCTTGTTCGATACCACCGAAAGATCCCCAATAGATCTTTTTCCCAAATAAAAGATTCCCCACTTTATAAAATATACTTTTGGTAGCTATGGGAAATAAATTAAGGCAACCAAGATTAATTTATACAAAAGTGACTAGGGTTTTATATGCAAACACACCCAAAATCAACATACAATAATTATTTTTACTCCCAAACCCTTGGAACAATCTCGAGAATTTATGGCAAAATCAGATTTTACAACCGCTAGAAAATAATTTAAACACGAAACCCTAATTGTTGCAATCTTCAAGATAACATAACTTTCTCTACACAACTCGATATAGGAAAATGACATATGCCCGAACTTGGAAAAATACAAGGAACAAGGTGCACTAAACCAAATTATAACAACTACCAAACATGTAGATCTAGCCCTCCTACTATGTTGGCCCACACATTTAGGGCATCAAATGAGCTCCAAAAATTATTTTCTAGAGAGGATTGTCTAAGTGAGGAATGTATGAAGGTCTACAATCTAACAAAACCTTGTCTCTTAGTTCAACATGTAGTGCCTTAGGATCTTAGTTACAAAGAAAATCGTGAGATATTACTTCTTGACATGGGAGTATCAAGTCTTATAATCCAAGAAGATGTGGCGATAAAGTATACAACTCACTTTGTTCCGTCATCATCTTTTTGGGTGAGCATACAAGCCAAGGAGACATCGGTTACATACATGTAAAGAATGAATGGTTTTCCAGTACATGGTTCTATGATTGTGGAAGGGGAGAGAAGAAAACACTTACCAACCTTGAAACTTTGGTCCATGTAAGACCATTTAACTTCTTGAGCAAGCTATTTATAAGATAGACAACATATGTAAAATTGGGCACGAACCTTGATGTAACTCCTAGATTTCCCAAAAATGACCTAATTCTAAACTCATTAGTTGGTCGAACCATCTTAAGGATGCCACAAACCTTTGCAGCAGTCAATATATATCCCATGCTTTGAGATAAAGAATCCCAAGAATTTTATGTGAGTGACTCAAATAAACACTTTTCTAGGTTGAGCCTAATACCAAATTTTATGAGGCGAATGAGGATAATATATAGGACACGCATGTGATATTCCCTTTTCTTTGCTTTCACTTTGGTAAATCATCGATATAGATCTTAACAATTTTGTGAATGATGTCATGGAAGATGTGTGTCAATGTTTTTAAGGGAAAATGGTGTGACTGTGTAACATAAGATTCCTGGGGGTGGTGAAGGAAGTCTTGGCTTGGTCGGTCTTAGAAATGCACATTTGATTGTAGCCTAAAAATAATCCATGTTTGAAAGGATTTCATATTATGTAGTTTTTTCCATAATGACATTGACAAAAGGTAGTGGGAAATCATATTTAGGGCACACCTTGTTGATATCTTAGAAGTCTATACAAATCTTGATTTTTTTCTTCTTTTTTAGAATGGGAACAATGTTAGACAACCGATTTGTGTAATTAACGGGTTAAATTAAGCCAAATTTGAGAGGTTTGATGACTTCTTCTTTTACCATGAGTGTTATTGTTTCCTTCATGGGTTATAAGTTTTTTTTACCGACTTGGATTCAAGTTTGGTTGGTAGGATATGAATAATGACATTCATTTGTATACCAGTCATATTTGAGTAAGAAAATACAAAGTCCTTAGAGAGCTCGGTAAGGATTTTCTTATGGTCCTCCACCTCCTACAGGGAGTGTAAACATCCAAGCTTTAGTATTGTCATATTTTCCTTTGTCTAGATGTTTATGTCAATGGTGTCTTGGATGAGGGATGTGTTCCATTCTTCAAATTCTCATGAGGAGGGTGGAAGGTCTAAATTGTCCTCCCCAAACTTACAAATGTTGAGCTCCTCTGCGTGTGATTCATAACCCTCAACCTTACGCAATATGATTTGTAGTATTTATATCTTATGAGTAATGAATTATTGAAGGTCATGGTAAAGATGTAGTCACTAAATCACGCACTTACTACTACTATTATACCGCTAAATATGTTGTTTTATATATGGATCTCATGTAAGAAAAGTATTCACTAATGGCCCATCCCCTGGTCTTATGGTCAATTTTGTAAGTCATTTTCATTAAGTGTCTTGCACAATCGTCTGTCACTCGCATTAGATTCGGTCGTCTCTTATGGAGTCTCGGTGTCGTTATTTACTTAGTGACCATCTCGAGTCTTTGACTAGGGTGCACAGAAGGGATTGGGGTTCCGTCGGTTCCTCTGGTCCTCATTTTAGGCACCCTGGTCCTAGTTGCACTTGGTTCTCATTTAGAGTCTCAAGGTTGGTCTTTGTAGTTTTCCCTCTCATTCCCCTAGGTACTAGTCGACATGTCGGGTCATTAGTGTCAAAATTTGAGCAAGAGATCCCTATATAAACACAACATACACACTATCTTAAGGGAAAACTATCTCTACTAAGGGCTAGCTATCTACTAAGGTAAGGGACTGCATTTGGGCATTATTCTACATCACACACTACATAAGAAGGGTTGTATTCATTCTATTCCATCCACCATTTTCATCTTACATCTAGTTATTGCCCACTATTTTGGCATCATTGGCATTAGGGCACCCTAGGCACATGATTGCACACACAAGCACATAAAACTACATCGGGTCTGAGATGTAGTGCAACACTCATTCATAAGTCCATCCATTTGGCAGTTGAGGAAAATCTGACCCATTCATTTACATCTTTCTTTTTAGTGTTCAATGTTTTTTTGTGGGGTTTTGTATGATATTATTCATCGGAGCTCTACAACGACATCAAAAAAGATAATGCGACATACACATGACAAAGATCGAGTTATTGCGAAGATATAGAGACCAACTCGAGACTCACATTTTAAGATGTTCTCTGAGACTGAGCACCCATATTTGGGACTGGGCACCTACAGTGCCCTAATCCTCCTACAAGCACCCAAGTTTGGCCGAATATTCATCTACTACAACTTCTTGAGGTGTGTTGTCATACTCTGTTTCGTCTATGCATCATCTAGTATAGTTCCAGATCACTGTGAGGTAAGTTCATTTCAAGTTAGTACATTTTCCTTCTTATTTCAATTATTTCATTTTACTTAGAATATTAAATAAAATTAGTTAGTGTTTATATTTCATTTATTTCATTGTTGTACTTGTTTATATTAGTTGTAAAATTCATAATTTTAGTTAATCATTTTGGTGAACCCATACTTTAGAACATTTTTTCCCTAAGATCCACTTAAAACCCTAATGGCTAACCATAGTTCATCTTATTCTCACCCCATCATGTCTCATTTTAGCGTCAATCATATCTATGATGATGTTTCCATTGTTGAGCTCACGGCTCTCTATAGTAATCCTACTATGCCAAATGACATCCAACAACAACTCTTAGATGGTCAACAATATGTGCCTACTAGTTTTGAAAATTCTCCTCTTGGCATTAGCATTGTTGAGGACCTGGTAGCCTTTACTCGTTGTACACCATGTTATATGGCTACTAGTGATCCTCCTTTTGATCTTTCTAAGGAAGTCCTAGATGATTCTCTTATCAATTACATGTTTGGTATTGAAAATCGCTCACATGTGCATACCGATTCTTCTCCTAGTAATCACTACTATGGTTCCATCTCATGATTCTCCTACTTGACCTTTCTTCTCATGATACATCTCATACTAGCTTGCATACTCCTTCATATTATGTTGATGATCCTATTGATAACATCCTTAGTGACACTCTCATTTTTGAGTCTCTATCTGATGGTGATGAGGTGGTTGATAGTCGTGGTTCACCTTCTTTTACACCACCGAGTGTGAATCTCCTATTCCATCACTACCTTCTCCTGAGATTACATCTAGCACTGTGCATGAGTCACCTCCATCTATTACTTCTTCTTCTCCTACCATTTCATCTTCTCCTATCACTTCATCTACATCTGTTGCTCCATCTCCTTCTCTCACTTGTATCTCCATTGGTGGCTTCACCTCCTAGGGATGTTTCTAATGCTACTCCTACCACTACTATGGGTATTCCATCTATATCATCTATTATAGCTTCTTTGGCACCCAATCCTAGTGTGCCTTTAGCATCGGAATCTCCCTTATCTTCTCTTGACATTCCTATGATCACTCACAATGGCAAGTTACAACCGCTCAATACATTATTGCCATCTCCTACTATTCCTTCACAGGATATACTATCTCTCATGCATGTTGTAGGTCAATTACAATCTCAAGTTCAGTCTATCACTTTAGAAAGTAGGGATTACTATGCTTTTATTGACAATAACTCATTACATGGTAACCCTATTCCCAAGAAGATTCATAACTCTGCATTTCCTAAGGACTTTATCATGCCCACATTCACATGTTTTGATGGTATTGGTGACCCTCATTCACATCTCCAACATTACCGCATGGCTATGGACCCTATTCTAATGATAGGTTATTATTTAAGGCCTTTTGACACAATCTTATTGATGAGGCTTTACAATGGTACACTCATCTTCCATTTGGGTCCATTAGTACTTACTATGACATGGAGGATGCTTTCCTCCATCATTTTATCACCAATAATGGCCCTAGAGTTACTTATGACCGCATACCTATGTTACATCAAGGGCTCATCAAAACCTATCAAGGATTATATCTTATGGTTCAATGTTTGTATACATCAACTAATATTCCAACCTATTGATCTAGAGAAGCAATTCATTTTCTATCGTGGTCTGATTCTTATGCTTAAGCAAAGATTACAATATGATACATGTGATTCATTCACTCTCTTGTGCTACAAAGTCATAGACCTCGAACAAGATCTTCTCTCAGCACATGTCATTGACCCTCCATCTACCTCCACTTCTATTGCATCATCTAGTGCTCCTCCATTGTCATTGGTTGAGCATCCTACATAGTCTCCATCTTGACCTAGCAAGCCAGCTCAACCTACTCCATCAAAAAAACATACTTATCCTCTGTGTAGACTACTTTTCCACCTACTCCATTTATCTCGCGTGAGCCATTACACTTCTCTCATCACGCTTGACCACATGATGTGTTGTGTGTTTTACTTAATGAGTGTCTAATTTTCTTACCCTCTAACCAACATCATCAACAACATCATCTACAGCGTTAGCGTGATCAACCCTATTGTAATTATCATCGCATCAATGGCCATAGGGAAAATGATTATTTTTCCCTTCATGATAGATTGCAACAATTAGAAGATAAGGGCATCATTTCCTTTGGCTTTCTCGCTCAGTGGGCAGTCCATCTCTCCTCTACGTCATCAGCACGTTTCTACCCACATTGACTTGTCTCCTCCATCTAATGCTAAGGTTATTATGCATGTACCACCACAAGTTGTCACTCATGCGTGTTCTCCACCACATCCATCCATTGCTACACCATCGCATCCACCACATCCACTCCATCCATCTCATCAGTCACATTATGGTATTGCTTCACATTGGTTGCCAAAACCATCTCGCATTCATCAATCCCACCGCAGTTCCATATGACATTTAGTTTGGTTCATACACTTATTTTTCTTCCATCCCAAATGCTTCCACCGCTTCGTGTTGCCTTGGTCTTTGGTAGGTGATTATTATCACCTTACCACCCGATGATGCACTTGTGTTCTTACAGTTCTTACATAACTGTTGAGGGTTTTCTCTAAGAACCTTTCATCACGTGCTTCATTGATTCATCTAGTGCACTCAATCATTTCCCAGATGACGCACTCTTGCTTACACGGCTCATTCTTGATTGTTGATGGGTCTTAACTAATTAAGCTTATTCTTTCACATGCTAGGGGACATCGTTAATCTCTTCCCCCCCCCGCATGATCATTACACTAACATAATATAATCATATTCGATTATCAAATTCATCACCACATGTTAGTTCAATAATCATACATTATCTATTTTTCCATACATTCTACCATCATCATTACACTAATTACACATTACAAGTTCCATTCAACAAATATATCAAATTACATATGATTATCATTCACATTACACATTTTTTCTATCATTATCAACATTATAGTGTGAGTCTACATCACTATGTAAGAACAATATGTAACAACATCAAACATTGAGTCCCATTACAACATCGATACATAATGAAATAAACTCATCATATATCAATAACATCTATCCATATATATATCAAATATCATCATCATTACAAAAAATGTTTCATCATTAGGGGCAATTGCTCCACATCATATATAATAACACAAAGAAAACCTCATCATCACTATCGCTCTCGGGTACTACAAGAGCCCTAGAATTAAATGTCTCGCCACCAAATCAGTGTCATTATTCACGGCCTCGATACCTCTCCACTTCCCTACATAATCAGGCGTTCTCCATAGATTACTCTAAAAATGAATCTGCAAATCCACGTATCATGTGAATACATCCTACATTAAGGGACCACCACCCACCGCCTCTCTAGATCGTCGAGTCTTCTCACATGTCTCATCCCTCTCGCCTAACAACACAGTACATGTTGCCACTGCTATGGCCACTAGCTCAAATAAATGGGCATGCTTACTGTAATATCATCCACATGCTCAAGTATCCCTCCACCAAGTACATCGGTCGACACATTCGCACATGTGTGCGGTGGATGTGTATACTATCAAGGACCAATACACGTCACCTACAACACAAATAACACAACGACTTAGATAACTATCGCTACCACATAGAAAAAACAACAAATTACACAATAAAACTATACATATACTTATGCTCAGCTATAGTTGCTACTACATTATCGGGGGCATGGGATTCCCCCTCTCCTCCTCCTCCATGTGCTAACCCCATTGCATTTACAAACAAGGAAACAATACCCATCGATGTGTCACCCACCATGCGAGATACTCTTCTGTACAACCTACATCATCAGAATCTATCAAATATATTGCCACGTTTGTCATTTGGCCCGGGAGGCACTATCTATTCTCTTATGGGCCTTGGTCTAGCCCCGACCCTCCTCGGTGCTCTAATCACTTCCAACCATATATATGGCTTTAGGGGCACATCCTGAGCCATGCCAAACTGTCATGATACTTTCTCTTCCTGAAATAGCTTAGCCACTCCTAGAAATCAATCCTCTAACCACATCGTCCTACGCATACATCGCACCTCTACAAAATCCTCTAGACACCCTCCATAATCACAATCCTCCATAATCACAGTATGGCCTCCATACAACTACCTCGGGTCCCATCCTATCTATCAATTCCCTATAAGTATCAGTTTCCATCTTACGCCCACGAACATTAATCCACATCCTCGCGTATATCTCTGGCCTAGCCCACTCTCCTTGTGGAACTCCAACTGGCCTCAACATGACTATATGCTCATACGCCCATGCATACAATAGTGTGGTGGCTCATATCCCACCAGCATGTCCATTTTGAGTAAACTTGTATAGATCCCTGTATAGGTGGGACAACACGCACCGTGCCCACGTGTATCTAGTTCTCTCCTCCTCTATCCACCGACATATATCGTGCATCTTATACAAGATGCCTACAAATCCTCCCTCTACAACTATAGATGAAGCAATCACAACCATTATGAACTTCGCAAACACGAACCCCGGATCTCAAGATAACATGCAAACTAATATGGTGCTCGGCAAGTACGGGTCCCCACAAAATACTGTCTCATAACTCGCATTTTTCTCTCCATATCCTCCAACGGCATAACCTGTACTCTCTCCCCAACAACTGGAAATCACATTATGTGATACACATCCTCCAAAGTAATTGTCATCTCACCCGTAGGAAACCAAAACATACACGTATCCACACACCACCTCTCGCATAACCGAGTGTCAACACGGGCATATTGTGGGGCACATACCCTATCTATGTTATGTGAGTAGGGTGACACATTCCATAAAAGCCCACTAATCATCCATGACAAGCCCAACGCAAGCAAAGTACTCAAATGATAACCTCCACGGAATTCCCTTGAGTGAATATCTAGTGTCCCCAAGATTTCCCTTGGAAATATTGGGGTACCCCTTTAAAATTTTAAGTTTTCAAAACTTGTGATGAATTGTGTTCATGTTGTTTGTAGCTTTTGAGTTGTGTGGTCTGTTTAGGTTGTTTCCTTAACTCATCTGGGTTATAAGAGTGCATGATGATTCTTTAAGAGGTTACAGGAAGTTTCTTGGGGGTGATTTATGAAATATCCATGTACTTAAAATTCCCTAAAAATCCTTAAAAAGTCAAATGCTTACTCTCCTAAGTTGTCGGGTTTCTCAGAATGCTTTACTTTGAAGTAACAAGTTGTCCCTTTTCAAAAAAACCAATTCATATAAAGCTCCTTTGCACTATTTTGAAGTGCTTTTGCTTGCTAAGTAAAGTAGTCTCCAAACACCACAAAATTGGTTTAGTTCTCTTAGTTTAGCACTAATCTCAAATGCTTTTACTTGTCCTATTCATTGTGCTAAACCGATATACTTTTACTTGTCTTAAAGTTAAGACAAGTAAATTAATTCCTAAAATCGATAAGCTAAGCCTATTCATTATGCTAAACTCCTACCCCATTTCTTATCCTATTCATTGTGCTAAATGCAAGTAGCTTTACTCTGTATAGTTAAGACAAGTAAAGTAATTCTAAAAATCTGCATAACTAATGACTTAAGTTATCGGTGAATTGAAACTACTTTACTTGCCTTAAAAATAATGAAGTAAAGTTATTTTGAAAATCCACATAGAAGGAAGAGTTGACGTGGTATTTGTATGGGTAGCATTTAATGACGTGGAAAATATAAAATCTCTAAGTAATTCCACCTAGGATCCACACATTTGCTTGTGGAGAAGAGAGAAGTTTTCGGCCTTCCAAACCCCGAGCGTCTTCAAGTGATTGATTGAGGAAGAATTTTGCACAGACTAACTCCGACCCATTTGCAAGAGAGGTTAGTAGATTTTTTTCTTCTTATTCTTTCTTTCCCTGTTTTTCTTTCCTCTATGTTGGGTTTTGGTTTGGGATATGTTTTTCCTTTTGTATTCCTTTTTCTTATATGTTCTTCGAGAAATGGTTTAAAATTAGGGCATTTTTTAGTTGGGATTAGGGTTCAATTGTGATTTCAAACCCACTATACCTCTAATAAAATGGCATTAAAATTTTATTGTTTTTGTGCCCCATTTTTCCCCAGTATGTTTCCTCTTTGTTCTTTGGTTTTCCTTCTTCACTTTTTGGTGATTAGGGTTACTTGTCTTCTCTTATGTTTAGCGAAGTAAAGTAACTTTAGATCACTACTGATGCTTCGTGTTTCATTCCTTCTTTGCTTTGTGTCAATTTGGATTTCTTTTGCTTACTTTTTGGTGTCAATGAAGGGTCTTCTACTCGTCATGTTAAGGGAAGTAAAGTAGTGTTTAAGAGCCGAAAAATAGGTCATGATCTCCTTAGTTTTGCAAAATTCATGTTTGTTGTTACTTGTTGCATTGAAATGGAAGAAAAGTTGTTTAAAAAATCCACATTGAATTTCATAGCTCAAACTCCATGTTTTACGTCATTTTGAACAGTTTCTTCTGATTTCTTTGCATTGATTAGGATGTCTTTTACTTGCTTTGTATTGGAAGTAAAGTAGAATTAGAAAGCCACAAAACGCACTCCCTATTCATTGCGTCGATTTGGTTATCTTCTACTTGCCTTTTTTTAACAGAATTAAAGTAATTTGTAATCACCACAAAACATGCTTCCCTTGCAATGTGTTGAATTGAATTGCTTTAACTTGTCCCATTCATTGCGGAAAACCGACCACTTATTACTTCCTTGTGTATTGCGGTGAATTGAAATGCTTCTACTTCACCACTTGTTTTTTGCTAAACCGACAAGCCATTACTTCTTATTCATTGTGGTAAACCGATAGGACATTACTTCCTATATATTTCATTGATTTAAAATTCTATTTATTCCTATTCATTGTGCATATTTGAATTACATATGCTTATTAACTACAAGTCTCAAGTAGTTATACCGAACTGTAGAATGAATTGTTTCATTCAATCACTTCCACCAACCAATAACTTGACTTCTAGGATGATTCCAATGCATTTTCATGAAGAAATTAAGTCTAGATGTTTGCATGTAATTGACATAAATGTATCTTAACTTGATGTTCTATATTTAAAAGCAGAAGCAATTGTTAATCTTTAATAGTTGGAGCATGCTTGTTGAAGAGCAAATTTTTGCAGCTAGTGAAAATTCTATTGAAGTAAGTGATAAGTCAACAGGGGAAGAAGAAGAGGTTTCTGTGATAAGAGAATATCCAAATCTGAATATTGAAGAAACTTCCAAAACTAGAAAAGGAAAAAGAAAAGATAAAGCTAAGGGAGACAAGATGAAATATGAATATAAAGGATACCCAATGGAATCTGCATCACATCTAAGCTAGCTGGAATTGGAGATACAGACATGGGTCATGTCTCAGTATTTGAATTAATAGAAAGGTCCAAGGCTAAGAATCAAACACCCTTGATGAAGGAATTGACTTGAAGTGGTCTAATTCGGGAATTTAAGTTGGGAGTTACACTCATTACTTTCCTAGATGACCTAACTTGGGAAGTTATTCTATATTTGGTGTTTACTTCTAGATGACCTAAAGTGGAAGCCATCACATTGCGGTGACACTCATGGAGTGGGGAAAGAGTGATTTTATATACCGCTCTATATGGTTCAATTGTTTGATCAAAATTATACGGATCTAAAATCACAAAATTTTGATATGAGTTCATCTCTCTTGCTAGATCTTGAGGATGTAGTTAAAGTTTGGAGAATAACACACTTTTCTCCCTACACTCTTCCTCTGGCAGCAGGAAACCCAAATAATCTGGTTGACTATTCGTACACACACAATTGGGTTGGGAATTGATCACTCCCTATCCCATTTTATCATCATCATATGCATTCAAAATCATCAATCATCCAACATTGTAATCATCACTCTCATTTAGTGCACTTCATCACACTATTACATTTCTCGCTATGTTACATGGACCAACACACGGATATATGGTTCGACACACTATATGGTTCTTTCAGCATGCTTTTACTACCACATCTGCACATTCTACTACACCATGGGCTTCTCGATTTCTCTTAGGTACACATATCTATCTACTTTATGTTATCGAGCTTTCTACTCACCAACATAAAGTGGGGGAAAATGTAGTCACTAAATCACACACTTACTACTACTATTATACCACCAAATATGTTGTTTTATATATGGATCTCACGTAAGAAAAGTATTCACTAATGGCCCATCCCTTAGTCCTATCGTTAGTTTAGTCGGTCATTTTCATTAAGTGTCTTGCACAGTCGTCAGTTACTCACAGTTCTGGTCATCTCTCATGGATTCTCAACTATCATTATTTACTCAATGGTCGTGTCATTATTTGGGCACCCTTGATGCTCTGGTCCTCATTTTTAGGCACCCCTGTCCCTGTTGTAATTGGTTCTCATTTAGAATCTTGAGGCTGGTCTTTGTAGTTTTCCCCCTCATTCCCCTAGGTACTAGTCAGCATGTCGGGTCATTAGTGTCAAAATTTGATTAAGAGATCACTACCTAAACATAATATACACACTATATTAAGGGAAAACTATCTCTACTAAGGGCTATCTATCTACTAAGGCAAGGGACTGCATTTTGGCGCTATTCTGCATCACACACTACATAGGAAGAGTTGTATTTATTCTATTCCATCCATCATTTTCATCTTACATCTAGCTATTGCCCGCTACTTTGGCATCATTAGCGCTAGGGAACCTAGACACATGATTGCACACATAAGCACATAGGACTACATCGGTTATGAGATGTAGTGCAATGCTCAGTTGTAAGTCCATCCATTTGGCAGCTGAGGACAATCGACCCATTCATTTGCATATTTCTTTTTTAGGGTTTGATGCTTTTGTGTGGGGTTTTGTAGGATATTATTCATCATAGATCTAAAAAGACATCAATGAAACTAATGCAAAATACGCATGACAAAGACCGAGTTATTGTGAAGATCTAGTGACCAACTCAAACTTAGGTTTTGAGTTGTTCTTTAGACCAAGGCACCCATACTTGAGCAGGCACCCACATGCATCCTAATCCTCCCACAGGTGCCCCAATTTGGCATAACCTTCATCTGCTACAAATTTTTGAGGTGTGTTGTCATACTCTGTTCCACCTGTGCATCATCCAGTATAGTTCCAGATCACTGCGAGGTAAGTTCATTTAAGTTAGTACCTTTTCCCTCCTATTTCAATTATTTCATTTTATTTAGAATATCAAATAAAATTAGTTAGCATTTATATCAGTCATTTCATTGTTGTACTTGTCTATATTAACTCTAAAATTCATAATTTTAGTTAATCAAAAGCCCTTCTTGTGATGAGAGGGATGAAGGTGTTTGTAAGCTTGGATGAACTCCAAGATTGTTTCCTCTTTTCGGCCACTACAAGGTTCGTGATCTCAAGATCATCTATCTCCACACTATACTTTTCATCTTAGATTACCCTTTTGATGAGGCATTCACCCCTCATGGACACTATGAAACCGGTCTCTAAAGTGACCCATGGAAGGGGAAAAAACTTGTTGATGTTGTAACGATGTCATCAACGAGTTGGTTCTAGGCCCTATGATTGACTTCTATAAACATGTATTCAAAGTACTTAACCAACTCCTAGGTAGCATTTTTGTATAATTAAAAGTGTTTGGATTTGGTTTGGAAATCACCATATACCTAATTAGTGATGAGCTTAATATCATCAAAGATTCGAGAGGTTTCAAATCCCTAACCTTTGACATAGGATTAAGCATGTCGATGCAGCGCTTCGTACTCATCCATTTTGTTGGTCCATTGGAATTTGAGGAGATAACCAAAGGGTATTATTACGCCATTGAGGTAAATCACGATCATGCATGCCCCAACATTAACAACACACTTTGCTTTGTCGAGTAGAGGATCCATAAGTCATTTCGAAGGAGGGGGTCACAGACAAGGCTGAAGATGACACATGGTTATCAAACTTCTCTACCATAACAATGTTGACAATCAAAATCATAAAATATTGGATTTGGTTTCCCTTAGAGAGGCAACAACAAGTACATATCTAGCCCTTTTGGGTTAAAGGGGAGAATGAAAAGTTTATCCTTTTCAAGAATTTCAATGATTTTCACTATGGTTTTCAAGGGTACAATTCCAATCTTAGGTTGGTATTTTTAGTCGGTTAAGGTTTTTTTCTGATCTCAATACTCTTCTTTATAGTTTCTTCCCATCGATTGGTCCTTATAAGAGGAGAAGGATAACCTTACACAAGGTCAATATTCATGATGAGGTTCTTGCCATTATCAAATGTAGTCATCTTTTGGACATCATTTGTGGGTAACAAATGGTGGAAGTGAGTCACGGGTACTTTATGAGTTTCACTTAAATGACGTTAAAAGGGGTTACATCTCCTTTTACTATGAGGACTCTCTATAAGTGTAAAAATCATGTTTGTTCAAATATTTTTGAGAGGGTGGCCTTAATTCGATGTATTTAATATCTCCCTAAGATCATATTGTAATTTGTGTCCTTATCAATTACATAGAGATCTATGAGTACTATCTTGGAACCTAGAGTTGCTATGAGGACAATCATTCCTATTTATGTGTCTCTAAGGCTATCATGTCTTGAAAAGGTATTCCAGTCGAGGAGCAGTTTTCTCACCATACTTAAGCTTCACATAAAGAGAGAGGACTATTTTGACAACAACACCACCATCAACCATTGCAAATTTAATGAGGTTGTAAATCCACACTTTTAGATAGAGGTTCAAATCACCCTTCCTAGCAACATCTACATCATACGAGAGATTTGTAATTCGAAGAAGTATCCAACATCCCTCATGGTTAAACCAAAGCGGGAACATGTCTATGTCATTATGATTGACCTTTGCCTCTAGAGGAGGCATGACATAAGACAATTGTATGAGTCTGAGGGATCCTGGGATATTGATTTGGTGTGTTAGGGGAGCTCTTGAAAATATCTACGAAGGATATATGGGATAAGGTATTTGTTAGATCTATAATCATGTCACAATTTCCTACGAGTTAGGGACCTCATGGATTGCGAGTTTCAAAGTATCTTGAATGGGAGCATTACATGTTGGGTAGCCCTTGGTTCAAGTGATCATGTTATCATCTTTATCAACTTCTAGCTCAACTACACCCATCATGTGGGTCTATCCTATGTTCTTAGATGCGGGACCACATCAGGGTTACCCATGTTTTAAGTGGAATCTTTGGTGTCACGAGTGTCGACTAAAGAAACTTGTTTGGATGCATTGCTAGATTGGGCAGTTAGGGAATCATTGTGTTGATGGTTAGCGGATGGGTTTTGATAGATGTACAAATGTGCATTCTACGGTACTATAGGTTTAATTTATTTTCACGATGCTTGTGGGACGATGTGTCCATGAGAATTAGATTTGTACACACTAGAAAGCACTGAGGTTATTTTTATACGCACTTTCGAATATTTGTGGGTCAATCAAGGAAAGCAATATGTGGATGATGTTATGATGGAGGATCATGAGGTGTTCATGAGATCTATGATGGTATGGATGGCTAGTAGTCGAGGGAGGTGGATTGATAACCCTATGCCAATGAACTTGTGAGAGATCAACTTGTTCATCAATGGTAGTGAAGATTCTACCTATTATTCTTGATGGGTGTTGGGATCGAGTATGATCGTTGTATGACATTCCCAATAAATGTCGGTGAAGCGAGAGAAAGCTATGCCTAGGTTGGAGAACTCTTATGAAGTGTTTATCCCTTTCAAGATTCTCTTGTTTTGAGAAGTTCATGCAGGAGGTGATAATAAAATAGATATGAGGCTAAATATAAGTATAAGATGATTCAAATGCCTTAAGGGGTGCTTGAGTCTCCTATTAATACAAATAACAAAAACATGAGAGGTGGTGGATGTTATTAGTCATTTAAAACCTGTAATTGTCAGGACTATCAAGTATGACGAAGAGATATAGATAAAAAAATTTCATCTCATC
The DNA here is from genome assembly GCA_018340775.1 of Taxus wallichiana var. yunnanensis. Taxonomy (NCBI): domain Eukaryota; kingdom Viridiplantae; phylum Streptophyta; class Pinopsida; order Cupressales; family Taxaceae; genus Taxus; species Taxus wallichiana. The sequence goes on along the minus strand of CM031237.1, from coordinate 109,711,899 downwards.
CCGGAAAGGATATTATACGGATTGTTATATGGCTTGAAATAAGTGGGAATCATCCTTCCCTACTTGTAAATATTTGGCTGTCTAGATTCATCCAAGGATGTAAGGGACTAATCATAGTGTGACACTAGCTAGATCTAGAGTGTAGTGTGGGTGTAGCCTAAATTGGGGTCGTATTGTTGAGATGGCTTGGGTGGGATCCATATGGTAATGTTATGGATTGTTTTGGAGTTGTGAAAAGTGTGTTTGGTGAATGTTTTTGAGATTGAATGTTTGTTGTCCTACGGATCAACTAGTTGTTATTTTGAGTTGATTGTGTTTTAGAGCATTGGAATGTTTGTCTTGTTTGTGGGAGTATGTCTTGTTATTGTCAAATGTTTTTTTTTAATGCTAATGCAAATGAAAGTAAATTAAAATATAATGGAAACTCTTTTAGAAATGAAAGTTAACTACCAATGACATATGTCATTAGTAATTTATGCAAGAAGAACAAAAGTGAATTGATTTCCTACAAAGTTGAAAACTAAGTTTCATGGCAAAAATTTTTGTTGGGGTTTTAAATGAAACAGAATAGAAAAATATTCTAAATCAAAGCTGCAAATTTTTTTTTTTCAACAATGTAGTTGATATGATAGTGGATAAAAGAGAAAGTACAATTCCCTAAATGCGATATGCAATTCTAGACTTTTTTAAATAAATACAAATATAGTTACAATGCTTCCTTTTTCTTTATAATTTTTGTGAATAAAATGATTATGCGACATCTAAAAACTAAAATCTTTGGAATGAATGTACAATTTAAATAAACTAATCTGGAAACTAAACATGTTATATGAGATAGTTTCCAAAAAAAGAATGGTTGTAAACTAATGCTCTTTTCAACACAAAACTTGAAACTACTATTTTCTCTTTTAGATATGATAAATGTATGCAATCAAGATTGATTTGAACCCTAAGTATGAAGATGTAAACAAACTTAAAACAAATCTAGAGTCAAATCCCAAATGTGGAATTTACCCAAAGTGAAGAGGATCTAAGCCTAAGCTATTGAATATTCGATGAGAGATTTCAGCAAATCATTACACTAACAATATGAAAGCTTACATATTTATAGGAATTTTTTTCTATAAATATGGAGATTTATAACAAAAAATATCCCTAAATAACTCACATACAAAATCCCTCACAAAAATATCACACTCAACTTCTAAGATATTGTTATTGTTACATAACAATAATATTACTAATTAACTCTCCATACAAGTAAATTACCAACTATTTTACAAAATGGTAAATTATCAATTACCATGAGAACAATAATTTCCTAACATTCCCCCTTCGCGAACATGGGAGAAAAATAATCGTACTTCCACCTCTGACATGGCGCCCTTGTGTGCTCATGATCTTGGTACACCTTGATTTTTTTACACAAGATCACCAACCCCTATTCAAAATATGAACCTATGTTCATAAAAAATGAAAAATAATCCCTATTCATCCTCTTCATGTATCATGATGTTGTAATTACACTCGTGCTTTCATATTTCCACTACATTTTCACATCGGGGAAGTACATAGGAATCATTTCTTACTTATCACACATTTGAATAAAAATATATGTTTTGTTTCAATCATACCACACATGAAAATTGAAGATTGAAACACACTAAAAAATAGACACTACGAACATATCATCATAACACAACAAAAAAATAAACTTTGAAAAATACATAAAACGTACACCACCAAATCATTATGTGGCCTTTGTCATTGGTGATTGAAAATAGGTCATTGATTGACCTCCTCTCGTTGCCTCCATCCTACGATATGTCTTTGATAACTCATCTAGATTTGAATATGAAAAGGTTTCCACATTGTTTATTATATCTCCCCCCATAATGTGAAATCATTTATTTCCAGGACGTCGGGTAACACCGAAAATGCATCCATGAGGTTATTTTTTAAATTTTTCTAACACTTTTGATAGAAATACACACAAAAGATACAAAATAGGTAGGAAGTTGACAATAGGACTACGAGCATACAATTGGCTTGAAATGACTTTACAACCTTTAAAATGACCCAAATTTGGCAACAAGATTCAATTATCAAAACCAACTAACAACATTGAGAAAAAGTAATATTTAATTGTTTTCATTCCCTAAAAATATGTTGCACACCAATTTTTTAAAAAAACTATATAATAAAAATGACTCTAAAAATATCTTTTGACATGAATAACACTAGTATATATATTTTAAATAAATTTTATGTAAAATATGTCAAGAGATATCAATGATGAGGCACCTATCTAGCTACGTAAGGCTAATATAAGTATACCAAAAAAAAGTAATGATTAAAAATAAAGTTATAATATAATAATAATATTATAAGAAATGTATCTATATGAAATATACCACTAGATATCAATTTAAGGTTTTAGGTTTGATTATTTACATACCTCTTTAATCAACAACTTCATTAAATTCTCTATCAATTTCTCGTTGATTTGTGGTAAATAGAATCGTTTAGGTATATGATTGTGTCCATCTTAAAAATATCTATTCGAGAAAAAAAAGACCCAAACATTACTAGATGGCCAAAATATTACTATTTTTATTGACTTCTCCGGGAAAAAAAAATCATTTAAGTGACAATCCAATAGAAGTCAAATTTATGAATAATTGTCACACGACGGTCAAATAAACGTCAAATTTAATGTCAAAAATAAAATTGAACAACGCACACCATTACAATTTTGCCTACCATTATAGGAACGCCTCTCGATGTAACAATGAAATATTTAAAAATGTGGCTTTTCATCTTTAACTCATGAGTAAAACTTTGCCACTATAGAATGAACTATCGAAACACCTAAAGCCACAAAATTATAATAAGTTATACTAAAGGACAAAACAACAAGTAAACAACATTATATATAAAAAATAAACATTTGATTACTAAGAGACAAAAACAATGATTAATGATTGTGAAGCGAGGAGCATTGAATGGTTGTTGAGTTGGTGAAGAAGCTATCTGTTGTAGATAACAATGCGGTTGTTCCATGCAAGTGTCTTCCTTGAGATCCCACCAAAATTGGTTCCTCTAACCTTGGGCTCCTTAAATGCACGATAGAAAATGTCACAATAGTATAAAAACGATTACTTGTAGAACCAAAAACCGCGCTTTTGTGTAAACTACTTGTGTATTTTTTATATTAATTCCATACATGTCTCTAATAGAGTTATGTATTGTATGCAAAGAACCACAAAGAAGAACCTGGGGTGAAGATCACCATAAATAGAAGATTATTCTATGCTCAAACATTTGATGGCATTTGTATTATCTTGCACATAATGTGTGGAGAATGGCAGAGACATGAAAATGATGTACAAAAAGGATAAATGAAAGATGAATCAACACTAGCATGACAATATAACATTGGTAATGACGCTTAGAAGTTATGAACATGATTTAATGGAGCTCACAAGTGGATTCATAATTGCAACATGAACATAAAGCTTTATCAAGCCAAATTTCAATGCACAAGAAGTGATTTTATGTCAAATCACATTGTAGTACGATTTCCACCATGACAAAATGAAGAATGATAAATCAATTGAAATTACCTTAAATCCTACTAATAATGCTTAAACACTCCAAATATAATAATTTCTTCATAAGAGGGGAAATCAAGAAGAGTTATGGCTCTGCCTCGTATTAGCTCTTACAAAACCATACCCGCTCGATATCAAATGAATATTTAGTGAGATCTTTCAAAAATTAAACGCACAATTTGATATTTCGTTTATTACACTTACTGATATGGAAGCTTACATATTTATAGGAATTTTTTTCCTATAAAGATGGAGATTTAATTAACCAAAAAATCTCCCCAAATAACTCACGTAAAAATCCCTCATAACAATATTATACCTATTTTAGTAGCTTTTAGGATTTAATTTTACATTATGAAATAAATCACTAAAACTTAGAAATAACGGGGTTTAACGAAACCTTCATGGATGATGACGACAAAGGGCGACAAATCAAGCGGGTGCACAAAACTCATCTTCCAAAGAAATGGAAACCTACACACATGAAGACAACCTAACAAAAAATAGATTAGATAATTATGAGGCGATTTTCTTGGCAAAGGCCAATTCCAAGAACCAAAGGGCTTCCTTTGACGGATGTCAACTCACTTTTAAGAAATCAAACTAGAAGTAATTGATAATGAAATTACAACCGATAATATAAGGTAATAAGGATGACAAATTATAAATATGCAAAGTGTTTTGATGTTAGGACTCAATCAATGTCTTTGATGATAGGTGAGGTGGACTAAAAGATTGTCCCCAATAAAGATTGTCCTTGTCATTGTGTTGAGGAGAATGTATAACTATTTAGGAATGTTGTTCGGATAGGGTGTAAGGACAATGACACATATGATCAATTCGTGGTTGATATCAGATTTTCCCATACAAAAGGTTAACGAAATGGGTAGGTTGTAAATACTTACGAATTCGTATCTTGCTCCTAGAATGGTAATCTAATAGAGAACTATGCTTGTGAATAGGATAACATTAGTCATGATTGGAAAATATGATATAAATATATTGAAGCGTAGTAAAAGGAAAAGTTAGATTTTTTGACATGGATCGGTATCGATCTGGATAGATCGATGTTGATTTGTACGATCGCTATCGATCTATGCGATTAGTGTCGATTACTTATTTATAAGGCCACAAGTGTGAAACAACACCAATTTTAAAGAGAATGATAATACGAGAATTTTTAGGGCTTAGAGGCTTGTTGTTAAACCTAAAAACAAATGTCCACTAGTTTAGAGAATGAAAATACCTTTCCAAATATGGTGATTTAGATGATTGAGTTGAGAGGGTAGCTTCTCCAAAAGGAGAATGATGTATTAGGATGCTTGACTTCTTCACATTGATATGAGGTTCCTTTTCAACATTGCAACGTTCAATGCACGGGAATCTTGTCTCGCCAAATTTGACCCTGTCACTTGGAAGTTTTGGATCCTTGGGAAATGGCACGAGTTGATTTTTATAGGATCGATGTTGTTTTACCGAATCGGTAATGATTGCACCGATCAAAGCACCGATTCATGCATTTTTTTCAAGAAGGATAGTTGAAATGTGGTTCCAACCATCTCCTTTTTGGGATTTGTGTAGTTTTTAATGGTTTTGAGGTTGTTTTATATTTGTGAGAAGTTTGTTAGGGGTTAGGGTTTTTGTTTATTTTATGGTTACAGGTGGTAAAACAATGAATATAGGTTGGTAAATAGGTAAAGGGATCATGTGGATTTACGGAAGTATGTCCTAGGGTATGTACATACACGTAGAAATTAGGGTGGCCTAATTTTGGTGTCTACATTCGACCCTTTTTGTCAAGTGGTTTGTGATGGAAAATTCGTGAGACAAAAATGAGTGAGATGATTGAATTTATGTTGGATAGGTGACCCCCCTCAATGGGGGCTATCACAAAACATTGTGATGTTCACCGATTTGAATGGATTGTGGATGAATAAATGCAAGAGTGTGTAGGTTTGTGTAAGATTGCACTTATAGATGAATATGCTCAATTTAAGGTGCCCCAAGGATGGGTATGAGATACACTACTAAAAGGGTGGGCTTGCGTACCCAAAAATTCAAGTGATAGGGGAACCAATGGGTTCTCGACCTATAGGCATATGACTTGTAGGAATCGGAAAGAAAAGGTTCTCAGGAGGCTACGGGATCCACGGTGGATCGAGAAACACAAGATCATTGTGAATAGGATACAATTTAGATTTGTATGGGTCTTGGGGATCAAAAGGAAGCACAAATTTGGAAAGTGTGTAATTTATAGGTGACTATATCGATTTTAGGATCGGTACCGATTTGTAGGACCGGTATCAATTCAAAGGAATTGACACCGATTGACAATTGATATTGGTTGACATGGAAGGCCTATATATAGAAGTTGTATAATCATGTAAATTCATTCTGCTCATTGTGTTTTATTTTTTATAAATAGATATTTTGATACTTAGAGAGATGGAGGCTAACGGGAGTGGACAGAGGAGGTGACAACCATCTCGAGATAGGGGTAGGCTCATTTTTTTGGTTATATGTTTTTTTTGCTATATGGAGATATAGGATCTGTGTCGATTATTAGGATTGGTGTCAATTTGGTTAGGAATCGGTATCGATTCATAGTAATAAAATTCAAACAACACTAAGAAACCATGGTGTAAATTTGTGCACACAGATCTAAACATAATATCGGTTGCTCTAAATGAAAGAAATAAAACATGAACCATATAGAATACGTGATTCAAAGTCTAAATGGACTAGCGAGCCAAATTCATCCTCTTTACGATCCAAACCATTAAAGTGATCAACAAAGTTTTGCCTATACACATTGTGTCAAAAGCCGAGATCCTTCAAAATAAGACACTGCTGAACCAACCGCCCTCTCTTGTTGCAAAAAACGCAGCATACATGAGATAAGTTGCCACAAAGACCAACCATGGTCATCCCCTAACCAACCATGGTTAGTTGACCAATATTGGTTCCTCTGTGACCGACCTCGAGTTCTTAGACCGATGTCAATCTGGAACAAACCCAACACCACACAATTTGGCATAGCGCACCACACCGGGTGTTTACTTCCACCAAAGGTGATAGTTGAGTTGAGCCAGTCATTTAAAGAAGCGTCCAAATCTTGTACAAAAAACTTAACAGCAAGTCCATGTAATAAATTGCATCAAGATGAAACACTTCACCTTACCAGCATCAAGAAACTCAACCACATCTTCAACTGAAGTACATGCTTCTTTGATGGAAGCCCCGTCTTCGTTCTGTGCTATTGCCTCTCTACCAAAGCTTGTGCATCTAACTGCACCAAAGGATGCATAATTACTCCTTTTCTCATTCTCAGATCTAGATCTGCAATCCCAAATATGCATGTGTAACCAAAATAATATGAGCACTGCAATACCGAGATAAAACCATACCTCAATAACTGGATCTGCAATCTAACCAACATGCTTGTCCCTCCAAGCGGGGACACCTCATCAAAAAAGATACATTATATGCATCTTTCCATTCCTTCATATATGTGATTTTTGTTTAAAACCGGAGTTGCTTAATTCTTAACCACGATCACCCTATAAGCGACCACAATTACCCTACCAATTTCGGTTGCCACTTAAGCGCGCGGTCTTTGTAATTTCTAACAACCTTACTCTTCTAGATCCCACTTGAGACTAAATCTCTTCCTATGATCTTCTCATCAGGAAAAATAAACGCTGCTCTGATACTAGTTGTTAGGAAAATACAAGATGGTGGAATAGTGCTTATGATTTAATAACAAACAAAATCATGCACACAGAATCCAAAAAATTCCCCACAAAATATACAACTGTGGAAGTATAAACTAGAATAATCCAAATCACACAAAAGCACACACACATAACAAGCATGTACCGTGGTTCACCCAATGTGGGCTACATCCACCGAAATAGAGATCTCATATATATATATATATATATATATATAATATAACAAGAGATTACAAACCAACTCTTCTACACAAGAGTACATGTATCTCTACAAGAGTATCTCCTCCTCCTAGATCCCCACCGGATTTTCCTGAGTACACTAAACCGTGCCTCCATACCACCACTTGTGTCTCCTGTAGATCTCTAACTAGATCTACGAGTGCACTCAACCGTGCCTCTTAAACATAACCGGATATCACATACTCGAAGCTACCCTACATCTGCCACTTTGTGTAGCCAAGCTCTCCTTTGTATTGTGAATCTGCAAACAAGACCTCTCTGATATCTAGATCTACATGGATCAATAATACAAGATCTCATGGATCTGATGCAAGACTAGATCTACATAGATCTATAATACAAGATCTCACCAACATGTGGATCTATAAGAAGAAAGCGATATGTGCTTTGCATATATTGTTGAAGCCATTACAATGAGACAATAAATATACAAAGGAAATACAGTAGCCTATTATTTCCCTTGTCAAGCTCCTCTCCATGGAGTCTCTATCTTCATGTAACTTGTTCCTTTTTCCTCTTCTTCTTCTTTGTCTTCATCCTCTCGGTGCAGGAGAGAATCGACGATCTAAAGCGATCCCTCTTTTGACTCTTATTTTGAACCCTAATTTTCACGCTTATATAAATGTATAAACTTAAGGCTCCTTAGCTACGTAATTACATCTAATAGATTTACTTTTAAAAAATCTATATTTAAAGCTCATGACTAAAATATAAAACACATCACACAGTAACCAAGCCTTTGGTTAGACCTAACAACAAGCCGGTTCCCACTTTCTCGACCAAGTCGAGCACTGTTTGACCGATGCGATTCTGGGTGGCTATTTTGGTTCCCCTTTGACCAATGACGGGTTGTTATATTTCCAGCCACTTTCCATTGCATCTTCTTTGTGAAGCAATCTAGCTCCACAACCTAACAAATTATTAGGATTGGTGTCGATTTGGTTATGAATCGGTATCGATTCATAGTAATCATAGTTGATTACATGGATTGGTGTCAATTATATGTGTTTTGGTTGGTTTTGTAGATTTGGATAAATTTTGTGTTGTCGGAGCTAATATATTTTTTTTTGTGTGTTTTGTGGATGTAGATGAAGAGATGTTTGGTGATGAGGGATCACATGTCACCATTATTAGAGCGGTTGTGTGATCATATGAGTGATTATGATTGGATTACTTTGGAGGTGTTGGGTTGGGTGGATTCCATAATTATAGGCCCATCCATTGAGATTTAGAGATGATTGTAGTATTGTTAGATCAATGGGATGTCAATCTGAGGACCTTTTGGTTACTCTTTGGGAGATTACCATTACCGTTGAGGACATATATTGGATTTTACATTTGCCTATTCTTGGGGATTTGATTGTTCTATTGATGAGGTTAGTTGGGGTATGGATATGGTGATATTTTATGTGGATGATGCATTGGATGTTGTTGGAAGATTTACTTTTGAGCCTCTTTGGGATGATGGAGTGGTTGGGAGTACTTTGATTTCCATAATCATGGTGGGGATTAGTTATGTTTTTTCATATTCGGGATGGGTATAGTTTCCATGGTTGTTGTGAGGGTTGTATATGATATGGTAGAGTGTCGGACCATTTTTGCTTGGGGTCCACTCTATTGACACAAATTTATAGAGATCGTGGAAGTGGCCCATAGGGAGGAGATTCAAGTTGGATGTGACATTTCTGCTACAATGTTGGGCCTATGAAAACATTAGAGTGATTCGGCCACAAGGTTTCCCATAGGCCAAGTGGTATGCCAAAGCTTATTGTGTTTGGGTATTATGAGATGACAGAGTTAATTTTCTGAGATGTAGTATCGCAGGTCTGGATTATTGTGTGGGGTTACTAGATAGCATGGGGGTTAACGATGTTATATGGAGGTAGTATGTATGCTTCCCTACATAGGTGGAGAGGCGAGATGAGTTATGTATGATGCGATAGGAGAGGTGTATGTGCGGGAAACATACAAAGATGATCGAGTTAGAGTAGTTTGGGAGAATACGGTGACATTTTGGATTGGTATAGGATGTACTTAGGTAATCCTATTTTTACTGAGAGAGAGTTGATGGGGATATAAATTTATCAATAACACATGTGAGGTATATTTAGCGAGATGATCGAGGAGAAGGTAGCACCGGTAAATATCGATGATATAGGTAACACCCAAGTATGTTGCATGGTGGTAGGGGAAGACGTTAGTTTGAGGAAATAGAGTTGTGAGGGAAAAATGGGAGAGGGGAGAAGGATGTGGAGATGGGAGAGTAGGTCGAGGGGGAGGCATGTGGTGGGTGGGAGAGGTGAGATGGTTGCAGCATGGGAAGAGGTGGAGAGGTTGAGACATGGTATAACCGAGCGAGGTAGACTAGTGACGACCTTGGAGGAGTTGGCGAGGTTGATACATCATCTAGGGAGAGGAATGAGTAGGTGGTGGCTTTGGAGATGGATTTGGGGAAAACACAACAAGACCAGGATCGGTACCATCGATATCGTGAGTTGTTTTATGAGAGGTATGGGGTGATAGGGAGCACACTAGTGGTATCGAGGCCATGAGGATCAGTATTAAGGACACTAGGAGTGGGAGTAGGGACATCAAGGCGAGTGGGAGTAGGGGCATCGAGAGGAGTGATCGATCCACCGGGGATAGTGAGACTCATTTGTTATCAGGTGGTGATTGTAGAAACCATATATTATGAAGATATGATGAGAGAGAGACTCCATAGGTTCCATAGTAAAAAAGTATGTGGTGAGTCAGCGTAAGTCATCTCGGAAATGCCATGTTGCTAGTTCAAGGAGTATAAGGGGCCCAGAGCACGAACCGAGGAGGGTGGAGATGGGATTTTGATGTATAATTTACCATGTAGTTTTTGTATGGGCTAAAGTGCCTAATCATTTTTAGATGTACATTGACTTTGATGTGTGTGTATGTGTGTGTGATATATGGATGTGTAAATGTGTTTTCATGATTTCATGTGATGTTTTGTATGAGTTATAGATAGATTTAGATATGATGATGGTTATAGTAGTGATGAGATTTAGATGCAATAAAGTTGTATGGATGTAATGATTTAATTTATCGTGATGAATGTTATATAGATTAGATGTGATTGTATTGTATGGATGTTGGTTTTATTTGTTGATATGTATTATGATGGTTAAGAGCATTTCATGGGATGTGTTTGATTTTTATTTGACTTGGCATATATAAATATGTGATGGTAATTTTGATGTTTATGGTAATGCACTTGCATCCGTAGCTATTGTTAACATATAACTAACAATGGTTAGTCCATTTAGGATCATGTGATTTTTTTAGGATAAGATGAGATGATATATGTTATCTACCTCTAACAATGTTTGGGAGTTACGCATCTTGTACATGGGATTGTGTTTTGGTTCTTAGGTTTTACCCCAACTTTATTTTGTTTTAGTTTATGTGTGTTTATTGATGTGGGAAGCATGCGTATTTAAGGGAAAGATGATCAATGTGGGAAGATTTCTTGGGATGACAAAAAAATTAGACATATTTAGGAAAGTTAATCGGTGCGGGAATATTTTTTATTTTTTCCATGTATTGAGTAGCCATCCTTTGAGGGAATGATCTATAATAATATATTTGTATTTTGATGGTGATAACGGGTATATTTTTGAGTGATAGTTGTCCTTTGAGGGATCAATATATATAATGATCTTCATCCCATAGTAATTTAGATAATTTTAGATGAGGGTGGTCCTAAGAGACCATTCGGGAAGGGTCATTTTTATATACAATATAACATGTGTATCCTAAACATGTCGTTTGTCGGTAGATAAGGTGAAGTAGGGGAGTAATGATTTTGGGGTCCCCTACTATAACCAAGGGGAATTGTCCATGCGGAATATGTTATGAGAAGGTCTGTGATGCCCATATTTAAGGTCATGTTAAATGTACTGACAGGAGACCACATAATTCCAAATCATTACTAGGGTAAGGGGAGATTGGTGGATATTGAAAGTGAGGGATCTTAGTTGGACTAAGGTCATGTAAGTAGATATGTTAACAGTAGAAAATCCACAAGTGCAAGGCATTAAGAGGCTCCTTTTCAGGTTTACCATCAAGAGAGGCTAAAGCGATATGCCCCAGATCCATATTTGTGAGTGATAACATACGGTCCAAGCCAATTTGGAGCAAACTTCCCATGTTTACTCTTTTCCATATTTGTGACATGTTGATTTTCTTAAGGACAAGATCACCAATGTTGAATTCATGTTATTTAATATGTTTATTATATGTGTGTTTGATTCATTCTTTATAGAAATTAAGATGTTTGAGGGTGGTTAGTCGGCATTCATCTAACAATTCAAGTTGTGATAGGAATTTTGGATGATTTTTTACTTGGGGATGAAATCTTTAAGAGAAATGCATAGGGATGGAATTTGGACTTCAAGTGGAAGAATGAATTCGATGCCGTAGACTAGATGAAAGGAGTAGCGCCCATAGGGGTTTGAATGCTAGTCCGGTAAGCCCATAATGTAAATGGAATTTGGAGATGTCAATCTTTACCAACTTGATCCACAATCTTGGTAAGGATTTTGTTGAGGGTTTTATTAGATGTTTCAGCTTGTCCATTATCTTGTGGATAGTATGGTGTGGAAAAAATTGAAATTGATATTGTAGGTGTCACAAAGTTATTGAATTTTTAATTTTTAAATGATTTACCATTATCTGTGATGATTTTATAGGGTATTCCAAAGTGACAGATAATGTGATGATGGATAAAATTGACGATCTTATCTTCTTTAGTGTAAATAAGAGGGATAGCTTCCACTCATTTTGTGAAATATTTAGTATTGGTGATGATGGAATTATGTCATTGAGATGATCGAGGATTGATAAGGCCGATGAGATCAGTCCCCATTATGAGAAATTCCATAAATCTTGAGTTGGTTGAAGAGTGTGATTGGGGATGTGTATAAGATTAACATGTTTTTGAAATTTGATGCATTTCTTGACATATTGATAGTAGTCTTGATTAATTGTAGGACAATAATAACCCATTCACAAGATTCATTTAGCCATGGCCAAGCCATTAAAGTGTATGTCACATATTCCATTATGTACCTCTCTAATAGCTTGGCTAGCCTTTGTAGATTTAAGACATCGAAGGAGAATATTGTTAACCCCTTTTTTATAAAGGACACCCCCAATATAACATAGTAGGAGGCGCATTGTTGGAAGGGCCTCCTACAATTTCTGGATAGGTCGAGAGGGTTTCTTTATTTGGGGAAGATAGTCATATATTTGGGTATAAAAAATATCGGATTGGTTATCTTCTATGTGATTTATGGAAGGAAAATCAATGCTGGCATGAGATGGTTGATCAAGTTTATGTACAACGACGAAGAGTTTGGAATTTTCTAGGGATAAAAGGATAAGGGATGTGAGAGACGCCATTGTATTTAAAAATTTATTGGATGAGTGTGTATTTTTTTGGATTTCATAATGATCGAATGCCTTTAGGATATGGTGTGATGAAGAGCCTTAAATCACTTACAATCTATCACCAAGGTATGAATGATCACAAAACTCAAATCAGTCTTTTAGACCTTCAAAACTAGCTCTCATGCAATGACTTAGTCCTGAAACCCAACTCAGCTCATGAAAAGATTAGAACGTGTTAACAACCCTTATATCTTGCCAAACTAATCATCCAAAGAATACAAATCAAACAAAAGAGTAACTTTCTTACATTCTTGCAATATTATCTTTTAGGCTTATCGAGCTAAATGCCCTTTGGTGAGTTGGTGGTTGGAGAAAACCACAACTACCCAAACAAAACCAAATACACTTCTAAGTACCATTTATCCTCCTTAATGTGTGTGCAAAATTTCTTGACTCAACTCTCTTCCTAAGTGTCTTTTTCAACCTCACTTCTCCTTCTCTTGCTTAAGCTCATTCGATCCCTACCGGACTATTTATCCGAGATAAATTTCGATATATTCACTCATTCCACAAAATACACCTACTTGGGATACCCATTTGGCATTTATTCTTGTATGCAAAGTTTCGGAATAGTTTTCTTTGGTAAAAATTGTTCAAATCACACCTTTTAAGGCTCAATTAGGTCTCTTAAGGATAGTTACAATTTTTATTGAAGATTGTCCTCTTTCCCACTAAACTATATCTTCTCAAGGCACAAATATTTTGGAATCTTGTTTTGGAAAGTGTGTAGAGTGTTTCTTCCAAATTTCAATCTCTAATAATGAGCATAAGGACCACAATTTTGTTTTTCTTTTAAACTATAGGTTTCTAAACCCTTCTCACGGGTCTCGTAGATCTATTATGGAAAAGCGTGATATTAGTAATTAGCTTCCCGACTTCTAACTATCACAAACACCTTATCACTCATTATATGCCATACATATAGATTTCAAGTCATAATGGAAAGCTTAAGTCTAACTTTTACATCAACCTTGTCCTTTTCAATCCCTCAAGCTCACTCCAATATTGTCAATTATAGTAGCTCACCGGGATTTTTTCAAGCCTTTAAAACAATAAAATTTATGAGAACATGGTGTTAAGATGATAGTTACAAATTTTCAAAATTTAATACCTCCTTGAGCCTCTAATAACCCATTGAGACCAAACCCTAGGTAGGGTATTAGCTTGTGAACCCAAGGAAACAAATAATGTTATAAAAACTTCTAAAACTAGTTTCGGGACCTAATATCCTTCCTTGAGGTCTGCACTAACATGTATGAGCATAAGATCTTACAAGTAGTTCTTGATTATAGAAAAAATCCTCAAGTTCATATGACTGTCCTCACTTCTTAAGCTGGTAAAATAGGGGTTATGATTATATTGAGATTACAAACAAATTTTTTAAGTTAAGGATGTCTTAAGTTTATTGATTAACCTTCTTCACCTCTTACCACAAATTCTCCAATGAATAATACCTTCATACTTTAGCCTACATGGTTAAAACTCCAAACACATGCCTTTGCCCTCACATGCACGTATCATTGTAGTAAGGTATTTCTAAACAAAATCTACCTGAATGGGCTTGTATTCACTCAAGATTTTCAATCAAAAATGGAAACCATTTATTAATAAGTAATTTATTTGTCTTACTGATAATCCATGCCCTAAATACTCATGAATTGAACATCCACTAATCATATATATCACAAAAAGAACTTACAAACCAAATTCACGGTCTTTTCAAGTAAATATAATATTTATATTTCTCCCTTTCTTCCCTGGAGCTCATTTTATGTCCCTTGATCTTTCGAATGATGATCCAAAATAATTACAAGTAGGCTTAAATATGCTCTCCATCACTCCTAACCAAATCTATATCTCGTAAGACCTCTTCAAGTCATATGTTTTGCATTTATTATAAAATCAAGAGACCCAACTTTAGTCTAGAACCTTAGGACTTAAGAACTAGGTCACAACCATGGCCTTACTAGACTTCTAGACTTCAATAGGACCTTCCACGACCTTATTACATGCTTATATTCTCCAAGATCACACCTATTCACCAATTACAAGCCAAAAATGCCTTCCAAATTCAAATTTGTAGTTTTGGAGGGAAATCGACCAAATTCAAATTTGTGAAGGACTTGAACAGAACTAACACACCTTTATGACTCTATATTACCCCTAAACCTATAAACACACTGAAAAATCCAAAATTTGATGTTCCAACCATATTTACAAGATAGGATTGGTGCTCCTACATATCATGGTCAATGATGGCTTTATATTTTTGTAGGGTCTCATTTTTACATTGATATGTTCCTTTGATTTGATTGATGATGAGTTGGGAATCACCGTAGATGTCAAGGATTCTTACACCAAGAAGTTATAATGTTTTAAGACCCATGATGAGGGCCTCGTACTCATCCATGTTATTCATACAGTCAAAATTCAATTTAAAAGATAGCGGAATAGGAGTCCCCAAGGAGGTATTATGACTATTGGCATACCCCTATCAATATTTAGACCCATCGAAGATTAAGGTAATTTTGACAAGAGTATTATCATGATTGAGAGTGTTGATAGATTTTTCAAGAAATTTTTCACAAGGGATTTGATCATTTGAAAGGGGAGCTTCGCATGAGTGATCAACAATAACCTACCCCTTAATGGATTTTTGAGAAATGAATTCAAGATAAAATTGGTCATGAGCACGAGCCATATGGTTATGTGGGTGTTATGATATGACTTAGAATGCGTGGATTTTAGTGGATTAATAGGTGTGACTACATTTTTTTATTGAGAAGGTAATGTCGAAGTTTAGAGGTTACGAAATATAATGCACAACACAACTTTTCTACTTCTGAATAAAGGGTTTCATAATCGTGAAGGGTATGGATTATATATTAAACAACATAATCCCTACCTTGTTTGTCTCGATGTGCCAGTATAGCTCCCAAGGCATGATCAAAGGTAGAGATGTATAAATAGAAAGGATCTCCCTTACGTGGAGATATAAGCAATGATAGAGATAGGATGTATTTCTTAAGGGTGTCATAAGCCTTTTGGAAATCATCATCCCATCTAAAATGGATGTCCTTTCTAAGGAGGTGATGGAAGGGTTGACATTAATTTGATAATTGAGAGATGAAACAATAAATAGATTGATTTTTTTGCACTGTAGGTTACTGGAACTTGAGGTTATGGAGGGGCATTTTGATTATGGATTTGATTTTTGTGGGATCGACTTCAATTTCCCTTATAGATACTATGAATCCTAATATTTTCCTATTTAGGACCCCGAACACGTATTTACCAGGGTTGAATTGAAGGAAAAACTATATTAGATGGAAAAAGATTATGTTGAGGAAAATAATATGGTCTTTCGGTGTTTATATTTACCTAAGTTATCATCTATGTAGTCTTCTAAAATTTTGTGGATGAGGTCATGAAATATATAGGTCATGGTGTGCTATTAACTTTCTCCTTCATTTTTCAAGCCAAAGGACATTACTCTATAAAGAAAAGGTTCCCCACGGAGTGATTAAAAATGGCTAATGTTGATATTGCGATGTGATAAGGATTTGATTATAGCAAGAGAATCCATCCATAATAGATAATGTTTCATGGCATGTCATTAGGTTGACAAGTTGATCAATGTTAGGTAGGCGGAAATAATCTTTTGGACACAAAAGATTAAGATCTTGAAATTTTGTGTAGATACACTATTTCCTAAAGGTCTTGGTTACATGTACAAATGTTAGAAACCCATTGATAATTGATGGGTAGGATGAAATTGGTTGAGAGAAGATGTTGAAGCTCTTCTTTAAATAGTAATGTTACCCAAGGTGAATTTTATGAAGCTTCGCTTCTTTGGTTTAAGCATTAGGGATAGTGGCGATATTATGGACAACGATATTAGGGTCAACATAAGACATGTCTCTGTAAGACCATGCAAATACTTGAAAATGATAGGATAAGAAGGTGGTGAACTTGTAGAGCTCTTGTGGTTCTAAGCCTTGACTAAATTTAGCTATGCGTGGTTCATGTGATGTCCCTATGTTAACATTGATGGTGGATTCATTGAGGAGTGTAGGTGTGTTGGGACACAGGTTTTTAGATATAATAATATTCAACACCCGTGTAATTTAGGATGGCATTATCATCTTGACATTGGAGAAAATATACAATGAGAGAATTTTCTTCTATCATATCGAGGTAATACTAATAGAAGGGTCTTAGTATTTTCATTAACTTCTTTAGTCAACGGTCTAGGGTGATCGTATTGACTAAAAAGAGTTAGGAGGAATGGATATGGTGTCGTCTTTGTCGGAGAGATTGTTTGATGATAATGAATATGAATTTTTAGACTCGGGATTAGTCTTTGGTGGATTTTGGGAAGATTCTTTGAAGCCGAGTTCATGCTTTTCATGGGGTTTTCTCAAATTATTAAATGGTAGTTCACGTGGACATTTCTCATATCTTCCAAAACCAAAACCCTTCCATGTGCAATGATGGAGGTAGGTTTAGGAAAATTGAGGTTTATCTAGGAATGAAAATTTGCATGTGAATGGTTTAGCGCGATGTTGATCATTAAGATGTGAAGAGGGGTGGTTAATGCCTCTATAGACGAGTTGTATTCGAAGAAAGAGAGGATTGAAAGAGATAATATTTCCAACATTAGGCTCATATAGAGGTTGCTTATCAGGTCTCTCATATGTTTTTCTTATAAGGATCATATTGAGAGCTAGCAATCAATAATCCCCACCAGAAGATACATTGCATCATATCTTTGAATGATTGATCATTGAGTAATTTGAATGTGGGGATAGAGGAACTCGTGGAATCTTGGTTTGAAGAGGTGATGTTTTTAAAGGAAGCAACACGTCATTCATTCTATAGGTCATGTGACATGCTTTGAACGGGTTAGGATCGATATGGAATATAAAGGTCTTACTTTCATGTTTGTATTTTAGGAACCGATGTATATTAGAAAGGATGCGGTGTGTGGCGTAGATCCAAGGACATCCTAATAGTATATTATATGAAATTCACCTTCTATAAGATAGAAGAGTTTATGGAGGACTTTCACGCATACCGTGATAGGTAGAATCACTTTGTGCCCAAGGTGGAAGCAACAATATCCTTGAAAGCACGTAGAAAATGGGTGGTGAGCCATGATAGTTTTAGGTAGCTACGACTATTTGAAATCATGGGATGAGATGATATTGATGGTGGCCCCATTTTCAATCATAACTCTTTTAATAAGGGTATCATTTATTTGGGAAGTGAAAAATAGGGGGATGTTGTGATCTTCAGCTCAACTATGGAAACTCATAATTGTCAAATGCGATGGTTTTAGATATTTTTAAGGTGCCAACAAAGTTGGAAAATGGTTGAGGTTTGTCTCACTTTGTCCTAAGATGGTTTGGAGAGCTTCCATCATAACTTTTCGATGTTGAGGGAAATTTTGGATGAGTTCATATAGGGACATCTTGTGAGCACTTGATGTAATTGTTTAAGAATGTTGTTTTATATTGATGTTGTGGGTTGATACTAAAGGGATGCAAGGATGGAGATATTTTTTTTATAATGTGGTGGATTGTATTATTCGGTGGGGGATGGGGAGATAGAGACTTTAGGCCTATCTTGATTATGGGTTCTTGAGTCCATGTTAACTCTTGTGGTCATGCGAACAACATCAATTTGGAGGGAAGGAGACTCGCATTTAGATGATGTTACATCCTTATGTGATGGTGTACCAAGAGATTCTTTAAGAGTGTCAATGATAGCGTAGGGGCATCCTGGGACTTAGACAAAACTCACACTGGAAAAGGAAGATGAACACAAAGCTCGAGAGGACGTGCGAAAGAAGAAGATGGCATAGCGCAGAGAGGATGAACACAATTATTCAAGTGAGGTGTTGTGGAGGATAACCAAGTAGATAATCCATAGGGAAGGGTTTTAGGGTGCGTATGAAACATGACACATCAAGAGAAAAGTGGAGACCAGTGAGGGGTCTCAAATAAGTGGAAGCACGTAGGAGAGTTTTCCAAAGAGGAGGAGTGTAACAAAGGCATGCACGACAAGAGGAAATCTGAATGTTGATAGAATGCCAACATGTGAGGAAACTATTTAGAAGAAATGACGTAGAGATGTGTGGCGAGAATGAATATTTTCAGGAGGTGGTAAATCACTTACTATGAGGTAACTAGTCGAAGGAGAAAGAGTCGTAGGAGATAGCGATAAAGAGAAAGAAATCGGTGGCTAGAAGCCACATGAGAAGAAGTATGCATGGGAGAAACATTCCTAAGTCAACAATACAATGCGTGAGGGTAGTTATGTCGGGAAGGAATAAGAGGCAATGGGAAGTAGGGAAACAAAAATGAGGATCGCGAGAGAAAGAGACAAAGATGAAGATCAAAGTGGTGGGAGTCACAAAGTCTAGAGGAATGCATGGAGGAATTTTAATAAAGCGAAGGGTGACATAGAAAAATGGGTGCATAAGACATGGGGGCAGACCAAAGGAACATTCTAGGTAGAGAGAAGAGGCACAAGTAAAGGATGATGCAATGGTGGTGTGGGGAACACTTTGCGAAAGGGTGCAAAGGTTTCTCTCGAAGGTGACAAGGAAGAAAGCGATTATAAGAATAAGTTGCGGAAGAAGTGTACGAAGAATTAGAAATGCAGAGAAGGATAAAGGAGCATAAACCAAAGAGGTTATATAAGGACCCAAAAATAAGAAAGGAGGAAGAATTGAGGCATAGAGAAATGAGTAAAGGAAGTCCACGAAAGTTAGCACAAGGATGAATCCCGAGGCAAAAGGTAGGGTGACAGATGGCGGGAAAAGGACAAAGGATGAGCCTAAATGGCCCCTATTAGAAGCACAAGGGACTGAGATGGGGGTGAATCATTCCATTACAAATTTATTCCATTTCCATTCATCATTCATACTGACCATTCAATCAAACGTTAACCATATGTGCATTTACTTAAGCATTGAATCAACCATACACAAGAGAAATAACAAGAGATTACTCAAGAAAACCAAATTTAAGTGGGAAACACTCAAAGGGAATAAAATCCACTGAAACTTTTCTTATGATACACAAATCAAATATATTTATTGAAGCACCAACTTCATAAAGAGCACCAACCGTTAGTTTAGTAGAGCACCAACCATACAAGGAGCACCAACTCCAAAAGGATGATAAAACCCCTTAGATGATCAATATCCCACTCAACCACCTATAGATTGAGTATATGATTTAATTTTTCTACCACAACTGATGGAGATCACTAATTCAGCTCACACACCTTTAAACCCTCTTTCTCCTAACTCACTCAAACTTGGATTTTCATGATCTGATTTGAACTAAAACACTTGCACACATGCTCTTAAACATTATTAATATTTTTCACACATCCTCAAATCTCTCTTGATTCTCTTTAACAACTTTCACTCTCTCATATATGTTTTATTTTTTTTTGTCTCACTCAACTAGTTCAAAAATGAACCAAAACAAACACTTTATATGCTTCTCAACTCAAAAACATAACATAGGTCATTCTATACAAAATATCTTGACCAATAAAACTTAAAAATATAAAACATTTATACAAATTTATAAAATTGATCCATGTGGGTAGGCTAAGCACCAAGACAACTAAACAAGCCAAAATGGCTCAAAAACACATCACCTGGCTCATCAAAGACTTAAAAAATCATCACCATACTTTGTCAAGCCTCAAAATGCCTCACATATGTCAAATATGTCATAAAAAAACATCCATGCTCACACATTACCTTTCACCAATCATTTTCTTCATAACTCTATCAAGTAGGACCATTTCCTACTCAAAATAGTTGTTTCCAAGAACAAATATTCACCAAACATACTCAAGATCACCCACGAACATGTAAAATATGTCATATATCCACTCATTGGAAATAAAATAACATATATAACACATCCATGAATGTTATACATCATCAAACATCCATAAAATCAAACCACGACTTTCATCTTCACCCGAGATAAACTACACAAAAATCATTTTCTAAAAATCAACTAGTTTGCACCCTTGCTGCAACTTTCAAGACCTTTAAATTCCTTCACTGGGAACCAAATTCATCCCTCTTCACTCTCTAATGGATATTAAGCATAAAAATTTCCAAAACATGAGTCTTCTACATCCATCTTCTAGCCAAATAAATCTTGTCTTGAAACAGTCAAACTTGGTCTTCAAAAACTGAGTTGGTTCACCTATAAAAACACCTCATCAAGATACAAAACATATCCCATTGGAAATATATTTTAATCTAATTTCCATAACATCTTACATTTTTTTCAAATCCAAGTGGAAGGCCTTCAACCAAGTCAATCTCTGCAACTGCTCAAAACTATCCTTTTAGGCCTAAAGACCAAGTATTCATAAATAGGGAACAATTTTCCCTCAACAACCTCAACCATGACCTAAAACTATAATTTAAACCTACTAGAACTTCCAATCTCCAAACAATGTTGATTTATTCATGGGGTTCAATGGAAGACTTTTAAACAAAATAAACATCTCCATAACTTTTCATTTTGAGTGGGGCCCACATATTTTCATAAGCTCTATTATATGTTTTTGAAAATCATGAGTATTATACAGCCTCCAATAATCATACTAAAAAAATGAATCCATTATGGGCACTTACCAAGAATATCTCTCCTACCACTCTCAACCTAGGGTTTCAAGCTCATAAAAAGTAGTTTACCTTCTTAACATCCATTCATAAAAACATGACAATGAAACCACTCCATGTTTTTTCCAAAATTATCTTATCTCAATAGAAAAACACGCCCCTAAACCTCTGGATCCTATGCAAAGCATACAATTCACAACGAGCGTCAGAAGTTCACAATTCAAGCTAGTTTTTCCTTCTTCTCAACCCTATTTTACCAAAACTGATATATCTACCAAAATATTCATCACGACAATCTAAAACATTTCCCACAACATCATGACAAACCCTACTAACATCTCCAATTTTCACCAAGTCACAAATAGCTCTACATCTTCTCAACCAATCTCATTTGTATGACTATACCTTAGGGTTTTGCATAGTTTAGGCCATAAAAAATTGAACCAACATTATAACTCAAGATAAAACCTCTTCTTAGTGCCTTTGCATGATGAAAAAAACCGACATACCTCCATGAATTATTTTAAGAGCTCACACATAATTAGGCCTCCAAGCAATAGGATTAGACCTAGTTTAGACCTAGACCAAGTAGACTAACACCATGACTCAACTTCTAGGATCTCCAAAAGGAACTTACATACTTGAGACAACATTTCTCACACCTTTGCATCTGTCTTTGAGTTCATATACCTCTACATCTCACTCTCATGCTCCATTTGGCCTTCAAGCACCTAGACTAGGTCTAGATGAACACTGCAAACCATGCTCAAACATGTACCTGCACTCCTCCACCTCACTCTGCATCTGCTAGACCAATAGGACCTTCATACAATAGCATCATAACAAACTTCAGAATTTTTTTGAAGCATTCAATCCAGACTCGAAGCAAGTAGAGAAAACTTTGGACAAACTCTTAAGCATTCAAGCAAACTCGAAGCATTTTGTATTCCATCTTGCAAACATGAATAATCCTAAAAGTCCATGTTAACATCATTTGGACACCTTCTAGCACTCCTCCATCATCCTCTTTGTCATTAATGAGCTTTTACATCAATGAAAACACTTAAACTCACACATGCCAACAATCTCCTCCTTTTTCATTAATGGAAACCACTTATTTCTTCTCCCCTTTTTACATTAATGACAAAGCATCCTGAAAGCAACTAGTATTCATCTTTCTCAGCTTCTTAAGATCACCTCTTGGTTGGAAACATCAACCAAAGTTATCAAACAAGCACACAAACATTTGTTACCTTTCTTAAGCTCTATTTTTGGCCACTTTTCATCATGGGAGCCTTTGTAGCATACCGGGCATAGCTATATAAAGCACTCACACATGCCAAAAATCATGATTAAGGGATTAGAACATAATTCTCACCTCTTTCTTTATCCATCTCAAATAATCATGCTCACTAAATTGTTTGTTTCTTCCTTATAATAGTTACACACCTCCTTTAGCGGTGTGATCCTAAACAACTTCTTCGGTGTAATTTTGACCAACTTTAGGCATCCATGGAATCTTATAAACAACATAAATCCACTCCTTATAGCTCCTCCTAGAAGTAAACTATCCTCCTCTAACTAAAAACACCAACATACAAGTTCTTACCTTGCATATTTGTCATGCAGATGACTCAATCACATCAACTCGTACCAAAACACTTCATTTTTTTCAACCTTCTTTGCACGAGATCATATTAGCTTGAATCAAAACTTTCTTACCTTTGAATTATACCACCAAACCATCATTTACTCTGCCTTTCTCACCTTCTTGACATCTAGAACACTTGATCAAGTAACAAATCAAGCTCTCCTACCTTGATGAGACATATCAAACTGTAGATCTTTGTTTCATTCCACCATAAACCATTGACTACTATTAGAATGTATATTTCAACAAATTGTTCTTACAATGATTGACATGTTTCCTTAATAGCACTCATAGACACCTTATGCACCTAAATAAATGTTAGGGCAAGCTTCCCCTACCTTAGAAACCTCCGGAAACCTATAACATACCATTTTCTCACTTTCACAAGCATGTTATACTCGGTCACAATCTTCTGAGACTAAACATGATTCACTTGCCAAGTTATATGGGCCATATGTCCTTCATAGCTTCATTTCATTGAGCTAGTGGGAACATAGGCTCCCCCTCAACATATGCCATCATCTATAATACCCTTGAATCTACAAACACAGTCATATTCTTATTGCTTTAAATCACTATCACAACTCAATGATTGAGTATATGGATGTACCTTATTTTATTCAATCTTTATCAATGTATTCTGCACTTATCCATGCCATTATTTCTTACATATTCTTCATGTCCTCTAAAATTACTCCTTAAAGATCAAGAGTAGCTCCCTCCGATTCAACTAACCTTTGTATACCTATAGCTTTCTATTTCACACCTTTACTACCTTGACACCAACCACATTTACTTAGATACTTACCTATCTCACTTGACATCTCTTTATCTTCCTTTATGCACCCTTGTGATGTATACACTTTTAGATTATTTGTAGCATGAATTTGAGGATTCGCAAACCATCAAGGACATTTTCATCATGACTTTTACACCTATAGCATCTCATTTCCTCATACATGCAGACAATGAGCTTTTGTTATGATGCACATGTCCACACAAGAACACAAGAGATCACGTACCACTACAACTTTTCCATCTTCATCTTCCTTGGAGTTCAAACCATACAAGCTCCCCTTAAAACTTGTGAATCATCATAAAGACATCACAAATATCTTGCTTAGATTGTAATAGTATCTCTAGGGTCTCATAACTCTGCCATTTCTTCAAAGAGTGAACATAAAGATCATACCTTTGATTTGTGAATACTTTGCATTATCTCCTTGACATCATATCATGATATATCACCTCGCTTAATATTTATATTCTTGAAAACTATCAAGACTACTTATTTAAGATGCCATTACAGACTCAAAGACAACACACATCCTTGTAACCTTGATTTTCTCCTTAAAAACTCATTTTGTCTCACAATTGTACTCACTTACTACTCCCACGGGATTAATCATGCTAGTGTTCCTCCATAGTTATTTCAATGCGAATACACACTTTATGATGCCTAAAACCTTTTATATACCCTAAACATGGAATAAGACCCAATGATACACTCTACAACCTTATACAATTCACTATCATACCTGAAAAACATCAATTCCCTTTGTTTCCAAAGTGGTATGATCAATTCATCATATTTATAATTGAGTTCTTCTTCATAAATTTATCTTCTAACTCATTCTTAGCATCTAAACTATCCATAAATCATGATAAGTACTTCTTTTCTTCATGAATCCCCTTGCTGACATTGTTATAATGTCAAATTGGACTCCTTTGAATGAATGACCTATACTTATTTTGACACTTCACATGTCTTGATAGTATTATGAACTTCTCTATACAACCTCCAAGGGTAAGACACATCTTTGACCTTCTTCATACTCAGAAATATATGCATGACTTTTACATTTTGTCTAAAAGCAGAGAGACAGTTCACAGTTCCATATTTTGGCTTAACAAAATCATAATTGAGTTTCTCTTTAAGGCATATAAGCACAACTTCAACACTCCTTCGACTAGTCACACTCACTGTGTAAATTTTTCCATCTTAGAGAACTCAAACCATCTCAAGGTAGATTAACAACCTCAAGCACTACATTACAAATCATACCTATCTAGGCTCTAGGATCTTAATTGACTATACACAAAAATTTTACATAAACCCATAATTTTATAAATTTTGACAAACATACTTGGACTCATGATTATTACTACATAGTATGATTATTTTTTTGACACCTATAGCATCAAATTTTAATATACCTAATGGAAGGTTACAAACTTACTTTACAACTTTTGATATTTTGACATAGAAAACTTTGTAAATGATAACCCTAAATCACACCAAGGACATACTTCAACCAATCACACTTTTCTTATCTTGAAACCATGACATGACATACCTTTCTTATGCTTTTGAGACACAATTTTGACAATCACTCAAGATAGAGTATCACAGACCAAGACACTTGACTAAGACCATATGCTTCATAGTACAAACCATTAGACCAAAACACAAGACAAGTACCTCTCATATCAACAAGACAAGACTCAATTCTAACTTTGACCAAGAGAAAAATAAATTGTGCAGATCAAACATACCTTCTCATGCTTCAACCACATAGGAAGATGACTCCTTGAAGCCTAAAGGAGGCACCCATGACATCTATATTCACCTAGCAAGGTAGAACATCCATTTCCACATGGGACATGATACCAAATTCCTTTATCAACTTTCTTAGCTTATATACCTTTTCTTCTCTATTATTCTCCTTGAGGTCTTATTGAGTAGCCAACAACTCCTAAGGTTCTACAATAGAAAAAAGACTTCTATGAGTAATATGCTCATCATGACTGGAGAAATAAGTTTTAGAATCATATTTTTCCTTCTTGACAGGAGTAGACTTGAATTCTTCCTTTGCTTTTTCAACATGATCAATCTTGGCATACTTCTTCTTGTAAATGTTCATCTTATAAAGTTTGGTTAAGAATGCACCATAGAATATACAAAAGTACTTCATTGATTATGCATAGAAGAGTTACAATAATATAGGAGAGGTAGCTCCTATATCTAAGGAAAACCTCCTCCACAAATATCTCACCTAACTCCTATATACGAGTGTGGTTACAACCACCACAATTCACGTATAATCACTTTATAATAACATTATTGTTATAAAACAATAATATAACAACCTAGCCATAATATTCATCACATCATAAATATCATCTAGTAAATACTCATGTAAATATTAATTTCCTAACATTCCCCCCCTTAATGTTTACATGGTAACATTAGAACTTTCACACTTCCTTTGTAGCCTGCCGCCTCTGCGCGCTCATGATCTTGGCACACACTCAAACTGAAGGTAGAATAAGGAACACATCAACTTCTTATCGACCAAGCACTATCGGGAACACATCTGACCGACGAGGATGGGAACACGCTCAGGAATCATCTGCTTATCAACCAGTCACTCTAGGGAACACATCTGACCTAGCAGTGTGGGAACTCCAGTAGGAACACATCTCGAATGCCTTCAATGGTTTCAAGAGGCTAACCACAAACCTAGGTACGAATAGGAACACATCTGACTGTTCTACCTCATCAAGCCTCATGATGTTGCGTTTCACTGTGTTATTTGTTCAAAACTATGTTTTTTTTTTGCATTTGGGAAATAGGAAAAGCCACATACTCAACTGAAAAACTAAAAAATGGAACATTGGATCATGTTGATCATGTTCCCCCCTCAATGTGAACATTTCACTTATTCAATCCAAAACAGAAACTCTGAAATCATACTGCACACAACAAACTGCAATTCTGAAATGAAAGAAAACTCACACCACAAACTATGCCACCAAATCATTCTGTGCGGCCCCGTCGTTGGTGACTGATGAGAGGTCGTTGTCTGACCTCTAGCCTCCGATGCCTCCATCCTCCATTTGCAATTATCTAATAGAGAAAATCTTCATCACTTTGATTTTCTGTATAAGCAGTATTTCCTTCCTCTTCATTTTCTCCTTCATCATCAGCAATGTGAAGATCACGATACCGTTGAATAGGCTGCATGAAAGTGGTACTGCAAACAAAGCTTCGTACGCTCCAAAAAAAATCTCTGCGAACTCTTTGTGTGTTGATATCAGAGGAAGCCTCTGCCGTGTATGAGGTGAGAGCTTTTGCTGCCTGGCAAGATGATAAGCCGTTTGAAGACTCCCGAGAGGGTAGATCTGGATAGCCGCATACACAGACACATACAAATTGTAGGTTCAACTTTCATGCATGCCGACACGTGGAGTTCCTTTGATCTTTGTTTCTAGCGCCACGGCTTTGCATGATTTTCTGAAGCAGACTTGATCAGAAATCTGTGAAGATCAGTGGATTCATATGCCAATCAATACTAATTCTCTCTTTTGGATTTCCGGCTCAAAAATAGGTGGCTGTTTAATGTGGATCTGATGCCATCAAGCTGGGAGTGATGCTCTAGATCGTGCCAAGAGGAATCTGCCTCGTCAAGCCAAGGCACAGTTGAAGCGTGAGGCTCACAGTGATGGTGTTCAACTTGTTGATCAGAATCGGGAACTATTCAGGAACTCAAAACTGTCACAATGCTATGCCGAATAGATAATTGAGGGTAGAATATAAAATTTAACTTGTGTTGTAAACAATGTTGACCAGATCGACTATAGGGATGGAATAAAACTGTAGTCCTACGCAGGGGATGAGACACATTTACCAGATCGACTGTATGCAATAGATCTGATGAGTGGCGTGGAGAATATTACAAGAAATATAGTCAAAATGATTTAACACACTTTCCAGGGCTTATGACTCATAATGGATTGACAAATGTGTTCTAACATGAATTAGCTAGAAGCAAATGCATAAGAAATATATAGACTGCACATAGAAAACTCTGATCATGAATACATGGCGAGATCAAGCCGTGGAGTGACCATCGAATGCTAGGTAAGATGGAGATTGCAAAATCTTAATGATTCAAACTACTTAATCATGTATGACTAAAAAAAAGACTCTCATGGCAGATTATCACCGCTCTGATACCAAATATATAGTTTGGTTAAGAATGCACCATAGAATATACAAAAGTACTTCATCAATTATGCATAGAAGAGTTCTGATAATTTAGGAGAGGTAGCTCCTATATCTAAGGAAAATCTCCTCCACAAATATCTCACCTAACTCCTATATACGAGTGTGGTTACAACCACCACAATTCATGTATAATCACTTTATAATAACATTATTGTTATAAAACAATAATATAACAACCTAGCCATAATATTCATCACATCATAAATATCATCTAGTAAATACTCATGTAAATATTAATTTCCTAACACATCTTAGCTCTACAATATCTTGTAATGTGACTAACACCTTTACATTTGAAACAAACAATAGAATTCATACCTTTAGGATTTCTATCTCTCTAACTTTTTCTTGATTCCTTTGATAGCAATGTCTATAAATATGTCTAATCTAATTGCAATTATAACACACAAATCCATTTCTATGTCTAGGTGATCCTTGGTAGAAAATTTTGACAATGTGGCCCTCCTTGTGACAATTGGAGCATGTGATATCTCTTAACCGGTCATCTTTGTTATTCCTCTATGGATAGTCATCTTTGATAAACCTCCTACACTCTTTATCCCTATTCCTAAAACCACTGCAAGTGAAACAATAACCATTAAATGACCTTCCATGCCTTGAGGCATTGGGTTGTCGAATTGACTTGATCTTTATATTGTTATTTATCTAATCATCACTTGAACCAGTAGACTTATTTCTTGAAACAACATCATTTTGCATCACCTACTTACCTTTGAGGCTCTCCTTAGCTTTAGTAGATTGTTGACGTAATTTAGAAATGTTCTCATCCTTCTTTGATTCTTATTTGAAGCCCAATCCTAACTTATCATTGGAGTGTCTTGGGTTTCTCAATATATCATCCAAGTTGTTTGTACTCTTTTCAAACTTCGATACATTTTCAGTTTATTTCAAGTAATATCTAACTTTGATTGCAAATTTTCATGGCCACACTAAATTTGATTTCACTCATCCTCTTTAGTCTTGAGACTAGTAGTAAGCAATCCAATCTAAGTTTTCAGTTGAGTACACTCCTTCTTTTTGTCTTCAATCTCCTTGAGATATTTCTTAAGTCTTTTGTTCTCCTTACTTATGAGATGTAGATCATCTAGGTCATCATTTTTGCTTTCCGACTCATGCCTTTTAAACTATCATTTTCACCGCTCCAGAGGGATGACTATCTTCATAAAAATATTCCAACTTATTCCATATCTCCTTAGCTAAATCACAATCCACAACCATGGTGCTCACACATTCTTCCAAAGTTTCAAAAATGATATCCTTGGCAATTTCTTCCATGGGGTCTGATAAATCAATGTCTCCAACACCAACTTCATAACCAAGTGAACTAAGATATACCTTCATTCTCGAGTCTCCATAGGGCATAGTTAGTTTCATTGAACTTAGGACCTTGATAATGCAAAAAATTATCTCCCATCGTGATCAACCAAACATATGCTCCAAGAGGATATCCTTTTAAGTGATTAAAATTCTCTAAAAGGACCTTATCTAATACCAACTATTGGAAGCAAAGGAGATGTGAGGGGGTGAATCAGTCCATTAAAACTTTATTCCATTTCCATTCATACAACCATTCAATCAAACATTAACCATATGTGTGTTTACTTAAGCATTGAATCAACCATACAAAAGAGAAAGAGAAAGAGAGTACACAAGAACACCAAATTTGAGTGGGAAGCCCTCAAATAGAAGGGAGGAAAACCCACTAAAAATATGCTTATATTACACAAAGAAAATAGATTTAGTGAAGAACCAACTTCACAAGGAGCACCAACCCCTATTTTAGTGGAGCACAAACCCCTAATTTAGTAAAGCACCAACTCCACAAAGATGCTACAACCCCCTAATATGATTGAACACCCACTCAAACACCTTTAGATGAAGATATTTGATGTAATTTTTCTACCAGAACTGATGGAGATCATTAATTCAGCTCACACACCTTCAAACCCTTCTTTCTCCTAACTCGCTCAAACTTGGATTTTCATGAGTCCAACTATTGAGATCACAAGGGAATGAGAGGGGGTGAATCAATCCATTAAAACTTTATTCCATTTCCATTCATCATTCATTATCATTCATACAACCATTCAATCAAACATTAACCATATGTGTGTTTACTTAAGCATTGAATCAACCATACATAAGAACAAGAGCAAGAGAGTACACAAGAACACCAAATTTAAGTGGGAAACCGATCCATAGGGATCCAAAAAGACACGCTTCATCAAAATCTTTGAAAACCTAAAGGAAAAGATAGAAAAAGAGAAGTTTTATGTAAATCTATAGAATCATCCCTTTTTAGAGAGATGGTTGTGTAACCACCCCCGCATAGAATGACGGTTGTAACCGCCGGTTTGTAGAAACATGTGGTTTTTTCACTTATGGACAAAACTAAAAGAAATCCATGAACAATAATGGATTTGAAATGTTTGGACTATGTTTCTTCTTTTGTGTGTCCTTTCTCATTCTCTAGTGCATGGAAAGACATGAGAACAACTATAAATACAAGGGGGAGCAAGTGGAATGGACCATCAAATTTTAATACAAGAAGTGAGCAAGAAACCGGTTGTAATATGTATTCATTCACATTGGCCAATAAAATTTGGGAAGAAAGAGAAATTTCCCTTCCCGGCTGGTTTTCCCTCAACTTGGGGGTTTCCAAGATAAATTTGGTGTTTGATTTGTTATTCCTTTTCTGCAAAATTCATTCTAATTTCATTTTTACTCACCATTAATTCACAATCTATCATTTTCATAATTGGAAGTAGAACAACATAAAGTTATGGTTTGTAAGTTTCCAAAGTTTTAAGTTTACAGATCATTTTGGTATCAGAGCTGATTATAAGTATCCAGGACTGTGGTATTTGTTCTTGTGATTTGTATGACAATGACAAGGTATAAAGGATAAGAATTTTTACCTTGTGATCTAGACATATCTACGAAGAACTGGAAACAAATAATTTGGTATCAAATGGACGAAGAAAATGTGGTCCATAGAATCAAGATGTTAGAGACCATGATGGATAGGATGTATAGACATCAACAAAAACTCTCAGATATGCAAAAGAAGGTTTCATTTAAGCAAGATAACATGGACTCGGTGGTTTGATCTTTGGTTGAGAATTTTGGCATAGGCAAGAGTCACAATGATGAAGATGTAGAAGAGTGTGAAGAAGAAACTCCAGTTGTAAAAGAGAAGGTAAAATATGATCATGCTCCTTTTAAATTTGAAACTAAGGTTGAAATTAAGAGCTTTGAAGGACAAGTAGATGCAAAAATTTTCGATAAATGGTTAAAAAATTGGAATTTTACTTTAGTGTGCATAATGTCATAGAGATAGAAAATGATTACCTTTACATGTCTCAAAATGGAAGGTCATGCTCTAGTTTGGTAGGAAACCCATCTAGCCACTTATGAGAAGAATAAACATCCTATTTTTGGTACTTGGGAGGTTTTTAAAGAATTTCTTAGAGCTAACTTTTATCCTATTAGCCATAAGATTGACCAGATGATTAAATGATAGTACCTTAGACAAGGCAGTGGTCAAAGTGTGTAGGATTATACCACGGAGTTTTGGAGACAAGCCATGTTGTTTAATATGTACTTCGAGGATGAGGATATTCGGCCAAGTATTTGGGAGGAATTCACACTCATCTCCATAAATCCCAAATATCTCAATGAAGCTGTGTGCAAACATACTACATAAATGAGGAAAGGAAGCAAGGAGAAGCAAATTCAAAGCCGAAATCAGTCAACAAATCAAAGAAAGAAAGATCATGGAAAAACAATTAACAAAGGTAAATGGAAAGGGAAAGGTAAACAAACCGCCACTACTTTGAATACGTATAAAGATCCCAAGAATTTTTGTAAGAATTGTGATATCAATGGTCATACTGACGCTACATGTTGGAAGTTACATCCGGAGTTACATCGAAAGAACCAAACCAAGGATTCAAATAAATCCATGATAGATGTAAAGACATATGGGGAGGTGGAAATAGAGGATGATATTAATATAGCGAGAGACTTAGATGCACAACCACCAACATGAACAACCAAGAGGAAGAAGATATGAGTAAACTATTCCATATCAAGATACCTAAGGTAAATGCTTTAGTTGATAACGGTTCTCAATATAGCTTGATTTCTAATGGGGTTGTAAAGTATCTTGGTCTTAAGACTTATGAACATCCACATCCTTATCCTTTGGGTTAGGTGAAGAAGGGTGTTGAAATTCGGAGTAATAAAAACATGTAAGTTCAAGTTTGGGATAAATTCCAATATATAGATGTATTGGAAGTTGATGTAATTCCACTTGATGCATTTGATGTTGTTTTGAAGTTCTTACTTGTATATCAAGGATGCCATATTCACAAGGAGGGAGAACCGATACAGATGGGTCAAGGATGGAATTAGTTACAACATCCAAACACACCAATGCAAGACAAAAATTTCTATGGTAAGTGCTAACCAAGAAAAAAGACTTATTCAGGCAAATCATAATCAATTTTGTTTACTTTTATTAAAGGATAAGCAAGATGGGATAGAGATTTCAGATTTATCTAACAAGGGAAAAAAGGATTTGGATAGCATTATTCAGTATTTTTAGGAAGTTTTTTAGATACCCAACAAGTTACCACCAAAACGGGAGGTAGAGCATGATATTGAGTTATTTTCGAGTCCCCTCTACCAAACATCGGATTGTATAGGTAGTCCTTGTTGGAGAGTACAAAAGTAAAGAAACAAATCCAAGAGCTGATAGACCAAGAGGTAATATGTCCAAGCACCTCACCATGTGGTTCTCCTATCGTGATGGTGCCAAAAAGATGGTTCTTGGAGGATGTGCATCGACTACCAAGATTTGAACAAGATCTCCATAAAGAACAAATATCCACTTCCCCGCATAGATGACCTCTTGGACCAGCTTCAACATGTAAATTTTTTCACGAATTTAGATCTCAATTCGGGTTATCACCAAGTCAGGATGAAGGAGGAGGATGTATGGAAGACTCGCCTTCAAGACAAAATAGGGTTTATATGAATGGTTAGTACTTCCTTTCGGTTTATGTAACACACCCACTACATTTATGAGACTGATGAATGATGTATTGTGGGAATTCATAGATTCATGTGTCATTGTATATTTGTATGATATTCTGATTTTTAGTGCCAAATGGGAGGAACATCTAATACATTTGCAAAGTAATTCTTATAATTTCTCAACGAGAAACAACTACCATGTAATATGAAGAAGTGTGAATTTTCCAAGAAATCACTTGTTTATCTTGGGCACATGGTTGGAGGAGAACTAAGAGTGGATACTAAGAAGGTGGAAGCCATCACCAATTGTCTAACACAAACAAGAGCCACATAGACTAGAAGTTTTATGGGAGCAAGACAATATATGAAGAAGTTCATTCAAGGCTTCTCCACTATTACAACACCTCTACACACATACAAGCGCCACAAAGAGTAAGGGTTTTTGATGGGGTAAGGAATAGGATAAGACTTTTTATTTATTGAAATATAAAATTAGTCATGCTCCAGTACTTGTTCTTCCTATCTTGCAGCAACCCTTTGATGTAGAGACAGATGTCGATGATTATTCTATGGAGTTAGAACTATATTATTATAAAGGAGGAGACAAAGCTCCATCTAAATAGGGTTTCAAATTTTTCCATTAGGAGCGTGAAAAATGTTGTCTCCTCTTTAAATTCCAAGGTTAAAATTCATGTGGAATTTGAATCCTCTTGTTGGTAAATGTTATTTAATATCTTACCCTTGCCCATGATGGCCCCCTTAATTTGGGTCTCCTTTCTTTAGTTTACTATAGTAAAAACTATACATTAAAAATTCTCGTAATAGTTTGAATATCCTATAGTTTATGTTCTTATAAACGGAAGGGTCTATATAAATCTAAACATTAAACATAGGTTTATTTTTTTAAAACCTATTCTCTATGTGTTATGTGACCCACATAATTTATTATAGTTTAAAATATTAATTTAAATATTGTATATTCTTAATCAATCGGCCTTTTTAAAAATAATTAAAACCATGTTTTAAGGGGGCACCCCTTCAAAACCCACCCCCTTACCTTATTGGTTATGCCATTAAGGTTTGAATTTTCTTAAAAACCATTATAAATATCAATGTGGCCCTCCTTCCAACCATTCCACCAGTCACCACGTGGCCCACTCTTCTCCCTCACACCCTCTTCTATTGTCGGTCTTACGCGGCCACACCTTACCCCCATTCGTTGTTGCGTTGTGCTTTGAGGAAACATTTCCACGTGGGTTCCTTGCTTGGATTTTCCGCCCACCACTTTCCATGTGGATCTCCTTCGTAACGTGATCGGTGGGTATAATTAATCCCACATACGTGGGTGGACAAATTACTAAAGCCTTATAAAGGATTAGCCATCCGAATAAACTGTGACATGGGCCACACCAACTACTTTTGCCCGTCGTTGAATGTACAAGGCCTGAGTTGTTAGAAGGGCTACGTGGGACGAGAAAACCAATATGTGTGTGGTGGAGAATAGTATAGCTCGAGCCCATGTGGAGTAATGAAATATAAAACAAACCCAAAACAGTCTATTTGATAAACTAGCTCGACCTCCAATACAATATCAAATGATAATATAAGGCTCGGTTATTGATTAATATGTTTTTATATATGTGGTGTGATTGATTAACATAATTTGGTTTAAATTGCAAGTTGATATATGGAAAATTAAGTTGTGATTTGGATTAACATTGTAATGGTAATTGGTGGTATAGTTGTTGGTTATAAATGAACTCGGTGATAAACTTGTTGAGTTGGTTCAACCAACTCGGTTGAGTTGATAGATTCAAATTAATAAGGAGCAAGAGTTCCCATTTTTTATATAAACCATCATTGTTTTTTAAAATAATATGTATAATTTTTATTTTTATTTTTTTATTTTTTTATTTTTTCAAAATATTAATCATAAAAGTTATTTATTTTTGTGAAAAATAGTCAAATCAATATAATTCTTTTCTTGTTTAAATTGATATAGTTCTTATAATAAGAAAGACTAAATCATCGCGTCATTTATATGGAAATCTAAAAACATTATTCACTCACATTTCGATTAAATATTATGGTCAAACTAATACATTTTTTATGTAAGTATTTATTTGTGGTGTACTTTCGATGTGAGTAAAGGAAAAATCATCAAAATACAACCGACATATGCACTTGAACAAACAGTGATTGTTTCTAAAATCTTTTTGCAATATTTTTCCTCCATAAAAACTAATTTATTATCAAAAAAATGATCATTAAAATTTTCATAATAATCATGTTTTTTAGCAAAACTTCTACGCCCTTGAGATCCATGTTCCATGTTCGTTTAGTCAATACCTTCTATGAGAAAAACCTTACCTTTTTATATGCACTTATTATTCTTAGATGATTTGATTATCTGTTTAGATATGTTATCTATCAAGTCTTATCTCATTTATAAAGGCTTAGAATAAGATAATGGAGATATATATGTTTTTGATAAAACATTTTTAGTATGTGATTACTAAAATATTATTATATGCATATCAAACGACACTTGGGGACGCCCTTACTTTTGTATTAGAGACGTACAACACTGATTGCATCTAATATATATTTTACAATATTAGTATGTTGAATTTTTTCAACATATTATATCAAGGTTAGTTGTTAAGCATATTGTTATGTTAGTTATTATATAACTAATGTTTAACTTTTACAGATGGTTAAAAGTTAAATCAATAATGATTTATATGTTTATTATGATGTTTATTTGTATATTATGACTATAACCATGTTGATATTATGTTAGATATACCGGATATGTGTTCAAGTTGTTTGGTGCAGAACCATTACTTGGAACAACAAAAGCAACCAACAGTCTCCATTTCTTCTACTTTGAGGAGAGAAGTACAATGGAAGCGAACAAAGAAGCCATGTGGTTGAAGCGGTTATGGAAGAGATACACATGGAAGTTGAAGGAATTATTCCTCTACTATGTGGGGGTCAGAGTTGTATTACTCTTGCTAAATAATTTATTTCCACATCAAAGAATGAAGCATATTGAAGTTTATATGCATGTTATCCAAGAGAAGGTTCTCATGGTGGTAGAAATACCAGTTACTCGGCCATGATCAAGATTATATTGCAGATATGTTTATGATCCATTTTGTGTTGTAAAAATATTGCAAGTGTGTGCAATGCTTGGCCTTTCGTGAGTTACCATTGAGGGGAGTGTACTTGCAATGCCACCTCCTAATGGTAGATCAGTTGTTGACTCCTCCTCCTCTATACTATACCTTTCGATGTAAAGCATTGTAAAAAGATCGTGTATGATCTAAAGTAAAATTGATAGAGTTTAAGGGGGAAAATACGATCCAGTGTGCATCTAATTGTAAAGGAGGTCCTTGTGTTATAAAATTCTCCTAGAGATGTGGTTTTAAGAAATTTTCCATGAGAAACGGTGAGATTTAGTCTCACAAATACATGTGTTAGCCTAAACCTTTAGGGTTTATGGATTTGTAAATCCTGTTGTACAAATAGGTAATGTTGGCATATGGATCCCCACTTAATATTAAGGGGAGTGTTAGAACTATAATATTAAGTGTATCATAATATTTAGTTTATATTTAAATAATATAAAATAACTTATATTCTTATTATTTAAATATAAACTTTATATTAGGTGGTTGGTTAATTTAATTAACTAACAAATATTAAATCGGGGTGTGCCCCATCACTTAATAAGGTCATAACCCTTCAAGCTATTTAAATATGATCATGGGTCATAATCAGATGTAATCAATTTAATCTAGGTTAAAAACATGGAGCATGAAGTGATAAGAGGAGTTCTTATAGTGGTTGAAAAGTTTCTTGATTAATGGAAAATATTCTTCTGTGGTTTTTTACCCCATTGGGGTTTTCACATTAATTATGGTGTCTCTGTGTTCATTACATATTCAATGGTTTATTTTATTAATGTTTGGTGTAATATATTTATTAATATGTTAATATAATTAACCCCTTGGATATGACATATGGGAGCAAAGAGTGTTCTCTGCACAGGAGGTAAGCCAATATGTTATCATTCAGAAACTTTCACTTCAGTAGTTAGAGGATATTATTTTTATGATAAAGAAATGTATGCACTAGTTTAGGAAATAAAGAAATGGAAACATTATTTGTTGGGAAAAGAAACTATTGTGCACACTAACCACAAACCTCTCTAGTATTTGCAAGCATAGTCTAAATGCAATGGTAAGGCACTACAAGTGGATGGGATTCCTTTAGTAGTTCCATTTGGTGATCAAATACAAGAAAGGTAGCACAAATTTGGTGGCAAACATGTTGTCTAGGACACCCACATAAGAGAAAATATCTTGTTTGGCCACTATCTCTCATTTTGAGCCCTTCACAAAGGAAGCTTATGGAGAGGCATACGCTCAAGATAAAGACTTTGGGGTGACATATCAGCAATTGCATCCCAAAGGGGCTGAAAATATGGGGATTGAAGATTTTTATCTCAAAGATGGGATTCTCTACCAATATGGGAAGTTTTTTTGTGCAATGAGGAGAGACTTATATTGATGAGGGAAGAACATACTTCAAAAGTACACGGTCATTTTGGTGTTGTAAAAAGCATGGCCCACTTGCAAAGGTATGTGTATTAGCCCAATATACAAGAAGAAGTATCAAAATTCATAAGAGGATGTAAACTTTATTGTACAAGCAAGCCTAAAATCAGGAAGGAAGGTTTGTATATGCCTTTACCAATCCCTACTCATCCTTGGGAGGACATTTCTATGGATTTTTCAGAGGATTACGATGTCTCAGAATGGCCTTGATTATCTATATGTTGTTGTTGATATATTTAGAAAAATGTGTGTACTTCTGGCATGTAAAAAGATAATAAAAGCATATAAGGCAGCTAAAATTTTCTTTGCTAATGTATGGGTACATTTTTTCTTGCCAAAGTCTTATATTTTTAATAGAGATTCTAGGTTCTTGGGGAAGTTTTGGACTACATTTTGGGACAAAATGGACACCAAGCTATAGAGAAGCATGACCTTCCACCCCATTGAGACGGATGGGCGGAAGTATTGAACAGGACTTTGGTGCAGCTGATCAGAGGGTATAATAGTAAATATCCATGGATTTGGGACAAGTCCTTGGCCTACATTTAACATTCCTATAATCGGGTAGTACACACATCCACTTTACAATCACCATTTGAAGCATGCATGGGATATCTACCAACTAATCCACCTTTGGACATAGCAGTTGGGCATCGGAAGAGGAAGAGATACATGATTCGGAGGTGACTAGAGCATAAAAATTCATTGAGAGGATCTAAAAATCCATCTCAAGGTGAAAGAAAATTGGAGAAATATCGAGGCCAAGTACGGATGTAGGCACGATCAAGCATCAAAGGGAACATAAGCTTCATGTTGGAGATAGAGTTTGGCTTTACTTGAGAAAGGAGAGACTTCAAGGTCAAGCAAGAAAACTCAAGCCACTATGGTATGGACCCTTCACCATACTTGAGAAGGTTGGAGAAAATGATTTCAGACTTGACTTGCCACCATTCATGTGGATGTACTCAGTAGTAAATTGTGAGAACTTGCACCTATATGAGCCATCCATGCTTGACAAAGAAGAAGAGTGTCAATTATTACCTTCCATATAAGATTACATCTTAGACTCGCGAGGAGAATTGGAGGAGGATGTAGTGTTGTAGTATAAGGTCAAAGAGACAAGGAGAGGTCCACAAGATTCTTGACAAGTTATATAGAAGGGGAAGACACCAAGGCAGGCCCAATGGTACTCAAAGGAGAAAATGAGGGAATTTTTTCCTGTTCTACTCCCCCACTAATCTTTTGTGAGACCAAAATCCTCCTCAAAGTAGGGGAGGTGTGATCCATAGGGATCTAGAAAAGACACTACTTCATCAGAATCACCCAGAACCCGAAGGAAAAGATAGAAATAGAGAAGTTTTCTATAAAGTTACAGAACCACCCCTCTATGTAGAGAGGTGGTTGCGTAAATATCCTCGCATAGAATGGCGGTTGCATAACTCGCTCAAGCGGTTGTGTAATCATGGTCTATGACACATGTGGTTTCATCACTTATGGAAAAAAATAAAAGAACTCCACGAATAGTCACAGATTTGAAACATTCATATTGTTTCTCTTCTTTTGTGCATCATTTCTCATTCTCGGGTGCGGAGGACATGAGAACAACTATAAATACAAGGGGGAGAAAGTGGAATGGATCATCGAAGTATTAATGCAAGAAGTGAGCAAGAAACCATTGGAGCTGGAGTTTATTTTTAGAAGAAAGGTTTAGAAATAGAGCAACCAAGTAAAGAGAGGGAGTGTATACATTATTTTACTTCCTTTCCTCTTGTTGTAATATGTATTCATTCACGTTGGCCAATAAAATTTGGGAATAAAGAGTAATTTATCTTATCGGATGGTTTTCCCTCAACTTGGGGGTTTCTAGGATAAATTCGGTGTTTGATTTGTTATTCCTTTGCTTCAAAATTCATTCTAAGTTCATGTTTACTCACCATTAATTCACAATCTTTCATTTTCATAATTGGAAGTAGGACAACAATAAATTTTTTCTAAAGTTTGAAGTTTATAGATTAGAAACCCTCAAATGGAAGGGAGAAAAACCCATTAAAAATCTACTTATATTACACAAAGCAAAGAGATTTAGTGAAGCAAAAACTTCACAAGGAGCACCAACCCCTAGTTTAGTAGAGCACCAACCCCTATTTTAGTGAAGCACCAAGTCAAAAAAGAGGCTACAACCCCTAAGATGATCAAGAACCAACTCAACCACCTTTATATGAAGATCTATGATGTAATTTTTCTTCCAAAACTGATGGAGATCATTAATTCAACTCACACACCTTCAAACCCTCTTTCTCCTAACTCGCTCAAACTTGGATTTTCATGATCTGATTTGAACTCAAACACTTGCACACATGCTTTTCAACCTTATTCATATTTTTTCACACATCCTCATCTCTCTCTTAATTCCCTTGAACATATTTCACTCTCTCATCTAGGTCATATTTTCCCTCTTACTCAACTAGTTCAAAAATGAATCAAAACAAGTACTTTATATGTTTTTCAACTCAAAAACATAACATAGGTAGGTCTAGACCAAATATCTCGACCAATAAAACTTAAAAACATAACAAAAAAACATACAAATTCATAAAATGGACCCATGTACGTCGGCCAAAAATGGCTCAAAACCCCATCACATGGCTCATCAAAGACCTAGAAACTCATCAATATACTTTTCCAAGCCTTGAAAGGCCTCACATATGTCAAATATGTCATAAAAACACCATCCATGCTTGTGAATTACCTCGCACCAATCATTTTTTTCATAACTCTATCAAGTAGGACCATTTTCCACTCAAAACAATTGTTTCTAGGAACCAATTTTCACCAAACTCAAGATCACCTAAGAACACCTCAACTATGCCATGTAACCAATAATTGGAATTCCAATGACCTATATAACACATCCATGCTTGTTATACCTCATGAAACATCCAAATAAATAAAACCACACTAACTTTCCTCTTCACTAAACAGAACTACCCATAAAACAAGTTTGGAAACTCAATTGGTTTACACCCTTTCTTCCACTTTCAAGACCTATAAATTCCTTCAATGTGAACTGAATTCATCCATCTTCACTCTTAATAGATAATAAACATCAAAAATGCTAAAACACAAGTCTTATACATGCATCCTCCACCAGAGAAATCTTGTCTTGAAACGGTCAAACTTGGTCTTCAAAACTAAGTTGGTTCACCTATAAAAACAACTCATCAAGAGAAAAACCATATACAATTGTAAATTTGTCTAAATCTACTTTTCATAACACCTTATATTTCCTTCCAACTCCAAGTGGAAGGCCTTCAACTAAGTCAATTTCGCAACCGCGCAAAACTTCCCTTTTAGGCCCAAAGACTAGTCTTCATAAATAGGGCACATTTTTCCCTCTAGGACCTCAACCATGACCTAAAACTATAATGGACATCTAGTACAACTCCCAAGCTCCAAACAATTTTTATTTATTCATTGGGTTCAATGGAAGACTTTTCCACAAACTAAACATCTCAAGAACTTTGACTTTTTGTGGGGTCCACATTGTCGAAGCTCTAATATACCTTTCTAGAAATTAAGAGAAGTCCTCTACAACCTCTAATCATCATACAAGAAAAATTAATCTATTATGGGCACTTACAAAGATTATCTCTGCTACCGCTCTCAAACTAGGGTTTCGAGTCATAAAAACAATTTACCTTCTTAACATTCATTCATAAAAACCTGACGATGAAACCACTCCATTATTTTTGTGAAATTATATTATCTCAATGGAAAAAATTCCCAAAACATTTGGGTCCCATGTAAAGCATAAAATTCACAACAAGCATCAAAAGTTCACAATTTGAGCTAATTTTGCCTTCTACTATACACTATTTTACCAAAAGCTCGATATATCTTGCAAAATCTTCATCATGGCAATCTAAATTTTTTCCCATAGTATCATGAAACACCCTACTAATATATCAATTCTCACCAAGTCACAAATAGCTCTGCATCTTCTCAACCAATCACATTTTCATGAATAGACCTTAGGGTTTTACATAGTTTAGGCCATAACAAATGAACCAACACTATAACTTGTTCGCATATGGATTTGCACGCATGCAAATGACATGCAATAGTGTGGGAATGAAGTCCCTCCTCATTGAAGTTGAGGCTGCCTTGGTGCGTGGAGGATGTTTTTAAATGATTTAAAATTGTCCCTTTGCCCAATGCGTGGAAAGGAATTTTTTTATCTTCTTGTTGTACTCCTCTCTCCTCACGCGGGTAAAGATATTTCTCTCTCCAAGGCGTGGAAAAAAATTTCTTTTACCTCCTCATCCTTTGCATGTGTGGAAAGCTTTTGGTGTTCTCCTCCTTCAGATTGCGTAGACAGATGATGGATATTCCTCCTTAGTGTGAGTTTCTCTTGTATTATGGGATGTGACAAAATATTATGTCCTTCAGAAGAAATAAGAAGCAATCGGAAAGCTTCGCACGAATTTTTCCAACAAGTTTGATGGAGGAAGTTATGAGGATTAATCCAACTTCCTCTCTTCCCGGGTAGTGGACTTAAGTGCCAGGGGGAAATGGGGAAAGCAACGGCCAATTGCCAACGGGAATGGAAAAGTGGGTTGGCAATCCCCATTCAATTTCCCCATGTGGGAAATTGGGAGATTTCTTGCCCATTAGCCAATCCATGATTTGGCAATTGGTGGAGAAAATCCCACAAGTGGGAAATTAAAAGAAAATTGCCAGGAAGGGGAAATCCGGGTTCGGGAAGCCAAATTGGCATTCTCGTCATTGGAAGCATAAGCTTACTTCCCCGGCAATAAAAATTTGTCGAATGAACTTTTAATTAATATTTATTTAATTAAATACTCTCAAGTTATTTAAAAATTAATTTTATCAAACAAGGAGCAATTAATTAATTAAATATTAATTAATTAATTTTAATGTGATTTAAAGCCTGGCGGGAAGAGTTCTCACCGAAAAGGACGAAACGAAGACCGAAATGATCACAAAAATGAGATGATCGTGATGAGGGCAATGAACCACGCAAAGTAACACTTTTTAAAAATTTCAAAATTTCCATTTTTTTAAATAATCAATTTTGCGAAGTCAAAATTGGCTGATAACAGCTGGCTCTAATTGGGGACAAGGACTTCATGGACGTAGCAATGGACCCAGACCAAAATAGTCATGAACATGATCTCAAAATGATGGGGCACAAAAATGGGGCGACACAAGAGAGGAGACCGAAAATAGGAAACAAACAAACCAAAATCCTAATTACCTATGTACATACGGGGAACAACCCGTTTTCAATTTTGATAATGCTTGAGATATTTCCCACTATAGGGAAAAGGAAAATGAGTTCCATCAGGATATGACAAGTAATAGGTACTATCTCCACATAAATGTCTTATTTTGAACGGTCCTAGCCACAATGAGTCAAACTTCCCATGCTTTCCTTTCGGTTCATGTCTTTTGTCCCAGAGAAGAACTAAGTCATTGATTTGAAATTGTCTCTCCCTAGTTTTCCTATCAAACAACTTTTTTACCTTGGATTGATGTTCCTCGATCCTATTTTCCACTTGAATTCTTTGTTCCTCGAGCTTGCTTAGGAACATGATCCTTTTATCTAATGCATTGGTGAAGCATTCATCATCAACTGCGTGAGCTAATTTTAATCTGGTAACTCGGTGTGACAGAATTTGAGCATCGGTTCCATATAAAAGTTGAAACAAAGACATTTCTATTGCCCTTTTTGGGAGTTATGCGATCAGCCCACAATGCATCATATAAATTTTTGTGCAAGTTCTTTGATTTTCTTCGACTAACTTGCGCCTGATAGTAATGAGGTTTTATTCTTTGGATTTACCTTGACCATTTCCCTAAGGGTAGTAATCTGATGAATGAGACAAAGATATCCCATATCCATAACAAAAACCTATCATCTTTGCAGAAGAAAAATTTGAGGCATTGTCCGTCATAATCTTGTGTGGAATTCCATAACGAACCAATATATTTTCTTTGATGAAATCATAGATTACCGCAGTAGATGTTTTTTTCACCGGTATAGCTTCCACCCACTTTGTAAAGTAGTCAGTGGTGGTGAGCACGTGAATATGACCAGCACTAGAATTAGGATTCAAAACCCCGATGAAATATAAACTCCATTTTGAAAGGGTTCTTAATGACAACTGGATTTAAAGGAAAAGCTGCCAATTTTGGTCTTCCAACAAATTGTTGACAAGCTTCACATTTTGTCACCCATTTCTGAGCATCGGAAAACATAGTGGGCCAGTAATAATGTGCTCTCAGAATTTTATGGGTTGTTACTGGGCTAGAGAAATGACCACCGCAAGCATGATTGTGGAAAGCTTCCAACAACCTAGGTTGTTGTTCTTTATCAACACATCTGAGGAACATGCCGTCAATTCCTTTCTTGAACAACGTGTTATCCCAAATGACGTACCTGGAAGCTCTTAATTTGATAGCTCATTTCTCTTTAGCTATTAGATTCTCTGGACACTCGCCATATGTGAGGAAGTAGGAAATATCAGAATACCATTCATCTGTGGTACTGACAAAAAC
The DNA here is from genome assembly GCA_018340775.1 of Taxus wallichiana var. yunnanensis. Taxonomy (NCBI): domain Eukaryota; kingdom Viridiplantae; phylum Streptophyta; class Pinopsida; order Cupressales; family Taxaceae; genus Taxus; species Taxus wallichiana. Next base: position 109,667,169 of record CM031237.1, on the reverse strand, counting down.
TACCAATGGTAAATTTTCTTCAACTAGTTCTTCTTCAGAGTTATCTTGTGGTTCATTCTCTGCAATGAGTTGGCAGAGTCCTCTTCCTCGAACCAACTTGGTAGGCTTGATGTCCAAATCATATTCTTAGATCTTGGAGACCCAATTACCTCTTTTAGATCCTGGTTCTGTTGTGTCAACATTGATTTCACCGCTACGGTGTCTGGAACTAAGACTTTGGTGTGAGAATTCAACACGTAATACCTGAAGTGTTTCAGGGCTCTCACCACTGTGTACGCATGTCTCTCAAGAGGAGTGTAATTAAGTTCATGTTTCTTGAATCCCGAACTCATGAATGCGATAGGAGATTCGATCCCCTCTTGATTGTGCTGAATCAAAATGGTGGAGATTATGTGCGGAGAAGCATAGCAATAAATTATAAAATCCTTTTTAAAATCAGGACATACCAATGTAGGAGCTTTTGCAATAGCACCTTTGATTTGCTCAAATGCCTCTCTACCTTCCTTTGACCATTTGAAGGATTCTTTTCCTTTCATCATATCAGTGATTTCCTTAGTCAGCTCGGTAAAATCTGGCATGAACCTTCTCAAAAAGTTCACCTTCCCAAAGAATGAGTGGACCCCAGGCTTACTTGTAGGCAAGGAAAGATTCTTTATAGCTTGAACGCATTCAAGATCGATCTTAGTTCCTTCCTAGAAACAATATGACCTAAGATTTTCCCTTCGTAATCCGAACACAAACTTTTTTGGATTTAGAGAAATCTTATGGATTCTGTACCTTTGCAATATTTTCTCCAAATCCCTTAGGTGATCTCCTCGTTTCTTGGAGAACACTGTCAAGTCATCTAGGTATATAACAATGATCTTGTCTTTATAATCTACAAATGCCATATCTATGGCCCTTTGAAAAGTTGCACCGGCATTGATCAAACCGAAGGGCATTCTTCTATACGTGAATGTACCCCAGGGGGTAGTGAACGCATTTTATGTTGATCTTCTCTAGCCACTTCAATCTAATTATAGCTAGGGAGCCATCTAGCATAAATAAAATTTCCGATCCAGTTATTTCCTGCAAAATATGGTCCATCACTAGCAGTGGGTAGTTATCCTTCAAGGAATCCTGATTAAGATTGTGAAAATCCATGCAAATCCTAATTTCTCCATTTTTCTTGTGAACCGATACAATATTAGCTATCCAAGTCAAATGTCGAATAGGAAACACTATTCGTGCATCTAGCATCTTTTGAACTTCATGAAATATTGTCCCTGCAATCTTGGGATTATATTGTCTTTGCTTTTTCCTGAATGGAATTACACCAGAGCTTCAAGGGTATGGCATGCTCCATTTCCCTAGGTTGGAAAGACTTCAAGTCTTCGTATGAATAAGCCAAAACATTAAAATATTTGGTAAGGAGACTTATGAATTTCTTGCGCTCCTCAGGTGAGCAACACTTACCAATATTAATCAGGTGAGGTTCATCCTTAGTGTCGATATTAACTTGCTCATAGTCAGCAGAATTCGCAGGTCCTACCTGCTCTTTCTCTTTGATAAACCTGTCATGTTTGTCAAAAAGTTCTTCAAGTGAAACCAATCCTTTGGGAATTTTATTTCCTTTGAGTTGAATGATGACATCACCAGGATCTTCATTCTCAACTCCTTCCTGAATGGGTGAGATAGTTGATTTGCGAAATGCAAAATCACTTCCTTCAAAGTACAATTGTTCAAAATTTTCTCTCTTTTCCAAGAAGGCAATAATTTGTTGATCATCATTAAATACTTGCCAATTTTCTGCATTGTCAAGAACACTCAGCCTAAAAAACCATTTCAATGGTGTATTTAACTTGATCAAATTCGAATGAGGAATCATTAATGAAGTTGAGACTGCTAGAGAATCCACTTTGTCATTCTTTTCATGAGGGATAAATTTTATGGAAAAAGCATCGAAGACTTCTATTGCGTCCCACACTTTATTTCTGTAGTGTCTCAAACGATCATTCTTTACTTGGAACTGATTTCTTACTTGTTTCACGATCAATTCCACATCCCCAAAGACTTCCAAATTTTTGATCCCTTTCTCCTCTACAGCTTGAAGGCCAAGGATTAATGCCTCATACTCTGTCAGTGTTATTAGTATTTGAAAATTCGAGTTTGTAGGAAAAAGGAAATATTTTACCATTTGGAGATATGAGCACCACTCCTACACCAGAACCTGTCGAGCAACAACTTCCATCGAACTCAAGAGTCCAGATCTCATTGGAATCTTGGCAAGTGATCTCAGGGGTATGAATTTCTATAGTCATCATATAATTACCCATACTTGAGCCTTGGAAAAGGATCTATGTGTGAGGATCTTTGGTTTTAGTTACTGTGAACTTTTCCTGAGCTTATGGCATAAGATTTTCATTTCTCCATTGATAGGAATCATAGCATGAGACTAGTCCATTTGAATCTCACCATCCAAATCCCTGCAAAATTTCCTACTCAACAACATTCCATACAAGGCCGGAATATTAGCAATTAAAATAGTTACCTTAACTCGCTTTTGAGGGAATTGGGCTAAAACCATTTGGGGGTCTTTAATCTGCCCGATTAGAGGAACTTGTTTGGTTTCCATGGAGTAACATGATCCGAATGTTCTTGTACAAGTCAAACCAAGAGCATGTGCTACTTTTTCCAACATCACATTATCCGAGGCTCCAGAGTCTATAATGCAATTACTTAATTTGCATTCGTTGATCAGAAAGGACACAAAGAAAGGTTTGATCTTTTCATTTGAAGGTGTAGTGGCTGCCACAATATTTTGAGTTTTCCCATCTTTGGGAGTTTTCAAAATTCCTTTGGAGGAATGAACAATAGAGTCGCCTTTGATAAACTGGACCAATTTCTCGAGTTGATCCTTGTTGGACTTTAAGTACTTTGCCTATGACATGGAAATTTTTGTTTTAATGATATGATCAATGATATCAAATTTAGGTAAAGTAACTGTACTTGAAGTCTCAGATATAATTTCTTTTGAACTTGATGATGGCACACTTTTGACCTTGGCCTCGGGCTTGGTTGACATTGATGTGGAAGAAGGAGCTTTCTTCATAGTTGGTTTACCAACCGATTGATCTAACAAAGGCCCTCCTTTCTTTAAGATAGTCTTGACCTTTGAAACCTCGGTTTCCTTAGGCGCTTAAGAGCCTCATTTGTCTTTGATTCTTTGGGAATTTCCTTAGAAACCTCTTTATCTCCTGCCTTAGTGGTATCCTGCTCCTTTTTCTAAGAGCGCGTGAAGATGGCGAAGGATTGACTATTCATATCTTCTATAATTTCTTCATATTCATCTTCCTCATCGGAACGGTACTCAAAGAAATGATTATTACTTTCCTCCTCAGGAATTTCAACTTTAGGTTCAGATGTCTCAGAATCCAGATCTTCATCATCAACCTCGACGACTTCAATCTCATCATCGCTTTCTTCAATGACATCACATTTTGAATTAGTTCATGGGGTTGCTTTAATAACAAGCCTCGTCGAGCACCTACAATCCTGGATTTGTTGGGAATGTATCCTTTTCTCGGGATTTCTTTGTAAGGTAGGTTTACTACTTTGAGCAACTTGCTTTTTCAAAGCCAACACATCATTAGCCAACTTAGTGAGTATAGTTTCTGAAGCGTTGGGAGTTTCTTGACTCTTTCCTTTGAGGGAATTTTTCTTGAATTTTCCTACCATGATTAAGTCATCTTCAATTTCTATGGCCAAAGATTGAGCAAGTTCCAAAGTAGCCACCCTAGCCCTTCTCAGCTGATAGCACACTTCTAGTTGTTGTGCGTTAATAAAGAAACATTTTTGTCCATCAAGGTTTGGACAAATCCAGCGGGAACTTTGTTCACCATTTTGTTGAATTTTGCCACGAAATTCCTCATGGGTTATGTTGGCTCTTTCTTCGCTTGAGATAGTTGGGCAAGAAGAGCATGTTCATCTTCTACCGTTTTGAATCGATTTTCAAACTTAGTTTTCATATCATTCCAATTTGTGATACATCCATTGGGCAGATGATGAAACCAATCTGCATAGCAACATCATGCAATGTTTCAACGAAGAGATGAATAGCAACATCTTCATATTCTATCAGACAAAATAGCACATGCAGCAAAAAAGGCAGAAATATGGTCATCTGGTGACGTCTTCCCATCTCCGTCGAACTTGGGAAGAATCTTTCTTGATCCTCGTGGGAGTTCATGTCGAGCAGGTAAGGCCAATGGGCCTATGGCATTTCCCCATGGTACATTGGCTGCCATTTGAGGAAAGGTGGTATGCGAAGGTAAAACAACGTGAGCAAGGACAAGTGCTTGACTGGTAGTGATTCCTTCCTTGCTTGCTCTTTCAGGACTTGATGTAAGGCTTGCAGATCTACGAGGTGTGTTCTTCTTTGGAGGAGATAACTTGAAACCAAATTTTCCTTAAAATTCAAAAGTGGGGTCAGATCGACCTTTAGCTTTTTCTCCTCGCATAAACCTCTTTCCTTCCAGTTTGAGATCTTTATTATGAAGGGATTACTGGCGTATTCCAACCAGCTCTAGCCTTTTCTCTTCGCTTTCTTTCTTGAGCTATTTGCGCTGAATAACTCTAGCAACTCTCGCAGATTTCTCTTCTTCATTATCTAGTACTGATGCGGTGAGATGAAAATGATGGTTACTTGTGCACTTTTCCCAAATAGCTTGCCTCAAATCTGATGATATGTCTTCTTGAGTATCTACAAAAACAAGATTTGGTTGCATAAGATAGGTGGGTTACCCTGTAATAGTCATACAACTTTTTACCTTGGCGAAAGAGGACGCGTTGGTGAACAATGATCGAACGTGTCGTAAGGTCTTCGGCCACAAGTGCGGGTGCTCTTCTCCTAAGGTCTTCAATGTCAATAGCCACAAATTTCTACAAGCTTTCACAGTTTTCCCAAGCTACTGTTCGAAGGTTGGCATCAATGTCTCCTTGGAAATCTTCGTCAGGCACAAGGTTGGGTTGAAGAACTGGAGCTTGTGTAGAGGGGATAGTTATAAAGATTTAACCAAGCATTGGTTAACGATTCATGAATCCCTAGCAGAGTCACCAAAAACTGTTAGCATATGGATTTGCACACATGCAAATGACATGTAATAGTGTGGGAACGAAGTCCCTCCTCAATGAAGGTGAGGCTACCTTGGTGCGTGGAGGATGTTTTTTAAATGATTTAAAACTATCCCTTTGCCTAATGCGTGGAAAGGAAATTTTTTAATCTTCTTATTGTCCTCCTCTCTCCTCACGTAGGTAATGATCTTTCTCTCTCCCAAGGCATGGAAAAATTTGTCTTTTACCTCCTCATCCTTTGCATGCGTGGAAAGCTTCTGGTGTTCTCCTCCTTTAGACTGCATAGACAGATGATGGATATTCCTCCTTCTTGGCGTGAGTTTCTCTTGTATTATGGGATGTGACAAAATATTATGTCCTTCAGAAGAAATAAGAAGCAATTGGAAAGCTTCGCATGACTTTTCCAACAAGTTTGACGAAGGAATTTATGAGGATTAATCCAACTTCCTCTCTTCCCAGTCTGTACTAGACTTAAGTGCTAGGGGGAAATGGGGAAAGCAACGACCAATTGCCAACGGGAATGGCGAAAAGTGGGCTGGCAATCCCCGTTCAATTTCCCCATGTGGGAAATTGGGAGATTTCTTTCCGTTAGCCAATCCATGATTTGGAAATTGGTGGAGAAAATCCCACAAGCGGGAAATTAAAAGAAAATTGCCAGGGAAGGGGAAATCCGGGTTCGGGAAGCCAAATTGGCATTCCCAGTAGTTGGAAGCATAAGCTTACTTCCCCAACAATAATTTTTTTTTCGAATGAACTTTTAATTAATATTTATTTAATTAAATACTCTCAAGTTATTTAAAAATTAATTTTATCAAACAAGGAGCAATTAATTAATTAATTTTAATGTATTTTAATGCGATTTAAAGCCTGGCGGGAAGAGTTCTCGCCCGAAAAGGATGAAACGAAGACCAAAACGATCACAAAAATGAGATGATCATGATGAGGGCAATGAACCACACAAAGTAACACTTTTGAAAATTTTCAAAATTTTCATTTTTATTTTATAGATGAAATACTGGTTAGCCTAGGAGGCAATGAACCACACAAAGTAACACTTTTCAAAATGAGCCAAGGTAAGATGAAAGACTGGTTAGCCTAGGAGGCACCAACATCTATATGACCCCATAAAGGGATGTGTATGCTCCATGTGAGAGAAGAATGTATGTAGATGCAGTATGGCCATTGATTTAATATAAGGGAAAACATAAACATTTTTTTCATTCCACTTTATGACTCTAGGAAGAATCTTCAGGGAGTACCCAATAGAGGGGCACATTTCATAAAGTGGTATTAGAGTTGGTTCTTTCCTTTGGGAAAGTGAGGGAGTGGAGATAGCTAATGAGAATACTAAATGTGAAGCAGTTAGCTCAAGATTTGTGTTCTCCATAATGTAAGAGGTGGGTAGAGGATGCATGAGATGCTGAGAAACACAAAAACAATGAGGAAGTGAGTTGAAGAGCTATAATACTACCGAACTTGAGGTAAATGACATGAGATTTTGTGTTCTCCACTATGTAAAAGTGGGTAGAGAACACAGGAGAAATTGCATATGACACCAAGGAAGAAAGATGTATTGAACGTAGAAGTCATGAAGAAGCTCAAGGAAATGATGAAATAGTTTCAAGCACTCTAAGAGGTGTGGGTCTGATGGAACGTGCGAAGAAAACCACCCAATAAAGAAGGATCTTCTGCAACCAAGGGTGGTGAGGAGATGTAGAAGGTGAAGGACTCGGTAAGGAGTCGAAGGCCTAATGAAATAAATGTGTAAAGGATGTCGGAAGAGCATTAGAATAAGGCATGTGTGGAGGAATATCCAGAAGGTTACGTGAGAGACATGTAACAAAGAGTAAGAACCTAATGCGAGAGAAACCGCTAAGATAAATGGGTTCAAATATGGGAGTACCACGAAATGTGTGCAATTAGAAGCACATCACCTAAGAAAGTGTGAGAGTATCACACTAGTGGAGAAGGATACAAAATAAGAAAGGGATATTTTTTGAAGAGATCGTGAGTGCACAAATACATGTGCAAAGGCATGAAAGGAGATCATGGAAATGAAATAATAAGAAAACAAGGAAGGTTTGCATGAGAAAGAGACACATCCGAATACATAGGAGATGTGTGGGAAGGTATCTTGAAGGGGTACAAAGAGGAGAATGCATGGGGAAATTGGAGCACCACGACAAGAGAGGATCGAGAAAATCCTATGATATTGCGAGAGTGTGCATGAAAAAGGGTGTACACAATAAGGATATCAAAGAATATCTCGTAAGGAGGCATACGAGAGGTGTGCACAAGAGAAGAAGAGTGCACAATCCAAGGGAAGTGTAGCGGTAGTTCAAGGAAACCTTGGTAGAATGTGTAGGAATAGACTAGGATTGAGAGAGGCGAGAAGTGACGTAACCCAAAAGAAGTTATCCCTAAGGAAAAAAATGCGGAGTAACTAAAAATGACCACTAAAGTGAGTATGGAGTAAGGCACACAAGGAGGAGAAGAGATCAAGGGAGATCCCACGAAGTCATGGCACATGAGGAAGAGAGGAGACGAGAAGAAGAAGGTTACATGGTGTATTTTCCACAAGAAGAGGGAAAAAGGAGCCAAGATCATCAAAGCAAGAGTATGTTCTAATAGAGCCTAAGAGAGGAGGAAGAGAATAAGCCCTCAAGAGTTCTGCAAGCAAGGAAGATGCAAAGGCACAAAGAATTTTTGTTAGCATAAAAGGTTACAACAAGAGGAAGAAGCCCGGTAGATCGGACCACGGGAAAAAAACGTGATTGCGAGGATATCCGTGCTGAACTAAAAATGGAGATGAGAAAAGACTCGCCAAATATAATGCTCATGATAAAAGCCTTAGGAGGAAGAGGATGGTTCAAGGAAAGAAAATACTTGTGAAAGAATAATGACGAGTAGAAACTCAAAACATATATAGGAGAGAGATCCATTTGGAGGGTGAGGTTGGGCTATGGTGAGTAGAATCTCACAAGTGTGTGCGGGTAGCACGAGAGAAGTCACATGAAAGTGAAAAAGGATTGGAAGAATCACCGAAAGAAGCAAGAGGAGGATTTCTTGATGGATGATGGAGTCGGGACTAATTTTCCAAAGGGTAATTCGACCACTCACTAGAACCACTTAAGGAGGAAGTCAAGTTTTACGGTACCACTGGGTGTTTGATGCATGGGCATCTTGGGACTTAGACAAAACATGTCTTGGAGAAGGAATATGTGTGTGAAGATCGGGAGGAAGCAAAAATAAGGTGTAGCACAAGATAATACATGTAACTATTAGAGTGAGGAGTTTTAGGAGGACCGTCAAGTAGAATAGCCACAAAGGAAGGGTTTTAGGGTGCACATAAAACAAGGTGCATCAAGAGCTAAATGGAGACTAAGTGAGGGGTCTCAAATAAGTGGAAGTGTCCAGGAGAATGAAATAAAGAGGAGTGTAACAAATGCATGTGCAATAGGAAGAAGGATAAAAATTTGGTAGAACACTTGTCTTGTGAGGAAACTAGTCAAAAGAAAGGAGGTAGAGATATGTGGTACAATGAAGAGTCTCCAAGGACTGGTAGATCATCAACCATGGGAAACTAGTTGGAAGGATTCACAAGATATAACAACAAAGAGAAATAAAGGAGCGGCCAAAAGCCACATGTAAAGAAGTATGCACGAGATAAATATGCCTAAGTCGATAGGACAATGAGCGGGGTAGTTACGTTAGGAAGGAAGAAAGGGCCATGGGAAGTAGGCCAATAGAAATGAATATTTCTAAAGAAAGTGACAAGGATGAGGACTGAAGTGGCTAGGAGTCATAAATTCTAGAGGCATGTGTGGAGGAATTGTGAATAAAGAAAAGGGTGGCACACAAGAATGGGTGCGTAAGACATGGGAAAGACCAAAGGAATAGACCAAAGGAGAGAAAATGCCTAGGTAAAGGATTGTGTGAAGGCGGTAAGGGGAACACTACAAAAGGGTGCAAAGGTTAACCCGAAATAAATAAGGAAGAAGAAATGTGAGGAAGAAGTTACGAGGATAAGAGCACGAAGAATTAGATACACGAGAGAAGGAAAGGGGAAACAAGGTGTGCAAGATAAATGCACACAAGGAAATGTGGCAAGCAAGCAAAAACCAAAAAGGGCATAGAAGGATGCACAAATAATAAATGAGGAATAATAGAGGCACGGAGAAATGAGTACAGGAATTGCGTGAAAGTTAGCACAAGGATGAAAACTGAGGTGAAAATACAAGGCAACAGATGGAAGGAAAAGGACAGAGGACTAGCCTAAATGGTCATGTGGTTGATGGTGACTAAAATGATGGGAAAGTGGATAAGGAGAAGCCAACTACTAGGAGACATGGCAAATAGGTATTGGTTGAGAGTAGATTACATGAATAAGGGAAATAAAAATGCAAGATTCAAATTTAAGTCCAAGCGGGAAGAATGGAGGTGCCAACTCAAAGGAGAGAGAAACGGTAAAGGAATGAGTGTGTAGCTTTAAAGGACAAAGAGACTATTGATTTGGAGTTAGTAGAATTTTTATGGAATTCAATTGACCAAGTGTTGGGTTTATAAAATGGTACTTTAACAAAACCACGATCGGGGGACAAAGCAAGTCCCTCCTATTTATGGGAGAGGTTCCCTTATTGAAAGCAAGCAACAAAGCTTATATACAAATGTACAACTTTCATCTTAAGGTTGGACCTTTGACATCTTGAAATTATTTTATACCAAAATATATTATCAATACAAATGAATGGAAGAACTAAAGAAAGGAAAGAGAAGAATATAACAGTACTTTCAGGAAATATAGATAACAGAGTATAACCCTATATGAGTGATACATAATAGAATCATTCACATTCACAACATAAGATATCATTCCACAAACACAAAGTTATAGGAATCATATCAATAAGAACACAAAGTTTCTTATCACAGAAGATAAATGATCCACGAATTTCAGGTAAGCAAGAGGGGACAATGGAGGAAGATAGAGAAAAGTGGAAAATCTTACGTATTGATTTACTTTTGACTATAATTACACTTCAAAAGTATCAGAGTCTAACCTTTTGCAAAGAGCCAATATCTTACATTTATAGATGAAGCGAAAAGAGGAGAAGAAGAGAAGGAAGAAAATATGATAAAGTGATGTGGGCCTAACATTTGAATTTATCCCTTATGGAAACAAAAAGCAAAATTCCCAAAATGCTTGACGATTGCTTTGCTGTTTTTGACTTGAAACATGGCCACATGTCCCTTTGTGGGCCTATTGTGTATTTTTGTGTTTTGACTAAGTCCCTCTATTTGGTGAAGGCTTTATGTCTAACCTGGGACATGTGGAGGCTCAACGCACATTTGGGACTTGCCTTTAGATTCACCTTTGAATTTGTGTCAAGCTGACACATGGAGGTTTCCGCAAACCCTTCTATACTTAGCCGATTCAATGGCCGAATCTACCCCTTCTTTGACTCTGACCACATGGCGAGCCCGCACATACTTGGGGACCCACTCTTGATTCTTCCTTTGAAGTTGTACCACAGAGACACGTGGAGGCTCCTCTGACGTTGGACTTTTCAACGGTTAGCTCTATCTTCTTTTTCAGACCTGGGATACGTGGAAAACTGATTCTCATTTGGGGTTTTTCCTTTGGCCTCGACCCTTGAAGGTGTACCATTGAGACATGTGGAGACTTTCACCGATTCTTGTATACTTATCCGATTCAAGCCTGCTACCCATTTGACTTATGTTGGACCCTAGACACATGGAGGGTTAACGCTAGCTCAGGGTATCTCTTTAGGCCGCACCTTTGAAGTTACGTCGATGAGGTACATGGAGAGCTGGCGCATGTTTGGGGAGCCACCTTTGGATTTAACCCTTGAAGGTATGCCGATGAGACACGTGGCACCGTCCACTAGCCTTAGAATTTTCAATGGCCAATTTAACTTTCTTGAGGCTCTGACCATGTGGAGGGTGGCACTCATTTGGGGTCTGTCCCTTGGGTCTCACTTTTAAATTTGCACCGATGAGCCACATGGAGGGTTCCGCAAACCCTCTTATACTTAGTCGATTTAAATGGTCGGCTCTGTCCCTTTTCGAACCTTGGACACGTGGAGGGCTGGTGCAAGTTTGATGTTTTCACATTTGTGCACTAGACAAAAAGTGTGCCTAAGAGACACGTGGCACCTTCCACAATCTTTCTATACCTAGCCGATATGGGCCTCGATTGAATGCTTCCTTTCCCACTTTGATTTACAAGGCAAGATCAAGAACCATAGAAAGACCCGATGGCCTCGAGGCAAGATCCAGACGGGAAGACAAAATTTTTATCAAACCATGCGGACTGCAAGATTTTAAATTAACAAGGTGAGATTACAAATGAGCACCAGCTTCTTCAAAGCAAGAATTTTCCTATCTCTCCCGACTTCTCAATCTACTCAAACATCTCTCAAAGGCACCAACTAATTTTTTTTGAAAATTGACTTAAAAATGAGAGGAATTTTGAGGGTGACAACACCAAGGCACGAGAGAGAGTGAGAGGGGCTAATTATCAAGGTCGGGATCAGCCATAGAGCCAAGGTAAAATGAAAGAGTAGTTTTCTAGGAGGTGCTAGAAGATCTCGTATAACCCCATAGAGGGATGTGTACACTCCATGTGAGAGCATAAATGTATATATATGTCATGTGGCCATTGAGTCAATATAAGGGAAGACATTAAAAAATTCCATTACATTGTGTGACTCGGGAAGCAACCTTAGGGAGTACTTGCAGAGGGCCAAACTTCATCAATCAAGCTCAAGGGTTTTAGGGGAAGGTTTAACTCTGGTATTTTTATTTTGTTGTTATATGATGGATAGGTGGAAGGGGTGATCTTTGTTTTTCGAGAAGAACATCCTTCTAGAAAATACTTTGGATTACATCTCAAAGGGCTTTACAATCCTAAGTATGATGTCTTGGCATCCTATGATAAGCGCAAGTTGTGTCATACTTGTACTAGGTAGGTTTCCACTACGATGGTTGAAGAGTTTGATCGGGGGTAGTGACATGGCTAATGATTTAACAATATTTTCAAGAATGATGATATAGTATCTTGATGGATCTTGTTAATACAATGATGATGCCATGAATATTTTTGTTTCATTCGATGGTTGAGGGGTATGGGCTACTGGAGTTATGTTTCAAGTAAAGAGATTAGGTGCGGTCTCAAGAATGGGTTTGGATTATATGATGGTGACTTCAAGTTTTGATGAGAGATAAGGTCCTATAATAGAAGGTAGTGATGCAACATCCTTAGGTATGCTTATTTTGGGTTTACTTGTGGGAGATATAACTTCTTGTGTGGGTGACTCGCTAATTTTTATATAGAACTACCGAGAGTTTTGATCTTGTGTTGACGGATCTTATCTTTGGGAGGGATGCTTATGATTTCCACAATGGAATTTTATTCTTGCAAACTCTAAGAGATAAGATCAGGGATACCTATAGAAGTGGTAATTATAGCTAATCGAGATGATGTTTGATTCATGGCATCACCAGTAAGAATCCACCTCAGGTAATAATGATTTTTTAAGGATTTTGTATAATAATTCTTATGTTGTCCTTCGTCTTTGTATTCTACTCTTTGTATACTCAATCTTGGTTTCTTTCCTTCTTGGAACTCCTTTGATTTGCACACTACAACATCCAATTTTTCTTTTATCTTTTGACTCATTGCCACACTAACTCCATAGTCTTCAAAATTTTATGCCCTTATAGAAACCTCAATTGCTTCTTCTTTAGTGATAGATTTTGCCTATACAATTACAAAATGGATCTTAGTGCACAATCATTCCCATAAACAAACAACCTTACTAGGCTCATAAAAATTAAAATTGGTGTTGTTAATTATATCATAGAACCTCATTTCATACTCCATTACTGATTCTCTAGGTTTCTATTTAATTTCTTACAAATTATGAATAGTCTTGCCTTATGCACTTCTTCATTTTGAATTCTTGGGTGAGAGCATCATGTACTTCTTTTAATTTCTTCTTGCCTAAGTTCATAGAGTAAATGAATTCCAAGGCCCTATCATGAAATGCTCTATGAGTTCACAGTTCTTTGTATTATTATTTATCACTCCCTTTACACCCCGATGTCCCATGTTTTGCATGGGCAAAATTCACACAAAACAAGACAACCAAACCACGGTGTCAAAAAATTTCAATGTGACACCTTTCCGGCACCCCGGTCAACCTATCCATTGTGTCAACTAAAATATTTTCCTTCATTGGTCCACAAGTGATTTTCATCCATTCCCATAGGTGATTTAGGAAGAAAAAATCATTCAAAGAACTTTTGAAGCAAAGCATTCAAAAGTGGAGCTTTGTGCAATATTGGGAAGGGCTATCATCGGCCTTCCTAAGACTAGTGCACCATCTCCAGAGAAAATAAAAAGGCTTAAAATTCATCATAGAGGATCATTAAAGATCTAAAAAGATCATGGATCTGATTTTAGAATATTTTGGAAAGCTTCGGAGGTTTTGGAGCCAGTTCACTGAAAGTGGGTTTTTGGGCCTGAAAAAGCTTGCACCACAAAAAGGGACCTAAGCTTCAAAGAGTGATTCCGGGAGCTTTGTATTGATTTTCAAGCCAAACAAGATACCATTGGAAATAATTTTCAACCCTCTACATGGTGGAAAAAACATATCAACTTCAAACCTCATGAATTTTTCCAAGTAACTCATTCTTTTCATGCACTACAGAGATCTAGAGAAAAAGGGAGATTTTATAGGGGTTTCAGTCTGAATCATGACATGGGAGCCCCAAAATTATTCTCAAAAGGTATTTAACATGCAAAATCATATAAATAAGTGCCCAAAACTCATCTGGGAGTTCAAGTTACAACCTTCCCAAGCCGACTCTCAAGGCACGCTCTTTGGTACTTAGTCAATTTTCTAAAGGGACATGTGGCATCGCCGGGATGAGGCACATTTTCATGTCCCCATTACACCTTACCAAAGGGAAAATAGGTGTAAATAATTTTGCAATCCCCCTTTTAACACCGTGGACACTCCTATGACCCCGATGAATCATGTTAGGTCCCTTTGGACGTGGTTTGACATCCTCCACCAACCCCTGCAAGCATGCCACTTTTCACTATGCGACTAGGGCACATTTTATCCCTTTCAAATAGGAAAATGGGGAAAAAATGTTCCCAACCCCTTTTGGCTTTAGGGTTCTGCATACGACCCCTTTAATGTCTTGGTGGTTATTTCCACCCTCCTCCATTCCTCCTCTCACTAAATGCATGTGTGACAAGTGTCGGAATAGGGATAAGGTGAATTTTTTGAACCTATTGTATCTTTCCAAAGGTAAAATGGGGATATAAAAATCCACCCCGCTTCCTTCTCTTGGCCCTTCACACTAAATATTCAACATTTGTCATTTTTTCTTCATTTCCCCACATCTCTCCATTTGCACTTGCAACTCGAATTTTTTTCCAGCATTTCCTTCAACAATTTCCTCATTCTACTTCATCCCACCATATCCCTTGGATCTCAACACCAATATTTCACAATAAAAACCAAAAAATCCATGCTCAAAACTCCATTTTTTTTCCAGAATCAAGAGGTGCACATGAGAATGAAAAAATGCAATATCTAAAAACTAGTACAGTCGAAAGCGAAAGTTGTTGCATTATACTCCATTATCAGAGGCCGAAAAAACCCATGTGTCGAATTTCACATGCAAGATTACATTTTTTTGTCATGATCAAACCCTAGTTTCCCATAAAAACTTTGAAAATTAATATCTCTTGTTCCTGAAACTAGTTTGATTTGAAACATCAGAGGTGCAATAAGAAAGAAAAACCCATATCATAAAAACCACTTTCGTTGAAATCGACACTCAAAAACCTAGTTTCTAAAAATAGTAAGCCTCTTACACGGGAACTTACTATTTTTAGTAAGGTCTCATAAGAAGCGATTCGACAAAGGTGTTGTGCATAGGATCAACTAGAAGGAGAAAAATAGTGACCAACGCTGGAAATGGTGAAAATTTTCATTTACTAAAATAGTAAATTTCCTACACGGGAACTTGCTATTATTAGTAAGTTATATCAAAAAGCAATATAGGCGGAATCAATGTACACAAGGGTAATCTAGAAAGCTAATTTCATTGGTTGGAGCTGAAAAGGGTGGAAATTTCCACTTACTAAAAATAGTAATCCCCCTTTTCCAAGTGCAGTAAGGTGTATCCAGGAGCCATGTATACTCATCACTATTCATTGGTGTGTACGGGTGAGTGCATAATTTCGAGGGAAATTTTTTTAGTAGAACATGGTTGTGTCATAAAGGACCATCACAAGCATTTACCACAAGTCATCTAGAATCCACCTCAAGAAATATCAAAAGTGTCTTTCGACACTCATTTGATGGTCCAGTTGTCCATGAATTGTGTGCAAGGAGGAGTTTACGATCACCATTGGTGTCCCTAGATTTCACCCTGAAATCTGGGACTACCCCTTTAAAAAAATTGTTCTTTTTAAAATAACGAGGTCTTTTTGTGTTTTTATTGCCTGAAGTTGTCTCTATTACGTTAAGATATTCCCAGTGAATCATATGAGCCAATTTTGACAAATACCCAGATGCTAAAACTCATTTTATCCCTCCACCAGGGTTTTGTCTCTACGGAATTTTATTTAATTATTTATTAAATAAATAAAGTTTCGTTTAATGTGAATTGTCGTTGCAGTTGAACCCTGTTGAAGTTTTTCATGCCAGTATTCTCACATCTCAATAGGGTTTTCACCAAGGAATGAATTCAGAGCAATTGTCTGCAACTTCTGGCAACATTTTTCATTTTTATTTATTTCTTTTTGCTTTTGTTTTCAGTTTTCTCGTGGTCTGTCTGTTAAATTCCCCTTGATCTATTCTGTACTTTGTATAACCTGTTTAATTTCTGGAACATCTGGAAGTCATCCATGGCCTCAACAAAGAAATAAATTAATCACAAAGTGTTGACTTCTGACCAGAAAAGAAGAATTTAAGCAGAAAAAGTCTCTCCTAGGCAAGTCGCACTTTTTGGGATTATAGATCTAAGCTACTGGGGAATTTTAGAAGTGGCAAACGGTGGGAATTTCTTTCCTATATAGTAGGTTACTTTTTCCCATCAATTCAAAGTCACTTAAGTTGCAATGGGAATTTCAGAGGTGGCAAGAAGGTGGGAATTTCTTACATGTAATGTAGGGTGAAAATTCCCATTATAAAGAAAAATCACTTAAAGCACCAATGCGGGAATTTCTTTCCTACCTAGTAGGGTGACTTTTCCCATCAAAGAAGTTTATTCACCCATGCAAGTCACATTTTTGAGAAGAAGGCTATTTTCCATGCAAGTCACACTTTTTGGAAGGAAGGATTTAAGCTGCTAATGGGAATTTTGGTAGTGGCAGGCAAGCGGGAATTTCTTACCTGCAACGCAGGTGAAAATTCCCATTATGAAAGTCAAATCACTTAAGTGAAAGATGGGATTTTTGGAGCTGCAATGCAGGGTGGAAATTCCCATTACTTTGACTTTCTATTTTTAACAAATTCCCTTGCCAAAAAGTGTGACCCACCTTGGCATTAATACATGTATTTAATGATATTTATTAATGGTATTCCTAGCTAAGTTTGGTGCCATAAATAGGAGGAAAGTAAATGAAAATGGATGAGCTAAAGAGAATTCAAGGATGCATACTAAAAACAAATAAAATAAATTCATAAAAAAACAATCAGAAGCATGCAAACTTGGGTGCCCAAATTGGATGAAGAGGTATGGCCTTTAATTAATTAAATTGCCAGAAATAGGAAGGGAAATTATTAAAAATCACATGCATATGGCTATATAAGCATGGGAGGCCATAAGGGAGAATCTGTTAATTATCTTTTATGAAGATTGCAACCGGACAAGTTTTGGCACCAAGGGAAGGAGAATTTTACATTAAAGAGTTTTTTCATTCTTAGGGAAACTTCTAATTTTATCGCCTAGGGTTGGAATAGCTTGATTTTTGTTATTTTAAGTATCTGCATGTTGGTATAAGTGCCCAGGTGAATTAAATAATATTTTTTCTTGCTTTGCATGCAAGTAAAGTATCAAATTTTAGGGCATCAGAATTTATATGCAGATTTTGGTGATAAAAATCAAGTATTCATGCCATGGACTCCATCTTTGTCTGAATTAATTACAGGTATTCATCACAGGTGCTCATATTAGTGAA
The DNA here is from genome assembly GCA_018340775.1 of Taxus wallichiana var. yunnanensis. NCBI lineage: Eukaryota > Viridiplantae > Streptophyta > Pinopsida > Cupressales > Taxaceae > Taxus > Taxus wallichiana. The sequence continues at coordinate 109,649,828 of CM031237.1, read as the reverse complement.
AGGAAGTTCAAATCAATGTCAGATACATTGAATATATCTTCTAAATTAGAAGAATTTTCGTATCTACACAAATTGATCCAATTACAAGGGATTCCGATAGAATTAAAAGAAAAAGAGCTCAGATAAAGATTGTTCAGGCATGATGAAGCATGATGAAAGAGAAGGGTTAGTAGATTGATCCATATCTTCTAGATTTGGTGACATTAATGATCATACATAGGACCCGAACTCATAATTGATTTAATTGACAGATCCAGAGCCGGAAGGACATCTCTCATGTGGGAAATTAAAAGTAGCGGGATTATTCAAGCTTCAACATTTCCAATCATAGCTCAGTTGCCTAAATTTGTTATGGAGTGTGCAAGGTCTTATCATCCTCTTTCTAGAACAATTTGGAATGTTGCAGGAAAGATAATAATCAAGTTGGATGCACAATTTATTAATTATTTCTGAAGATTCCGACAAGACCAGTGGTGATTATGATTAGCATGATGGATGCTAGCGATATATGGGATAAGCACAAAATGCATTACATGGGCATAATGAATAGCAGATACATGAAGAAGCCCAGACCTCCATCAAAGCTCCCAAGGACTTTTCCATGATCCAATCTGGTGTAGGAAGTTGATGATATTACTAAATTACTTTACAGGTTAAAAGGGGAATCCAATACCCATAACTTCCACTCATGGATGTATGCTTTTGTGAGAACCATTAAGATCAACATATTTGATTCCATAATCGATTAGGAGGAGATCATCGGTGACAACATTAGTGAGCACCTCTAAAGTGTGAGGTGGACGTTCGACTTTAAAATGACTTCATACCTAGTATATACGGTAGCCTCACAGGTGTATTTTCCAAATTGGAAAGGCGGGGCATACTATTGAAAGATATTATTTTTGAGTGCTTCCCACAGTTGACAATTCTTGAATGCCACAAAGATTACAGGGTGGTTAATGATGGGTTCTTTACTGAGATTCATCTATAAATTAAATAGTGATCTAAAGACCAGTGAGTGAGCAAAGAAGCTTGGGAAGTTATATCCCAGCATGGTTGTATCTTCATCCAATTTGCAGACTTCACGTATCTCAGGGTCAGTGGCTTTTCAAGAGAACCAGTTAAATTTCCGAGGTATCCAAGTGACAAATGGGTCATCATGGAGTTGTGCAGGAAACTCATGGAGATGCATGACTTACAATCGAAGCGGCACAAATCTACAAGTTTTTTTCATAACATAGTGGGTTATTACAGCTTCCAGAGCATCCATAAAGCTAGAGGAATTGAAGCAAAAATATTTTCTGGATATGAGCATGATCTCTTCCCAGCACAATTGAACTTTGATCCATATGGGATAGTGAAGAAGAAAATCTTCCAAGAATATTCTCCCAGGAAGCATGGAGGTCAAAGTAGCAGGAGGTCGAGAAGCTTAAAGTATACAAGAAGTCTCAGGTTCTTGAAAAGGTCAAGTCTATAGCTATCATGCCAGTACTACTTTCAAATGAAGCTTCTCCAATATCAACTCATAGCACTTCAGCAGCCCTTGAACCCCAAGCAGATGTTATCATTCCTCCATTGAATCCAACATCATTTGTATTTGCTCCTCAACCACTCAGATCTTCACCTCCCCTGCTAGAGAAGTTGAAAGCACAAATGGTAGAGTTTGAAAAAGCATTGTCTTTGGACAATTCAAGGGTGGCAGCCACAAAATTGTTGTGAAGTCGGATGTTTGAGTCTAAGCATGATATAGTGGTACACTCGGTAGCCTCTCGTTCTCAGAAACAATTTTTCATCTTGGTTGGCTTACTGAACAATCCCAAAAGCTAGAGAAGAGATCAACCTTGAAGAACATGACTTTCAGTTGCTCATGAGTTTAGGCAAAAAGGATAAAAGACCTTAAGTTGCCAAGGTAACTTCAAGGTTGACTATTGAAGAATTAGGGCAGAAGTTTGCTGAGTTTTCAGTTCCAGTTGTAGGAAAAAAGAAGGGAGAACTCATAGTGGTAGATATATCGAGTAACCAAGGTGCCATTAGGTCGGACCGGTGTGGAAGGATAAAGCGAGATACACAGACATTAATAAACACTTTATTCCTCAAACTTGACAAAGGGAAGGTAGAGAAATTCAAACTTCAAGAGCAGATTTCCCGCTATGTGAGATCATTGCTAAGGTTGCCAAACCTTCCTCTCAGCCAATCCTAGCACATGAGAAAGTGAGTAATCATCTGATTAAAGAGGTGGAAGATGCATGGAACTAGGTCAAATCTATTGCTCAATGGAAAGAGAAAATTATTCACCAAGCTTCAGAACAATTTGAGAGAATACCAGCTGGATTGGAGAATATGCACAGGGCATTATCTCAGCTAAAGGAACTAATGACATAGATAGAAGATGAGAAGAAAGTTTTTGAAAGTCATCTAGATACTTTAGCTAAGGTACATTCATTGCCAGAGGATGTGCTAATTGCAGAGCAAATTGTACCTGATGGATTGATAGAAAAGGGGAAGCAATTAGAAATCTCAGTTTCCTTCCGCATGGAGATCCACAAGCTTATGTTGAAAAGGATGCAGTTGCTATAAAATGAGATGGGAGAAGTGTCCAGAGAACATTCCAGATGAATTGCCTACTTCCTGTGAAAAAATTATTCTGGTTGTGCAGAAGAAGATTGATGAAGTCATTATGCCTTTCACATTAGATTCAATTAGTAGACTCATAAAGCTTCATGCAAATATTGAGGGGTATGGACCTAGTTTAGAGAAGGTAAAGGCTAACATTGTTGCTTTGTCCAGAGGGTTGCTGTAGTTCAGGACCAAGAAAGAGGTTATTGTTAAAACAAATGGGAAAATGTTGAATTACATGTTTAACAAGTATATTCAATATCAGAACAAAAAGAAAGCATAAAGTGTTACAGTTGGCAGATCTTCTTTCTTCTCTTCTTCCTTCTCTTATTTCTTATGTTCTAGATGAAATTGTAAGATTAAAGTTATTGGTTTAAAATCCATTACTTTAAGTTATTTGAAAAGGTTCTTTAAGATAAGTGGCAGATGTACACAATCTTGACTTAGTCTCTCAGATGCATGTCACTTAGAGAGGAATTCTAGAAGAAAGATTGTCCAGTTGTTTTCTTTTCAACTTCCACATGTTCTAGTTCAGTTGTAGTTTCCTATTTGTAATTTCCCCTTCATACACTATAAATGAAGGAAGAACCTATGGGTTAAAGGATCAGAATTTGTAATCAACATTCTTGTGTTCCAGACTTTGAGCTGAAACCCTTCATATTTTTCTGAAAGCTAAGGAATTGAAAGGAGAGAGATTTCTAGAGAACTTTGTGTCAATGGTGCATTTATTTCTTATTTTGTGTAGATATTTGCATAAACTTTGTGTTATCTCATATCTAGATTTGAAAGTTTTCTTTTCTTTAAATTATGTATTGTGAGATCTGTTTTTTTCATCTATGTGCATGAGACCAACTCTGTGAACTATTAGTTGGATTGCACATCTTCTTTGCTCTCTTCCAGAGTCAATTATTTCCCTCTTTTTACAAATATTTCTTTACAAATGCTTACTTACGTGAGAATTGCCTAGATATGGCTCATGAGCTTTGCGATTAAAGTAAAAACACAAATAGATATTAGAAAATATAATTGACAAAAATTAGAGCCTCACAAGGTAAATGAGGGAGATTTATCTCATGACTACCTAGGTTTTCAGCTGTGTAGAAAATCTAGCCAACAATCATCATCAGATTATTCACAGTGTGCTTCATTGGAAGTTTTAAGTCAGCATAATAGTATTGCAAAGAGTCATGGCAGGATCATTTTCGAGCTTCTATCTCTTCAGAGGGGATCTTCATGAGTGTAACACATGGTCACCAATGGAATAACTCAACGGTGTTTCTAAAGACTTAGTCTGCGGTATCGTGGGTCATTCCTGCCGACAAATGTCAACAACACCTTTTTGTTGCAAGACAACAAAATTTTGTTGACGCACATCAACAACGCCTTGTTGTTGCACGATAGAAAAATGTTGTTGATGCTTGTCAACAACATTTTTTTGTCATGCGAAAGAAAGGTGTTGTTGACGCACTTGCGTCATCGGCACCTTATTATCGTGTGAATTTCCTATTTTCTCTCTTAAAACTGCGAGGTGAATATTTCGCGCAGAAACCTACGAAAAATTCTCCTTTGTGGAAAATGCTACCAAAGCAATATTTGTCAGGTATTTTCCACCTCCTTTTTTCTAGAGGCTTCTTAATGTGAACCACTGGTATTATTTCTTTATTATAGTTCCTTTCTACTTCCTCATTATTCTTGATTATGTAAATTGTGTACATGTTATATTTTGAGCTAATAAGACTAACGCATTAGTTTTACGCACGTTGACATCTCTCTTGTTTCACATATTTTCACCTATATTAGCTACTATATCATATTATCATGTTATGAAACTTTTATTTCTTACATACTTATTTTTATGTTTGTATTATTATTTTCTTGTATCATTGTTTATACCCTATGTTCCTTGACTTTCTTGTGACACCGTGGGTGTGCCATGTTTGTGTTGGGAATTTGGGATTGTGGAATGGTGCTATGATTCAATAACAAAAACATAATGCACAGAGGATCTAAACAATTACCCAAAATCTACAGTGTGGAAGTATAAACTAGAACAATCTAAATCAAAACAAAGCACACACACATAACATAACATGTACCATGGTTCACCCAAAGTGGACTACATCCACCAAAGATAGAGATCTCATATATATAATATAACAAGAGTAAAAACTAGCTCTTCAATACAAGATTACAATGCATATCTCCAAGAGTATCTCCTTTCCTCCGGATATCCGAATGGATCTCCATGAGTGCACTACAACTATGCCTCCAAACACCACTAATAGATCTCACATAACCGGGAACTACTACATCTCCCATTGTACAACCAGGTTCTCCTGTGAATCTGCAAATAAGACCTCTCACAAGGGTCTACCAATGTGCTGACCATATATGTGCACCAATAATTAATTCTCTTCTCCATCTCACTATATCAATCTATGCATACAAGCGGACACCCTATGCTACTATATCTAGATACTATCTTATACCCACAAGCTATCCAAGTAGCTACAATACTAGAACACTATGGATTAACAATACAACATGATCTCATACATCTATAACACAAGATCTCAAAATAACTTGTGGATCTACAATATAAGATCTCATAACAACATGTGGATCTACAAGATGAAATACTATGTGCTTTGCATACTATGCAAGCCATTACATTGAGACAAGACAATACAAGGAAATACAGTAGAAGACATAACACTCTTCTCACCATTCAAATGTACCTACTATTTCCTTATGTCCAACTTCTCTCCATTGAAGCTCTGTCTTCATGCAACCTTTTCTTCTTCATCATCTTCAACCAAGGAGAATTAACATTCTTCCTTAATCCTTATGTTCTAACCCTAGTTTTCTAGATTATATAAGCTTATACAAACTTAGGGCACCTTAGTTATGCATTTACAACCATTCGATCACTTTTACAATCAACCATCGAATCAAATCCCGCATCTAAAATAAAAACATAAATGTATGAGTAACTGGTGTCGGTTCCCTAACTAGTGCCGGTTCCTGACTGATTTCGATTCCTCCCAAGTGACCAAAACTAGTTAGCCACGAGACATCGTTTACTTTGTAAACCAGTAAACCTCAAATGCATGCCTTTGTGAAGCGATTCAGTTCCATAACCCAATAATATCCCACTTGGAGATAAATTGTTGAACATATACCTGTACTGTACATGTACATCACCGTCCTCTACATATTGTGAAGACCATCTATTATTTACATCAACAATTCTCTCAAATGAAATTAGGAAGATTAAACCATCTTCTAAAACCAAGAAGATAACAAACTCGTGACTTACCATATACTGCGCATTTGAAGCTACTACTCGATTAGTGATACATGGGTTAACTATACATCAAGCTCCCACTAAATCATAACACCACACCTCTCATACAACCAAGTCAAAATGACTAATCATACTGCAAGATCCCCCACTCAAAATGAAGTGCTTAGCTTCAATCACAACCATAGCCATACCTTTATAAAACTAACATGTTCTCAACCATCTATTCATGTCTCCATACAACCACCATCAAACCCGACCAAAGACAAGTGAAAGCTGGAATATGCGTAAGAAATAAACAAGATCTTGGGTAAGACAACCCAAATGATTTCTACATGCAACTAGTGGGTGATCAATCCACAATACATGCATTACTCAAAGAATATGAACATTGCATTACTCGCAAATCTAACCCTACATAAACAACTTGCATGTCAATACAACCATCCATATAAAATATATCCATCATGGAGTAACATAGTAATAATAAGTAATACAAACATCACCTACTAATGCTCAAGAGCATCTAAACCATGCTCATAAGCATCCATGTGAAAAAAAAATATTTGCATCATCATAGACTCACAAAACAGAATCTATCCACATGTATAAAACTCACCATGTACATCCATCCATATCACTAGGCTCTCCAGAAGCTTCAAGTCTACCACCGACTAACTCCAAAGCCAAATATGAATCATGTGCTTATCAATGTCAAAAATAAATAACAACCATGTTAATCATGCTACTAATAAATAGTGAAAACACCAAGAAAATTTTATATATCATTTTGCACAAACCATCCAAGATGAAAGCAAATAAGGGTAACATCAATAAACTATAAATGCACACTAATGTCACATCGTAACCTAAAAACCCTAGGAGATTCTACCAATCACCTGTCAACTATAACAAACAAATTTTCCTTTTTCCACCCTTGACCTCAAAACATTTCTCTCTTCTTAACCTAGTTGAACAACCATCAACTTCCATCCCATAATGATATCCAGGCAACACAAAATAAAACCGAAGTGACATCACCATGTTATGAACACAAAATAAAGGTAAAGCGTGATTGTTCTCCAAAACAAGTTGTGCCTCATGCCACTCGATTAGTAACATACTCTGTCACTCTTCATGTGCATTTGTGTCCAACCTATAATTCCCACAACCATGGCTTGATCCCAATTAACGTGAACTCTCATGCACTACCTCTAATAAAAGCTCAAAATCTCTAATATATATCAATGAGAAATAAATCCGGATGAAAGAAATATAAACTGATTCCTTTCTTATCAAAAATACTTCTACATCACGAAGTTTAGACTTCTCGTGAAGTAGTTAAATCACCTTCTTTTCATCGTGTGTATTAACATCTCGATTTACTTTAACTATGTATCTAAACATGAATTTTAATTGAGGATCTCATACTTAGACTAGATACCCATGTCCTCAAGATTCCAACACATCCAGAAATAAAATTTAAACCCATCAAATATTCATTTCGTAAAATTTTACTTGTGCACAAAATCCAAACATAATACCGATTCACTTAAAACAAAAGAAATAAAACATGAACCATATAGAGATACCTGACCCAAAGTCTCGTTGGACTAACCAAGCCAACTCTATCCTCTTTCTTATTCAACCATTGAAGTGATCTATAATGTCTCTGCCATGTACACTTTGTGCAAGAAACTCGATCCTCCAAAATAAGACCTTTGAACCATCCATTCCCTCTCCGCTGTAAAAACCATGTATATATAAGCTATTAAAGAGACCGACATCAATGCTACTAGAATGAACATAGTGCTACAAAATTGGCATAGTACACCAAACTAGGTGCATACTCGAAAAATTTGATAATTTTCTAAGACAGTCATTTCAAAAAGCACCCAAATCTTGTACAAAAATATTAACAACAATAATACATGTAAATAAATTGCACCAAGATGAAACACATCACCTTACCAACACCAAGACACTCACCCGCATCTTTAACCAAAGTACTTTCCTCTCTGATGGAAGCCCTATCTTCATTATGTGTTATTATATTTTGCCTCTCTAATGAAGCCTATGCATCTAACTGCACCAAGGATGCATAACTGCTCCTCTATCTCTTATACTCATATTTGTAATCCCAAACATGCATGTGCAACCAAAATATACAAGCAACTGCGATGCAAGATAAAATCATACCTCTATAATATGGATCTGCAATCGACTAACATGTCTATGCCTCCAAGAACCAAGGGGAAATGGTAATCAAATTATCATTGGCTTTGCAAACTATCCATCACACTAGTATCCTCCTCTGTTTGGGTAGAGGCATCAATTTTTTTACAATAGTAATTGTGTTAGTTATTCCTTACGAGTTGAATCTTCCCCTTCCATCTCGGCCAATACATACATAGAGCTTATTTCTCTACACTACTTGTAATTTCATTTTAAAATCATGCACCTCTATCTCAAGTGTTTTCAATCATATCACATCCTCACATTTATACTTCGTAGTGGAGATCCCTCATTTTTGTTTACACCCTAATTAAATTATTTTATGAAAATCACACAATAATATATAGGATGTAAGGGTTCATTACAGGAGGAGAAAAAGTAAAAAGTAACTTTCCAAAAATAGAAACTTCCAAAAATCAACAAAGAAATATCAATGAAAGTATTTTTAACATGTTAGGGGTTTCGTAAAACTGAATTTAAGATAAAAATCATTTTAAAAGAAAAAAATCTCCTAAACCCTACCAACTAAAAATAATCAGTTAGTCTGTTTCAATTGTAGACATTTCTATTGTCTCCATTTTCTCTCATCTTATTGATTTTTGCAAGCATGAAGTTTAAGTTTATTCTTATAGATCATGTTTCGACCCTAGCATCATAATATCAATATGTAGGTGATAGTGATGTTGCTCATATGAACTTAGAAGTTATCAAGGATCTAATTCTTAGAGGTCCAAATGAACTAGTGAAAAAAATGATTTTCACTAGTGGATTATATGTTACAAGAGGTCACCCCATATACGTGGGGAGAACGGAAATTGGTGCTTTGACATCTTCCCAAAACTATGAGCCGAATTCAAGAATCATAAAGGTAGATAACAACTCAATACTTACAGTAATCACTCCAAAAGAAATTTCATAGTGTATACAAATCCCAACAAGCAACAATATGGTCATCACCACAAATGAATTTGCATCGAGAAAATCATCAAAAAATTAATCCTACCTCTAAGGCCTTGCATTGGGGTCATGGTTGAAATGGATTTAACAAAAATAGATATTTTTATATAATGCAGAGTCATGTATGATAATTTAATGCCAAAGTACATATCGACACACAATAAGCTAGATAAAAATAAAACCATAAGTTCTAGAGAGATAGTAAGGCACTTAGCTGTTTTTTTTCTAGTGCAGGACTATGCAGACTAGATAAATTGATAAACAGGAAGAGAAAATATTGCAACTGTTTTCATGCAAATGTGCAATAGGGAGATTGACAATTTCCAAGCACGATAACTATACCCCAGTGTCAAATTTTTCAAGTTCTATCATTCCAAGATACCTCGGATCTATCCAGTTAGTCCAAATAACCTCCCAAATAATGTTATATCATCCTCCTAGGTGATTTAGGAAAGTCCATTCATTATCCCTTAGGTGATTTTAGGAAATTCTTAAAAGATGCTATCTTCTGGCAGTATTGGAAAGGGTTATTGCTGGCCTTCCCAATATGGGATTAAATCCCTGGAGCGGAAAGGAAGGGAAAAATTAAACATGGAGGTGAATTGAAGACCTTATAACATCATGGAAATTATTTTGGAAGGTTTAGGGAAGTTTTGAAAGACTTGGAGCAGTCTGAGTGAAAACAAGGTTCACAAGCCTAGGCAGTACACAGGCCTAAAACAATTGTTGGGCTTTAGAAGAAGATTCTAGGAGCTCCAGATGGAGTTAGGAAAAAACACATATCCAGAAATAGGATTCCAAGACCTACATGATGGTGAAATTATATTTCTCACAACACTTTGGCGCATTAGGTTTGAAGGCGGTTTTCTCAGGCATAGGTGGAGTACTAAATCACAAATCCTATTTTTCAGGGATCAAATGGAAGAATCAATACATGAGACCAAAACCATTGGATTAAAAATTCCATTTCTAGTTAGGATCTTATAAACATTTTCCGCAAAATTCCATCGGGAGCTCAAGTTATCACCGTCACAAGTTTAGGACTTAGCCAAATTTTGGGAGGACACGTGTCAGCTCTAAGAGTCTGGCGGGATTTTGTGTCCCTGACGTCCCTCAAGGTCAGGGACATAAAGGTTGGAAAAGTTCACCCATCCCCCTTGAGACCCTCTAAACCCACATATGACCTCGAGGATCACCAATTCAGCCCCGTGTGCTTACAAGAGCTCACGGCCTTCTTTGTTGATCGTTGCCACGTGTCATCGCCTTGACCACCGTGGAAATTGATGTCCCTCATGTACCTTTGAGGTGAGGGACAAAAAACATGGAAAAATGTGCCCATCCCCTAAGGAGACTTCTAGTCACTCATGTGACCTCTTCAAGAGTGAATTTCCAGCCCCCAGGTGCTTGTCAAGCCTTCATTCCCTATCGTCGGATCTCCGCCACGTGTCATCACCTTGACCACTGTGGAAATTGATGTCCCTCATGTCCCTTTGAGGTGAGGGATGTCAGGGACATAAAAAATTCCTAGCCCCTCCATGTGCAATTTTAAATATTCAAATCCGGCACTTAGTTGTTTCTTCCCCCTCATTTCTCCTTCACAACTTCATACCTTGCCATGGCTCCATGTATGATTATCCAGACACTCGGTCCACCATTTTGCTCCAAACCAACTTTTCCATTGCCGCATAAACACCGATTCATGACAATACACATATTTCATGGGAAGTAATGATCAAAACTATTGAAGAAAGCGATGAAGCGGGAAGAAAATGAAGGTTTTTTGCTGTAATCGTGAAGTCACCCGATCGAGAAATCTTCATATCTCACAAGATACACGTCGGATCAAGGTTCCATCTTCTACAAACTTCCACATTTTTCAAAATGATCACAATGCAACAAACGGGAGGTCAAATGGTGCTTTGAATCATTTGCTCCAACAAAAATCCCACTTCGTGCATCAGCTCACATTCGTCAGATTTCCCATCATTCAGGTAATAGGAGTGAGCTAAAAACTTGCACACGAGCTCCAAATGAAAAACCTATCAAAATGGATTTTTTTCGTTGCGAACGGAGACAAAAACCAAACCTACAAATTTCAAGCTCCATTAATGGCCGAGATGGTAGCTCGTGCTCGAAGCCACTACCAGGTGAAAAATTTAAAATTTATATCCATGCATTCTAGTGCGTAAAACTATGTGAAATTAAGAGGGCGTGATCATAACGATAAGACGAGTCCAAAAAAGTATGTTCCATCACAAATCAAGCACTCAAAATCCACTTTCCAAAAATAGTAAGTTTTCCTATACATACTCGTTATGTTTGGAAAGTCATCATCAAAAACAGCTAAGACAAAGGCAACAGGCATTGAAGATCATGAGGAAGCTAGAATGAGTGTTCAGAGCAGAAAATAGTGAAAATGACCACTTACTAAAAATAGTAAGTCCCTTATATGGGTGCTTACTAAAAATAGTAAGTCACCCCAAGAAGCGGCTGAGGCAAGGGTAGTGTGCATAGGATTGAATGAATATTTTCATCACCCCAAGATGATCAAGAAGAAGCAAGAATCACCATTTACTAAAAATAGAAAGTCACACTGAAAGAGCAGTTTTGGCACAATGGGACATTCAGAACTTCATCGCATCAGAGCTTTCCATGAACGAGGACCATCAAACTTCATCACGACATCTCCTCTTCTTCTTCTCTCTCTCTTTCTCTCTCCTCTTCCCCCAACTTTCTCTCACTTTCAAATGTTCTAATTCTTCATTGGGGTTTGCACTTTTTGATATGCCTTTAAGTCACTTAAAAGTGACTTTAGAAACATAATGTAAATTAAGTCACCTTGATTTTATAAAAGGGACTTAAATATTTTGTAGGAATATGAATAGTCTAAAGTTAGAAATAAGGCATATGGAGGGTCATGAGGAAGATGAGGAGTCAAGTCTATTCTATAAATTGTAAAGTCATTCCCATCTCAAAGGGTTGGCGATTGATCTTGTAAACTCAAGAGTGCACGTGTACCTAGAGAAAGCAAAGGAGATATCCATTTTCTTCTACTTTTCTCCACTCTCAAATTTCTTACCTTCCCACACTATGTACAACTTCTATTTAAGCATCAATACAAGAAGAAGGATTTTGTATCCTTTTTTATGAGGAGATTTTAGAAACTATGAGTTCGTAATCTTATCTCGTCTTGTTTCCATTTGCAGGGTTGTTTCTTCTCATAAATGCATGTGTTGAAGTTTCTAACTAGTGTGTGCAGGAATATGATGTCCTACCTGCAACATTAGTTCCCCTATCTCATTTCTCACTCCCCTTTCCCTCTCTATAGACAAATTCCTCTCTTGCAGGTATCTGTAAGCTTTTCGTAGGGTCGGTGGAGTGTCCCCTGTTGGATCCTCGGTCAAAATGTAACCACATAAATCCCCATTTTCATGTGTATGTGTTTACGGAAGCTACATAGGTTAAGTAGAGGGACTTAGATTCTTAGATCATTGGTAATAAATCCACAAGTTTGTCCACCCAAAAAAATTTTCTCGCTAATAGAAACTAAGCACAATAAATTTTGGAACTGACATATGAGTCGGGAATAGGTGTCCGGACTAAAGTCAGGGCACTTAGGCACCGAGATACCTCTATGGGAAACATGTGACTACGTAGAAGCTCGAACCTTATTTTTCTAGTGTTGCCATATGGTCACCAATAGTCATTTTTGGTCTCTTGTATGTTGCACTCAGATAAAAAAAATCACCTCTAACATGCAAAGGGAAGATGACCTTTAAAACCCTCAAACTACATCAAACCCTAAAAAGAAAAGATGTAATATGAGGAGTCGAGAATGACCCTAGAAGTCACCCAACTAAGTGGAATTATGACCCAACACTACACTAAATCTCAAACTCTATGTATTTATTGTGAGTTTGTGAAATAATCGTGCCATATGATGCCCTTGTGCAATTGCATGTGATAGGGGACAATAGATAGATGCATCAATGTAAATAGTTGTGTGAATTGAAAAATGAACTTCCCCTCCTATACATGTATTTAGAAAATTCAGTTCCTTGTCCCTAGAATAAAAACTAGATAGATGTCATTGATACTCTTAGAATTCCTTTGGATGTAACCTTAGGTGATGATAATATATGATTAGAGCTTAGTCATTTATTTTAGTCACATAACTTTGTATTTATATGATTCCTTGGTTGAATTTTGTAATTGACAACTAGAAGGTTGACCCATAAGAAAATAAGATGCCCAAAAGATAAAAGAATCCCAAAAAGAGTGAGTAAGATAAAAAGATGTCGGGGGCACCCAGAGGGGATGAGGGTGCATGGGTGCTTTGGCATACTTATTAGGCATTGGTGTCTAGATTCATGAAAGATAAGAAATTGAAATACCAAATGAGCTATAGGGTGTAAAAGACTAGAAATAAGACAAGAAACAAAACAAAGAGGCCAAAGATAGTTGTCAATTACTAGTTTTCTCACTTAGGAATCATATGAATGAATGTATATTGTCGGGACCTATAAATGTACCCAAGTGTGTGATTTTTATATACGAAACAAGTAAGGAATCTTTCTCATGTAAAAAGACTTTGTCTAGACATGAGTTTCATGAAGGATTTTCAAATATAATTATCCTAAGTAGGACAATGGTAGAGGAGGCCTTGAAGAATTTTCAAGATTGCACTGCATGCACATCCTTATTGTCATTGAGGGTAAAAATATGATTTCTTGTGATAGATAATCAATGATAATCTCCACTACAAGTTTCTTTTGTTTCTAATCACCATAAAATTGACATTGACATCATACTTGGTATATGATCTCAGGAGTACGAGATCATTCGAGTCCTAACTCTCACAGAATGTTTCTCAAATGGCTCCCACTCTTGAAAGGTACCCAAAACTTAAGTTGAAGGATAAAAACATCATTTTTCAAGGGTGAATGATGTACTCAAAATATTTTTCATACTTTTGTTGGAAAGAAATCCGAGTTGAGATTTTCCGCTCGGGATGCAACATTGATTGAGAGATATGGGTCCTATTACCCTCAGTTTTCTACCTTCTCTTACATCAAAATCTCAAGGTTTTACCTTGATCCTCGTAGGATTCCAAGATACATCAATGATAATATTGTGATGTTTTAACCTTGCAGACAACATTCCCATATTAGTGCAAAACTCAAGAACTACAAAAAGAAAGGTGTGCCTTTCCCCATCTCTCTAGGAATTTTCTCATGCAAGACTATTATTGATGCTTTAAATATCAAACCTTCATTCTATCCTTTGAACCTCTACTCATACACAACAAGGAGGATTTCAACATTAAGAGAAACCCTAAAATATTCCATCTTCCTGATTTCCACCATGTTCCACAAATCAAGTATTATTTGGTGAATTTTTCTCATTATTTTAATGCTAAGAAACATGAACACATTAGAATTATAATTAGATAGATGAGAAATTTCAAATTTGATTGGTTTTAGGATGAAGTGGAATATGATAAAATCAAATTGTATGATCATGAGTATCAAGTGGTAAAATCTTCTCCCTTGCCACAAGTGTCATGGAGCATTTGAGAACTAGGGGATATCAATAAATGAACTAAGGTAGTAATCGAGAGATACTGAGTGGTTCTAGAAGAAGAAGGTTGCACTCATTGTATAAAGAGGTCTCCATACTCTTGAAAGGGAACCATGTCATCACTTAAATTCTAAGGAAACTAAGAAACCATCAAGCTCTGCTTACTCAAGAGAACTCTCGAAAAGAAAGTAAGTGGAATCTAAGGTACTGTACTTGAGGAGGCTGCAGAAAAAGGAAAAAATAATCCAAAATCCTATAAAAGGTTTGAATAGGGAGAAATTGATAAATCTCACCCATCGATCCCTCATTGGTCTCAAGTATTTCCTCTATGTAGTTGCACCAACTCAACTAGTGTAAGATGCACCGTCTCACTCAGAGCCAGAAATAGCCATCATGCCTAGTGTTGAGCCTAAAATAACTGAAATATTACCATGTGTATAGGATATGATTGGAGGAGTTACCCAAATGATTAAACAAACAATAGTTCTAGACTACTAATCCATATCCACGATGGTGAAAATGAAGAAGGGAAAGAAATCTCAAGTTGTTTCTCGCTTCTTAAGTGGTGCTTTTGGAAATCAGTATGTGGAAGTATCTTGACCAAAAGTAGTAAATCCCATTGAGGAGATGACTCCATTAGAATACAAAATGACAACCATTCCTCTTTGGTGATAACACATCAGGGATATTCCTACCTCTTTGAAGAATCTTCCACTAATCTTATTGCGAGAAATGAGGAGTATAAGGAGAAAATTGAATAACTGGAAGATCACATAAGAACCCTTAGATTTTATATGCAAACCTTCATGGATTTAAATGTTTTTTTTTCTCTCCCGGTTGAGGAATTTACTCCCATAAGTAGCTTTGATTTTAAATCAATCGAGAAAGATATAAGGCTTCACAAGTATAAGGAAGGTAAAATGACAAGTGGGTGAGAAAGATTCTTGAGAAAGGTAGGACCTTGCTCCCTGAAATTATATCATTGTTTGATTACATAATTTTAACTACCACAAAGGTAAGGTTGACTAGAGATGAAATCAAGAAAGATAAATAAAATTATGATCAATTGTTTTCACTAGTAACTGAAATGGGAAAAATCAACTCTTTCGTATTGGTGGGAAGAAATGTGTTTAACTCAGTATATGAAGACCTACCTCTAGTTTTTTTCTAGCACTCTTGTTCCTCAAGTATGAAATGATAAATTATGTTCATGATGAGTTTGAATCATGCAATGAAAACATTTCAAATATTCAAGAGGATATCAATGTGTAAGTATAGAAACTTGGGATACCAGTGGTGAACAAGAACACTTCAATAAAAATGATGTGAAACCATTTGAAGAGCTAGTTAAAAGGAGGCTGGAAATCCATTCTCTTTCAATGAAGACACCTTTGAAATATCTTGCTAAGATAAGATTTGTTATTTCAACCATGCAAAAAGAGCACCAAACATGTTTTACAAAATTTAGAAGTATCATTGCCACTTCGATAATTGGCTCAAAGCTTTGATTTTTGTACACATTCCCAAGTAGATAAGGTTTTGTATGAAGTGGCTTGGTTCAACAAGAATCTCAAGAGGATAGATATATTTCTAGAAGCACCCTCCAAGATTCTATCACCAAGTGAATCTCCATTGGCAAACGTATCATCTTCTTCTGAGTATCTATCTCCTCTATTCTATCTTTCCCACCCCTCTCTTATTTCATGTTCTATTTCTTCATTGGGGGGTTTACTTTTCACTTTTGTCTTATTCATTAAAATGTGATCTATAGTTATAATTTGTAATGAATTACTTGCACTTACTAAAAAAGTGACTCAATTTATTTCCTAGGAATAAAAAAGGTCACATGTTGTAAAGATTAGTGAAAATTCATGTGAGGGGTAGGAAAAGAGTCATTTGGAAGTCTATATATTGTATATCTCCCTCTTTTCAAAGGGTTGTCAACTTTGTGAGCTCATAAGTAGATAGTTGGTGCACTCTACAAAGACTAAGAAAATGTAATATTTACTCTATTCCTTTTTCATATGCTCTCTCTCTCTCCCCTCTCTCTCCCTTTTTGTAGCTTTGTGAACATGTCAATCTTCCATAACCATGATTGTACAAAATATTTTGATGAATGAATGATTGAGATTTTATGTTCATGGTTCATTTTGTCTTGTCATAACTACCAAAGTTATTTTTCCTTCTAATCATGTGTTGATAAACTCTAGTTAGTACTTATAAGAATATTCTTAATCCCACATGCAAGATCAACCCCCTGTCTTGAAATTCCCACTCCTAATATCTCTTCTTACTTGTAAAGTATTCCCTTGCATGAGGTCAGTGTTTGCCACGAGGTCCAATAGAGTGTTCTGTGTGATTCCTAGTTGATTGGCCACTCACAAAGTTTATTTCATTTACATAAAACAAATGGGGCCTCCCCTTTTCCATGTAGGATGGTTGTAGTCTCGGAGCATTGGTGAAAATCAGCTAATTTTTCCTAGAAACAAATTATTTTGCCAACAATTTTGGCACCCATTATGTGACACATTTTGTTGTCTCTACACCACATCATAAACCAAAAAAATCCTTAAAAATTAAATAACAAAAAATGCAAAAATTAAAATTTTGAAATCCATAAGAGTGTCCATGTATGCTCAACAATTTTCCCTCCATAGATATTCGTGGAAACCTTCCCATGTTGCAACATAATATCTTATTATTTGAAGATACCCAAGAAGACCTCTCAACTGATCTAAGAAATTACATTTGGCATAATAGAGAGAGATTTAATCACTATGACATAGCTTCAAGAATCTTGGACCTTGAAGAGGAACATGCAAAAGCCCTACAACATGCTACACAAGATGAAAATAAGAAGAGAAGATACTAGAAGATATTTGTTCAAACTTTACATTCAAGCTAGTGTTAGTGCAGAATCACAACACCCCCAAATGAGTCGTCGATTTGCTTTTCTAGGGTAGACTCATCTGGTGTGATTGCATAACATGGGACCATCTCTCAAGCTATGAGACTTTCAGACTTGAGACGGCCCTCCGGAGAAATCCTACTTCTTCTTCACGATCCTAATGCTAAACTACTCCTAATGCAGAAATGACATTTAACTACACCTATCCTAACAATGCCAAGAAGATAGGGAGAGATAAAGTGGATAAAGAGGGAAATCCTACACTAACGAGGTGATAACACCAAGAAAAGTGAAGTGTTGATCATCTACCCAAACTGCCATGAAATGAATAGAGGTGAGCAGTGGAGAGGATGGACAACAACATCACAGACCAAAGATCATATTTCACACAGGAAACGTTTCAACCCAATGAACACAGCTCCCATATCTGCAAATGAAACATCCAAAACATGCAGAATACTCCAGAATGATGAGAGGTAAGAGTATGTAATGAAAACAAGCAAAGGATGGAAAAATGCATCACAAAAATGAGTTTTATTGCTTCAGAAATTTACACGAGCATCATACACGAGCAAGAGGAAAAAAATTCCATTTACAGAGTAGGGGAGGAGATTCAAACTCCATTTCAACCCTGGGGAAGAAAAGAAGGGGAGGCAGAGAAGAAGAATGAACAACCTTTTACAATGAATCCTGCCCCCATATTTATAGATTCGATCAGAGAGAAGAGAGAGAGAGAGAGAGAGAGAAGCGGGAAAAGCAGGTTGGAACTCAACCACTTTGTTATTAATGATTCTGATAAAATCTTCCCCCAAATCCATCTTTACTACGTTAATCCTTGGTTCAACACCTTTAAGGAAGAGGAAATGGCAAAGCAGATCAAATCGATCTAGTTGTTGAGGCAAGAAGATCCTGCATTGAAAGCCTGAAGATGTTCCCTCCATTTTCTTTATCTAACCTCCTCAAAATTAAAGTTTTAGACTTCCATGGCATGGGCGAGGCCAATATCTTTCCAACGGTGTCAGATTCACAATATTTTGAGCCTTGAGTTGAAAGATATGCCCCTTCAAATTTTGTATTGGGTTAGTACAAGAGGGCGGAAAACAACTTAAAAATTGGGTCCCCTTTTGATATGGGACATGTGGCACTCTTTGGTTAGCTGGGGAGATGCACTTCCATCTTTTCCTTTATGCCCCTTTTTGACAAAAGGAAATTTTTCACCTTTTCCTTCGACTCCCTGCTTTGGCTTTGACTCGGGCTCAAACACTGAATTTTTCCCCTTTTTATTTTAGAGCCTGCCCAAGTTTGTTAAATAGATTTAAGACATGGATCCACGTGACAGATTCATTTCTTCTCTTTCTTCTCGCACAAGGTCGTTTAAACTTTCGCAGGCCCCACCATTCCATTGTAGAGTCCCTTTGTAACCAATTTGTAATATTTAAACATGTTTTCTCTTACTCTTTCCATGCGGGATCGTGGCTGATCCAATATTTACCTGGGGGGCGAAATATGGATAATAGTTTGGTGACTCACAAGGACATATGCCTACTAGATGAAGAGACCAGTGGCCTTGAAGCATCCATTGGGCATGGAGTCTGCCTAATAAACATGAAACCGATCTCGAACTACGAAACTCCAACCTCGAATCATTTTGAAACCCATGAAACTTAGAGATGATCTTCACCAAAACCATTACAATGCACTATGCAAGAGCAAAACAACAAGACCAAAAACTATGTACAAACTAAAAATCATACATACCCCAAGTGGGATATCCAAAGTGTGCAAAATCACTTATCTACCGAAAATAAACCTACCTACTCTACTCTAACCAAGAGCAAAGGCATTCAAACAAAACTTGCAACTAGCAGGGAGAAATAGCTTCCCTTCCTCAACAATGGCAGCCATGCAACCAATTTGGCACTAAACATGGTTGGTTGGATTAGTGAAAAACTAACTACAAGCTGATCTTCCACCCAAATGACCAAAGTATCAATGGAAGAAAAATCCAATACCTCTTTTAGTTGCTCTGCATTTGGATTGAACAGGTATGATAGCTGATCCTTGGTGCTTTACATATCATCATCATGCCCTGAAATGGACATGATTGGTTGTGGCTGCTCCTTTGGCTCAAATGAAGCCCAGTACCTGATTGGGCATGGTCTTATCCTTTGAATGTGCCCTTTGTTTTGAGTTTCAACTCCAAGAATGAATTTTCTTGTGGACCTTCTTGGATGAATGGCGTGGAAGAAGTGGTGAAACTCTTATGCTCTTTCCCTTCCTCTACTTGTGAAGAACATGGAAGATTTGAATCTCCCAAACTTGATCCCAAAAGGCTATTATAAGGTGCAGACTGCTGCAAATGAATGTTCTCCTCCACAGTTGTTAAGTGTTCCTCTTCTTTTGGATTTGGAGTAGCTTCTCCTTCCTCTATTGTTTGAAGACCATCTTGCCCTTGGATAACTTCTTCCTCTAGCATGAAGCTTGTCAAAGAAAAATCTTCAAACTACTGCTCTAGAGGATTGTTTGGGACAGCCATGTCTTCTTTAGAATTTTCCTCCATGATGGATTCATCAACCAAAATAGGCCCTTTGAATGAAAGCAAGAAATTATCAATGATGCCTTCTTCTTCTGTTGTTACAAAATATGATTTGGTCTCATCCATTTGATCCTTCCCAATGGGACTTTGAGTTGATTGTTCTTCTTCTTCCTTGGCTGATTGTGCAACTTGAATTGGATCAGCATTTCTCTCAAACAAAGTGCCATTGTGGACACTACACTCTAAGCAAATTGATAGTTGATCTTCTTCATTTCCTTGTTCTTCTTCTGCTGCAAACTCAGCCTCAACCACCATTGGTTCTTCAATCTTGACCTCCTCTATTGGCTTGACCATCAAGGGGATCTTTGTAAACCCAAATTTGGCAGCCCAACTCTTCATATTGTTTGTCATTTATTTTCTGTTGGGCTCCTCTTCTTCCTATTCTCCTTGACTGGATTCTTGAGTCTCTTCCCAACATGGACTTGGGAAAATAAGAGGAGTGGTAGGTTGGGTTTCAACCAGACTTTGCAATTGTTTTTGGTGGGGAGGGAGGTGGAACTTATTTTTTTTTGGAGGGGATGACTATTTGGAAGGGAAAAGGATAGAAGAACTGAGATGAAGTGTAAGATTAGGAGATGGAGATATGAAATCAATACTTGGGGTATCAAGTGAGGATCTTGGAAATTGGAGCTTGGGTTGAGATGGTGCCGCTTGAGAAAGAGAAAAAGAAAATCTATGAGATGTTGGACTTACCCATTGAAAAGGTTGTCTTGACTCCAAATCATAAGCCCCGATCTCCTCAATCCATTGTGCAGGTTGGTCCAGCATTTCAACCATGAAGTCAAGCTTCTCTTGAGGGTTGTAGTGTCTTAGAAAAGGGCCTTCCCATGGACAAGGTGCCCTGCAACTAATTTTGAAAGCCATCATTTGAGTTTTTGCCCTTGATTGAACCATGTCGATTATCCATTTTTGAATTTTCTCGAGTAGACCAACATCTTTCTGCATAAATATTTCCATCATATGCATCCCCTTGTCATTGATAAGCTTCATAGTCAAAGCTGGTTTTGACACTGCTCATATGGGTAAGCATAATGATCCCGATTTGATTATAATGTTGATCGGAGGAGTTGGGAAATACATTGGAGGTGGACCTGTATTGTGTAAGTGTGAGTTCCACGAAGGGAATGAAGTCATGATTGCACAACCTCGTGGAATGGGATAAAATGAAAGAGATGGAAGAAGAAAATGGATGAAATGAGTGAAAATGGATGGAAAAGGTGCAACTCGAGAGAATGAGTTTTGACCAGATGGAGTCGCCATATGTGCACGAAAGTTCCTCCAAAGGTTGAAATCTTCACCAAGAGCACATCGAACTGATGAAGTGAAGTGGTAAGGTGCTTGAGACCGTCCCACCTGGGCATGTGAAAATTGTTAGTGCGAGAATCACAAGTACCCCCAAATGAGTCGTCGGATCTACTTTTCTAGGCGAGACTCATCGGGTGTGATTACATAACATGGGACCATATCTCAAGCTGTGGGACTTGCGGACTTGAGATGGCCCTCGAAGAAAGTTGGCTTCTTCTTCCTGATCCTAATGCCAAACTACTCCTAATGTAGAAATGAAGTCTAACTATACCTATCCTAATAATGCCAAGGAGACAGGGAGAGAGAAAGTGCATAAAGAGGGAAATCCTACACTAACGAGGTGATAGCACCAAGAAAAGGGAAATGTTGATCATCTACCCAGACTGCCATGAAACGAATAGAGGTGAGAAATGGAGAGGATGGACAACAACATCACAGACCAAAGATCAAATTTCACATAGGAAACGTTTCAACCCAATGAACACAGCTCCCATATCTATAAATGAAACGTCCAAAACATGCACAAAATACTCCAGAACAATGAGAGGTAAGAGTATGTAATGAAAACAAGCAAAGGATGGACAAATGCATCACAAAAACGAGTTTTATTGCTTCAGAAATTTACATAGAGCATCATACACAAGCAAGAGGCAAAAAATGCCATTTACAAAGTAGAGGAGATTCAAAGTCCATTTCAACCACAGGCGAAGAAAAGAAGGGGGAGGTAGAGAAGAAGAATAAACAAACTTTTACAATGAATCCTACCCCGTATTTATAGATTCGATCAGAGAGAAGAAAGAGAGAGAGAGAAGTGGGAAAAGCAGGTTGGAAATCAACCACTGCTATTAATGCTTTTGATAAAATCTGCCCCCAAATCCGTCTTTCTTGCATCAATCCTTGGTTCGGCACCTTGAAGGAAGAGGAAACAACAAAACAGATCAAATCTGATCTAGTTGTTGAGGCAAGAAGATCCTACATTAAAATCTGAAGACGTTTCCTCCATTTTTCTTTACCTAACCTCCTCAAAATTAAAGTTTCAGACTTCCATGGCGTGGGTGAGGCTGAGATCTTTCCAACGGTGTCAGATTCACAATATTTCGAGCCCTGAGTCGAAAGATATGCCCCTTCAAAGTTTGTATCGGGTCCATACAGGAGGGCGGGAAAATAGCTTTAAAAATGGGTCCCCTTTTGATATGGGACACGTGGCACTCTTTGGTTGGCGGGGAGATGCACTTCCATCTTTTCCTTTGTGCCCCTTTTTGACAAAAGGAAAATTTTCACCTTTTCCTCCGACTCCCCGCTTTGGCTTTGACTCGGGCTCAAACGCTGACTTTTTCCCCTTTTTTATTTTAGAGCCTACCCAAGTCTATCAAATAGATTTAAGACACGGAGCCGTGTGACATATCCGTTTCTTCTCTTTCTTCGCACAAGGTCATTTAAACTTTTGCAAGCCTCGCCATTCCATTGTAGAGTCCCTCTGCAACCAGTTTCCAAGATTTAAATGTGTTTTCTCTGATTCTTTCCTTACGGGGTCATGCATGATCCAATATTTACTTGGGGGAAAATTATGGATAACAGCTAGTAGAAAAAAAGATATACAAGATCCTCAAGAGCTAGTGGTGTGGTGAATCGACTCTTAAATAAAAAAAATGCAATATGATTTTAGACTTTCTATCAATAAAATTGCAAGAAGAAGAGGTCAACAATACTTCCTCGAATTTTATCCTACCTTGTATCTTGAAAACTCCATTGACAGATCAATAGTTGAACCTTTGAACTATAATTATCAAGAACAAGTTGTAGAGAGATTTGAAGAAGAATAAGCATCTAAAGAGAAAGAACTAGAGATGGCTCAACAAACACCTATGCCTTGGGGTAAAATACATGTCCTTTAGATCTCAATCCTCCTTTACATGAACTTATTAAATGATCCTGGAAGAACTTTCCTAAGTTTTATGGTGATGGGAAGTAGTATCCAAATGACCACATTACAAGTTTCATAACTGATTGTGGGGTGCTAAGTGTAGGATATGAAGATGTATCTATTTTCCTATTTGTAGAGTCCTTGTAATTTGTTGTCATGGAATGGTTTTACCATCTACCAAAGAGGTCTATCACTAACTGGGATGACATGAAGACCAAATTTAAATCTAGGTTCAAACCTACCAAAGATGATCATTCCCTTTTAGCCCAATGGTCTCGGGTGAAGAAAGATCCTTATAAACTAATGAGGGAGTGTGTGGCTAAATTAAACCAAATTATCTTCAAGATACTTGAAGTTTCGACCTACATAGGAAAATAAAATCATATTATTCACTAATGCTCATATTCCATAGGTAAGTTTCATGTTGAGAAGAACTCAACCAACTAATTTTGATGAAGAAAAAAACTTTTTGTTGAAGTTAAAGATGACCGATAATGTCGGGAAAATTAAGAAAGGTCAAAGTAAAGATATTTTGAATGTAGGAGATACAAAATCATTAGTTTATAAGATAGATAATAATCTCCTCTACCTTGCGAAGGAGTTGGCATAAGCTTCCATGTATAAAGATGCTCTAAGGAATAATTTTCCAAATAAGTAAAGGTTTAGTCCACCACCCCAAAGAATTACTCTAGAAGCACCTCTATTAAATGCAACTTGTGATAATAAGGAGGAAGAAGAAGAAATTAAAAATCTGGAAGAAGAAAATGAGGATGGTAATGTTATTGATATTTAAGAGATATAATATGATTCACAAGTCAATTTCATTGAGTATTCCTCGGGAGAAGATGACGATGATGAAGATACACCCAACTTATCATGTGCAAGTATTTAAGCTGATCCCAATCTAAAAAGGAGCTTTCTTCTATGTTGTTACTAAGAAGAATAAAAATGAAGATCCTTAGGTTGGGAATTTACAAAACAATATAATCAATAGAGGATATATGCTTCCACCTTTTATGGAATCCGTAAAGAGAAGCTAGAACTCGTGGAGAACAATAAGTTGTCTACTACCTAAAATAAATCCTTTGATACTTCTCATAGTTCTAATTTTTCTTTTATAAAGGCCGATTACGCAATAGTTCCAAATGCACCTATAATATCAACCATTGTTTCCCATTTAGCAACTCTTAGTGCTAAAAATATCCAAATTTATAAGGTAGTAAATCCTTCACCCACAAAAATACCCACTTCCCGGGAATATCAACCTCATCTCCTACCACTACATTTGACAACATTGAGCATGCGAATAAGTCCAAAGTTAAGGTTTTCAAATTTGAATTATTATAAACTCATATTGACTAGTTTGAAACACTTGTCCACTTGTTGGTCACAAAATTGACTAAGTGCCGGTTATACGTGAGGGAATGCACACAAGAGGACACACGAAGGGTATAAAAGTTCACACTGTTTGAAGGACTATGCAGAAGTGTGCACATGAAAATGAAAGTGGAATAAGGTAGTGTGCAAAGTGGTGCATGCACCATAGAGGAAGATGTCGATTGCCAAAGGGGCCACACACATGCATGTAAATTTAGGACTCAAAGCAATTTTTTTAGCATTGGATAAAAATAGAGAAAAACATGATGACATGAGATGCACATAAGGACTAGAAATATGCGATCAAAGAAGATAAAGCACATGCAAGTGTTGATCTAAATATAGTAATTAAAGCATGATTAAAACAAACAATTTATAGTTTGATCTATTGTTAAAACAAGTTGAAAAATCATGTGGGTTATTATTAGAGCATGACTATATTTAGGAAAGGTGCATATAAGCATTGAGTGACAAGAATAGGACATTATGAGCAAGGAATACATGACCTTTTCATCAATCAATCTTGCAAACTCCATGAAAAATTTGGACTAGGTTATAAAGAGCAATCTTTCGATCCACTTCCACCATTTATGATGCTTACAGGCATTCCTTATCCATCTTCCCCATCGCATGAGGTTATGGATATGGATGAAATCATGTCTATCGCTTATTTATTTATTTTATTCTCCATGATAACCTTAGGTCCGGTCTCTTATCGGTGTGAAAATCATACCAGGTCCCTCCCTCTTCAACATCTAGAAATGACAGGAAGAATATTCTTCTTTCATTGAAATTTTCATTGTGTTAAAGAGGATGTCATTCTTTCTCATATGGGGGTAGAAGATTCTTATCTTCATAATACCTTACCATCCAACTCACCCACTCTTCTCAATAGAGCCATCATCCAAATCAACATAGGGAATTTTTAGGAGCATCACATTTTCAAAGTGGGGCAATCCTTTGATCTACATGAGCTTGAATCCTTCACCGCATTCCTTTCCCACCATAGCCAAACATTTGTGTGGTTATACTCTAAAATGCCAGGCCTTGATCCATACATCATTGTCCATAATATCATCACCTTTCCCAATGCTAAGCCGGTGAAGTAGAAGCTTTGTTGCATGTACCCTTAAGATTCCCTCCTTATCAAAGAGGAGAAATAACGCCTTCTTTACACTAATTTCATCATCCCCATTGAATATCCCCAGTGGGTATCTAACATTATATCCATCACTAAAGCATCTGGAAAGCTTCGTATCTATGTGGAATTTTGAGAGTTAAATATTAATTTCCCTAAAGACTACTTCCCCCTTCCTAACATCGATCAACTTATAGACCTCACTGCAAGCCATGAGATGCTTTCTCTTATAGATATTTTTTTGGGTATAATAAGATGCTTATCACACTAGAATATAAACATAAGACATCATTCATCACTCTTTGGGGACCTTTTTCTATCGGGTCTTACCCTTTGGTTTAAAAATTTCTAGAGGCACTTATCGGTGGGACATGAATTATATCTTTCATGACCTTATCCATAAGATTGTTGAGGACTGTGTTAATGACCTATTATCCATTTTTCCCCGAGTTAAATTGACAACGAAGTACAATTGGTGAGACTTTGGAAAGGGTTATCAAAAGTGAATTATGAGTTTCACAGGTTAATTTCATATTCGGGGATATTTGGTGGCATTGAGGAAGATTTGGGGCCATTTGGGTCAATCGGACTAATTTCGGAAATTCAAGGTCGAAGAGCTCTGCCAGTGAAAATGGGTCTTCGGGCCTACTTTCAAGAAAATGAGGAAAATTTTCCCAAAATGAGAAAAAATGATCTATAATGCTCTACTATATCTACTTGACCCCACTTGTTCCTAAAAAATCCAAGAAAACCAATAAAAATGCTTTAAAATGTAAAATATACATGGGGGTATAAAAGGAACCAAGCTAAGATTATCTCGCCAAGAAGCTCGGCTAATGGATTTTTACAAGGCTTAGGTGGGTTATGATGAGATCGTCGAGTACAAGGTAGGTTGGCACATTGGGTGGGTGAGTTGGAGTAATGACTCGGCGAGTCGAGCTCACGAGTGGTCTGGGAAGATATGGTCGGTGAAGCAGTTGTGGAGGGTTCGAGAGATGAGAGTGCATTAGCACAATACATGAGTAAGTCGGGTGGCATGTGTATGCTTGATGGGATCGAGCCAAAAAATCATAGAGGGTTTTATGAGGTCTTCATGGATGTGGTGGGTTCATGAAAGCATGTGGTGGGAATGGGTCTGCAAATGCAACCACACATTACATACCTCAAGCGGTCGATGCGGCATGACATTCAAGTTTCGTACCTAAAATACAAGGGAATGCATGAGTTGGAAGATACATTGGTGTTGGCAAAGTGTTGAGGTTCTTGGTCGGGAAAATATGTCGAGGTGCATGGGGTAAGAACATGTCGGTGAGGAGAGTTGGCTCGAAATATGGGTGAGTCGAGATCAAAGTGAACACGAGTTCGGAGATACATGTGCATATTACATAGCTCGCCACCAATGTAAATGCACATTCAAAGCCCGAACCCACTTTACAAGGGTTTCCGAGCCAATACTGAGTTTTCCATCTTATCATACTTCGGCATCAAGTGAAAAATTAGCTAAGTCTCTTATTCCCTCTCTTGCACTTAGGGTTTTAATTTTTATTTGTTTATTGCTTGTTTCATATATGTACTTTATCATTTATATATTATATGTGAATCTGCAATATCCTTAAGTGTTTAATAATTCATTTTTGTTAAATCATTTAGTGAACCCATCTTTTGAGAACTCTCAGATCTTTCTTTCTTCTTCTTGATTCAATATCATAAGATTCTTCCCCATGGATGTCTCCATCCATGCCTTTTTGTAGGATCATACTGATTGTGTATATAGAATCATATCTTATTTAGCTAGTACCTATATTCCTCCCCATACTTAGCCTAAATATGTGTATCATAAGTTTACTTCATCTCTATCTCTTAATGAATATCACATTACTTTCACATCATATGATTTTCCTTCTCAAGCCATATTAGAAAATGATCCACCCCTTTATATTCATGTTTGCATCAATAATGTTGGGGTTAAATGTGCCTTAGTTGATAATGGATTAATGCTTAATATTTTTAATATCACATTTCTCCACCAACTTGGCCTTTCTGAGGCCTCTTTGGCTCCTTTATTTGTTTCTATTCGTGGATTTAATAATATTCCCAAGTGTGTCTTAGGTACTATCACACTCCCCATAACTGTTAGGCCATGTACACTACCTACTCCATACCATGTGATGCCCAATAATCTTAATTATAATATTCTTCTTAGGCAGCCTTGGATCCATGCCATGCATGTGGTTCCTTCCAGTCTTCATACACTGGCTTAAATGCCTTTTTCCAAGGATTTTTCTATGATGTTCCAACAGATCCTTCACCTTTTGCATACTTTGTAATTCTATTTAGTGCTATGCAAACACCCCTAGCTCTTTTTCATTTAGTCAACATTTCTCCAAATATGGTATTAGCTATAAGTATTTTATTTTTTTATAGTTTATCTCGGTAAATTCCCACATAGTCAAGGGAGTCACGAACTATGGGTTCTCCCCACTCAATCTAATAAAATCTACTTGGGATATCATCTTCCCTCTACCTCTTCTTCGAGGTTTATATTGTTCTACATACTTCTTCACTTCCTCTTATATACTCGGAGCACATCGGTGACTCTACTTTTGTTGCTATTGTTGATGATCAACATACCACGGATTATCTTGTTAACTTTCCTCCAATCAAAGGAAATATTTGTGCATTGGACATTTTCGCAACCACATCATCGTCACCCCCTCCTTCTACTAATGTTATGGTATTTTTTTTTTTGGGGGGGGTCAATTCATTGGGTGTCACATGCAAAACCTACATCTGCACTTCCTCCTTTCACATGCACTCTTTTCATGAATAATTCTTATTGGCCAAATATCCCATTCAATCCCACTTTCTCTTACACTATTTACACATATGATGGATTGGCTTGGATAGGGTTCACATTGGAAGATATCCCCCCTCCATCACATTCTCCTCATCTATAGTATGGATATGTTTACATCTCCAATTACACTCAGGTAGTCTTGGCTTGACTACATTGGTGGTACTTTGGATCCTAATTATAGATATATAATTCCCCATGCCTTTAGGCCGTGTTTTTATTTCAGAACGATTCATTTCTCACTATTCACGAGAATCTTACTCATTGGTATGCACATGGATGTCCACTGCCACCTTTAACTCATAAGGAATATGCAGTGAGCATGTACAATCTACGCCGTCATGGATCTTTATATGATCAACCACATATTATTTCTTATCAGGTCTTTGACGCATCTCCATTTAGCTTCGACCATGACATTGATGATCTCTTAGACAATGTTACTTGATTCTTCTTCACATCATACACTTGGGGGCATCATGCTTACTCTACCCCCTTCTTAGCATTATCAAGTGTCTCACACTTCTACTATTATAGTTCATGCTTCACATCTAGTCTTTCTCATGCATCATACACACATTGATACACACAACTTGTATCATCATCACCCTATGATGCACTCTTGTTCTATGGTTCATTCTTGACTGCCGAGGGGTATTTTATAAATGAACCTCGTCTCCTATACATTCATATACATATGCTTATGGGGCACGCTACTCTTATCACATTCACATTACATATCATTCTGTCTCACTCATTCACAACATACTGCATATCTTGGTTGCACATACTCTTTCTTACTTATGCTTACATGTACACTTTGTTTCACATGTTAGATGGATATTTTGTATGTCATTATCTTTTCTATATACACATGCGTGTTCACTTTTCCTCTAGTTTTGAATGCAAACTTTACACATATCTTTGTACACACAACATGGATGCTTGACACTATACCTCTTGCCGGTCCCACTGCAACTACCGAGGGAATATCCTTTTGTATACACTACATGTGTTATTATTTTATTTTATACTTTGCTTCATATTCTTACTAGCACATTACTCTATATCTATATTTTCGATATACACATGCGCATTCACTTTTCCTCTAGTTGTGAATGCATACTTTACACATATATTTACACACAACATGGATGCTTGGCACTGTACCTCTTACCAGTCCCACTGCAACTACTAGGTGAATCTACTTTCGTATACACTACAAGTGTTATTATTTTATTTTATACTACTTCATATTCTTACTAGCACACTACGCTATATTTATCTTTTCTATATACACATGCACGTTCACTTTTTCTCTAGTTGTGAATGTAGACTTTACAAAAATCTTTACATGTAACATGAATGTTTCGCACTATACCTCTTATCATTCCCACAATGCTACTAGGGGTGTCTACTTTCATACACACTACAGGTGTTATTATTTCATTTTATATTACTTTATATTCTTACTAGCACACTACTCTATCGATATATACACGCTTTGACATACTTTTTATCTTTATAACATGCTAATGAGTGCTTCATGTGCAACATTTTCTTTGTAGGACTATTTTTCACCATGGTTGTCTATTACTCTGTGTTTGCTTATTGTTTTATATTGTATGACATTGTTTATGGGATTTTCCCTATGTCTTGTATGTTCACCACTTGTATGCTTTTGGCCGCTTTGACCATGATTGTCTTGCGACATTGTGAGTGATGTCCCATGTTTGAAACCCATTTTCTGGTCTACATTTTCTGCTTCGCTTTCTATATTACAAATTGTCTTTTATATGTGTATTTGTCTTGATTACAATAACACATGTTTCTATCCACTTTGTTTACATGTGCCTTAGTTTCTACCATGCACATTCCCTCTCCCCTACGAGTGGTATCAGGTTTCATATCGCATCTGGTCTCTCTCCTTTGGGTTGCATCCTCCTCACGACGTCGCATGCACCCCAAATAAGGGGCACATATATTAGGCAAATCGGTCACCACATACAACAATACACAGCTACACTGGTTCAAGCCTACATAATATAGGAACATAGTAGTCATATAGGTATAGTAACGACCTGATTTCGACTTTGGTCCTCATCATCATATCGTAAACGCCGGTGCAAGATACGAACATGAGTGCCTAGGAGCTTCGACCTTTTTGTGGACGCATATGACTAGGGGCAATTATAGTTATTTTCTTAGATCAACGTAGTTTTTAGCATTTCACGAGTAGTTTGCATAGTACAACACAATCCTCCAACAATCAAAATACATTCTACCTCTTTTTTCTTCTTTTTTACTTGGATCAAACTAGAACAACACATATCACACCATATATAATGGTGTAGAAAATTCGGGAAGAAGTCGAAATGGAGAATAAAACCATACCTTTATCCCTAACACTCTTCTATATAGTGGCGTGAGATGGCCCAAAAACTCATTCTTGGCATGAGATTACCCAAAAAAATCAGGCTTGTCATGAGATCACCCAAAAACTTGTTCTTCTACAACATTTTCATGACACTTTTTATACTTCTCACTCGTCGTGGATTAGGTGCACATGTTATTTTTACTACGTTTTTGTATTTTTACATACTTTTACACGCTTTTTATAGAGTTTTCATAACACGTGACTTTAAGTACTCTTTTTCTCTTCTCTTTCCAGTCCATCCTTATGAGGAGTAGAGTCACATCATCAAACACATTAAACACAATAATGACCTGCAAATACAAGTACAACATGACACAACATATATGCTTCACCCCTAGGTTCACTTCCTCTTAGCTTCCATGCTTCATTTTATCACTCCACGCTTTTTTGTCTCCTCAGCATACTTTCGCCATTGATCTACATGGTTATCAAGTACACATATCTTATCTACTTTATGTTATTGATTATTCACTGAACAATATAAAGTGGGGGAAAATATAGACATTAAATCACACACTTGGGTACATTTCTAGGTCCTAACCACATACTACTATTCATATGATTCCTAAGTGAGAAAACTAGTGATTGAATACTATCTTTGGCCTCTTTCTCACTTTCTCTATGGTCTTACACACCTCATAGCCTAGTTTGATATTCATTGCTTTATCTTTCTTGACTCGAGCACCAAAGACCCATGTTCCCTCATCCCTTCTCGGACGCCCGACCTCTTTGTATCTTATTCGTCCCTTTTTGGGCCTCTTTTATCTATTTGGCATCTTATTTTCTTATGGATCAACCTTTTTTTAGTCATTAATTACGAAATTCAATTAAGGGAATCATATAAATACAAAGTTATGTGACCATAATGAAGTACCAAGACCTAAGAATCTACTATCATCACCTAAGGTTGAATCCAAAGGTATTCTAAGAGCATCAAGGAATCCCATTTAGCATTCACTCAAAGGACAAGGGATTGTATTGTTTTTGCATGCATGCATAGGAGGGGAAGTTCTTTTTCCATTCACATAATTATTTATTTCTACATCTAGCTATTGCTCGCTATCAAGTTCATCTTGCACAAAATCTTCCTAGGGAATGATTCTACACACATGCAAATAGAGCTACATGTATTCTAAGATGTAGCGTAGTGCTCGATCGTAAGCTCACTCTATTGGGTGACCATCGAGGTCAGTCTCACTCCTCATTTGCATTTTTTTTTTTAGGATTTAATGTGTTTTAGGTTTTTGCAAGAGATAATTTGTTTTTGAGGTTATAGGTGATTTCTACAAACATCCAATGAAAAACAGGAGACCAACGGTGAAGGTTAGCAACCACCTTATGACATAAGAAAAACCATATTCCAAGCATTTGTATAGTCACAAATGTCTACTAGAGGTCTTTGGCACCTAGGAACCCTAGCCCCTTCCTAGGCACCTTGATCCAACTTATTCTGGTAGTTGTATAATTTCCTGAGCATGGTTACGAAAATTTTCCCTCTTGTTTCACCATTTTCTCGCCCAACATACTTCGGGATCAAGTGTGAAATCAGCTAAGTCGAGCATATCCCATCTCTTGCACTAAGGGTTTTAATTTTTATTTTCTTATTGCTTGTGTCATATTTGTACTTTATCATTTATATATTACATGTGACTCTGCAATATTCTTAATGGTTTAATAATTCAATATTTGTTAAATCAAGTGGTATATGGAAGCATGTTCATTCAATTTCATAGATTCTCATATATCAGAACTATAGGATTTGAAGGAATTCCATACAAACTTCCCATCTATTGTAATGATAAGATTATTCTCATTGAACTCTACAAATCAATTAGATTTTCCTTGTAGAAATTTTTGGGATAAGAAAGTGTTTTTATTCAATTCCCAATATCCCTAGGAAATTATACTATGCAGATTAATTATCAATGCATAGAATATTGAGATAATTATCTCCCCTTTCCATATGCATCCATTTCAAAAGAGAGCATCATTTGACAGTAATAACTTCATCAACAATAATCTCCATTTATCATATCTTCATGTACCCACATTATTGGGAAGATTATGATGATGAATTTGAAGTAAGAAAATGATGTATGGAAGGATGACACTTTGGAAAATTCAAGATTTCAAGTTTTATAAATTACCATATGGAATTATTGATGATAATTTTGAGTTGTTAGAACTTGAATTTTTAAATTATATCCAATATTCTTCTCTTCCAACCATTTATTAGTCACTCGAGGAGAAAGATAGTCTTGATTATCTTACTACTCATGTTCACTCAAGAGCCAAGAAATGGTTCACAAAAATCGGCAAAATTCAAGGCTCCTCAGAGGTAGTCTCTCCCCATAAAATTCCTTCCTCCAATCAAAGCAGGAATCTAGTACAAAATTATATGCATGCAGACCTTAAAGGATGATTGAGAAAAATAAAGTGACAAAAATATGATGTTCGTAAAGAAGAAAAAAGGGAGGAAAATAAGAAGGAGATGAAGAAGAAGAGGAAAGTGAAGAAAACATTAACCAAGTCAAAGAATCTAACTTCCTCCATTTTTAAGTATAAAAAGGTCTTAGAGCCATGTCTTAGCAAGAAAAAGACATTTTAAAGCATCGACAAAGGTTTTCAAGTAATA
Source organism: Taxus wallichiana var. yunnanensis (assembly GCA_018340775.1). Classification (NCBI taxonomy): domain Eukaryota; kingdom Viridiplantae; phylum Streptophyta; class Pinopsida; order Cupressales; family Taxaceae; genus Taxus; species Taxus wallichiana. The sequence goes on along the minus strand of CM031237.1, from coordinate 109,615,962 downwards.
AAATGGTTTAGTCATGTAATGAAACATACTACATTGCACTACTATCAGATTGGGTAAATTATCTATTATATAGTTAGCCCAATATTGTTGTTTCAAGAGACATTATGACACTCATAAAGGGTAGACTTGGGTCACACTCACACTTACACATGCACCTAGGATAACTACATGAGGCTTTTTCCTCCACGAGGGCATGTAGTGCAACACTTGGATTGGTTCGATAAGGGCTAACCAATAAGGGTAGTCCAATCTCACCACACATAAGATGTATCTTTTTTATCTAATGCTTTCATGAAGGGTATTATAGGTATATAGGGTTTTCACTTTGTTGCATGTCATTGCACGTTGTGTGAGAATGAATGAAATACAACAATGGATATTTCTAAGCAAGTGAAGTACACAAAAATTTATAAAAACTCGTTGTAAAAGGGTCCAATACCGTACAATTGTTCTTGATGAAGTGATATGGTCCTAAACTAACTCAATATTCAAATCTAGTATGAGTAACAAATCATTTTCGTTCATCCCTAATGACATTATTGGGTTTTCCCTTCATTATCCTTCATGGAGAGTAGTTGGAATCGGCTCTCACCTTGGCCATTTCTCATCATTTCCTTTCGGATATCTTTCGGTACTCCTCTACTAGGGTATAAAAATCCATAGAGAATATTCTAGGTGATACCTACTTACATGACTCACGAAGAGCATGAGCTAACTCAGAAATTGTGGTTGCCTTTCTCTCTTTCTACCTTCTCATCCATCCCATTCCTATCGATGTTGAGTTCATCATCGATGACATCATTTACCCAATATACGAGGAGGTCTTCATGAAGAACTAGTTGATTTTCAACTACTTGATCCCTTATTATGGGTTGAGGAAGTTGATGAATTAGTGATTGGTCTAGGGAGGGGGATTCAGTGGCTTAGTGGACAATACAGAGATTTACTCCATTATGTAAAAATGTGGATACCATTCTCATGCACGGTCGGCCGGACCCTCACCTTCTTCCACCCATAGATATCTCTGAAGCCCATTTCCCTCTACACTCTACAATTGACAACCTTAATGAACTGAGGGATCGCATCGGGCCGTTTTTTCTCTTGTTCCATGAAGCTTCGAGGTGCGTTAATGGCAATGCAGGTGGAGTGACTCATGTTAGGGTTTGATCTCGTGCATGCGGTGGCGATTGCTCCCCCTTTTTTGGTAGGTTCTGTTTGTTATCGTCGATGGTTTTGGTTATTCTCCTTGGCTCTTGTGGACATTTTGGATGTGTTTTTCAGGTTCTTTCCTGGCTTGGTTGGCTCTCTTGGATCCTATACTCTTCTCGGAGGGTCCTCATTTTTCATTGATGTATCTTTTAGTCTTTTGGTTTTCATGTCCTCTATTTTTGTATTATAGGGGTGGGGTCCCTTAACCCTCCGATTCATAGCTCTGGTCAAAAGCATTTAAAAATTAAAAATAATAATAACAAATCATTTCCAATATTTAATTAGCTTATTCCACCTATCTCGCACATCCAATACTTGTCAAAGTTAGATCTATACAACTAATTCTTCATCTCCTCTTATGTATTTTAATCTATCAATCTATTTGTTTATCATTGTTGCAAGTATTAAAGTATTATTATGAATATACATTGTTGATTGTGAATTAAACAATAATCATTAAAAACCTTGCTACTGAAAGTATTCTCCACCATTGTCGGATCTAAGGCACTTTAACTTTGAATTCGATTCATTCTCAACAAGGGCTTTCCATCTTTTAAAAGTATCAAAAAAATCATATTTACATTTAATACAATGAAATCATACCTTTCTTATAGCGTCATCAATGAAAGTAACATAATATTAGGATCCTCCATGAGAAGCTACATGGGATGGTCCCCACACATCTAAGTGTACAAGCTCCAATTTATGCTCCTTCTTAGTTTCCCCAACTTTGAGAAATCTCACTCTCTTTTGCTTTCCAAAGACACAATGCTCACAGAAATCAAGATCTAAATCTTTCAAATCTTATAAGCTACCCTTACCATTTAAGATATGCATTCCTTTTTTACTCATATGGCCCAACCAATTATGCCACATGCATGCATCTCGAATCAAGTAGATAGCACAAAAAAGCAATCGAGAACAGGTAGATAAATATAACGTTCCTACATTCTTTCCTCTTTCCACAACAAAGGCACCCTTGGTGACTTTCCAAGAGTCTGTTGTGAATGTAACCATGCAACCAGCTTCACCTAGTTGCCCTGCAGAAATAAGATTCCTCTTGAGGCTTGGCACATGCCTCACATATTTCAATACCCATGTATTTCCATCTCGTAATTTTAGGTGAACTTCCTTTTTACCAAGAATCTGCAAGGTTCATCATCACCCAAATAAACATGCCCAAAATTGTCTTGGACATAATTTTTGAAATAACCTTTATTAGTAGTTGCATGGAAAAAAGCTCATGAATCTAAAACCCATGATTCTATTCTATTATCCGAAGAAAGAATAAGACCATTTTGCATTACCTCTGCTGCAATATGTACCTCTTTACCTTTGTCTCGGGTGTTGGTTCTATTTATCCTTTGACCAACAATCTTTCTTTGCATGTCCTTTACCACAATTCCAATAGGTAATTCTCTTACCTTTGGATTTAGATCTACCATTCTTGGACTTTGATTTCCCATTATTCTTACTCTTGGATCTCTCCTTACGCCTATCCTTGCTTTCTACATTTAAAGCATTCCCAGATGATGATTCCTCTATACTTTTCCTACGAATTTCTTCATTCAATATTATACCAACCGCATCATCAAACTTCAAAATATTATTAGCAGATGTTGTATTACTAACAATCATTACCAAGTTATCCCAACTATCAGGCAAAGAACATAAGAATAAGAGTGCTTTCACTTCATCATCAAACAGAATATCAACCGATTTTAACTGATTTATAATAGATCGAAAATCATTCAAATGACTAGATGCAAATCCACCTTCATGCATCTTAGAACTAAATAGTTTCTTCATCAAATAAAATTTATTTGAAGCACTAGGTTTTTCATATAAATTAGCAAGAGATTTCATTAACTCTACCATAGATGTTGCTTTTGTAATATTGGAAGCCACAGATGCTATCAGGCTCAATCTTATAGATCCCAAAGTCTTTATGTCAAGAATCTTCCATTCTTCATCAGTCATCTTCATAGGTCTAGACTTTTCATCCAACGGTAAGTACAAATCTCTTTGATACAGATAATCCTTAATCTGCATCTTCCATAATTGATAATTTCAACCGTCAAACTTCTCTACCTTGTATTTCAAGTGGATGTTGTCCTTCTGCAGGTGCAACTTGTATTAATTTATTTTGCAAATCATGAATGCAATGTGACTCTGTGAATCCATGCACCATGGTTTCATTCGGTGCGTCTTCTTCATCTTCACTGCTTGTGCTATCAATGTCTTGGAGCTCATCTCGAGTGTGGTTTTTTGTGTCAATATCATGAAATAGTCTCTTCCAATCCTTTTTGACACTATTTTTTCCATTTGATATAAGTTTCTCTTACATAATTGTTGCAAAGCACGCATGATAATGTATGCTCGTACTTTTCCTTCTTTGAAAGGGTTTTTGTATTGAAGTCTTCTTTTAAGTTCCACTCCAATTGTATGTGTCTCATCTAAGGATCGTGGCAAGGCCTTTTGTATTATATTGGTATTGGAAGGGACGTTGATGATTGCGCCAGTCATTCCTATTTGTGGTTTTTTGTATCCTAGCTCTCTTATTTGTGCAAATGCAATTCGAAGTGAAACAAGTCGCTCTTCAAGTTCGGTAAGCATTTTGACACATGACAAGGACTTGTTCAGTTTGATGTTGTCTGGTGATGCAAGTTTTGGCATATTTCCAATTTTCAAGGACTTTTTACACTTCTTGCAAATTCTTGTAGACATTATAGCTTTGTCTTTTTTTGCCAAAGTCATGAATGTTTTTTTTTCTAATTGAGTAAATTACACCATATTGTAGCTAAAATGCAATTGCTTGCAGACGGGACATGCATGTTTTGGGGTGTCTTGGATTTTTGTTAAATTTTTTGATGGTTGTATTTACATTGTGTTGTGTCATTTTGGTTGTAGTTGTAGTTTTGTTTTGGACATGAAACTTGATATGACGAAGTGATGTTTTAACTATCCTTGGTATTACATAACTTTGTTGAGTGAATGGTTTTCAGTTTGTCGTTTGTTTTCTTTGATTGTTGTCTCATTGGTACAATGAGGAATAAACTTGAAATAGCGAGACATATGCTTTACTTATACATGTTGTGGAAGAAATTGGTCAAATACTATCTTCACCAATAAAGTGGATGTGTGTTGTTTTTGTTTGAAAATATGTTATATTAAAAGTTGCTTTCGGTTGTAGACAATTGCAATATGTGGTAAGACTAAATTTTTCACTCGGTGACCACAATTTAATTGTTACATTGAGTAATAGAGATATCCATTCTAGGCAAAATTCATTTCCCTCAATTTGCCCTCGCTAAAAAAGTGTTCCCAAGTTCACAATGTAATCTTTCCAATTTGAAATTTTTGGGATTTGTTGTATGAACTTTTCAGTGAAATGTTTTTGTAAGAGATGGAATGCTTGAGGGTTTCCAGAAATAATTGCATTGCAAAATGTTTGAGTGATATAACGATGCAAACATTGTATGTCATATTCTCCATTTGTCAATAGGCAAATTGAGTTGAATAAGCTCTCACCACAATCACAGGGGTGTGTAACTAGTCTAGACAAGCCATACTTATTTAATTGATTTGAAATGGTTGACCAATACACTCGATCTCGCTACAAGTGCGCGATAGTTGCACATGTGTCACAAAAATATTGTAATTGTTGTTTTTTTTGCAATATAATGGTTCATAGTGGCCAGCTATTGGATTTGTGTCATGGAACAAGATGTGGTATGGAAGTTGAGGACTATTTACATTAAATCGAAGGTAATTAGTTTTGTTGTAAAAGACCAAACACATATTTGTATATTTAACCATCTAGATAGCCAATTTATGCAAAAAGTGTCACCCCATAGTCCTGTTTCAGTTGTTTTGGAACACTGCAATGCAGGCAATCACATTTTACGCAAATATGTTTCTACATCATGTATTCCATGCATAGTATATAATTGGAATGGATCTAATTCTAGTTGATATGATTTTAGTGCATCGGGTTCACCTTTATTTAAACAGTTTAGGAAATGATCGATTATACCGTTACGTATTTCTGAAGATGTATATTTGAAATGTAGAAGGACTTGGAATGTGTCTAACAGACAATCCCCCACATGGTAAACAAAAGTTGGTTCTCTTAATAAGTGTTCTGCACCTAAAGCGTCGTCTACATAAGCATAATGTTTTTTTGGTTAGTTTATAGCCCTCTACGTTTATCGGTTCCTAACATGCATGATTGCCTTTTGGTATATATTGATTTATTGTTCTTTTGAGTTTTTTGCTAGTAAATTGCATTGATCACAATAAAGTAATAAACAAGTATTTTTATTGGAATCCGTAAGATTTGTTTGTAATGAAACTCTTAGTTGTAAACGCGTGGAATATTGACAACATAGTAAAACTATATATATATATATATATATATATATTTTTTTTTTTTTCAAATCTGCACCTTTGCGGAAGATGTGCATTTTTGCATACTGTTATACTTTGTCGTAATTTTTCTGCAGTAGACTTTAAACGGGAGTACTCGAATTTTCAGTTCACTAGAAAGAAGAGAAGTTGATAGATAATTTGTTTTTAGTAACGCTAAGTACTTGCAAAAATGCCTATGCAACATAATTAGAAACGAAAAAATTTACAAAGTTGAAAATCCAGCCTCCATTTTTTTCCAAAAGTAGAATTTAATCAGCAGCACCCAAATTTTCAAGGCACTGAAAAGAAGAGAAATTGGCAGATTACTTGTTTTTAAGTTAAATAAAGTTTTTAGACAAATCCTGTGCAAGAAATCCAGTCTGAAAATCAGTACTCGAGTTCTTACTGTCTATTGGCACATACTGGATTTTAAAGAGGAAAATGAGATTGGGGAGAAGAATTTAGTACACTCACTTTTGCAGATCAAATTCGCTTTGAAAATCAGTCTACAATTAAGATTCATTATGTAGTACGGAAAATTGATGGGACAGACCGTTCTTAAAGTTTTCTGCACACAGTAAATAAAATATTTCTGTTTTAAAGTTGGAATTGTTTTCTGAGTATTACATTGAGTTTGGTAATTATATTGAGCTCTTAATAAAAGTTTAAACTTACGGAATGTACTGGATTTTAATCTGCAATATGGGAAATGATATTTGGAAGAAAAATTTAAAAAATTATTAAAACCACTTACGCAGGTGAAATCCATGTAAGAATCAAAATTACAATTAAGATTCGTTATGTTATAAGGATTTAAGATTCGTTATGTTGCAGGGATTTTTGTATGAAAACTTGAGAGGATGGAACTATTGTATTGAGACAATAACTTGTACTTGTTCTGAACATAAAAAAACATCTATACTTTGCAGGCTGCCTGGAAGGCTCTAAAAATATTAAATACTAAGTTAATAATAATGCAGAACAAAGTTTGACGTCATTTTCTGTTAAGCATGCTGCACGTATGAACCCTCCAACTTAATTTTCATGCTTTCATAGAAGCAAAACATTTCTATGATAACAGTTCAAAAAGGTGAGTTTGAATAAAACCTCTATAACTGACTTAAAGCTAACATCTTTATCTTTATCTGATGGGTTTTTAATTTTTGGATTCCTGTCTCCATAATTCATTTGAGGCCATCGACTTTAGCTGTGGGAAAACTGGACAACCTACAGCTTTTATAAAGAAACGATTTTATTACAATACTTTCCTTCCCAAAAGCTTCGTCTTGAAGCTTAGGCAAGTGGAGGACGCAGGAGTGTCTCTTCAGGTTCTTAAAAGCTTCATTTATAGGCAGTTGCTTCCATTTTACGAGGTATTCCTTCACGATTCTGGTGCAGAGTTTGTTACCCTTTCATCTTCTAGCTCAAAGACAAGTGAGCCATCTTCATCTAACTGTGGTAGGTCTCAAGCAGTATCAATCACATTTCCCATTTATTTCTTCTATCTGGAGACATGAAAAACCTTGTGGATCTTGCTTCTAAAAGGCAATTCTAACTTATATGCAACCATAAAATTTTGAGCCCGCAGCTGTATAGTCGATGCTGCGACAGTACAGAAAAACCAAACTTACACAGAATGCGAACATCATGTCTTCATAGATGTTTTTGAAAACAGTCCAAACAGAACTCAAGTGGCAAAACGCATTGAAACCAGCCCCAGAATAGTGCCCACATACAGATCACCGATGCAAAAAAAAAAAAAAACAAACAAATATGGAAAAAATATCATATTGTAACAGATGTTAAATGCATAACTTCTAATAACCAGCATCAGTAGCAGAAGGAAAAGCAGGACAAGAGAACTTGCCTGTAACCAAGGGGGGATTAACCCTTAGGCAAACTAGGCAACTGCTTAGGGTGCTAACAGTTGCGGTATGAAATATTTCCCTTATTGCATGCTATATTTTTATAACTTACAATTAAATCAATTTACGAGAAGATTCAATAGTAATTGACCCATTTTTTGTTATTATTATATCGTAACATAAATTTCATGCATACACATATAAAGGTAATATAATATTAATTAACATAAATATCATGCATTGACATATAAAGGTATTCTTTATGTACTTGATGGGAAAAAATATTAATTAAAATTGTGAGAAGGGCGTCCACTCCAATTATTGCCTAGGGCGCTCCTAACCTTTAATTCGGCTATGCTTGTAACCGTAGAGGACATAAATGGAATAAAGCTATTTCTTTTCACCGAAAAAGTTATTGATGTGCTTCATATTGACTTCTGCAGAGCTCCAAGTTCAAACTACAATCTCTTGCTTCTTGCATGAATGTCAATAGAATGCCTCTCAGTATCATAAATGCTAAGTTGTACTAACTCAAAAAATAGAAAAATCTAGAACATGATTTGACATTAACTAGCAATTGCACATGAGTTGCAAATTACGCCGGAGAGGGGTTTACGTTTCAGTGTACAATATGGTTTGGATGTAAAATAAAAGTGACTTTTATTGGAATAGCATTACAATTGGGTGGTGTATCTGTATTTCTGGAACACTTTGCCTATATATGTGGGTTGGAAGCAAGATCTGGACATATTATTGTGGGTATGATGTAGGTAGTTGGGTGCACATGCGTTGTACGTCAAGTGGAAGTTGTGTGTTACATAGTCTTTGCTCTTCTTCCTTGTGTGCTTTTACATTCTTTGTATATCTCATTCTGTGTAGTGTTCAAACGTAAAGGCTGGTGAGACCTATAGATCATTGAGGGTGCGCACTCTTGACATTTGTGAATGTCAGTCCTTGATAGTCAACATTCCCGATGTCTATTGTGGCCTTGTCAAGAGTTAGGCCTTGTGATTTGTGGATGGTGAGGCCCCAAGACATTTTAAGTGGAATTTGGCGACGATTGTCGCGGGTGACAGGAGGTAGGGGCAAGTGGGTTGGGTGGAGTCTGTCCCATGGGGGCCCTTGGTAGTGTCTGAAGTTTACAACAACAAAGGATGGTAAGTCTGGTGGGAGTGATTATGGATTGTACACCACATCGATCACTTGCCCGAGAGCACCATTAACCAATCCTGAGCTAACCCACAAGTTAGATGTCAACATGACCTCCTGTCCGGTGCATAGGAACACTATTTCCTCTAGTTGAGTGTCGTTTATGTCTGAGTCAGAGTTATGTTTTCTTTGTTTATGATGCTCCTTGCAACTAGAACATGTAAGGATTTTAGCATTTGTTTATTGTGTTTGTCGTGCTAGCTCCTTAGTTGCGAATAGGTGCTTCTCAGTTGTGAAGTTGGATTGCTCTGAGGTAGACATGCATGCCTTTGTACGTGACATGAGAAGAGACCAATCCTTAATTGTTCCTTCTGCATTTCTGATGTTGGTCAACATTTCTCTGAATTGAAGTTGCTCTCGGGTTCAAGCCTTGTTGCCTAAAGTTTGTGTCCAAGGTGATTACTGTATCGAAAGCACGCCAAAGGGAGCTTCCAATTTTGTTGCCTACATATAATGGTACATCATTGACCTAGAGGGAGTTGGCCTAGGTCACCCACCAAAATCATTGAACAATTGCCAAATGCTTGGTTATTTTGTTGGGGGTATGCCTCACACAGTCTATAGTTGATGTTGTTTAGCATTGTAGGACCTATAAAGCTCATTTCATCTATGAGTATGTATTGTATGGCACTCATACACTCTTGGAATATTGTTAGGGCTTGGCCTTCAAGAGGTTTCATGTCCCCAATGGGTATTCGGAGGGCAGAATGTATAGTAGGTGATTTTATGTTGAATGCAACAATACCTGTTGGTGCTAGTACAAGAATAGAAGATTTTACTTTCCTGTGATATTTTGAAGCCCATTTCTGATGCATTGTATGAGGTATGATTTTCTGTTCAATGGTTCCTTGAATAATCATCTTCAATGGTGGGTGTTTCCCTTGTTGAGTTGCATGGGAAAGTACAATTAAGTATGAAAGGTGTTGTTTTGATGAGAGTGGGAGATCGTCTAATTGGGTAAGTGGGGGAACAAGTGGTAGTGCATCCTCTTTGGGTGAGGTCTATGAATTTAGGTGCACTATTTTCTAAGGTTTTGGGATGGTATGCAACATCCAATTGTGGTTGATGTCAAAGTCACGGTGGCCTATCATGTCTACATCATCGATTGTTGTATTCATCGTTGGGTGCATCCATGATATATGCTCCCATTCAAATGGGTCTTCTTGCAGTTGATTGGATCCTGTGACCTATTGTCATCACTACTTGTTTCATAGCAGTTTCTTGTAGAGGAGTGGCTCTGTGTGTACGTGTAAAGGGATGTAGGAGTGTTTCATTTGTTCCCATTAGTTAGTTATTTTAGATGTAGTGATGTCGATGTTTGTCTGGATATGTCGAAAAGGTTTATAAAGCAGCAACTCTAACCAGCAAAAATCCTCGTAGTGAACCGCATCTGGGGTAGGGACATCACAATAATGGGGAATACATGGACAATTGCATGGGTACTCCTTTTGTACCACTGAGTAACTTTCCTTTGGTTGTTGAAGGACCAAGAATGGGTGGCCTCAAAGAGGGAGGTGTTCTCCAGTTGTAGAGGGTGTTTTATGTATGCATCTATGAATGAAGGGAATTTTGTTGTGTTTCCTACATCTGTGAGGACACGTTTGAATACATGTTTACCGACAGAGAGGCTAATGAATGTATGGCTACAAATGGAGAGGGGGAGTTTTAGTAACATGTGGCATGTCTCTGTGCACCAATGTCCCGATCAACAATAGTTTCTGAGAGGAACTTGTTGTAGGCTTCCTTTGCAGGGTTGTTGATGCTAACTAAATTAGATATCCGTGTCAACATGTGATGGTAGCTTTCTGACTTGCTTTCTGCCTTGGCTGCATATTTTGCAATGTATCGTAGGATTGCATGTCGTGACACAACAGTGCTGGAATCAACATTGGCGCGCCACAATGCTAACATGTCTGAGTTGTGTATGTTGACCCGTGCATCATTACGTGCGGGGGTGTACGTTTTTTACTTATTTCATCTAAGCCCAAACTTGAATACTCTTGGAGTGGCCAAGGGGCTTTATATCTACACTGAAGTGTCCCACATTTTTTTACAAACAAAGTTGCCTCACTACATTTTGTGTGTCATTGCACGCGGTTCACCAGGTTTTCATAGTCTGCTGCAGCGATTGTCTGTAAGTATGCCATATGTGTCTAACAAGCATGGATCATCTTCACGGGAATGATGAATCCTAGATGCTCCACTCTCAGGGCCCCTTGGATTCCATGCTAGTTACTAATTGGTCAAAGAAAGACTTTGTTGCGTTAAGTTCAAGGGGTCATCCCAGTCTAGCACTTCCATGTTTGGTGCATTTGGGAGCCATATAAACCCGTGGATATGAGTCGAGCCTCTATGTTGCCATTTGTACTTGTATTTGCACAAAGAGGAATCTTGTTGGAAAATGCGGGAGGGGTGGTATTAAAATAAAAGCTAAGTGCTAGCGAGATCACCTGTACCAGTAGTTTGTGCAATGCATTTTTTTGAAGCACCTCCTCGCAAAATATAGTAAATCTTCTTTCCATGTATGCAGACACGATATGGGGGTGCATGTTCAAGTTCTTGTTTCTCCTTTTTTGGCCAGTTGGTGTTGGTGACATAGGGGATCCTGGCATTATGTTGTGTAGATCAGGCCACTTAGTATCTGTTGCACTTAAAGTGAAGAAAAGCGTAGGGCTTTCAAGTTGGGTTATCATATCCGTGAGTTCATGCCTCCGCTTGCACCAAAATGATTTTGTGCCTCGCAAGTTAGACCCAAATCGCATTAGTTGCTCTGCAATGTGGGTGTTTGGAAAGTGTTGAAGTTGTTGGCATAACATAGAAACTGTGGTAGGCAAGTTGTCCCCTATGTTTTTTTGGTGAAAACAACAGATGTTGCTTGGCTTCTGTGGCGCAACATAACATTGAGAATGAAGTAGCAAAAGCGTGGATGGCTGCCAAATATGTTATCATGGTAACACAGTAGGTGTAATGCATATTCATGCATGTGAACCCTTTTTATACGTGGTTGGTGCAACAATGCAATCCCTGTAGGGAATAATGTAGGGAAAGCCATAGAGAGCAAACCCTCGGTGTTGTATTCGTTGACTAGGGATGAACCAATGTGTGGCCACTCAATTGACTGAAGCGGAGTTTGGTGCTTTCCTTTAATGAAATTTGTTATTTGGTCAACTTCTGTAGTGTTTTGAGGGAGAGAGGACACAAAAGATGATGTTTTTCACTCATGTGTATGTGGTGGGAAACATGGGAGAAGGTCTAGTTTTGATTCCTCTTTAGCATTGTTTGGGATATTTGAATTGAAGTGTGGTAGGGATGTAGATATATCAGTATTGTGAGGTGGTAGGGAATGCAATGCATTGTGGTCTAGGACAACATCCTTGTAGTAAGGGTCATGAACTATTTTGAATTGCAGTGCAGCTAAAACGTGAGATCTACTTACGAAGCATTCATATGCGCTATGTGTTGCTCCAATTCTTCTGATAATTAAGATGTCCAAGTCTGAGACGTGTCGAGGCAGGTGTCTAGCTATTGATGAAACATCTTGGGGGAAGCATATGGTGTGGCCCCTATATTTGTATTGACCACCTCTAGCATGAGTCACCTATAATATTGGGTTGACCCTGTGCTATCAACATTTCCTCAACTTGTGTAAGTGAGGATAGAACTTCAGGTTGTGGTCCTGGGTCCATGTTATTCCAATTTGAGAAGTGGTGGCCATATTTTTCAGAAATGCATCTATGGAAAGTATGCCCACCTTTGTAAACCCTTGTCTGCAGCCCAACATACAATTCATTACAACATGAACACATGTTTGGAGGCGGGAGATGATCTAATCTATGACGGAATTGACGTTGCGTAATTTGAAGTGAATGGCGAGCTGGAGTATGTTCTTCATCACGGTTGACATGATGGGTTACATAAGTTGGTGACCATTTGTGGATCTTTTCCATTTGATGCAAGCTATATTGCGACGATGTTCGTTTAGGTTGTTTTTGTTCCTTGCGTACTTCAATTGAGCCTTTGCATTTTTTTCTGTTCGCGTCAGTCTGCGTAGAATGAAGAAAAGTGGTAACAATAATTAGGTATAGAAGAAAGTGAATGTATGAAAAAGTATAAGTAATTTAAGTTGTTTCACATGACGTGCAACGTTGTATATCAATATTGCTTAGTAATGTTTAATAATTTCGATAGAGATTGGAAGCCTTTAATAAAGTGTCATTTTTTTGGCGATCGAGACATGTTAGAACAAAAAAAAGTGTGGGCAACAAATGTAACCAACTTTGCAAATACAAACACCTATATGTGGAGTAGCGAGACAATACTCAACAAGTATGTGTGTAAAGTATAGTATGCCTTATTTGGGAAAATAGAGAGACTATAGTGGTGTGAATTTATTGTGAAGTGGTGTGGGTTTATTTTCACAATTACATAGTTACGGGGATGTAAGGAATGCATCTAATGGGGAAGCATGCATGTTAAAGGTCACATCCTTAACTGCAGTGACAATAGTGCACTGGGATTTTTCTTGTGAGTTGTAGACCTCTAGTCTCATGGATATTTTGAACTTGTAGCGGTGGAATAGAATTGGCTTAACAACAAGCCAAAACATGTCCGATGTTGGTGCAAGAAGTTGAAGCTCCTGTGTCGATATGCCCATTATTGATGTTGTAACTTCATCAAAAGCAGTTACCCATGTTGTTGTTGTGGCGTCCTCAATGATGAAGTGTAATGCATATTTGTAGTTCGCAATTAGAGACACCATGCTTGCATTTGTGGCAATACCAAGAGGATTTTGCAGTTAGTTCAAGTTTTTTCTTACAATGGTTGTTGTTAACAATTGATGTGCAAGTTGGATAGCTAAATGAGGACATATTCATGTGTATAATTGTTTTCGTAGTGGAGAAGATGATTTCTTTACCTGGTTCCGTGGAGGATTTTATGTCAGCTATATCTTTCTCTTCAATTGTGTCAATACTCACTGATGGGTATGCATGTGTTGAGCCCAGTGAGGTAAACCATGCACGCAGTGCATGAGCCTCAGCTATATCAGGATCAATGAAGATTTGAGTATTAGGTCCGTGGCTAATGTTGTTCCTTTGAAAGATGTAATTTTTGCTCTCTTAACTGCAAGGACTGGTCTTACTAGTGTATGTGAAGCACACAGTTCACTTAGAAGTTTTCCCTCATTGTCACTGAAAGCACCCCATAGCGTTGCCTCAATGCATAACATCGAGTTATCACTAAGTAGGACTGTGTGTTTGTGGATGAAAGTACTATCACTTTTCCTTATAGTTGAGGGGCTAGTAATGGATAGTGTAATACAAGGAGGTCAATGGTGGATTTGGCGGGATAGGAGTTGATTTCTGCTATTGTTTTGAAATGGAAAACATATTGAGGAATGTCCATGACTGATTTGTACTGAGTTTTATAGAGGATTCCAAGTCTAGGATGATGTCCCAAGGAGTTGTGGAATCATTGTAATCTTTTTTGTAGTCTGCAAGGTGCCTCCTTTGATTGTGTATGTTTTGCCTAGTTGTATTTGGTTGTAGTAAGAAGTTGTATCTTGGTCAAAAGAAGTCACTACTATATCTGAATTGCTTTTGTCGATGATGTCGAAGCTAAACACTTTCCTGTGTGTTTGTCCATGCTATAGTTGTTTAGGTAGCCTTTTTGATGACCTTGCCTTCAATAGACCAAAGGCTTTGGTAAGGATTTAGTGACTTTATTGGCGTGACTTGCATGCATTCTGCAGGGTGTCCTTCATGAGCAGTGGGTGCCAAAGTATCGGTGTCGGATGTTGGCATGTTTATGGCCAGTTGGGGAGGCACAACATCGGAGGCAATGGAGCCTGTGATGGTGTTCGTTCCTAAACAATAAAATACATCGTAAATGAATTAGCAAACGAGCTAACGTAAAGTTAATGTGCTTTCCGATGGTGTGAGCTTTGTATTCTAAGCATACAAGGGGTTACACTAAACAAAAAAGTGTGATGCATGACGTTGATAAGGTTAATTTACAATACATCCATTTGACAAAGAGTAGTAAACACCGTAGGGTAGGAAAATGTATTTTATATAGCTACAGTGATAGTATGTATGGTGTGTGTTGTATGTTTAAGAGTAGGGCGGTGCGGGGTACGTAATCATGGTGGGAGAAATGCCATAGGAAATTTAAAAACATTTCATACCCTCACAAAAGGGGGCGGTGTTAACCAATTGAATTTCCGCATATAGTGGTGTTTTTTAGGACATAAGCACGTAAACAAATGTACAATGTGGAAGGTGTTTGTATAACACATAATTTTTCATGCTCATTCAAAGTAAAGTAGGAAACATATGTATGGAGAATAAAATGTATATCTCATGAAAGGCACTATACAAAACTTCTATAGGGGGTTATAAAATGGAACAACAAGTACAACATATTTATGTAACCATAGGCTATCGAGTCAGTCCTTCAAAAAGAGGTATTTGGGGTTTAGCAAAAAAGAGGTTGGCATATGTATGAGAATTGCAAACTTGTAGTAGGGTGAGGTAGGTGCTAAAATTATAGGGACGTAAGGTAAGCATTGAATGTGTCTCTAATGTATTGCTCCTCACCACCAGAGTAGTATTGGTCATAGCCTAACGCTTTGAGGAAAGTATGCAAGGCTTCAAGGTGAAGGTACGTTGCATCTACCTTGTGCATCATGTCTAACACAGTGGTTAAATCACTATCAATAACCATTGTTGATGGGATTAGAGACTTTGATATCCTACCAGAAATGGTTGAGCATGTATTTGCAAAAGTAGCCAAAGAATGCACAAAAGTTGAAAGCGGTGGTTGGACACTATGTCGCAAGGTGTTCAGATCCAGAACGCTTGCTTAAGTATACATTGTATCCTCATCTGCACTGGAAAGGTCGGTGGCTTCCTAGGTTGCATATGAATGAGGGGACTCATTTAAAGCTACCAGATCAATAGGAGGGCTCTGGCAACCCACACCACCAGAGGTATCATCAGATATTGTGATGATGGTCGGACTTCCATTTTACTTTGGCATTTAGCCATAGTGTTTTCTCTGTTTAAAAATAGTAACCAAATTTGTTAAATATAAAGCATGTTTCTACTATTCCAATACAAGCTTGGTGGAACAAAAATAATAATAATTGTTTAGAAAACAATAATAATGGATTAAAAAAAAGAGTGTGGTGCAACAAAATTCATTTAGGCGTCAATACGACAAAGTGTGTTGCCTACCATATTGAGCATGTAATGAAGCTGAATACAAAAATGCAAATATGCCTTTTAAAACATAAATGGACACAATAGAAAGATATGGAGGGTACAAATGTACTTAAATATTAATTTGGGAATATTCAAGTCGATTGGAGGTGGAAAACGTGTGACGTTGGAACCCCACAATTTGTGGGAACAATCAATATTCACTTTAAAAAAAATTGTGTGATCAAAACTTTCCCACGCGGAAAAAGGCAAGGATGTGATAAAAGTAATAATGATATGGTTTAAAGACTCTCAAAAGCACATTGGCTCCTAACACATGGGTCCATCTACAAAACCATTATTATCTTTAGCTTTATAATCAGATGTCAAGTTTCAAGCTTTAAAAAACACATTGTAAGGGAGGGATGATGGATTAGACATGCCTCAACCGGGACTAATAATGGTAATAGTAGCTAACCTACGAACAATTAGTGAACAATTGAAAGGTTAAAATTTTTAACAAACTTATCTAATGTCATATTATTGCATAACTTTAACCAAACAACACTATGAAGCCGAAGATCTCTGAATAGTAGCTTATGCCAAAGCCATTAACAAACTTAGTTCTAAAATGTCCTTATTATAATCAATAAGCATAAACTTTATATGACCATGGGAAGCTAAAACACAATTCTTATGAAGGATTCAATGCCTATTGATCAGGGAGAGATATCCGAATAGTATTAAATGATGAAATGGATGCATATTGTGTTCACATAATACCTCACATGATGTTAAATAAATAATCACTCCCAAATATAATCGTATTGCCTAATAAGTTAATAAAATATTCTAAGACGTCCACGAGTGATCACCCAATCGAGTAGGAAAATGCCTTCATCGCATATTCCACTATTGCGTGCTTTGAGGATATAAGATTGCTTATATGTGTTATACATATTCCATCAGTATCACGAGATCACAGTTACTTGAGATTCTTATGCTCGCATGTCACTTTTTTCGTACGCATGATGTTAAATATGTAATCACGCCAGTAATGCAGTATTGGGTTAAGTGTAAAAAATAAGATGTCCATGATTCAATCGGGAGGGATGCACGAAGGTGATGATGGTTCGACTTCCAACCATGGAGTGGTAGTCAAATTTGTTAAATATAGAGCATCGAGAGCCCCTTTAAAAAAGTAAAGTGGAGGTTAGAACTCGAACACTACATGTGTTTTGCTTAGAGCGTCACTAGGAAAACAAGGTTAAAACAGGGTTAAAAACAAAAAATGGGCATGACATCTCGTAATTTGTGGGAACAATCAATTCGCAAATGAGCTTATCTCCCTATTTATAAGGCGATGAATCTTGTCGTCCAACATAGAGAGCCTAACCATTTCAGCTCATTTTTGTGCATTCCCTATACTTTCAAGAGTTTTATGAGACTTTGAGAGTCTAACAACTATGATTATTGCATAACTTTAACCAAACAGTCTTACATAATCACAAATATGGGTGCATGCCATTATAGTAGCTTGATTTTTGTAAAATGTATGAATGAAAAAATAACATATTTAAAGGCTAGTTAAATAAGACCAATTCTTGGATAACATCTTTACCCAAGTATCATCAACATGGACATCAAGCTTTGTTGAGTTACTCTTGCCAAGATCTCATTCAAAATGAGATATAAAAAATAGTCACTTTAGAAATCACAACATATGTTCTTTTCCTTGTTTATGAGGTGGTGAATCCAAACATGTATGCGGTATTTTTGCGCATTCGCCTTATTCGAGAGTTTTATGAGACTTTGAGACAACTACCATGTGAGTCTCAAAATGCGTACATGGGTTGAAGCTCATATTTTAATGGATTGCTAAAGGATAGAGAAATTTAATAATTTATGGGATGTAGTTGGATTAAAGACTATAAAAGAGTGCATGGTTTTAGTGCAGGAGACATATCACACCCATAGACACATGACATCCATGCAAAGTTGGAGAGTTGTAGAGCAGGGCATGGACATACATTGAAGCGGATGATGATGGACACAATCAAGAATGAAGTTGAGTGTAGATTTTGACTCTGAAGACCGATTTCAACCTGATGGAGGAGGGAACTTGCAAATAGATGAATGTTTACAAGAACAACTTATACAGGGAGGGCAACAACAACAAAGTGGCACCACCAGAGGGAGCATTGTTCAAATCTGCAAGAAAAGTTTGCACAATATTTCTACAGACTAGGGAAATACTCGAATATCAGTTGTAAAAGAATGCATTTGTTTATAATACAAATTTGGGCAGATATAAAACAATAAACTACAGTACTGAAAGCAAGTAAACATGCCAAATTTTATGCATACCGTAGAAGTAGATGATCTGGGGTGAGTAACACAGAGGAGCAGGCTTACTGAGATGGTGGTGTAGGATAGAATGCAGATGGGTGGGGTATTTATAGGGGAATGTAGATATTTAACATAGTTAATGTGAGAACTGTTGCAGTGGCTGAGAAGTAATGCAGGTTCCTATTTAGAGTTGGTAAAGGAAAATCAAATAAAAGTTTACCACTACTTCTAATGAGACGAGACAACCATTAATAAGCAATGGACATATGGTTGCTACAAACAGTATTTCAGTCCAAAGCAAATAGTATCATGTCCAATTCATGCACTCTAAATACCAAATTATTTCATAAATTTTATTATGTCAATATGCAAGCCCATTGTTCAAACATTTAAAATCTTGACATCACAATAAAAATTCTACGATGTGATTGGCTAAGAGCGATATGTTTAATTGATTCACATGAAAGGTATGTATCTTGCCTTGGGAGGAAGTAATAATGTGGTTTGGTTTGAGTTGGCTGAAGTTTACCCCTTTGCTCCCCCACATGAAATATTTATAATGTTTTAAAACATTTGGATCCATTTATAATATTTATAATGTTTTAAAACATTTTGCTCCCACGGTATGGCAAAGAAGGTTTTGTTAGCCTAACCACGGGTAGCATTGACCATGGTTAGGCCAAAATTTGGTTCACCTCTCAAAGACTAGGGTAAAAACCCTGAAACTCCACTATTCACATTTCAGTTCTGGAAGCTTCTCCTTGATAGGGGAACTCTGCAGAAAAATTCTGAGCGGCCATTTTGCTATTTTTGAGCTCGCATTTTGCTTGGAGGTTACTATTTTTGCTACTGTAGCTCGCATTTAAGTTGCATTTTAGCTATGGCCGCATGCTGGGAGCTCTGTATCATTTGCAAGTCGTGGTTTTTCTGTGCAAATCTCTTACCTGCCTTTGTTGTAGGAGATTTCTTCGAGCTTGTACTCCCAGGTCTGTTGGTCGCCATGCATCTTGCTTTTTCTTCTCTGTTTTTAAGCTTTGGGCGTCATTGACACTGCTATTAGAGCTCTGTTCTGTGCTTTCGAGCTGGGTAATATTTTGGAGCTCTGTTTTGTGTTTCAATGGCTCTCTGGTCTTTTCCCCAGTTTGATCTGCTTCGGATACACTTTGTTGCTATGCTCAAGCTTTCCATGGCTCAGTGCGAGTTTTCAATGTTTGGGTTGTGCTCATTTAACTAGCCATTTGGATGATCCTGCCGTAGGGGCTGTGGTTCGCTATTTAACTCTGTTGAGCCTAGCAACTCGCCTGTGCCATGTTGGTATTTGTATTCTGATTTCTAGCTCGGTGTGACCTACCTTGAATTTGCACAGCTCGTTTCATTTTAACTCAGCCGTTGTGGTCGCTTGGAAGAGTTGTCGGCATGACTCGAGCTCGCTGTATAATTGCTTCTTGCCTTGAGCTCGGCCTTAGCCTTTAATTCAAGCTCAGCAATATCTTTTCTACAGCTTGGGCTAAAAGCTAAGGTCGAGCTGGCTTGGAGAAGGATGAGCGGTGTTCTGTGCTACTATTTGCTCGCAGAACCTTCTCAACCGACTCGGCATTTATCAATCTCAGTTCATCACTCTGCCTTGACCGAGCTATGTGGAAGGTAAGCAGTGGTTTCCATTGTTTTTCTAGCTCGCATTTCTATTTCAAGACTGTAATTTTTACTGAACCTAGCAATAATGAAGAACTCTGCCTTATAACTGCTCATCACCAATTTTGAAAATTGGTAGTTGCAACCTATATTATATGCAAAAGGGAACTTGGGAATTCATACATTACTTGAAAGGCATTTCTTGAAATTTAGTTGTTTCTGGAGATCTAATTCTGCATTTCCAACTGCATACTTTTGAACCTGTGCTTGATATCTGGACTATGTTCTCTTGAATGAATTTTGTTTTTCTTATTGGCTGCAATTTTATCTTTAATCAATGTTGCAAAGCATGGCCATGTTTGAGCTTTGAAAAACTTCCTATTTATGGAGCATGTGCTTGTAATTATCTGCAAGTAAATGAGTGGCACCTGTAGATTTGAAGAATCTCACATCGCTCTTGTTCTGTTTTCTGTAAATTATATTCTTGATCTCATATGCCGAAGATACATTGACTGAAGCCTTTTTTGGAAACTTGTTTTCATGTTTCACTTAAATTGATGATGCAAATACATATAAAGCTGGTAATATAAGGAATCAGAGACCCTGAGCTCTAACATGCTTTATTTTTCACTTTCAAGTACAATGGAGCGGTAACCTGAAGCAATCTGGAGAAGCTTGGAAGTGATCTTTGTCTTAAGCAACGATGGGTTTCTTCTCCCTTACATTTTCAGTTTCATATTTATATACATTATTTTCATTTCTGCCATATCCCACTGCTTGTGTGGGATTTGTGTACACTTTCTTTATAAATATAAGCAATTTGCCTTATGTAATGAGTTGAATAGTGTTTTCTTTGTATTTCTTTTCAATTACATAATCTTAAATGAACCTTTGCAACTCAATACAATAAGACAACTTCATATAATCTTAAGGAATTAAAATGAATTGATTGTACCTTTATTTGATCATCAAGAACACAAGTAATAACACCTGATGTAATTGTACTTTCCTTTGACATCTCAAACTTGCAACTTAACTTGTTGTTCTAGTATGCACTTTCTAATGTGTGATGTCATTCATGTCTCCACCCAGGCTCCACAACATTATTTTATGGCTGATGCATGGTCTTGGTGAAGATGACATCCTGGAATGACCTCATATGTGTGGAATTACATTCTAAAGCAACACTTCAAGTTGTTGATTACTTGTATGCTATCCCTACATCTGTCAAAACTAAGTAACCAAAAAAAAATTGTACCCTCTTCCAATGATGACCAAAATGGTCAACACTTGCTTATTCTCTTATTCACCCTTAATAATCTCCATCTTACACCAAAATTCTTTCCGCACACTACTGCACATCATTTTCCCCACGTGCTTCACTATACTTAATGTCCCTCCAAACTTCCATGCTCAACCAAACATCGACGTTATTGTACACTCTTCTCTCCTCTTTCATCTGCTCTACTTATTCCATGTAATCGCCCCTTCACTCTATTGGACCTTCAATCCTTGTGCACACTAACACTTAAACAAAATTAGTGTGGAATTTTATTGAGCATGGGATGCTCCATCATACTCCCTAACAACCATGGCGGTTGTGCAACCTCCACAGTGGTTTGTATAATTATCAAGATGATTGTGAAATCCATTGAGAAGCTTTTGCAAGCTTCCACAATAGCCTTGTAACCCTTTTGGTGGTCTTACAAGCCTTTGTTTTGGTTACACAACCACCTTCTACATACAATAACAGTTTTATCACTGATATATGTGTTTCTCTTTTTTTTTTTAGCATGATTTTTGTGTTTGATTTTTAATCATGCATGTATTCGATTTGTTTAAAACCATATTTTTATTTCATCGTAACTTCACTTAATCTCTTGTTGAGATCTTATCTCCACCCTTGATCAAGATTTTATCTAGTGTTTAGGCTTTGTTAGATAGAATATCTTCTTTTATAAAAGATGTGTTCATTTGCACACCCTCATAGAAATTGAGAATTTGGATCACCATATTCTTTTTCTACTATATTTTTTTATTTTTAGAGAGAGGCACCAAAACAAGCCAAAGAAAATTGCTTCCATTCCCAAGTACTTCCGAGGTTATGTTTGTTTATTGTTGTTATCACAAAAGAGACAGAATAAGGCTAACACTTTTGATAGCTTTGGTCATCCTTAATATTTTGTCATATTTCCTTCATCCATCATCTAGCTACTTTATATCTTCTTGCTCCACTACTATTGCACATCCCGGTCAATTGAGTGAACAGCAAGAGAAAGAATTATGAGGTTATAAGCTAAAAAAACCAGCCCATTCGCTTCTTATTTTGGGAGATAGAGGTTGGTAGTCTTTTTAAATTAATTATTTGTTTGATGTAGCTTAGAATTAATTAAGTTAATTGTGTAGTTTCATAAAAAATTCCTTTAAATTTTTTTAAAAAATAGAGTAGATTATGAAAATTCCATCTTGTTGCATCTTCTCTTGCTCCAAAATTAATTTCAAATTTGAGATTGATTTCAAATTTTTGTCTTAGTTTAGTTTCATTTTCTTGCATTTTGATTTTTAGACATGTATTTACACACTTTTGCATTAAATAAAACTATATAGAAAAGAAAATAAAAATATATATTATATTTTTCATTGCATCAAAGTGAATCAAATCTTAGCATTTACTTATATAAATAGTTCAGATTTGTATCCAGTACTTTATAATTTCATTTAAAATTTGAAATATTATTTTAGTTACAAGTATTAGGTTTTTACCTTTATTTCTCACATAAATCCAAAAATATTCAAAAATATCAAAATAAATCTGCATCTGCCTATAGAATAAGTGTTGTCCTTAAATTTGTTGCATACATATTTGAATTTAGATTTAATTGATAGAAATATTTGTGTTTCAGAAATTAGATAGATTTAGATTTAATTTTTTTAATCGAGACATAAACCAAAACAAACCACAATTCACTCGTATATATACATACAACCTCTTGGCCACATAATATTCCCATTTGCACAAGCAAAATACCTTCAAATTGTTGAAATCTAATTATAGATCAAAAAATAGCAACCTACCACTCTTGTAAACATTTATTCTAGACATTCAAATGAATCTTATTTTATCCAAGCAACACACACAGAGATCTCATACTAGCCATGTCATCCACACAACCCTATAACATGTTATACCTTACACTATGCTCCTTCTCTAGCTAGTGCTACACAAAGAACAATCCATCACAACATTAGAAGAATCTAGATAGTCAAGTATTTCCTAGCATAATAGGACAATTCATGTATGTCCCTGCTCCTTTAGAGCCCAAAATGTTCAAGATGAAATTCGCATTGAATTGAGGCATGAAGTCTTTCTATCCATACATACATATACATTAATAGTCAAATAGTTACATGTCCTCAATGATCATGTTACACCACTACCAACACCTATAATTACACCCTTCCTCCTTAGGAGACCTTATTTTCCTCGGTGATTTGATTCATCTCTTATCATTAGGTCTATCCTTATCTTCTTCATTTTCTCCATCCTTCATGTGACCCTTTTCGAAGAGGATCAACTTGAGAGGACCGCACATTTCATGAGGGTCCTTCACCCTATTCATAGCCCATTTAAATTGACTTATATAAAGTGGGAGTTACATCATGTGACTATCCTCATCTTTTACATTTCTTAGGAAGAAGTAGCTAGAGGATTCGTTGTCCATAATGAAAAAGTTGATCTTGCATGAGAACATTGTAAAAGGTTCACTTATACACCTTACTTGGATCATTAGCCATTCACTTCTATCTTCTACATCATCCACGTTACCTCCACCATCACATCATCCATGTGTTATCCACCTCGGCCCAACCCATGAGGATTCAACTATGCAAGGAATTCCACCCAACAATTTTTAGCGAGTATAGTTCCCATAGTGCCCTAAAGGTTAATACGCTTGGAATTAACTATTATGCTACTAATATCCGATCCTCACATTAAAATATTTCCACTTCTATGAAATTAATCCAATCTCACCACCATTATTTTTTGGTTACTCTAGATGTTTCATTTGGATTTGATACAACAAATCAATCATTTTCAAATCTCATTTCTTATTGAAGAACCTACCCACCCTATTTATTCTTTTGATCAATACCCTTCTACATATCATATTGTCACATTGCATGATATAGCCACTACTTCCTATAATTCTTTCAGGTCCTCTTCTACCACTTCATTGATCACACAAGTGTAAAAAAGGGTTAAATTAGAAATTGAGTACAAGTTTGGGAACATGATACATACTTCGTTGGAGAAGGCACTATATGAATAGATAAAATGTCATACCAATATCAATGTATCTTTGCTTGATATAACATGTGATGGTGATGATTGATTTGTGTGTGGTTATTTATTTCAATTAGTGGTATCTTTAACTATCTCATTTTATACTTTGTGGGAGTTTGATAATTTCACTTTATTTTCATATATAGACTTGTTGGATAGACTTTCTACCTTGTTTCATGATTATTGGAAGGTTGACATATAGTTGTTTGGATTCAAATTTCAAATGGTGGTAGCTTTTCATTGCAGTTCTAATATGGTGGTATTTTAAATATGGTCATAAATGGATAGGTTTTTGTTTAATTTTCCAAACATGATGGATATTGACTTGAATTTATGTTTCTTGTGTGACCTTTTATTATAATAATGTTGAGTTCATATTGGGGTATGATTTGATGTTTTTAACGATACTTTATGGATATTATATTATTGTGTATTAAACTTGTGTTTAATTTAAGTTAAGTTTTGGGCCCTCTTCTCATGTCATGTCATCTTTATTTTCTTTCATAAGTCTTTATTACGAGGCTAATAATGTTTTATATTATGTCTTTTGTCTCTATTTATTTTTAATAAACATTTGTAAACTTCATTGTTATAAATTAAATATTTTCTAAATTAAATAAAGTTAGTTGTAAATAACTTATTTGGAGACAAAGACTACTTAAAGGATTAGATGACACAAAATTTGAGGAGGAATAAATAGATAAAATTTTCATAGATCTTGCAAGATTTTCATCCGAAGTTTTCCATGCAATATCATTTCTAAGTTGGGTTTCTATTCATAGGAATTTTGATGACACTTTTACTAATGGTTAAGTACTCTTTTGAAATATTCACGAGATATCTAGTTTTATATTTGATTAATTTGATTAACTAATGTATATATGTTGAAGTTAATCTTCATTGTTTGTAGTTGGTACTTGTAGACATGGATCTCACTTTAAAGATGTACTACTATCAAATGATAAAAATGTCTTATAGTGACATAGCTTGAGAATTTATTTATATTTATATTATTGGGAAAAACTTTTGTGGACATATTTTTATCATATTCCATACTCTATATCTTTCTTTAAAAAGGATTTCTCATTTTTAATACAAATGCATTTTTGGTCTCTAAGACTTCTCTAAAATGTATCATGTGTAGTCTCTTTTAGTACTTCACCTTTTTGTTGTTTCATTAATTTTGTATGTATATATTTTGTATGTCTCTATTAAACACAAGGTGTTTTCTTGAGAAATACCCTCGTCATAAGAAGATTTACATTTTAGAATAGGTTAAACTTTATTTTTAGTACAATTCAATCCAAGATAATTTCAAGTAATATCTTCAATAGGTTGCATTGTTTTATATTTTAGTGGTTAGCTTCTTTCTTTAACTCTTCAAGGTGGGCATTTCCATAAACTTCACTCTATGAGATAGGGTTAATGAAATTGTACATTAACTTCCCTTTATTTTTGTTTTTCCTTTTCTCTGTATGTTTCTTCTTCTTATATATTTGGCAATGACTCAATTTTCCCATAACTTGTTAGGTATATTCGTAGTTTGAGAAATATGTTGGTGAACCTAACCTTAAACTACCCTTCACACTTAATCACGTGCCTAATTACTTCATGATTAAACTAGTTTGATTCCTCCTTGACCTTTACAATAGGAGAAAATTTTGATTATTTTTCAATACATTTTTTTCAAATATTTTGAAGCTATTTGTGGGTTGTTTTCAACCTCAAGAGACTATTACTCTACACTACGCTAGTCCATGGGTATGTGAAGATTTTGGGGCCATAAGTGACTACTTCAATTTTTTGGGGTTCTATGAAAACCATTGGTTCCACCACAAGATATCTGTAAACTTCAAAATGCTATGAACATTGGTATTGAATCTTTATGAGCACTAGGACTACATTAACAACATGGTTGAAGGATTAGATAGAAAAAGGGAGCACGACGAGAGAAAAAAAAGGCATAGACCTTTCAAAAATGATGTGGATGAGAGGAACTTGAGAGCATAAGGTTAAAAAAAACAGTAGATAGAACATTTTGATAACATTTCTAGTGAATCACAGGGGACACATGCCTACTATATGTGAAAAATAGTACCTTTGTACATCCATTGGGCATAGAAGTATATATGAGATCACTTGGAATATTGGAAACCATTTAAACCCTTCAAACCCTCATTTTAAAAGTCTCATGTATGTTATTTTCTCTTTATTATGTCTCTAAAATAATTGCAACTTCCTTTGAAGGTGTCCATAAACTATGTACAAAAGAAAAAACATTCACATTCTATAAGAAATAAATAGGGGACGTAAAACATTTATTAAGAAAAAAGAAAAATACTATAACCATACTCTATAAAATATATATAGATAGCCAACTAAACAAAACCATTGATTGATTGTGAGAAAAAACTTTCAAATCTAACAATGGGTCTTTATTTATTCAATTTTGTGGTAGCATTGGCCCATGAGAAGAATACGAGAAAAGATATGAACTTTTGGGGGTTTTCTCCTTTGTATGGTCAACACTTTTCATAAAATGCATATTTTACATATTTTTGCACTACTCCATTGGATTCATTGATTGTTCATGATAAATTTGTAATTCTTCCTCATTCAAAAATAAATATGATAGGGGCTCTGCACGTACCTAAAATTGTAGGGTACCGTACTGCCGAAACGATGTCACACATGCCCTAATGATGATACAGGTCGCCTCATGCAAGGTGTTCGGGATCCAGAGAAGCTCACGAAGTATATGTTAACATCCCAAATGTTTTATCCAAGTTTCTTGTGCTTTGTTTTGTTCCTCTGCCTTTCTTTTCTAAGCCTTTTGACCTTTAGTGACGAAACCGCCGCCCTGCTCAGGGCGGCGGTCCTTCACGCGTTTTCCAGCACGCTCCTTTGATCGTGACTTGCGTAAATTTTCAACTTTCACCAACTTTTCTCAACCGCCTTGGCTCGTATTAATGTTTTATGTCCCCTGGAATAGTGTTTCTTCATTGTTTAATGGTAAAAGAGTTCTAATGGGAATTACCTTTGGGTGAATGTGAAATCTATAAGTATCCAGCTTGTTTTCAAGCAAATGGCCCCTCAACTTCTCATTTCCATTGTTTAGTCTGTCAATTTCTTATTTAGAGCTCATTTTGTTTTCATGTTTGCATCCATGCTAGTTTTCCTTTGTTGTTGGAAGCCATTCGATCTTCTTGCTCCAGTCTTGTTCATTGTTGTTCATATAAATTAGTTTAGAGTAGAGTAGTGTCATTTGTAGATTGAATCCATTAGAGTTGCAGGTTGTGTTCTTCACAGAAGGTAGATTCTAGAATCTCTCGGTACGCTTGTGTTGTATTCCCACAATAAATCCCGCTAGGAATTGCATACGCCAAGCTCTGTCACTTGCGTTATCCCTCTCCTACTCGCATTATATTCGGTCTATATCCAAAGTTGCCATTGTTCAAAATACATTTTTCTATTGATGCTAGCATATACATGCTCTTCTAGATTCACGTGAACACGAAGGAATGAGAAGATCATTATGAGGGGACAAAATCATACACTATTGGATTCGCCACTGTTTCGCAAATTCCGAGGTTTTATCATCAAAGTTCTAGCTAAAACATATCAAATAGAGTAGTGAAATATTTCATTTCGAGTTAAGTTTCATTTTCGATATTGTCGGGGAAGTGTGGGGATTGATAGTATCTCAGAAACTATGATTCATTCCTCACTTCTAAGGTAGGATCGAGAATCTTTCAATTAAGTTAATCAGCTATCTAGTTATTTAGGATAAACTCACAACTGCACAGCAAGTAGCTACACCGGGCTACCTTGCTTGTTTTCATTTTGTTATTAGATTAGTTGTCATTTTTTGAATATATTAGAGTAGTTGCTCTTTCAATTCGATTAAAATTCCATCAAAAATACAAAAATAGAGGAATCTATATACATTGTAGATATATCTTGCATAATTAGTTTATTTTCGTTTCAGTTAGGTTTATATTGATCTTGTATGACAATCACGGGACCTAGGGAGCCTAGGGAATACGTTTTGAGCCAATCGTGTCTCAACCAAATATTGTTGCAAGAATAAGCGGCATAGACCAAAATCTCGAATCAGGTCTTTCGAACAACCATAGACCTACAAGAAATCAACACACGATTAAGAGGATTAAACATAAAAGACGACAAAGCACACACGTTACGGTCAAATCAGCCAAATTATAGAGGCGCGCTTGATAGATATCCGTATGACTATAGGAGAACCGAAAGAGAACAAACATTGGTTGTAATTCACTAGTACCACAACTAGACCCGGAGACCTCCTCGTTAATATAGACACTAACTTACGCATCCAAGTTGTCGAACACCTGTTAGGTACTCCGAGAAAATTGCGCCAACTTCTAGTTCTAAACGTAGAATTTGAAAAGGCATACGATTCTTTGGATACTTGGAAGAAGGAATTGATTCTTCACATGACCATAGGAGGTCCACAACAACCACGAACTTACGGTTGTGATCCACAGGTCCCACAACCCAACGGGCCTACAAATCAATCAAATATTGACTCTAGTTTGCGAACATTAGTGTTTAGGTCCTCTTCACGCCACCGGACATTATCACACAACTATCATTATTAAACATAGCAGCCTAATCAAGCTAAAGAGTTTGGACTAGACGAGGAAAATCGTCCATAAAGCACCAAAAGATCCACTACACATTTAACCATTCCATCTTCATGACCTTGATGGGAGATATATACGAAGTACCCATAGGTCATCTTCCATGTATTCTACAACCCATAGATCGGATCACAACAGAGCTCGATATTGATTAGAGCCTTCGAAAAGCTATCCTCGCCGAACGATCTATCACACCGGTTCGGAGTTAGGAGGGTCTTCTTTGCCTTAAATTCGCAGATCCCATTATTGCGTGTTGAAGACATAAGATTACCTAACTAGCTTATCTGCACCCCGCGTGTATTCCATCCCCACCGGTTGTCTCGGCACGACCTCGGGAGGTCGGGTGCGAGGAAGAGTTACTTATAGATTCCCATGCTCGCATGTCACTTTTCCATCGTACAAAATTGGTGAACCCGACGTGAAACAAACAACTATTTCATCTTCTCTACCTCTTTAGCCTCCACATCAGCTTCACCAACAAAATTGGTGAACCTGACGTGACTCAAACTAATTTTCCTCTTTCTGTTCTTTCATCCATCTTTGCTCTTTCCCATTATTCTGCGGGTATTCATATACCCCCCGAATATGTCGAGATATGATGCATATGGTAAACCTCTCCTAGGTCTTGAAGCATACTACGATCAACTAAATAGACAACCATCACCCTCGCTCTCAGCATGGGGTGACAACTATTCAACTAACCGGTTTTCAACACAAACTCCGCCTCAAAGGACTAGATATAGTTCTTCTTTCCAAATAGAGGAGTTGGATCAACTCACTCAAACACAACAACCAGAGCCTTCAGGGTCAAACAATATGACGCTCACTGGAGAATCTGGTTCATCTCCTCAGTGTTGCTTAGACCACAAATTAGTACAGTCATATCCATATACATTTGTTAGATGACAAATACTTAGCACGTTATGCTTTAGGAGTGAACAACGCTCTCAAAATATGTACCCATCTATAGGAGGTTTGCAAACACAACTTGAGGTCTCATTCCAAGAAAACACCCCCATTCCTCTACCTATGGGAAATGTCCTCGGTGAAACTTGGCAAGGCACCGATCAATTCATAGCAGGTACCATATGCCTATATCTGACCTCAAGGTATACAACAAGCACCACTAAGGCAAAATACCGTGTATTCACCAAACGAGGTCATCTCAGCCTTAGTTGAGAAGGTTAGAGGGTTGGAACTTGCTCAAACAAGTCAAAATTTACAGTTCATGCAGGCAGGAACTTCCAATCCTCCACATCATCCTAGCCAAGTAGACCTCCTCACAGGAACAGGCACGTTGGGCATGCCTCCTCAGTATTCACAACAAACGCCAACTAGAACCGCGTTTTCTAATGCCGCTCCAGTTGAAAATATAATACCCCGGTTTAGTACAAAACAATCCATTCCTGAGCAATGCTCCTCCATACTTAAACATGTATTGCAAATCACCACAAGGAGATATGTTCTCTTCTCTCGACATGTTCGCTCAACCACAGGGATTCCCTTATGCCCCTGCAAATACATATGCTACGCCATATCAACAACCCATTCCACCTCCACCCCCTCAGCAAACACCATCAATGGTCGAAACCTATGCAATAGGGACTTATTCAAAATATTTGAAAGAACCTTTGGACTTCACTATACGAAGTGTCATGCTTCCAAGACCTCTCCCCGATCTACCCAAGTACAAAGGAGAGGGAGACCCAAATGCACATATTAAGGCCTATGCCACTGACCATTCGAGAAGCTTGCTCCCTTGGGATGGAGTTGTTCTTAAAATACTCCCAAAACTTTAGAGGGTATCGCCCTCGATTGGTATTACAAAATACACGAAGCCTCAATACATTCATTTAAACAACTCGTTTGAGTTCATCAAAGCGTTTGACATGAACAAATTGTTGAGAGCAGGGAATCGGGAATTCTTGCATATTAAGCAAGAACACAATGAATCATTGCTCATTTCATCCAAAGATGGTGTAAAGTCCTCTATTCTTTATCAAACGCTCCAAACATGGATCGGATGGAACTATGCGATTTATTCCTTCATTCTCTCGAGAGAGATAAAGGAAAAAGTCCAAAAGTTCCCACTAAGAACTTATGATGAAGTGCTCGAGAGCACTCTCCGAATAAATCAAGCTGCAATAGATAGCGGTCGTAAGACATATGGAACAAATGGGAGGTTAATCATCCCCAACCAAAACACTACGACTTATCCTACTACCACAAACGCCGATCGAGGACTTAAAATCCTTAACAAAAACGCAGAGTGAAAGCAGATGGAGTGGTGACCAAACAAAAAAGTAAGCGTTGTAAAGCGTTCCACCACCGATTAACAATCAGCGAAACAACAATTTCACCCCAACAATCAAGCGCGGTGGATTTTAATCGTCCCCCCAATGACAACAATGGCGAGATCGAGACCACGGGCTCCAAGTCAAAACTCAACTGGATATCAAAACCAAAACCAAAGACAACAAACGCAAAACTTTAATCCTAATAGTCAACAGTTTAATCAGAGTTTTGGACCACAACACATGCCAAACCAACAACCTAGGAATTATAATCCCAACTCGTATTGTGGTTTCCACAAAATTGAGGCCATGACACTAGGACTTGTCACGATTACAATAAGTTCATGTAATGTTTGCCAGAAGAACAAAGACAATTCTTCATAGATATGTTCTTAACAGATTCTGTGACACCTATGCCGAATACTTTCATAGGGGCAGTTTCCCCTCAAAACGCACCTCTCAAGATCTTTAATGATCCACTCCCAAATCACAATAATAAATTAAATCCGAATGGGACAAACAAAGGTGTAATGACAGGAAATAATGATCATGAAGCCTCAACTTCACTAAATCCACCTGTCACACCACAATTAGGAAATCAGCCATGAACCAAGATAGTTGGTCTAGTGGAGTTAGATATTGAGCTGCACGTAGAAGCCATAACAAGAGCACGAGAATATTCTTCTCAACCAAATCCAATCTATCCACTAGAGCCAAATAACACTCAACAAATGTTGGTAAAACCCGTGGGTGCTTATGATTTAATTAATGACTTAACAAAGACCTTCTCTCACATCTCCTTTTTGGACTTATTGAAAAACTCTCCTGCCCATAGGGCTGCTCTTTTAGAAGCACTAGGTCTGGGTCATTTAATTAACATCACTCCACCTCCCGAAACACAAGTAAACCATATAGACTTCGATATCCACCCTCCGGGGCAGCCGGATAGGGATCGAGTTTATATTCGACATAAACAAAATGCCAACAGATGTTGAAATTACACGTAGAGGCGATCCGACCTTGCATTTATAGGTGTGGGTTTACAGTAATTAGGTTAAATGCGTAATGGTTAATGATGGGGCAGCAGTTAACATTGTCCCCTTCTCTTTCCTTCAAAAGCTAGGATATGGAGAAACAAATTGTTCCACAACAAGAAATACGCTAAGAGGTTATAATAGCCTTAAAGCTACTTCAATTGGGACTATAATATTACCAGTAACCTTAGGACCCAAGACAATCCTCACTGAGTTTTATATCATAGATCGGGAATCCAACTATAATATGATTTTCGGTCGACCATGGATACATCGCATGAAAGCAATCCCTTCTATGTTA
Organism: Taxus wallichiana var. yunnanensis; assembly: GCA_018340775.1. NCBI lineage: Eukaryota > Viridiplantae > Streptophyta > Pinopsida > Cupressales > Taxaceae > Taxus > Taxus wallichiana. The sequence continues at coordinate 109,583,436 of CM031237.1, read as the reverse complement.
TTCCAGGAAATAAGATTCTTACACCTAGGAAATATATTCGTAGCAAAAGGTGACCCAAAACCATTCGACATACACCTAGCAGACCTAAAGAAAAGACCAATTATTCACTCTGAGTTTGAACTCCCAACAAACCAACTTAACAAACCAATCGACTCAAAACCAAAAGAAAAATTAATACCTACAACAGAACTAGAAATTACGAACCTAGTCAAGGGCATCCCAGCCCTCAAGGATGAAGCTAACGTTGTAGAAACAGTGTCATTAGGAACTACTACAAAAATTGTCGAGTTACTGGAACAAGATCTACCAATTTTCCTACCATTTGATTCCACAGGTATGGGATGTACCCTAGGAGTTGGTTCTCTTCCAGTAGAGGAACTTTGCATGGTAGAAGTAACCGAAACAGAAGAAACAGACACAAAGAATGTCCAGCATCCATTTTTCCTAGTAAATATTGGACTCTCCACTTCGATGGAGCTAGATGCCGCTATGGAGTGGGGTAGGTGTGATCTTCACTTCCCAGAGGGAAAGATCCTACCTTTTGCTTTTAAGTTAAACTTTAAATGTACAAAAACAACGGTGCTTGAGTACGAAGCCCTCCTCCTTGGCCTCATCATAGCCAAAAGGATCGGTGTTAATGACATCAGAGTGTTAGGAGACTCACAATTAGTTGCAAACCAAGTCTTTGAAGTATATGAGACTAGAGTTGAGCACTTATAGCTCTATAAAACAGCGGTATTAGATCTAAGCAAAGGATTCAACTTCATATCCATTGAGGCAATCCCACGAGAATAGAACCTTCTCGCAGATTCAATAGCAACCTCAGCTTCGCGTTTTACCCCAAGTAATGAGTTGGAAGATACAAGTTTCAAGGTATCACTTCGTACTGAACCATTGGTGAAGAAAATGTCAACGAACCCTCTTCTAACACATACAGCTGAGAATGAATCTTCTATCTTACATCATGTTGACAGTGATAAAGTCACTCTCGAATATCTAAACGCTTATGTAGAGCTACACCTTGCTCACCCTATAGTTGATCTTTCCCTAATACCACACTCCTCTTCCTACTTTGGAAATCCCATGGCGGAGCTCCCCCCACAAAAGAATCTTGATATTTATGAGATAGAAAATGGAGAAGACTTGGAACTACCTCGGCCCCGCCTGAATTTGAAGAAGGTAACGCTTCTTTAATCGAAGGAACGATTGATATAAACATCGGAACGGAGGAAGAACCAAAGATCTTGAAACTAGGATCTTCGCTAACTCCAGAAGAAATAGAAATACACACTCAAATTCTCAAAGAACATCAAAAGGCTTTTGCATTTAATTATAAAGAAATGACAGGAGTTGCACCGCACATCACAGTACATAATCTTGTCACCAAACCAGATGCAAAGCCAATTAAACAAAAATCAAGACCAATGAAACCAAAAGTAGCTCTCATGGTAAAAGAAGAAGTGATGAAGCTTCTCCAAGTAGGATTCATCAAACCAGTCGATTATTCACAATGGGTATCTAATATCGTCCCCATTCTAAAAAAGAATGGGAAGATACGCATTTGCATAGATTTTTGGGATATTAACAAAGCTTGTCCCAAGGATGATTTCCCATTACCATCCATTGACGTCATTGTTGACGCAACAACTGGATTTGAGCTTTTGTCTCTCATGGATGGGTTCTCGGGATATAATCAAATCAAAATATCCAAACAAGACCAAGCCAAAACCACATTTATAACTCCCTGGGGAACTTATTGTTATGTTGTCATGCCATTTGGTCTTAAGAACGCCGGCACTACATATCAGTGGGCAATGACTTATATATTCCATGATCTTATCCATAAAATTGTGGAATCATATGTGGATGACTTGTTGGCCAAGGCCAAGAAGCGTTGTGATCACCGAAAGTACTCCGCATCATCCTCTCACGATTGATTGAATATGGAGTCACATTAAACCCAGAGAAGTGCATTTTTGGTGTAACAGGAGGAAAACTTCTAGGATACATTATATCTTCACGAGGGATTGATGTTGATCCGGCCAAAATACGGGTTGTTCTCGAAATGATCCCACCTTCGGATGAGTCTGGAATCAGGTCATTTCTTGGGAAACTCGATGCAATCCGAAGGTTCATCCCAGATTTAAGCTTTGCCATTCATCCAATCAATAATTTACTCAAGAAAGATTATAGTGACGATTGGACTAAAGATTGCAATGAGGCCTTCGAAGTAGTTAAGCACTTCTTGTTGTCACCACCCATACTAATGCCTCCCAAGCCAGACCACCCTTTGATCCTATACTCACGAGCCACTCATGTCTCATTGGCTGCATCTTTGGCTCAAGAAGACGATGATAAACGAGAATGCGTGATTATTAAAATGCGATTATGAAACACACAGGCAGAAAGAGAATGCCTTGTCATAGTCTTCGCCACAAAACATTTAAGACACATTACTTGTTAAATCAAGAAACAAGGGTCATTGTGAAGACAGAGACCATTTACGGGCATTCCTCATGCAAGGGTCCTTGTCTAAGAAGGATGGACGTTTCATAACCCTAATGGGAGAATTTGAGTTAACATTTGTAAACCAAAAATTCATTAAAGGACAAATCATTGCAGACTAGTTGGTTGACAATCCACTAGATGGAGGCGAGCTGGTAGATCTAGACTTTCCGATGAATGTGTATACTTTGTCGAAACTAGACCCCCCATCTCTACATGTCCCTGGTATACTGATATTATCAATTTTATCATGGACCATACGTATCCAGAAGGTGCCACACCACAATAAAGAAGGCGGTTACGCATTATCATAGCTAAATATGTTGTTTTAGACCAAGTACTCTATCATAGAGCCTTCGACGGCATGCTTCTAAGATGCGTCGACATAGAAGAATCCAAGAGGATTCTTCATGAATCTCACAATAGGATATGGGGGCCACTTTGGTGGTCACGCCTCCGCTCGTAAAATACATCGGATGGGCTATTTTGGCCCACTCTCGAGCATGATGCGAGTGGAATTTGTACACAAGTGCCACAAATGCCAATAATTCTCTCACGAGATTCACATGCCAGCACAATCCCTGCAACCAATAGCGACTCCGTGGCCCTTCTCCACTTGGGGTCTAGAATTAATAGGGAAATTCTCTCCCTCATCAACCGATGGCCATAATTTTATAATCACAGCCACGGAATATTTTACCAAATGGGTGGAGGCCATGCCTCTCACCACTGTACCAGGTTCGGTGATTGCCAAATTCATTTTGAACCAAATTATCTGCAGGTATGGTGTCCCACAAGTCATTATCTCAGATAATGGCACGTCCTTTAAGAACGACGAGGTTCATGAGTTATGTAGCAAGTTCAAGATAAACCATCACATGACCTCTCTTTACTACCCTCAAGCCAATGGGCAAGCCAAAGCGACAAACAAAACATTGAAAGTTATTCTCCTTAAAACAATCAAGGAGAATAAACAAGATTGGCATTTAAAACTATATCCGGCCTTGTGGGCCCACCGAACCTCAATAAGAACACCAACAAGAGCAACTCCTTTCTCGCTAGTATTCGGAGCAGAAGTAGTTCTCCCGCTTGAGGTTGAAATACCCAGTCTCTGCATCTCATTACAAGGGATTCTAGATGAGGAAGCTTACAGGGAGGCACGCCTCTCTCAACTAGAGAGCCTTGATGAAGCCAGGCTAAACGCCGAACAACGACATAGAGCCTATGCTGACCGGATGTCTGGCAAAGTATAACAAAAAAGTCTATGAGCGAGAAATATATGAAGGAGATCTAGTTCTAAGACTAGACAACCGGATCGATAAGAAAACCGGCGAAGGAAGAAAGTTCCGGCCCAAATGGTTGGGCCCATATCAGTCATGAAAGACTACGGGAATGGTGCGTATCTCTTGTGCACACTGGAGGGTGAGGAATTCAATGAATCAGTCAATTCCTTGCATCTTAAATGATTTTATGCATGAAGCATCGGCACTATTTGTATAATTATATCTACATTACATATTCATTTAGATAGGTTCATTTTGTTCACTCATTTCGTAAAATTTAGTGATCAAGGGACTTATTCTTAAGCAATTCATTACAAACTTCTGATAGTATTGGCAGGAGCATTCAAATCATACTTCTTCATTTTCATAACATCATCAACTATTTCAGAATCATTTCATCAATTAAAGCAAGATATGACAAAGTCCTAATGGTAGCCATACCAAGGCCTGCATGCTTGTTCTCACTTTTTGGTTTCTTCCTAGGATAGGTGTCTTGCCTATGGTCTGTTCTAGAAGCTTCATGGTGTCACATCTATCTCGTGTATATATCTCGTTGGAAATAAGAACATCCTAACATTTTGCTCAAGTAAGTCAAATGTAGATCAAACAGAAAATTTTACTTTTACACATTTCCTTGCCCTACCAACCTTCGGTGTTGAGCTTGTGTCTCTTACTAGTGACGTAGGGTTGGGAAAGGATGGGAATGCCTTTACTCGCCTATGCCTTGTCCATGGTGATAAGTCCATGCTTCCTACTAGTAGCATGGGGCAAGGTGTAGGGGTCCGCTTGATAGAAAATGTTAAAAGTCATAAGCAAATAGTTCAAACAAACCTTTGAAATATTGATTCAAAAACAAATGAATCAGATGTCCAAAATTCTAAGAGAGTTCAAAACCTTGAAAACCAGATTTTTTCAACCAAGTGGCCATCTACGGATCTAAGTCTAGATAAATTGCAAAGCAAGTCGCATTCTAAACTATGGAGTCACTTGAGTAGGGTAGGTTTGTAGCGTCCTAATTTGGTTCCACCAACTCTTTGTCTATCTCCCATCATTACCATTTCAACACACCTCATAGCTTGTGCCCTTTCTAGCTCTCGGTGGTGAGCCCTCGCATCTTACTAGTTGCGTGGAGTTAGGAGTGGGGCAAGTTCATCTGCTCATCATACCAGCTCATCATCACATTTTGTCAAAACAATATGAAGTACCGGAAAATTGCTTATAGAAACTAAAGTTCAAGATCACATAGTGTCCACATCATCATACATCAGCATCACGAAATACAAAAAGAAAACATTTGTGATATTTGTTCTCCATTGCATACATTCTGAAAAGCATATAAAAACAATTTTTTTATAAACATCTAATATACATGTGAAAATGAATCACAAAACTCTAGGTACAAAGAGATCTAGATCCAAAAGAGATGTGTGTATATATATATATATATATATATATAATCAGGTTTTATGTACAATGCCATCATGCACTAGGCATGGTCAAAACGCTCAATGAGCCTGGAAAATATAAAATGGTCGTATGAAAAATCTAGCAAGAGTCACTACAAAAGGAGCCAAGTGGCCTCTCAATCCCTATGAGATCCCTCAGAAGGTGCACGATCACGCCTAGGACTCCGGCTACACCGGCGCTCTGAGTGCACTAAGGGCTCGCGGTCCCGAATAGTAGCTATAGCCTCACTATGAGAGCGGCTCCTCCTCATCGGGCGCTCTGTGAGTGCTATACCAGCTAACTAACTCGGTATGGAGGAGGTCACCATCTTGGCCACATGCCAGACAGGGGCAAAAACATCGGTATGCCTACCATTGCTTGAAGGCTCCCCTACATCGGCGAATAGCTCAGCACGAGTCTTCTCCATGGGGAGCATAGGGTGTCGTACATGCCGGTGAATCAAGTCTCGCCACTCATCAGCAGTCTCTGCAAGTGAAGGAGAAAACAAATTATAAAATGATCAAAAGGTGAAACCAAGGATGAATAAAAGAGAGAGAGCAACTAAGGCAATCCTAGCTAAAAACAAATATCAAAAGAAGAGTGACAACTCACTCGGATCTCCGGGCCTCCAAGAAGGATCTCTAGGATCCGTGCACGCCACAAATGCCGCCGCCGGTGATGTCCCCCTCACATGTGCGGGACAACATGTCTTCTACCACCACGGACTCGTCCTCTCCGCCTAGGTCCTGAGAAAGTAACTCCTCTGAGACTAGAGTCACCCTCTCCGCGCTCTGCTCTGCCCTCTCAGCCTGTAAGATCTCTTGAGTGTCATGCCACTCGGGATCGTTATCCTCTTCCCCACCTGACTCACGATTTCCATGTCCTCGGTCTCCTCCTCGTCTCTCCCCGTGAACTCCTCGGACTCGAGTCTATATCAATGGGGTTATCACTACTATGGGCGGGCGGCGGTAATCGAAGTAAGGGTGCCTGAGGAGCACCGAATCTCTCTCAAGTGCGTACCACCCTCCTAGCTACAATAGGGATGCAGAGTAACAACGGTCCAACCCCGACCTCTAGGACCTCCCCTAGCCTCCCGAACTGATCTGAACACTGGCACCATTGGGGGAAGCATGTCAATGTAAGCAAGGCCGAACTGCTGAGGCACTCGATGAAAGGGGCGTGTCTCTACCTTCCCCATCCTGTCCACAAGTTGTCTGTAGTAGAGAGGAAATCAAAGTAAAGGTCTCCTCGCCCCTGACCCCGCCATGGCATGATAAGGTGTGGCCTCCATATCCTCAGTAGTCAGGGAAGTGGCTAGTGGGGTGCTCTAAGCACCGTCATCTCTGTCCATCTATCTGCCCTCACGGCCCCGGGATCCTCCACCTCTACGCCCCTCCCATAAGGGATAATGCACTCATAGACCCAGCTCATAACTAAGGTCGGATGGCTCATTGGCGGCCCTGTCCTGTGTCGAATCGAACCACCCTGTATAAGTCATGATAGGTGGTCCCAAGTATATCGGCTCCCTAGGCATAAATCCGACCATGTGCCTCAATCATGCGATGATGGGGACCTACGGTAGAGCAAAGTATCCCCTCTTTTGTCTCCGATCAATCTCGAAGCAAGGATGCCCATAATGGCTGATGGATCGGAGGGATAAGCCGAGGAATAGAACGGACCTTCACCCCCTTCTTGAACCGGTGGAGACAGCTGCGTCTCCCATATAGGTGGCCTTGAGTCACACGAGCTCGGATATTGTTGTATCAAATGAAAGTCTCCTCCCGATAAGTGGGACTCCCAAAATGCGGTGGACATCCTCTAGGGTGATAGTCCACTCACCCCTAACACTGGAAATAGGAAAAGTGTTCGATCTTCATCCCAGATAAGAAAATAAGTCACATAATATGTGGTGGCGGAGTCTGCGTGGGGGACCCGTGCGATCCTCAATATACACGCCCTCGAAGAGTATCCTTCTTAGTCGAGAGAGAGCATCTAACACACTGCTTTGGAAGCCAATCACTCTCCCTCTCTCAGCTCCATCTAATGTACTCTTCCTTCTTGTAAAACACCCAAAAACATGCAAAAAGAAGCAAGTTAGCATCAAGATTGCATTAGAAAAATCATTAAAGCAAGTAAGGACACTAAAAATGCAAAAATGAATTCAAATTAGTGTTGTTTTAGCATTCTGAAGAGAACCGCCGCCCTGAGCAGGGCGGCGGTTCCACATAAAAAGAAGCAAGTTAGCATCGATTGCATTAGAAAAATCATAAAGCAAGTAGGAACACTAAAAATGCAAAAATGAATTCAAATTAGTGTTGTTTTAGCATTCTGAAGAGAACCACCACCACCTGCTCGGGGCGGCGGTCCCGCCCCGACTACAAATGGGTCGCATACCCTAAAAATGCTTAAAAATACAAAAAATTGACCATTTTAGCTAAAACAAAAGCCTACCCATTAGGCGCCCCCTAAGAGACACATTTAAAACTGACATTTCTAAAAATAACCCCCACGACAAAGTTTTCATCATTTTTGCATTTTGGGTGCAAAAACATTAAATCGAGAAGAACTAACCTAAGATCTCATGGGTCGAGGTTCTGCTCGCGGAGGCATGATCGCTATCTCAATACTGACGTTTCGACTATACTCTTGTTGAAAACCATCACCGTGGGTCCCAGAGCTCAAAAACTATCAAATCAACACGTGCAAATGAATAGGAAAGTGGGCCCGTTTTATATACATATATAGTGTTTTGACTCATTTTGAATGCCCCTTTTGCAAGTTTAGGGCGCCGAGAGGTAAGTTCTCATCCCCCACAAATGGTAAGCCCTCATTACATACTAATTTAGTATTTATTTTCGATTTGTTTTATCTATCTACACTTGAGTCCTCTTTCCATTTTGCAGGTAGCGGGAACTCGGATGGCGAAATTTTGACACATGGGCGTGTCAGGTATAATTTCTAGCTTCCCATTTTGGGACCGCCATACTCGGACCCACCATTTTACGCCTCTTCATGGTTAAAACGCTTCTCTCGAGGGGGAAATATGTACGTACCCAAAATTGTAGGGTATCATACCACCGAAATGATGTCACACATGCCCCAATGATGATACAGGTCACCTCGCAAGGTGTTTGAGATCCAGAGAAGCTCATGAAGTATATGTTAACATCCCAAATGATTTATCCAAGTTTATTGTGCTTTGTTTTGTTCCTCTGCCTTTCTTTTCTAAGCCTTTTGACCTTTAGTGTGAAACCGCCGCCACAGCGAGGCGGCGGTCCTATAACCGCCTCCTGCTCAGGTGGCAATCCTTCACGTATTTTCAAAGCACACTCTTTTGATCGTAACTTGCGTGAATTTTCAACTTTCTGACTTTTCTCAACCGCCTTGGCTCGTATTAATGTTTTATGTCCTCTGGAATAGTGTTTCTTCATTGTTTAATGGTAAAAGAGTTCTAATAGGAATTACCTTTGGGTGATTGTGAAATCTATAAGTATCCAACTTGTTTTCAAGCAAATGGCCCCTCAAATTCTCATTTCCATTTTTTAGTCTGTCAATTTCTTGTTTAGAGCTCATTTTGTTTTCATGTTTGCATCCATGCTAGTTTTCCTTTGCTGTTGGAAGCCATTCGATCTTCTTGCTCTAGTCTTGTTCATTGTTGTTCATACAAATTAGTTTAAAGCAGAGTAGTGTCATTTGTAGATTGAATCCATTAGAGTTGCAGGTTGTGTTCTTCACAGAAGGTAGATTCTAGAATCTCTTGGTACGCTTGTGTTGTAATCCTGTAATAAATTTCGCTAGGAATTGCATACGCCAAGCTCTGTCACTTGCGTTATCCCTCTCCTACTCACATTATATTCGGTCTATATCCAAAGCTACCATTGTTCAAAATACCTTTTTTATTGATGCTAGCATATACACGCTCTTCTGGATTCACGTGAACACGAAGGAACGAGGAGATCATTTTGAGGGGACAAAATCATACACTACTGGATTCGCCATTGTTATGCAAATTCAGGTTTTATCTGTCAAAGTTCTAGTTAAAACATATCAAATAGAGTAGTGAAATATTTCATTTCAGTTAAGTTTCATTTTCGATATTGCCAGGGAAGCTGTGGGGATTGATAGTTTCTCGAAACTATGATTCATTCCTCACTTCTGAGGTAGGATCGAGAATCTTTCAATTAAGTTAATCAACTATCTAGTTATTTAGGATAAACTCACATATTCGCATTGCAGAAAGTAGCTACACCGGGCTACCTTGCTTGTTTTAATTTTGTTATTAGATTAGTTGTCATTTTCTGAATATATTAGATTAGTTGCTCTTTCAATTCTATTAAAATTCTATCAAAAATACAAAAACAGAGGAATATATATACGTTGTAGATATATCTTGCATAATTAGTTTATTTTCATTTCAGTTAGGTTTATATTGATCTTGTATGACAATCACGGGACCTAGGGAGCCCGGGGAATACGTTTTGAGCCAATCGTGCCTCAACCAAATATTGTTGCAGCAATAAGCGACATAGACCAAAATCTCGAGAATTTAGGTCTTAGAACAACCATAGACCTACAAGAAATCAGCACACAGTTAAAAGGACTAAACATAGAAGACGACAAAACACACACGTTCTAGTCAAATCAGCCAAATTATATTTGCCTTGATAGATATCGTATGGTGTAGAAGGACACGAAGAGAACAAACATTTGGTTGTGATTCACTAGTACCATGACCGGGACGTAGGAGACCTCCTCGTTAATATAGACACTAGCTTACGCATCCAAGTTACAGAACACCTTTTAGGTACTCGAGAAAATTGCTGCAACTTCTAGTTCTAAAGCGTAGAGAAATTTGAAAGGCATACGATTCTTTGGATACTTGGAAGAAGGAATTGATTCTTCACATGACCATAGGAGGTCCACAGCAACCATGAACTTACGGTTGTGATCCACAGGTCCCACAACCCAATGGGCCTACAAATCAATCAAATATTGACTCTAGTTTGCAAACATTAGTGTTTAGGTCCTCTCCGCTGCCACCAGACATTATCACACAACTATCATTATTAAACGTAGTAGCTAATCAAGCTAAAGATTTCTGGACTAGACCAGAAAATCGTCCATAAAGCACCAAAAGATCCACTACACATTTAACCATTCCATCTTCATGACCTTGACGGGAGATATATACGAAGTACCCATAGGTCATCTTCCATGTATTCCAACACCCATAGATCGGATCGTGACAGAGCTCGATATTGATTAGAGCCTTCGAGTAGCTATCCTCGCCGAACAATCTATCACATCGGTTCAGGTTAGGAGGGCCTTCTTTTCCTTAGATTCGCAGATCTCATTATTGCGTGTTGAAGACATACGATTACCTAACTAGCTTATCTCGCACCCCACGTGTATTCCATCCCCACCTAACTAGCTTATCTTGGTACGACCTCGGGAGGTCGGGTGTGAGGAAGAGTTACTTTTAGATTCCCATGCTTGCATGTCACTTTTCCATCGTACGGGATCCTCTTTCTTTTTGACCTCAAGATACGATGGGACAACTAATCTCATGTTAGTGTATTTTACTAACCAAAGATTATTCTATGTCATTAAAATGCACTAGAAATATTAATTGCAATTTCATCTGTGAATAATTCATCCATTGGTGAACACTTATCCACATTTATTAATAAAGAAGAGTGTTAACTAAGTTATTGAATTAATTTACTTCCACTATTAATAGATTAAAAAAACTAACTACTCTCAACCCTAATAATAACATTTACTTAAGAGCATAAAGAGCTAGTATTCGTATAGATATTGTGGAAGAAATTTATTATTACTTGAAAAATTCAAGCCAAATATTCTTAATAAAATTGAGGTAGTCATGTTACTATTGGTAACTTTTTGTTGTGTCTTTAATTTAAGCTTTCATTATTATTTTCGATCGGTAAAAAAAAAGGGTTATATGGTCCCTTACCATTTTCTAAAATTTCCATAGAAAAATATTTTGTAATCTACTTAGCATGATCCAAAATAGGAGCTAATATTCTTTACATAGAGACCCAAAAGAAAATAACATACTTTAAAACTTCTACATATTAGCTCCTACAAACCACAAAGGTGGTTAGGTTGCAAAACTCGAAGCTATCATAATCAAAAGTTCCTTCATCATTCTTTGGGACAAAACAATACTAGTTCCTTCCATATTCGATCGGTTCTCATGGTTTTATGTCTTCTATGTGCTTTCATAGCTTAGTATCCATAACTAACTTCTTGTAATAAGGAGAGTGTGTTTATCTTTTAACCCCCAAACCCCCTAAAATCAAATGAACTAGTGTGGGAGCCTCTTAAGGAGATAAGAACCCATTCTTTTTCAAAATTAGTCCCCATATACCAGGGCCATTTAAAGCATAAGGTGTAGGGTTATTCTCCAATCCATAATAGGTAACTATATAAGAGAGAATTGCAACATGAGCCCAATCTATCAAATGTATTGTTGAACAAATGTATTGACATAATATGGTATCTTGTGAACTACACTCAAAATATGAGCTACGGAGTGAGGCTCCTCGTCTTCAAATATTCGGAAAAGTAATTCTACATTAGAGAAACATTTGTAATTTTTCTAGAAATCCTCTTCACTTTGTACTCTTGTAGATTTTCATGGCTTCTAGTTGAATGGACAAAATTTCCTTTTGAAATACCAATTTCTCCATCCTAATATTCCATTTGTCTTTCCACTTCTATGGAATAGAGCATTCTCCTCCAATCAGAAGTGGAACATCCAATTCAAACTGATCATACCGCTTCCTTTTCATTTCCCATAAGGATTCATTATGTAAATAATCTATGAAGGCCCTAAAATGAACCCCTCTTACCAAAGAATTTATATTTTAGTCTACATGCATTGATTTATTATGTATGCATATTTGTGGGTGTTTGTCTCATGGTGCTTTACAAAGATTATGGAGGGTAAAATCTACTTTAATACAATATTAGAGAAATAGAAACTTCACCTTGTATCGCGTATAGGTTTATAGATTATATATGCACATTTTTAGTCTTTTGTCGGTACTTTTAAGCACAAAATAGTATCAAATATTTCCCATGCATACCCGAACTCTTAAGTATGGTTGAGACAATTAGTGAGAGGATGGTGTTGAGATTGGTGGCTAATATTGTGGTTGTGGAAACTCTAAGTCAAACCATATCCTCTCCTCTACTCTAAAGTTTTTGTCCAAAGTAGCGAATTGGATATGCATGCAATTTATGTAGTAGTTAGTCTCATTGATGGCCAAAGAATGGAGCTCTTAATCAATGTTCTTATTTGTGAATGGAGAATGATTCGGTTGGGTTAATCATGGGAATTGGTATTTTCTTTGTGGTTGAGTTAGGCCGATAACGTTCATGTAGACTTGTTAATATAGAAAGGGTAGGATGAGGGTAGACAAGAGGATAATAGATCACTCAAATCCCCAAGTGTGTCTATAGTCCCTAAGAAGATAAAAATGGGAAGTTTTCTTTCTCTGGTGGTGGAACTTGGGTGTCCAAAACATGGATTTGTATAACAATAACATTGGTGAAAGTGTGGAGTAGAAGACTTCACATCTCAGCTTCAAAATAATTTCATCTTGATGTTGTCTTCTTCCAAAGGATAAGAGACATGTGGTTATATTCCTACCCTAATAGGTAACACTCAACTATCTAATGTCATCCAAGGGCAATAGGAACTACTATTTATACACCATTGGCTAGAACATGAATGGAGTGTAAGATTTAGCTTGTCTATGAGATGTATTGATTGTATGATCTAGAATCAAAGATGTATTGATGCTTTTAGATTTAATGGGAGACATTTAGGTGTTGGTTTTGGTGTAAATACATAAATAGGGAAGAGTTTGATAAGTTTTATTAATATCTAAAATAGATCATTACAACGAATTGTGAGAGTTGCACGATGTTTATAGGTAGTGCACAACTTCAACCAAATCCACAAAATGTGAATCACACTACGTAAAATTGCTACTTCAGTAGAAATAACATATCACCCCTAAGCGGCCTTGAATTCCTCTCTGTTAGAATACATCCTGGAACAAAAACTAAATATAACATCATCACACAAACATAGGGATATATTATTATCACTAAGACAACTAAGCTAAAGTTAAAGTAATAGAGCAAATTACTTTAACTTTATTACATTTATTTATTATTCATCCACATTGTGAATTAAGCCTAGTCAATTCTAGCATTCCCCTTTTAATTCAACATGCTCTAAAGAGAATAGGAGAGAAATACTCTAAATGTCTCAAATTTGAGATGTGCAAGAGACTTTGTGAAAATATCTTCACGTTGATGTCTTGTTAGGAAATGCTAAAGCTAGATGTTGTTCTAAATATATTCATGAATGAAATGTACATGCACCTCAATGTGTTTGGTGCACTCATGAGACACATGATTGCAAAAAAAAAAATTACTACTTCCTTATCAATATGTAGGATAGTCAAATGTTTATGTGTTATTCCCAATCCTTCAAGTATGTGTCGAAGTCATATCGCTTCATAGACAACTCCTCATGTTGTGCGATCTTCGGATTCTATAAAATACCTTATAACATAAGTCTGCTTTTTACCCCCATAATATGGGTCCAAATTTTGAAAAGAATATAAAGCCTAAAGTGGATTTCTTGTGATCTAAGTTCCTTACATGATCTTGTCAAGAAGAAATTATCATTTTCCTTATATTCTAGGCCAAAATCCATAGTTTCTAGATGAGACCAAGAAAGAGCAAATTTAGGGTAGATAAGGAAGAAAGAAAAGATCAACATAGTAGAATAGACCTAGAGAGAGCGAGTTTGGGAAATTCTTTATCCTAGCCCTTGATAGTGAATCGTTAGTGTAAAATCCATCAAAGTATGATTGTAGTCATTTTCAAGTGTGTGGATTCAATAAAGTGAGTGAAGTGTTTATGTAAATTTCTTTGTAACCAATAATGTATTTCAATAAAAGTGTGAGATTTGGGGTTTCAATTGAGTGTGTGATTGGATGTGTTATTATCAATTCGTGCCTAGGTTAGGGAACAAAGTGTGAGATATGGGGATTGATTGGGTGTGTGATTTTATGAATGTCTAAGTTAAGGAGTAAGGTAGTTTTTAAGGTAGCTATTAAGTTGCCCCTCACTCTCGTATTTGAATTTCAAATTTTACTTATAAAAACATGTTATAATTTTCATATAGTTGTACAATTTTGTTGCTCCATTTAATCTTCTATTGCCCTTTATATAACTAATTTTGATTTATTAAGGAAGTGGTCCTATAAAAGGGGGCTCATAATTTTTAGTTGATGTTAGAAACTTATTTTAGGAATATTTTTAGTAAAAGTAATCCCATCATATAAATGTTTAAATATATAGTATAATTTTTTAGAAATAATAACTAGCAATCGCATGTGTACAATGCAATGTGAACGCCGAATGGTATATGTTATTTGATTTAGTGGGATAATTATTACTTTTGTAGTTGATGTTGATTAGGGGTGTGATTGATTTTGTAAGTGTAGGAATATAGATGAAACATTACATTTAAAGGTTCTATCTCTACATTTCAAATTTGTTACAAATTAGTACATACATATACATTTGCAAATCTTATATCATGAGTGGTAGCATTTTATGGACTATTTTATTTGAACTAAACATGAATACAAATCTAATTCTATTTGTTGTTCTCCTGCAAGTTGTTTAGCCTTGATGCTCACATATATGTTTTTCACTCTTGCAAGTCCAATCTTTCCTTACCATTGATGTCGGACTTCTTTTTTAGTAATTTCATTTAAACTTGTTTTGTGGTTTCTTGAATAAATGAGCGTTAAAACCTAAATCTGATCTCGGTGATGACTCTTCAACTCTTGAAAGGACAAGTAATGATGATGGAAAAAGACAATACTTAATGCAAGAATTTTCCAACCATTCTTCCAAGTCGATTGTCAGTTCAACACAACAGGGGTATTCTCAATTGCCACAATCCTCACCCAACCATTGCATAGAGGGTCCTTTGGAATCCATTGCAGACTCTCCAGGACAACTCGATTATAGAGAAAATATGTCAAGCTAATGTATAGGGCTGATCAACCTAGGTTATGGTGAAGGCATGGAGACAACACGATTGTTATCTGATTTTGTAGGTGCATATTTTGTTTGAATGGCATTGCTGACATTGGTTCTAGTACATGTAAGTGTGTAAGGGATGACAACTATAGAGAAACCACTAATCAGAGTTTCCTTGAAATGTTTGACTAGGCCTCTAAGATA
This sequence comes from Taxus wallichiana var. yunnanensis, assembly GCA_018340775.1. NCBI lineage: Eukaryota > Viridiplantae > Streptophyta > Pinopsida > Cupressales > Taxaceae > Taxus > Taxus wallichiana. Next base: position 109,567,894 of record CM031237.1, on the reverse strand, counting down.
AGAAATGTGTGTGCATAGTGCTAGATCGGGCATGACACAAGCTGAAGTTCCCTTGTGACCAGGACCTTGTTCCCATTATGTACCCACATCAATTGGTGACCATATAATATGTTTGTATCCTTATTCATTTACTCTGGATACCCTGATTTAAATTTGCACCATTGTCCTATCTCCCATATCTCACATTTCTAGGTAACTGATTCAAGTAAAAAAATTGTTTAAAATGATTCTCCAGATAATATGAAGCTTCTGGCATATATCCTTGGATATAAATATAGAAATTGACAGGGATACATACTTAGATTGTATATAAATGGCTACAAATCAATGATCATGTATACTTTGACTGCTAAAAGCTAGAAACCTTGTGATCAACATCTATCTAATTGTTCTGCAGGAAAGCCGAGAAAATTTAGATGAATTATTGAATATGATTTGGCTGGATGTAAATTGCTAACTCCAAAATCCTATTATGAGTGATTCAAAATTTGGAGGCAGAGGGAGCATTTTCGTAACTTTTACTATCCCGTAATAGAAGTGAAGTAGTAGTTTCTTTCTCATATTAATGTTACTCATTCCCCATGGACATGCTTCTTCTTGTGGGTCGTGACATGTTCTTTTCATGTCTTTACCCATTAATTGCAACAGGTAAAATCATATTCCGAATGACAACTATCAGAAGAACTTAGCCACTTATACGGATTTAAGAACTTCAAAAGTGATTTACATATGTTTGCAATCAACAAACTGAAGGGCACTTGGAAATTTTGTATATATTGATCTTAGAAGCTGAAAAAGAACTATAATTCAAACTACAGAAGAATAAAAAAACAAAATAGCTTGAACATATGTCATTTATAACGAGAATTTTGAATGCGATCCCTGGGTGAGACAAGATGTGGTATTTAGCTTTCAAGATTATCATTACACAACTTAACATATCGGTATGGCTTAACTCAAACTTCGTTATATTTTGAAACATAGATATTTCTAAGAATGTTCAAATTTTTACTCTGATTAGATTGATAAGTCATTTGCTATTGTGCACTAATACACTTTAACTACTATCCATTATCAAATATCATCCCAAATATAAGCATGCCTATACATATTGAAAGATTGCTTGAAATGAAATTTCCTTCCTAAACTATAAAATATGCAATAAAGTTATCAACTACTTTTCCACCACTAAATCGTATAATTGTTAAAAATGTTTTTGTTGAGATTGTGGAGCTAAATTACTTCACAAAGGAGCTTATTTACAACTTACAAGTATACACGATAGAATCGACATCGGTTGGTGACCGCGTCGGTCACCTAGCATACTAACCAACATCAGTTGGGACAAATTGATGTCGGTTGAGACAACCCGGCATCGATTAGGGTAACCGATATCGGTTACTTGTGTGTGATTGTTTATATTTAAGTCACGGGAATTAGATATAATCTTTGTTATAAAGTTGATCTAATGGTTGTAAATGAATGGCTAAAGTGCCCTAAGTTTTTATAGGCTTATATAAGCTAGGAAACTAGGGTTAGAGGTTAGATTGAGAGAATTGTAAGAAGGAATTCTTGGAGAGAGCTTAGAGAAGCTTGTGAGAGGAAAAGTATTGTACATCGTGTAAGGTGTGGAAGATTGCAGATCTTCAATTGTACAACCTATGGAATAATATATTAGTTGTTTCTTGGTGGACATGGCCCACACTGGGTGAACCACATTATATCTTGTGTATTTTCTTCTGTTGGTTATTTTTGTGTTTATTGCTTGTATGCTTTAATTTGATATATATTTGTACAACTAGTTTGGTCTAACCCCAACAAATGGTATCAGAGATTTGTTTGAGGGTTGTGTGTGTTGACAAATTTACTCACATGGATTTCTAATTGAGTGGGAGCACAACAATGACGAGAAGATAGTAAATACAAAGTAGATAAATTTGAAGGTTGTAATTATCAGCTATGGAAGATGCAGGTGGAGGATTATCTATATCAGAGAGATCTATATTTATTGTTGGATGAGAAGGCAAGGCCTGCAAAGATGAGTGATGAAGAATGGAATATTCTTGATAGAAAAGCTCTAAGATCGATAAGATTGAGCGACAATATTTGTAGCTTCGAATATAATAGAAGCAAAAACCACAATAGAACTAATAAAAGCTTTAGTTAATTTATATGGAAAACCAAGTGCATCGAATAAAGTTTATTTGATGAAGAAATTCTTTGATTCTAAAATGCAAGTTGGATCTGTGTCTAATCATTTTAATTATTTATGTTCTATTGTAAATCAATTAAAATTAGTTAATATCCCTTTTGAGGATGAAGTGAAAGCATTATTATTCTTGTGTTCTTTGCTAGATAGTTGGGATAATTTGGTAATGGCGGTTAGTAATACAACATCTGCTACTAATATTTTGAAGTTTGATGATGTGATTGGTATAATTCTAAATGAAGAAATACGTAGGAAAAGTTTAGGAGAATCATCATCTAGGAATGCTTTGAATGTAGAAAGTAGAGGAAGGAAAAATGAGAGATCCAAGAGAAAGAGTAATGGGAAATCAAAGTCTAAGAGTGGCAGATCTAAATCCAGAGGTAGAGGAATAACCTACTGGAATTGTGGAAAGAAAGGACATGCAAAGAAGGATTGTTGGTTCAAGGAAAAAAAAGAGAATGTACCAGAGAAAGGTAAAGAGGCAAATGTAGCATCTAGAGGTAATGCAAGATGCCCTTATTCTCTCCTTGGATAATAAAATTGAATCATGGGTTTTAGATTCAGGAGCTTCTTTCCATGCTACCCCTAATAAGGGTTATTTTAGAAATTATGTCCAGGGTAATTTTGGGCATGTATATTTAGGAGATGATGAACCATGCATTATTACTAGTAAAGGTGAATTTCATGTTAAAGTGCGAGAATGGAAACACATGGATGTTGAAAGATGTGAGGCATGTGTCAAGCCTCAAGAGAAATCTAATTTCGTAGGGCAATTAGGAGAATCTAGATACAGTTACATTCACAACCAATTCTTGGAAATTTTCCAAGGGAGCTCTTGTTGTAGCAAGAGGCAAGAAGGTAGGAACATTATATTTGTCTACATGTATTACTAATTCTTTTTCTGTGCTATCTACTTCAAATTCAAATGCAAGCATGTGGCATAATCAGCTAGGCCATATGAGTAAGAAGGGAATGTAGATATTAAAGGCAAAGGGTAAGTTATCATATTTGAAAGATGTAGATCTTGATTTCTGTGAGCATTGCATATTTGGAAAGTAAAAGAAAGTGAGGTTTCTTAAAGTTGGGTCAATAAAGAAGGAGTAGAAATTAGAGCTTATGCACTCATATGTGTAGCGACCAACTCGGGTAACTTCTCATGGAGGATCCCAATACTATGTTACTTTCATTGATGATGCCACAAGAAAAGTATGAGTTTATTGTATTAAACATAAATCTGATGTTTTTAAAATTTTAAAAGATGGAAAGCCCTTGTGGAAAATGAATCAAATTCAAAGTTAAAATGTTTTAGATTTGCTAATGGTGGTGAGTACTATAGCGAAGGCTTTGATGATTATTGTTCAGTAAATGGAATACATAGAGAAAGGACGATTGTTAGAACACCACGGGAGAATGGTGTTGCGAGAGAGAATGAATAGGACAATCATGGAACGTCTAGAAGCATAATGACACATGTTGGATTGCCCTTATAGTTTTAGGTGGAAGCAGTAGATGCGGCAGTTTATTTAATTAACCATGGATCTTCAAGTGCACTAGATGGTGGAATACTAGATGAAGCTTGGACTAGAAAAGAGGTAGATCTTTCTTTTCTTAGAGTATTTGACTCGAGAAGATTTTGTGCATATTGATAAGAAAAATAGAAAGAAATTGGATGCTAAATCTAAAAGATGCATTTTCATCGTTTATGGTTACGTTGATTTTGGACTCGGTTTTGGGATTTAGAAGATGCTAAGATTGTTAGGAGTTGTAACATTGATTGGAATGAAAAGAGAATGTACATGGATCAGATTTTGGTACCCAAGAATGAAGTTGGGTGAAGAGTTTGTTGAGAAAAGTGCATTCTCGGATTTAAAACAAAAATCCCACGTACACACATCAAGGCGTCGATTAGGTGAATTGGCGTTGGCTATAGAGGAAGCGGCATCGGTTACAAACAACCGGTGTCAATCATCTGTCATATTTGGACACGAATGTCCAGGAGGTCCAGAATGAGCCTCAGGCACCCCAAATTTCTATAAGAAGGTCTCAAAGGGTAAATAAACCTCTAGAAAGATTTACTCCTTCATTATCTTATTTAATATTGATTGAGAATGGTGAACCCGAGTGTTTTGAAGAATCAATGCAGCAGGATACCCACGTGCAGTGGGAACATGGCATGAATGAGGATATGGACTCCTTGGAAAAGAATCAGACATGTGATTTAGTCAAGTTGTCGGCAGTAAGAGGACATTGCAAAACAAATGGGTTTACAAGATCAAGGAGGAAGAGGGTGGATAGAAAAGATACAAAGCAAGGCTTGTGGTAAAAGGGTTTGCACAAAAATCAGGTATTGATTTTGGTGAAATATTTTCCCTGTTGTTAAAATGACTTCCATCTGTATTGTTCTGAGTTTAGTTACAATAGAAAATCATTTAGAACAACTTGATGTTAAGACAACTTTTCTTCATAGTGATTTAGAGGAGGAGATCTATATGAATAAGCCACTTGGTTATGAAATCAAGGGTAAGGAGAAACATGTGTGCAGGTTGAAAAAGAGCTTGTATGGGTTCAAACAAGCTCCAAGACAATGTTATATGAGGTTTGAAAATTTAATTCATGATCATGGTTATATGAATTGTGGATCTGACCATTATGTTTATTTCAAGAAGCTTGAAAATGAGAGCTATATTATTTTGTTATTGTATGTGGATGATATGTTTATTGTAGGATCTAGTATGCAAGACATTGGTGAGCTTAAAGAAAAGTTAGCTCACACATTTGCAATGAAGGATTTGGGAGTTGCAAAGAAAATATTTGGCATGCAAATTCTTAGAGATAGGAAGAATAGAAAATTGTATTTGTCTCAAGAGGATTATATCAATAAGGTGTTGAAAATATTTAAAATGCAGGATGTAAAACCTGTAGGTACACCTATGGTTGGACACTTTAAATTGAGCAAAGATCAGTGTCCTACATCACATGAGGAGGTCGAGTACATGGCACGAGTTCCATATGCTTCAATGAGTTGGAAGTCTTATGTATGTTATGGTTTGTACTAGACCAGACATTGCACAAGCTGAGCAAGTGGGAATTGTGAGCAGATTTATGGTCAATACAAGTAAAGAGCATTGGAAAGCAATCCAATGGATTCTCAAGTATTTGAGAGGGACATCGGCATTTAGTTATGTTATGGAGGGTCCAGATACTACTTTATGGGGCTATGTTGATTCAAATATGGCTGGAGATTTGGATGGTAGGAGAAGCACCACTGGATATGTATTCACAGTAGGTGGGACGACAATTAGCTGGATTTCGAGATTGCGAGAAGGTTGTGTCCATTTCTACTATAGAGGTTGAGTATGTTGCAACTACAAAAGTTAGCAGGAGATGATATGGATGAGCAGGTTCATTGAAGAGTTGGGGAAGGAGTAAGAGGATTACTGATTGTACAATGATAGTCAAAGTGCATTTCATTTGGCAAAGAACTATGTGTTTCATTCTAAAATGAAACACATTCGGTTGAGATATCACTTCATACGGCGGTATTAGAGGATGGGCGGTGAAGTTGAAGAAAATTAATACAAAGGAGAACCTCTGCGGATATGCTAACGAAGCCATTAGCAAAGGAGAAGTTGGAGTTACACTCCACTTCTGTTGGTCTTCGATTTTGAGACTTGAAGAGGAAGAAACAAAGCCAGGAGAGGAACCAAGGATGGAGTGTAGGATAGTGCAGCAATTTATCTCCAAGTGGGAGATTGTTGAGATTGTGGAGCTGAATTGCTTCACAAATGAGCTTATTTACAACTTGCAAGTTTACATAGTAATCGACATCGGTCTGTTGACCGGCGTCGGTCATCTAGCATACTAACCGACATCGGTTTGGGACTAACCGACAATGGTTGGGATAAACCGACATCGATTACTGTGTGTGATTGTTTATATTTAAGTCATGGGAATTAGATCTAATCTTTGTTATAAAGTTGATCTAATGGTTGTAAATGAATGGCTAAAGTGCCTAAGTTTGTATAGGCTTATATAAGCTAGGAAACTAGGGTTAGAGGTTAGATTGAGAGAATTGTAAGAAGGAATTCTTGGAGAGAGCTTAGAGAAGCTTGTGAGAGGAAAAGTATTGTACATCGTGTAAGGTGTGGAAGATTGCAGATCTTCAATTGTACAACCTCTGGAATAATATATTGGTTGTTTCTTGGTGGACGTAGCCCACACTAGGTGAACCACATTATATCTTGTGTATTTTCTTGTTGGTTATTTCCGTGTTTATTGTTTATATGCACACACACACACACACACACACACACACACACACACACACACACACACACAGAGAGTTTGGTCTATCCCGACATTTTTCTTTTACTCAAAACATTGTTCTCGGAAAGCTCTTAGTTCACTCCTGAATAGCCAAAAAAAAAAAAAAACAAGCGTAGGCAAATCTAAGACCGTGAAAATATAATTGGACTCAAGACAATGAGACTCGCATTTTCCAAATTCTAAATGGATCCACGCCATTCAATAGTGGTTCCAATTTGTTTTTAGTGAGCTCTTAATTTTTGGTACTTCTACGTTGTATGCAATTATAGTTAAATGTAAACTTAAAATTAATAATTCAAGGCTTCAATATAAAAACTCAAATAGCTTTGATGCACAACAAAATAAAAGTTTGATGTAAACAATTATCCGTACAAAGATATAGTGGAGTTAAGCATAGATTTATTGTCTCTTACCTCGTTAATTTGGTATGGATAGAAACATTAATGATGCAGCCTTGGGTGGCAAGTGAAATTACGTAGCGACAATTGTCGTCCACTCCATTCATGTTTGAGTGATCAACGATTCAACACATCTCCTAATCACTAATTTCGAGATATCCGGAGAACTTTTTAATCAAGTAGTAGCTCCAAAACCACAGTGTACTTGTACTTCTCTCTAAAGCTTGAAAGAATGTTGAGGGTGACATAGCTTCCTTCCAAATGATTTCTAAATAGAACGACTAAAATCACTAATTCTGAGATACTTGTACTTCTCTCTAAAGCTTGAAAGAATGTTGAGGGTGTAATTTGAGATATCTAGGTGACATTTTAAGGAATTCATGTTTGAGTGATCAATGATTTTATTAGGAAGGAATCTATGTTTGAGATATCTCAAAATCACCCATAAAACAACCAAATGCTTTGCCATTCCCGCATGCAATTATGCGTACACAGCCATGCCCGTCTCTCGTGTGCGGGCGAAGTAGTTCATTGGTGAGGCGACAATGGCTAAAAAGGAAAAAACTAAAAACTGCTTTAAAACATCCCAATAAAGCAAAAACAGCCCACAAAGTCAAATTTAACATAGTCACCGAAATGACTGGAAGGACCTTTCCTTAAAAGGAATGGGCATAATTTTAACAATATTTTAATTTAAAGAACAAATTTACTAATTTAGAATTTGACGTGAGAACCTTTAAGCTGTTCTATTTTATCACCAACTCAAACTCAAACTCTCCTACACACTTTGCCCCTCCTTATCTTTAGGAAAATAATCCATAATTTACTCCCTTACTAAATTTTCCATTTCATACCCATCCACCACATGACCCCTACCTAGATTATACATATTTCTATTATTGCAATATAGATATACATTAGTTGTAATGCAGTTTCTTGCAATATACAAATATTAGTTGGAATGAAGTCGTATTTTTCTGCTTTATGCTTGTGGTGGGATTAACCAAACCCTTATATATGCTGCTGACCTTGATATTTACTGATTTTTATTTGTGGTGGGACCAGATCAAAAAAATCCTTATATGCTGCTAATTTTGATATTTTTACTTCAAGCTTGTGGTGGGATCAAGAGAACTTTGCTGCTGACATTGATTCATACCTCTTGGACATTGTAATCTGATATATTTCTTTTACATTTTCAGGCGTGGGAGAGGAGGGAATAACCACTTTTCGAATCTACAAGTTACAGTGATTGTATATTTTTACTCACATTTGTTATTGATGTAGACAATCGCATCTTTATCCATGACATGACGTTGAAGTAACAAATTTGCTACAGTTTTACAAAGAAAAATTATTGAGAAAAAAAATGTAGATACCCCCACCAGTTTCTTCTTTTGATTAGGCAACTTTTTCTTTCAAATTGATAATTCTGACGAATTTGTCAAAGGAAAATTTCTTTATTGGGAAGAACAATTTGAAGTTTTCACCCATCTGGGCAACAATATTTTATAAAAAAAGGATCAACACATTCCATTTTGTAACCTCACTTATTCATGATTACCTACTTATGCACATAGAGGGAAAAAAACATTCCATAATTACTACCCCACCCACTGGGATTTGGTGGGGTGTCTGAGAAAGATTATCAGAAAATATTACTCTGGATGACTACTGCCGTCTCATGAGAAGATCGAATTGAACACAGCTTTGCCTGGAATTAAAAAGTTTTACCAAGACTACCTATAACATAATGATTACATATATATATACCCAGACTCCAATGTAGAACTTAATCTCTATTTGAGTTTTTGTGCCACCTAGTCCTTCTGTGGGCATCCAGCTTCCTTTGCTTCTCAATATTATAAATTTTGGTGAAAATATGGGTTAGCATATTCAGCTTATGAGACTGAGCAGCAATGACAGCTGCTGTAGATTTATTCTCAGACAGAACAATTTCATACCCATCTCCATATTGGCTCATTCCTGGTGCCATCAGCTGCCAAAACATGCCTCCCCCACTTGCTCCTCCCCTGCTAGCAGAGGCATAGATGTGCTTATACACCGTGTCATAGAAGTTATCCCTCTGCCAATCACTAAACCCTGCATCTTTAGATGATTTCCCAAACTCTGCAAACAGTACAGGCTTCCTAAGAATTTTGGTTGCATCGGTCAAGTGGGTCTGAAGCCAATTCTCCAAGAAAGAAAGCTGGGTTCCTTCATCTGATCCTTTCAGCCTTTACAATGCAGAAAAAGAAAAAGGACATGAGACATTTTAGTTCAATATCAAAACAACGTAAGCAGATATGAAATGCATACTCAATTTCATGCATCAAGACAATGCAAGCAGATCATATTCCATACATCAAGATCACATATTGATATGTTTGAATAATTGGGCATATCTGAAACATACAATGTATACACAATTTCATACATCAACACCATGTATCTTACTGAAATGCCTCTACACTGAAACATGCAATTGAGACCAAGGTTCATTCATCAAGCGCACGCATCTTGCTGAAATGCTTCACTAGTGAAACATTCAGTGCAGACCACATTTCCATCAAGGGCACATATCTTACTGAAATACCCCATTTGTGAACCGTGTAGACCATAATTTATACATACAGCACATATCATATTGAAACAACATCCAGAGAAGATACTGAAATGCCCCATTAGAGAAATATCAAGAGTATATACAGAGATGCCCCATTTGTTAACCATAAATGGGGACTATTTCTGGAATACCAATTTTATGAAACATGCAATGCAGACAATATTTAATGCTCTGTATCAAGAGCACCCATTTTACCGATGTGCTAATTTTGTGAAACATGCAATGCAGACTGTACTTCATACATTAAGGACACATATCTTACTGAAATGTTCCTTTTGTGAAACATGCAATGCAATTATCAGTACCTGGTGGGACCCAGTGATACAAATTTTCTTGATCAATAATTAAAAGAAGTCCTCTGAGAAATTTCTTGATCCAACAATATAGAGTCTACGTTTGTGACAGCAAAGGATTAATCTCAGCTTTGATGACAGTAAATCAGACATTTTAATGAACAACAAAATGAATGTCCTTGAAAAGTGCATATCAAAAAGGAACACAGATCTAAGACTGTGAAAGAAAAAACAGACTATTCTTAGCTTTGAAGGCATGCTTAGAAAATCCTTGACCACAGATCGAGACTTTCAAAAGCAAAATTATGCCACCCATTTTTTTTAAACCAATGAACTGGAGTATGGAAAAGAATCTAAACAAGCTTACCAGATATCAGGGTAGGAGTGAACGGTAGCAAAATCAAGGTCTTTGATTTGATTATTGGTGATGAAATCTGTGCCCACAGAGAAACCTGGATTGACCTGATTATTATTGTCGCCATAAAATCCTTCCAAACCTGCCTCTAAAAGGTGGTTTCCATCAATGGATTTGACATGGGCAGCCATCTCCTCTATCCATGCCTGGTTATCCATAAGATTAATGCAAATATTCTCATCAGAAAAATCAATACCAAATACAGAATGAAATTCATTAAGAAAAAATAAGAAAAAACTTTGAAACCTACCAACTATGAAATCTAGAACAGATCTATAGGTATAGTCTTATGCTAACCCAAAAAACAAAAAATGAAATCATTGGCTAACCTGAATGGTTCTCCCGGAAGTATCACTCTGGAAACGGGGCTCATTTATCAGCTCCCATGCAAAAATTGTAGGCTCATCCTTGTATGCTACTCCTGTAATATTGTTCACTCTAGTCAAAACAGCCTGCAGAAAAAAATACATGGTTGAGAGACTAAGTTGTGAGAATGCAGTGATGTTGCATAGAGAACCAATAACACAGTGGGTATGCGCATACAATAGCTACACAGATACCCACTATATACACAATGCATATACACCCAGGTACCCTGTACAGACCCATGTATGCAGGGACACAGAAAAACAAACATGCAAGCACAAAATCCCTCTAGTAGATATATGAAGATAAGTCTGATAGACTCCCGCAGAAAGGGAGGGACATATACAGATAAGTGCAGATACGCACCCACAAAAGGGAGGGGCATATGCGATGTAAATATCTTCACATGATTTTTGTAATAGCCTTTAACAACAACATTTGTGAACAAATCATCTTCAGAATTCAGAGACTGTCCTCCATTGCGAGCCCAATTTACATACTGGGTCTTTCCTCCAAAGTTAACATAGTTGTTTACTAAGCTAAAAATGAGCCTGATGTTGTGTTTCTTGGCTTTAGAAACCACAAAGTCCAGAGCCTAGAAAATAGAAGCACAAATACCATTAAAAACATGCAATGCAAAGACAGGGAGAACAAACAAATATGCAAGGCAAGGCTCTGTGGGAACATACCTGAAAGACTTTCTCATCATAAACACCAGGAGAAACCTGCAATGCCTTTTACTGGCCATCATTGAAGGCCCAGGTCCTAGCAAGATTGAGGCCATGACCTGCAGCTTCTTCAAAAACAGAGCAAACTTTGTTTCTCTGTGATGGATCTGTTGCTACACTCATTAACCAGTAAGAGTTAAACCCATTGACATAAAGGGGATTTCCATTGACAGAGAAATGTGTGCCTACTGTTTTCACAAACCCATCTCCTGCAGCCTGCTGAAAACTGATAAAAAGTGTCAAACAGGATACAAGAGCCACAAAGCTCATCTTTTGAGCACCACCCATTTGTGAAAATTTATTTCTAGACCTTAGTAAACTATACCAAAATGTAGAACAAGAAAGAAAAAGGACTGTGGAGAAAAACCCAACAGAAGGCTTGAAAGTCCTTCAAGACTTGATTTTACAGGATGAAAGAAGGCCTCGCTATATAGACTAGAAATGGGAAGTGGGCTGTGAATCACGGAAGAACTGGAAACAGAAGGCAAGTTATGGGGTCCCTAGAACACTTTTCTTGTAGATTTGTCACAACAAATTTCATGAATGCTCACATGGGGACATGACTTTAATTCATAGGAATATCAAGAGCTGCCCATATATTAAAATTCAATGCATTCTAACAAAGTTAAAAGCAGGAATACTTTCATGAAAAAATATTTTATATATTTAATTTAAATTAATTTGCATATTAATGTTCACCAAAAAAACACTTACATTGGTTTGTGAGATTGAAAAGAATACTTGTATTGTAAAAGATAGAAAGAATGTGGTAGCCAATTTCAAATATTAAAGTAATAATAATTTTATTTAAAAGTGTTTAGCAAATAAATTTTACTGTTTTAAAATAACAACATATATCTAAAAAAAAACTATAATTAAGATTGCAATAACAATATTCTTTTTTTTAAAAAGTTGTTGGGATCTTCAACTAAATGTCAAAACACAATTACCAAATTTTCGAAGAAGAATAGGAATGGGGCAGTTTTCTTTCTAGTCTTTAGATCAACCACCATTTTGGAAAAGAGTTTGGTAATTTGGTAATTTTTTATTTTAAATTTTGAAATTAGTTTCACCTGCCCATTCCCATGTAATAAGCCGCGAATAAGTTTTAGATTTGGTTTTGTGGTTATCTAAATAATCAGCTTTGGAAGGTTAAGAATATTAAAAATGCCTCTTTCAAAAGCTAAACATTGAAAATTTACCCTTGTCTTTATTCCCTTTAAAACTAGGAATGAACAAGTCTATATTTTCCTTAGACTAAAAGCCATAGGTACCTAGTGGACAATATTCCAAACCCAACTCAGAGTCTTACCGGAGGTGACTTTGAAAAGGATGTGCACATGTGGGCATCCCTTAAATGTGGTAGGGTATAAAGTCATTAACATGACTTTGGTTGATATTGGCCACAAAAATATGAACGAGGTGTCACATATAATACATCTTATTACACCTAAATCTTTGTATTTTGTATGTTAATTTGAGTTTTAGGGTTGAGGTAGAGAATTTAAGAATTATAAACGTAATTTTAAGGTGAAAATTTTGATGTTTCTACAGTTTATGAAATTATGAGATTTGAAAAAATTTGATGATTGGTAAAAAACAATGGTTTGATACATGTCAATCAAAAGTCTCATATAGTTGATCTTAGAATAATATTTTTATTTGAGCTTGTCAATATATCATATTATTTTTTTAAAAAAATTACAATAAAAGGTCGTTGTTTGTTATATTCGGTCCTAAAAGTAAAAAATACCGGAGAAAACATGATTATACATAATGCTTAGAAAACACGGGTAATTAAAGCATAAAATACTATATCAAACAAAAAAGTCAACCACAAGGTCTTCAATACCAAGTGTAGGTGGAGGAAAGTCGCCCTTCGAAGGATTGGAAGCTACCCACCCATCCCGATCAAGAGTTAGTATCACCAACAAGAGCTATGGAAACAATAACTCCCACCCCGATTCTAAAGTCGTCCTTTGAACAAATTTTCCTTATACCGAGGAGGACCATTGAGACACACATCGATTATAGATTTATCACTTGGAGGCAGAGGTGAACACAACCCCCTTTGAGGAGGATGAGTGTATAAACAATTATGTTATAGGTTGCATTAGCATCTACACACCAATGGTCGGGAACTTTGTGAAGGTTGGTCTTGGGAAAAACATCTTGATGGTGTGCAAGGAGTTCTCTCTTAATGGTGGTGAAGCTCCTGCAAGTGTTGGAACTTAAGTGCAACTTTCTCTTCTTGATCCTAGATCTATGTATACACTAAAAATATATAACAAAAACTTTTTCATTAACAATAAACTTGTGATCAATTTGTCTCTTTACTAAAAATAGCTACATTTCTATATTTCCATAACTAAAAGTGGATAATTTCTTTGAAGAAATTCTAAAGAAAAACAATATAAGCAAGCCAATTGGCATAATCTCCAAAGAAAACCATATGCAAATCGAAAGGTTCCACGTGGAAGGGATAAAAAGGTTGTGAATGCATAATTGCACCGATTATACTCTATGAAAAACTAGAATAAGTGTTTAAATGTCTCTAAGTGGGAACAAGTTGAACATTGTGTACTAGGTAGGTTGATGTAATTGGTACTTCCTCCTAGGATAAGCCCTAATGGATAAGGCACAAAATAAAATGGGCTAGCTTAGGTTCCAACTTAGTAAACCAAATCATGTTAAGTCTAGAAAGGAAAAATAAGGGAGAAGACTGTAAACTCGAGTGCTTACTAATCTTATCAAGTGTAAAGGAAAGTGACCCATAATTTTATATAAAAGCCTGTGTGAATATTTTAAAAGGCGTTGTCATAATTTCACTAGGCCATGGGTGGTTAAAGCCAAAGTTTATGCAAAGATAACATCGGGTAAAAATTCTTAATATGATAGAGAGTGAAGTAAAAATTAAGGCCATAAGGTGAAATTTCCTCTAGAAATCGCCCATGGGGTTGACTCTCTAAAGGTGACACGATATCATAAAGAACAAATTCCTTTTCCTAAAATTTGAGCACTTTAATATTAGACAATTTAGCTATAGGGATGTTGGAAGAAGTCATGATATGGGAGCACCACATCTGCGATTGTTGAAAGAAATCCCATTGTTATGTTGTGGAGCATGTTTTCATGTGTGGAAGTGTTGAAGATTGTACACTAAAAGTATTGTACACTCTCCACAATTTTTGGCCTCGAAAAATGTGCTCGATATCTCGGGAAACATGTTCTTCTCATATGGGTGGGATTTTTGACCCATAGGTTTATGGGGTGGTTTTGTCCCACGATTTTGGTACCCATTGTATTGTAAAGCTACTTAGCGATTTGCTATTGATGTGCTTTTGTGCTTTTGATAGGGTAGACATATCATTATAGATGTGTGTGAGTTCAAGTGTGAATTCAGGAGAGTTTTTTAGCACTGACTCAAACAGAGATATGGGTATTGTATTGAGAGAAACAGATGGCTTATAATAAAATATGAGCAAGTGATTCTTGGTGGACGTAGCCCAAATTGGGTGAACCACGTTAAATATTGTCTCGTGTTGTGTTCTTTTATTTTTACGCACTTTATTTGATTTGTGATATTATACGTAAACTAGTTTTATTATTGTGATTTTGATTAAGATTGCTCCACATATTTTACCCCTTATTTCCTAACAATTGGTATCATAGTCCTGGTTTGGTTTCTTTGAAGTGTTGAATCGTAGGGAAAGTTTTAGCTTGAGTGGAAACTACAACAGATGATGGAAGATCAAAGGTTGATAAATTCAACAGCAAAATTTTAGTCTTTGGAAGATACAAATGGAGGATTACCTTTATCATAAGGATCTTTATATTTTGCTATTTGAGAAAGGGAACAAACCCTCGAGCATGATGGATGCAGAAAGAGATCTCAAACCAGGGCACCCCAGGAGCCCCCATCCCTCTCTAGGTGCCCTAGTCTGGCCAGACAGTCCAAATATGTAGATTCTTGAGCTCTTGTGTGGTCGTTTCCTCTTCCTATTCAGCGAGTATCCTCTGCGACATAGTCTGCGACATCCGCTAATCGGCTAAGGCCTTCCTAACCCTCTTTGTCTTTAGGGTTTCACATTTTATTGTTTAGATTACTTGGGTATATTTATTACATTTTATCTCAATTATTTATTGTTTCTATAACATCTAGATTAGACTACAATATTCCATTTTAGTTTAATCATTTTGGTGAACCCGTACTTGATCTTCACGCTTTTAGGATCCTCATTCTTTTCTTGTCATCCTAGAGTCTATTCATCATGAGTATCTCAATCAATGATTACTTACTTGCAAATCCTGATTTATGACATAGAGTCCAACATCTTCTTGCTACTACTCACATTCATGTTGATATGCATCTTGACTCAGTATATAAAACATTTGTAGATGCATTTTCTCAACACATAACATTCAAATCTAATCCTCCTGTTGATGTTAACACTTTTGACAATGACCCACCTTTGCATATCATGTGTCGCATTCACAATGTGGGTGTCAAGCGCACTTTAATTGATAATGGATCTAAACTCAACTTATGTCCCATGTCATTCATTGAGAAGTTAGGTCTTTCTTCTCGTGATGTTAGTCCATCTTGTCTTTCACTGCATGTATATGATGGTTTTGTTCGTCCATGTGTTGGTCACATTACTTTACCTATCACCATAGGGCCAAAACTATCAACGTTGTATTCTTCGTCATTGACTTTCCTGTCTCCTATAACTATTTGCTTGGTGGAGTCATGGCTCCATGCAAGTCGTTGCTTCTACCGTACATCATTGTGTCAAAAGCATACATGATGTGACATAGAATTTTTTTTTTTTTTTTTTTGGATCGTGACCTATTCCAATTTTGTGTCCAAGCTCCTAATACTAGTCTTCCTATTCCACACACTGATATTACCAATGATCCTCAACCTATGGACGAACCACCTCATTTACCACCACTTGAAGGTGTTATTTGTGTGATAGATGCAATTTCTTCCACTCTATCACCTCCACCGCTACCTTGCTTCTATGCTTCTTTATCGGGGACCTCTCAAATCTTCGGACATCGCTCTATCTCCTACACCTTCACATACACCACCTTCATCAGCATACCCACCTTTCACATGCACACTTTTTGTGAATGATTCATATTGGGAGCATATTCCATTTGATCCTACTTACGATGTCATTATATGTTCACATGAGGGTTTAGCTCAACTCGGTTTCACTTTTAAGGACCTCTATCCTCCTACTCACCATCCTCATCTATATTATGGCTTCATCACTATTACTGTTGCTTATGGTTTACGTGTCTTCCATCTTACAGTCTATCTATCATGCACTCCTTGCTCTTCTCCACTCACATTAGGAAGTCTTGGCTTACTTATATATGGGGTACATTGGACCATGATCATATTGATATCTCATTTCCTATGCCCTTTGGTCATATATTCATTTACAATAGCTCTTTTCTCGGCTATACGCAAAATATCACTCATTGGTATGCACACGGTTGTCCACTCCCTCCATTCACCAATGAGGAATATGCTATGTGCATGTATCATTTACAGCTCAAAGGATCATTGCATGACCAACGACGACACTATAGCTTATCGGAGTTCTTGATTCAAGCACCTTATGGTTTCGATCCAGACATTAACAATCTTTTTGATGACATCACTTGATCCTTTCCATTCCTCACACACTTGGGGACATGACACTTACCTTCCCCCTTCCGGGCATCAACAAACATGTATATTACATCTTCATCACATTGTAACCTCACACTTACTCATCATACTTGTTATCCATATTTAGCCCTCGAGCTAAATATTGGATTGAATCACGACCCCGCATAGAGGGAACCCAAGAAAACGCACTCAATCCTACAAATTAGAAGCAAAAAAGATCCAACAATGAAGTGGCGGGGATGAAGAAAGATCAAAGGATCCTATACAGAAAGAAACGACTATGTCGAGCCGTCTCTATGCCCTGAATCCATTCTCCAAGTCCAGGCAAGGCAAAACTATGAAATTGCAGGGTCAAATAATAAGGATCAATGCTACAAGGAAGCCATGAGCAAGAAAGGAAAAACGGCAAGGATCTAAGGTCTTTGGGCTCAAAACCGTTCAGGAAAGAGTCTAGAATCGACTAAGTATGGAAGAGCTAGCATAGGGAATCATGTGTCCTCGCAGCACTTCTCCAAAGATGGATCCAAATAGAGAGGCTCAAACAAGTACCGCATCTCCACATGTCCTAGGGCGAGGAACGGAGGCAAGGTCAAATGGTCAAACAGAGTCAAAGGCAGGATAGGGCAGGCCTCAAAAAATTAGCTAAGTATGAATGTGCAAGCGGAGAGTGCCAAGTGTTAGTGTGGCGCATCCCCAAGAGTTGGTCCAAAGGCGGAGACCCAAATGAGCGCGAGCTCGCCACGTAGCCCAAAGTCTAAAAAGTAAGAAGGACCGTTGAAAAGTCCACAAAGCAGCGGAGGCCGACAAGTGTCAACCCGATGCTCCTCTAAAGGAAAACTTTGGGTTAGATTTACAAACATGCGTGGTGCCTCCACGTGTCATTCCAACAGGGGCAGAATCATTTGCATAGTCAATGCACAAACAAGCCAGCAAAGGCTGCCAAGTGTCTTAATGGTGTTGATTCAAATATTGAATGAAGAGAAGGTTTCCAAATGAGCGCCAGACTGACGCATCTCCAGATGGAGTTTCGGGGCTGCGGAGGTTTTTGAGTTTTTGCATTTTTTAGGCAAAGGGCCAAAAGGTAAATTGCAGGCACATGGACCCGAATTTGTGTTCCGATATGGCTGCCATGTGTCTGATATCAAAAGGGGACCCATTTGTTAAGTTGTTTTCCGCACTCCTGTCTGGACCGATACAAACTTCAAGAGGTGTATCTTTCAACTCAGGGCTTGAGATATTGCAAATCTAATGCCGTGGGAAAGATCTCGGCCTCACCCATGCCATGGAGGTCTAAGACTTTAATTTTGAGGAGGTTAGGTGAAGAAGAATGGAGGAAACGTCTTTAGGATTTCAATGCGGGATCTTCTTGCCTCAACAACTAGATCAAATTTTGATCTGTTTCGCTGGTTCCTCTTCCTTCAAGGCACCGAACCAAGGATCAATGTAGAAAAGACGGATTTGGGGAGAGATTTCATTAGAGGCATTAACAGCGGTGGTTGAGCTTCAACCTGCTTTTCCCGCTTCTCTCTCTTTTCTTCTTTCAGGCTGAATCTATAAATACGGGGGGATTCATTGTAAAAGTTGTTGTTCATTCTTCTTCTCTGCCTCCCCTCTTCTTTTCTTCCCCAAGGTCGAAAATGGAGTTTGAACCTCCTCCCCTACTCTGTAAATGGCATTTTTGCCTCTTGCTCGTGTATGATGCTCTATGTAAATTTTGAAGCAATAAAACTTGTTTTTGTGATGCGTTTGTCCATCCTTTGCTTGTTTTCATTGCATCTTCTTACCTCTCATTGTTCTAGAGTATTTCGTGCATGTTTTGGACATTTCATTTGCAGATCTAGGAGCTGTGTTCATGGGGATCAGAAATGGAGTTCTGTGTGAATCTGACATTTGGTCTATGATGCTTCTTGTCCATCCTCTCCATTGCTCACCTCACCTCCCTTCATTTCATGGTTGTTTTGATAGATGATCAACACTTCCCTTTTCTTGGTGCTATCACCTCATTAGTGTAGGATTTCCCTCTTTATGCACTTTCTCTCTCCCTGTCTCCTTGGCATTGTTAGGATAGGTGTAGTTAGACGTCATTTTTGCATTAGGAGTAGTTTAGCATTAGGATCAGGAAGAAGAAGCCGGATTTCTCCGAGAGGGCCATCTCAAGTCCGCAAGTCCCACAACTTGAGAGATGGTCCCATGTTATGCAAATCACACCAAATGACCCTACCTTAGAAAAGCAGATCCACCACTCATTTGGGGGTGCTATGATTTCACACTAACAATTTTGGCACGCCCGGTGGGACAGGTTTGAAGCACCTTACCACTTCACTTCATTAGGTTCGATGTGCTCTTGGTGAAGATTTCAACCTTTGGAGGCACTTTCAAGCACATCTGGCGACTCCATCTGGTCAAAAACCCATTCTCTGAGTTACAGACCTTTTCCATCCATTTCCACTCATTTCATCCATTTCTTCCTCCATCTCTTTCATTTTCTCCCATTCCATGAGGTTGTGCAATCATGACTTCATTCCCTTCATGGAACTCACACTTACAACAATACAGTCCACCTCCAATGTATTTCCCAACTCCTCCAGATCAACATTATAATCAGATCTAGGACCATTATGCTTACCCATATGAGCAGTGTCAAAACCAGTTTAACTATGAAGCTTATCAAGAACAAGGGGACGCATATGATGGCGATAATTATGCAGAAGATGTTGTTCTATTGGAAAAGATTCAAAAATGGAGGTTAGCATGGTTGATTAAGGGCAACGCTTGATTCAAATGAGGGATTTCAACATTGGTTGCAAGGCACCTTGTCCATGGGAAGGCCCTTTTCCAAGACACTACTGACCCTCGGGAGACACTAGACTTCATGATTGAAATGCTTTACCCCAACTTGCACAATGGACAAAGTGGAGATCGGGGCTTGTGAGCAAAGTTTGAATCAACCTTATCAATGGGTAAGTTAGTCACTAGCTCCATGTCTTTCATTGTCTCTTCCTCAATCTTTATCATTTCAACAAAGGCAGGAGTCAAGCCCCTCACTCGTTGCCCCAAGTGTTGATTTCATTTCTCCATCTCCTAGTCTTCCACCTCACCTCAGTTTCTCTGCCCTTTTCCCTTCCAAATCCAATTCCCCTCTACAAGATCCAAAAGAAATGCCTTCCCTCCGCCACAAACAAGGAAACAACTAGTGAAAACCCCACCCACCACTCCTCTTGCCTTCCCAAGTCCATGTTGGGAAGAGGCTCCAAAAACTAGCCAAGGAGAACATCAAATAGAGGAACTCAACAATGAAGAAATGATAGAAAATCGAAGAGTTGGGCTGCTTAAATTTGAGTTTTCAAAGGTTCCCTTGTTGGTTAAGCCTATGGAGGAGGTTGAGGTCAAGCTGCAAGTGGTGGAAGCTCCAGCTACATCGCAAGCATGGGAAGAAGGAGCTACTCCTAATCCAAAAGAAGAGGAGTACATTTTGGCTATACAGGAGGACCATACAGTTTTAAAGGCTCCAAGTGCGGAGCAGGCCACAGAAGAACCTTCAGTTATTCCTCCCACTTCATCCCCTTCAAGCTTTGATGTTGAAGAAGAGTTTTATCTCTCAAACTTCATATTTGAGGAAGAGAGAAATCATGGTGAGCAAGTTGCAGATCAAGAGGACACCATGAAGGAGGTTGAGCACCTACAGTAGGACAACAAGGAGGCAGATTACCTGTCTGACTTGGAGGATTGTCTTGATGGAGAGGAGCCCATGGAGATTACATCATCCACTCCTCCATCCATCTTCCATGCACATGAGCCTACTGCCATGAAGGAGAACATTCAGGAACAACAACCTATACTTCATAACAGCCCTCTGGAACCAAGGTTGGAAGATCTTGATCTTCCATGTTCTTCAAAAGAGGAGGAAGGAAACAACAAAGACCCCATCTCTCCCACACCATCCACCCAAGAAGGTCCACAAGAAAAATCCATTCTTGGAGTTGAAACTCAGAACAAAGGGCACATTCAAAGGATCAGACCATGCCCAATCAGGTACTTGGCTTCATTGGAGCCAAAGGAGAGACCAAAACCAGTCATGCCTACTTCAGGGCATGAGGATGATCATCAAAGTACCAAGGGTCACCATCAATGCCTCAGGAGTCCAATGCAGGTCAGCTTGAAGAGGTATTTTCCATTAATGTTGATACCTTGATGATTTGGGTGGAGGACCAACTTATTGTCAGTTTTTCACTCATCCAACCAGCCATGTTCAGTGCCAAATCAGTTGCATGGCTGCCATTTTTGAGGAAGGGAAGCTATTTCTCCCTGCCAGTTGCAGGTTTTGTTTGAGCTCCCTTTGCTCTTGGTTAGAGTAGTGTAGGTAGATTTGTTTTCAGCAGAAGAAGTGCTTATGCACACTCTGCATGTCTCATTTGAGGCATGTATGATTTGGTCTTTGTATATAAGTTTTGTTTGTATTGCTTCAGAGGGGCATGAGGCTAGGCTCTTAAACTATTTAAGGTAAGAAGGCTCATGTTTGCCTGTGACAGTTGTAAATCAAAATAGGGAACAAATGCAGAGCAACTAAAAGTTGTTTTGAGATAGTCCATTTGAGGGACAGATGAAAACCATGGGTCGAATCAATTTTCTACTCTCATAAATCATTGTCTCAAGGTTTTCTTATGAAAATTGAGCGTGCGGAGCTTAGGGACGGAGACAAAATAGAAAAGGCTTATAGTGGCTCGGAGGTCAAAATTTGGTGAGTTCATATCGGTTTCATGTTTATTAGGAAGACTCCATGCCCAATGGATACTTCAAGGCCACTGGTCTATCCATCTAGCAGGCAGATGTCCCCATGAGTCGCCAAATTGTTATCCATATTTCGCCCCGGGATAAATATTGGGGAGAATCACGACCCTGCATAGATGGAACCTAAGAAAATGCACTCAATCCTATAAATTAGAAGCAAAAAAGATCTAACAATGAAGTGGCGGGGACGAAGAAAGATCAAAGGATCTTGTACAGAAAGAAACGACTCTGTCGGGCCGTCTCTATGCCCTAAATCTATTCTCCAAGTCGTGCAAGGCAAAACTATGAAATTACAGGGTCAGACAATGAGGATCAATGCTACAAGGAGGCTAGGAGCAAGAAAGGAAAAAACAGAAATGATGCAAGGTCTTCGGGCTCAAAACCATTCAGAAAGAGTCCAAAATCGACTAAGTATGGAAGAGCCAATAGAGGAAACCACGTGTCCTCGCGGCGCTTCTCCAAAGATGGATCCAAATAGAGAGGCTCAAACAAGCACCGCATCTCCACGTGTCCCAGGGCGGAACGGAGGCAGGGTCAAATGGTCAAATAGAGTCAAAGGCAGATAGGGCGGGCCTCAAAAATTGGCTAAGTATGAATGTGCAAGCGGAGAGTGCCAAGTGTCAGTGTGGCACATCCCCAAGAGTTGGTCCCAAGGCGGAGACCCAAATGAGCACGAGCTTGCCACGTAGCCCAAAGTCTAAAAAGTAAGAAGGACCATTGAAAATTCCACAAAGTAGCGGAGGACAACAAGTGTCAACTGACGCTCCTCCAAAGGCAAACTTTGGGTTAGATTTGCAAACATGTGCGGTGCCTCCATGTCATTCCAACGGGGTAGATTCATTTGAATAGTTAATGCACAAACAAGCCAACAGAGGTTGCCAAGTGTCTTAATGGCATTGATTCAAAGATTGAATGAAGAGAAGGTTTCCAAATGAGCCCCAAACTGATGCGTGTCCAGACAGAGTTTCGGGGCTGCAGAGGTTTTTAGTTTTTACGTTTTTTACGCAAAGGGCCAAAAGGTAAATTGCGGGCTGTGGACCCAAATTTTTGTTCCAATATGGCTGCCTTGTGTCCGATATCAAAAGGGGACCCATTTTTCAAGCTATTTTCCCGCCCTCCTGTACAGAACCAATACAAACTTCAAGAGGCATATCTTTCGACTCAGGGTTTGAGATATTGCAAATCTGACGTCATTGGAAAGATCTTGGCCTCACCCATGCCACGAGGCGAAACTTTAATTTAGAGGAGGTTAGGTGAAGAAGAATGGAGGAAACGTCTTGGGATTTCAGTGTGGGATCTTCTTGCCTTAACAACCAGATCAAATTTTGATCTGTTTTGTTGTTTCCTCTTCCTTCAAGGTGCCAAACCAAGGATCGATGCATAAAAGATGGATTTGGGGAGAGATTTCATTAGGGGCATTAACACAAGTGGTTGAACTTCAACCTTCTTTTCCCGCTTCTCTCTTTTTTCTTCTTTCACGCTGAACCTATAAATACGGGGGCGGGATTCATTGTAAAATTTGTTGTTCATTCTTCTTCTTTACCTCCCCTCTTCTTTTCTTCCCCAGGGTCGAAAATGGAGTCTGAACCTCCTCCCCTACTCTGTAAATGGCATTTTTTTGCCTCTTGCTCGTGTATGATGCTCTGTAAAAAATTTTAAAGCAATAAAAACTCATTTTTGTGATGTGTTTGTCCATCCTTCGCTTGTTTTCATTGCATCTTCTTGCCTCTCATCATTCTGGAGTATTCAGTGCATGTTTTGGACATTTCATTTGTAGATCTGGGAGTTGTGTTTGTGGGGATCAGAAATGGAGTTCTGTGTGAATCTGACATTTGGTCTGTGATGCTACTTGTCCATCCTCTCCATTTCTCACCTCACCTCCCTTCATTTCATGGCCATTTTGATAGATGATCAGCACTTCCCTTTTCTTGGTGTTATCACCTCGTTAGTGTAGGATTTCCCTCTTTATGCACTTTCTCTCTCCCTGTCTCCTTGGCATTGTTAGGATAGGTGTAGTTAGACGTCATTTCTACATTAGGAGTAGTTTAGCATTAGGATCAGGAAGAAGAAGTTGGCTTTCTCCAGAGGGCCATCTCAAGTCCGCAAGTCCCACTGACTTGAGAGATGGTCCCATGTTATGCAAATCACACCAAATGACCCGCCTTAGAAAAGCAGATCCACCACTCATTTGGGGGTGCTATGATTTCGCACTAACAATAATCCTAGCATAGGCATATTCATCTACACTCTATCATTGACCATTATCCGATGGCACACTCTTGTGCTTCGGTTCACACTTGATTGTTGAGGGCATACTATACACATGAACCCCACACACTACACAATAGGCATTACACATATTACACTACATCTCTATGCATTTTTACACATCACATGGTCATCTCTCATCATCGCATATACTACATACCTCTACTTGTACACGCTGCACTGACTACCCTATAACGCACTCTAGTCTCACGGTCCATCTTTGGATTATTGAGGGTATAAATCACAAATGGACCTCATCACATTCATCATTCAACCTTCTATCATGCAACATTCTTAGGTTAGTGACATATGCTATAGGCTAAATGGTCACCTATTCCATCATATTATAGTGGTATATGTCGTAGGCTTCATTGTTACTTCTTTCATTCATCTCGTAGTGATTTATGTCGTAGGCTACATCATCATTTATTCTAGTATCATCATACCTTATCTTATTAATCATTTAGTGATATATGTTTTAGGCTAAATCATCACTCCTTTCGATCAACTTTTCGTGATATACACTTAGGCTATATATTCACGCACACTTCATCCCTATGTCGCATTTCATCACTACACATTCAACACAACGTGCTACACACAACACATAGTTCGACCATTTCCCGATGACACACTCTCGTTTACGGTTCATTATTGACTGCTGAGGGGGCATGAACAAATGAACCTCACTGCATAAAAATCCATTCACTTGGGGAGCACATGACTCCCATCATCCATCTTGTATTTTATTCCCTCCATCCACAACATATTGCATATCTTGATTGCTTTTACTTTTACTTGCATTTGTTTATACATGGCCATCTTATTACACATGCTAGATAGGTCTCTTGTATGTCATTATCTTTACCATACATACATGCACATTCACATCCTTTTCTAGTTGTGACCGTAGATAGAGGGCTTCTACACACAACATGGATGTTTGGCACACTATTAGTCCCATAACGACTATTAGGGGCATCCACTCTCATACACTACAAGTGTTATAGTTTCATTTTATAGTTAGCAATTTACATTCTTTGGTTATACACACTTTTTACATATAGGTTATCTTTCTAACATGCTAATGGGTGTTTCATGTGTAACATTTGTTTTGTAGGATTATTTGCTTCCATGACTATATGTTATTTGTACTTGTTTGTCTTTGTTTGCTATTGCCTACGGGCCTTGCCCTTTATTTTGTGTGCACACTTATTTATTTTTATGCGTCCACTATGGTCTTGAGTGTCTTGCGACATCGTGAGTGATGTCCTATGTTTGTAACCCACCTTTTGTGATCTATGATTGGTTTCTTGTGTGTCTACTTGCATTATAGCTTACACATTGTTTGTGTAGCTTACACTTGTATGTTACATGCATGATTTTTATACTAACACTTGTTTTCCTAGCCACTTGTTTACATGTGCCTTGGTTTCTACCAAGCACGTTCCCTTCCCCGTAGGGCATAGTTTACGCATTTGGTCCTTTTTAGTGTCTCATCCTTTTATTCGCGACGTCACATGCACCCCCAAAGAAGGGGGAATCATTTGGGTTTATACACACTACATAGCACAATATCGATATAATTCGGTTGTTCACTTTTCCATCCATGATACAATGGGTTATACAACAAGTGGGTTCAAACCAGTCCATAGAAATCGATACACAATGACTTTTATAAGACAAGTTGTCCTTGGCATTCTGGGGAGCAGTTACAAGTTGGACGATACAACAAAATTTCCTCCCTACACTACTTCAGCTAGTGGTGTTGGATCGCCCAAAAAACCATGCAGTATAAAGATCTCTTCATACACTCTCGGGAAGTAGTTACATGTTGGAGAATAACACACCTTTCTCCCTACACTTCTTTGGCCATAGTGGCGTGAGATTTCCCAAAAACTCACACTTCATCGACATTTTATAGGATATTATTTTTACACCCTTTTTCTCATCACGGATCAGTGCACACGTTCCTTTTTAATTTTCATACTTTCATTACATACTTTTTACTATATACATGTGTCTTTACACATATATACATGCATATTTGACTACTTGATTGTCTTTTCTTTTGTAGGTCCATCCATATGGGAAGTGAGCAATCAACAACAACAACATCACTCGGTGTCACACACAACATATTAACATGCAGGTACATCACAAACATTGGCATCTACACACATTCTTCCGCCCTAGGTTCACTCTCATCACTTTTTGCACTTTTGCATCTTTAGTCTCCCTTATCCATATTTTTTTCACTCCACGCTTTGTCTAGTCCCTCAGTGCGTTTTCTACATCACTCTACATGGATATTAGGTGCACATCTCTATCTACTTTATGTTACTAAGCATCCCACTCACCAACATAAAGTGGGGAAAATGTAGACACAAAATCATGGACTTTGGGTAATTATTTAGTCTCGGTCTCATATTACTATTCATATTGTTCTTGAGCGGAAAAGAGTACTAATTAACCCATGTCTTTGGCCATTTTACTTTGCTTTCTATCATTACTTTCGATCTTTCACCTATACTTGCCCAGTCCATATTTTTCACACAGTATTTTCCCTACTCGACTTGGGCACCAAAGTAGACTGGGTACCCAGATGCCTTGGTCCCCTTTGGGTTCGCATGACCGATCCTCTTACACTTTACTCTTACTTTTTGGGCACTTTCTAGCCATTTGAGCTTTCTATATTTTTGGTGGTCGGCCTTTTCGGGGTTAATTACGAAATTAGAACAAGAGAACCATATAAATATAAAGTTATGAGACCATAATGAGGGATGAAACACTAAGCACTTACTATCACCACCTAAGGTTGCATCCATCTAAGGCATCTAGAGCTCCATTTACATCCATCTAGCTCCATCACAAGGGAAAAAGGTTGGTTCATCTACATCACACTTCATAGGAGAGGAGTTCATTTTATTTCATGCACCATTTACTTACATTCTACAATTATTTATTGCTATTCACAAAGTGTGACTAACACAAGAGCACCTAGGGCATGATTTATACACACACACACACACACCTAGAACTACATTAGTTCTGAGATGTAGTCAACGCTTCGAGTGATAAGTCCATCCATTTGGCGATTGAGGGAGTCGAACCCTTCATATGCATCTTTATTTTTTAGGGTTTTGATGCTTTTATTCGGGGTTTTGCAAATGTATCCTTCATCTCGATTTACAACGACATCTAGTGAAGTTCAACAACATCCAATGAAGTTCAACGACATCCAATGAAGTTCAATGACATCCATGCGACAGAAGGAGAACATAGGCAATCATTCAACGACAGCTCATAGGAGGTTTCCTAGTCATTTTTGTAAACCAGGGCACCTAGATCTCAAACCGGGCGCCCTAATCGCGGCGCACAATCCAAATCTATAGTTCCTTAAGCTCCTATGTAGTCGTTTCCTCCTCTTGTTCATCTAGTCTCCTCTGCGACACAGTCCTGCAACATCTGCTAATTAACTAAGGCCTTCCTAACCATCTTTTCTTTAGGATTTCACATTTTATTGCTTGGGTATATTTATTAGATTTTATCTCGGTTATTTATTTCATTCTATAACATCTAGATTAGAATATAATATTCTATTTTAGTTTAATCAGAACACTAAATAACAATCATTTGAAGGGTTCATTATGAATTTGTTTAATAAATGTAAAAAATTACCCCACCTTGGATGGTTCCCTAATGGTGTGACCCTATCTTGGTCTCATTTTCATCAGTATTTACACAATCAACATTTACTAGCTTTGGGTACTTAGCCAAAATATGCATATAACAAGAATATTATAGATACATTTTTTCCACACAAAAATCAACTTTCAACATGTGTGTTAGGATGGGGTTCATATCAATCTGTGGATATATAATATTCACCAACCCCTATTAATATCCCACACAAACTACCACGTTTATGAATATTATTCTTAGTATTAGTTTTTATAAAAAGAAAAGGTTGTTGAAGGTACAAGATGCCCCAATCATGAGATAAAATATTGACTCAAGTTTTGAAAGAATTTTTAAGTTAGAAGAAACTAAAAATGTCATATTTTAAATATGTAAGTCATACGTGATGTATTTCAAAGTTTTACAAGTATTTTATGATTTAAATCATGATAAAAGTATGAATGTTATTTTTAGTGTTAGCTATTTATCAAAAGAAAAATCTATTGTAGGTGCAAGAGGCCCCATGATTATGAGAAAAAGTATTGATTTAAGAGTTTAAAAACTTTTTAAATTAGAAGAAAAAAAACATCTTGCTACATTAAAAATGGTCCCTATTGACACAAGTTTAATGCAATTTTCATTGTGAGAAGTTGCTCGCTACGCGATAAATGTCATGTTTTATCAAGCCCACAATTAATATGGTAGAAAGGAAAATAAATGCTACATTTTTATCCATGCCATGTACTTAAAATTAGCAATGATACAAATCCATAACAATGGGATTGAGAAAAAGCCCAAAGTATAATCAAGAAAATAGGTGAAAAGGAAATTAGCTCAAATAAATAGGACTTACCCATTAGATGGATCAAATTATATATCGGTGGTGAATGAGGCTTTTGAAGGGCTTGTTTATTCATCAATCTTGTTAAGATATTGTCTCTTTCCTAAATATGTAGTGATTGATGTAGTGTATGTCCCATTTTCAATGTAGCAAAGGCCGAAGGAGCAACATCATAAAATAGGGGAACATTTTTGGCCCCATGTTCAATATGAGGGAAATCTTGGCCAACATTAGAAAGGAAGCATACATAGCCTCTCTGAGAAAATAACTATATGAACTAAACAATTTCAAATGACACATTGTATCATAGCCAATAAGGAATCCCCTAATTGTATGTCTCGCCATTGGATGCGCTCACACCACCATAGTAATTGTTGGTCATCCTTTGAGCTAGTTTCAACATGCTACACCGAACATTAGAATTTTCTATAATTGAAACACACACATCTCCAACAAGAATAGTTGGTGGTATCTCAAACAATTTTATTATAACCGAATTTGAAAAATTAAACACAAGGCAAGTTAAAGTAAAGGCCTACTACCATCGTAATCTCTGGATGGTACATTATTCGACATAAGAACAATGAGGCATTCACATTAGAGTTGAATAGCTACAAACCAATGCCCATCTCCAAATGTCATTCTATAGTTTACCACGGTGAAGTACAATTCATGTGTATCTAAATCATTATACTTTGAATGTTCTACAAATGTAACTGATATGGACATCATCATTCATTAAATAATTTCTTAAATACAAAAAAAAATTTGGTATAGTGTTTGTGCCTTCACACCTTAAATAACCACTTGCAGAAAAATTAAAAATTTATAAGCAAGTAATATCAAGGAAAAAATTGTGAATAACTATTGGGAAAATCATGAATGAGGGACCCAAATGGGCATTTTGTGTATTTCATGAAGGATGCAAGTGGGTTTTCTCTAAGATAGCCCATTGAAACATCCACCACAACCCATACGCCTTCACTATGTTGTTGGATGAATCTTAAAAGTGCACCTTTCTAGTTGAAACTAGTGGAGATGGAACTTGCACCTCCACAAACATATGAAATATCCATAGAGGTTTCAATCAATTCAACAACAATGGGAATGCAATGCACAAATATTTTAATATATTTAAGGTTTAGAAAACAATGTTGTTGTAAGGTCCAACAACATACTAGTTGCGTTGCACCATGCCTAAGACTTGTATCGTTAGATATGACTTCCACTATAGTTACTTTTGAGAGAATGCATGAAAAGATTTCCTTGCATCGGTTATGAGTTTGCATCACAATTACAATTTAGTATATACACCATTAGTCTTATTTAATGCAAAAATAAGTAAGGCTTAAACATTGGTGAAAACAATAGGTTATATTTTACATACAACATTCATCGGTCTCTCTACTAGATCCAAGCCATTCATCAACACATGGCTAACTTGTTTAGTTTCCTCGATTACATGGGTCATGGGTTTTGGCCAATGCCCTTGAGAATTGACTCAAGTATTGTTCCTAATTAAGTGTTTCGTTGTCATCATCAACACTTCTAATCCATAGAGACTCTTGAAGTTGAGCCATTTTCATAAGCTTATATGTGGCTATAACATACAATATTGCAACCAATGGTCCACTTATCCCCATCAAACCCTTGGTTCGACTCGAGAATATTGCCAATAAAAGGTCTTTATAACAATAATTCAAAAAAACAATTAATGGAGAAATACAAGGCGTTGAAGCTATTGGCACATGCACCCATTGCTAGGTCCGAGAGATGTATCATGCATTGCAAAGAGAGATGTCGATGATATGGACCTTTCGTAAAATTTCTCGGCCATTATTGCCATTCGTTCCATTTGAAAAACCAGGCATCAACATATATTAATAAGCTCATTAAAATAATTCATTTTGAGATTAGTTTAGTAAATATCAATTAGAGTAAAATATTTAGGATATTTTGTAAGATATCTACATGAAAAAAACAAGGTAAATTAAAAAGTGGTAGAAATTGTTAATAGGAAGGTGTCGGGGAAAGAGGTGCGAGAAAGAGTCTTGTGAACTTTACACTTTCCGACAAGCTCTCCCACAATAAGGAACACCTCCATCATAATAATTTTCTATATTTAAAAAAAAAAAAAATCAAAAATACATTTTTATTAATAAAAACTAAAATAATAAAATATTAATCGTATTACTAAAAAGAAAAAGCAACACCCTACAATACCAAACAAAATCATTCCTATCAAACATGGACTGAGATAATGCGAAACATGGGCTAACGTGCATTGTTCCCTTCCCAACTGCAAAGCAAAATCTATAATTTTTGCAAAATTGTGAATGGATGTTTGTCTACCTATAGTTTTAATTACTGATACCTTATTATAAAATCATGCACGTAATACAAGTTTGTAATCAAATGGCATAATTATTCCTTAAGAGATTGATTTGGTATCATGTAACATGTTTTTGTAAAGGCACACTTTTATGCTGCTTACATTCTCCCATTAAAATAATGCGAACATGTTAGTAGATTTAATAAGGCATTATCTCTACCATTCTTTATAAAAATATTATTCAATTCTCTCGAAGCATATGGCTACGGAGATATTAAATTTTAAGTAAAAATCTTATTGTTTATAGGGAAAGGACCCCATAAGAGTGCATTATAACTTCGAGGGTGTTTATAGTCATGTAGGCTCTTAGTTTAATCTCCAAAATAAGATCAACAGATAGACATAGAATTTGTAAATATAAATATGTGTGTTTTATAGATTATTCACATCTAATAAAATGTGTGGAGAATTTAATTTACAAAATGTAAAAAATGTTACATTTTCAACCATTGACCGATAAGTGTTAGTTTTTTAAAGCACTTATTATTATTTTTATACCTATTAAATGCATAAATATTTTGTAAACCGAGCCATTTAGTTTTGTCGGCTCGATAGATGGAATGAGTAACTGGTCACATGGCAACTTAATGTTGCAACAAGTGGTCATTAATTGTCATAGCTAGATTGCATTTTTACATACATACAACCTCGCCAACCGAGTCAGTCCACATTCTCAACTTGGATTTTTTCCTCTCGCTTATTCAAATCCATTCGAATGTTTTTTTCCTCTCGCTTCTTAGCGTGGACCTGTTGTTGTTGTTGTTGTTAGCATGACAACCTCCGTCAATGGATTTGAAAGCACTCAAATAGAGGAAGAGACTCCTTTTCACGATCATGAGAGAGGAAGAAGCGCCTTTTCCAACTCAAGGAAAGTCATATGTGGAAGGACATTTCCCCCCTCCTTTCTATGATTGATTTACGTAGATTTTCTCAGGTATATTTGTTTGATGTGCATCGTAGCCAAATGTGTTGGTCCTTTGTATATTGAAATCCAATGATTTATGTCTTTATTTTACTCAGGGTGCCATTCTATTGTCATTGGGCATTACCTGAACACTTGCAAATTCATCAAACAATAGAGTGGATATTGCTTGAACAAAGCAATTCATCATTGAAATTGGATGCAAAACAAAAAATAACAGAGAGGGTATTTCCTAAAAATGGAATTCTTCTTACCATTTTGCGGGCTTGAAACTTCTCCCAAACATGATTCGCAGAAGATGTTTATCTTTATTTCAAGCGGAATGGTTTTCGGATTCTCTGTCTTGTATTCTCGGCTGTAATGTAGAATAAAGACATCAAGACAACCAAGGGGTGACTTTGTTAGATAGTTCTCTTATTTTGTGTATGTTTGGGATTTCATTTTATTTCTCATTTTCATTTTTTTATAAATTTGTGGGCTCACTTTTTTTTTTAACTATATATTTTTACGAGATGGTTCACTTTGTTTTTAACTTTAAACCATGTCTCCATCCAACACTACACAACTAACCCGTCTGGATCTTGACAGAACATTAAGGCAAACAAGTTTAGCAGCATCTCTGGTGGCTCTCATTTGGGAATCAATAAAATAGGCAAGAGTTGCACATAATCTTTGAAGAAATCACGAGTATGCAAAATTGTGTTTTTAAACACATTATTTTTTTTGAGTAAATTGAAAAAACTTCTTCAAACCGCATTTTTAACAAGAACTATTATTTTGTTGATATTAATTTGTTTGTAGGACTTTTGTAAGTTGTTGCGGGATTCAAACTATTTCCAGGTAAGGTCGAGTGTGACCTTGTTAAGGCAATGATCTATTTTAAAGAGTTTAGATTGAATGGCATGTGGATATTCTCTCTGTAATTGTTAGATTGAATGGCATAAATTTGAGTTCTTTAACATACTATTACAATATATTGTTTTCCATTTCAAAAATTTAGATACATTCTTCCAGAAAATTATAGCAAAGAAAACTTCCACAAAGTTATACATTTATCGACTAAAGCCTCATTCTTTAAAGCATTTGATTACATATTTGACAAAATATTTGTTTAAGACCGAGGACTTATATTGTGCATTTTACATATTCGTGAAAATATTTGAAATCCTAGCTACCATTGGAGAATTCTATTACAAGTTGACAAAATTTTCTAATGCTTACTAAAAAGGTCATGTAAACCAAAATTTGTACAACTTTTCACTTAATAGTTTGGCCAAAATCCTAGAAATGGTGGAGGTTGCACTTCCTCGTGATTCTATGATGCATGGTAGCATTCACATATTGAACTAAAGTAGGTAGAATGGTAGGAGGTGTACCTTGAACATTTGCATTAACTTTTGAAAGTTGGCTAATTTGACTAAGCAACGCTTGATCTAAAATTCGAATTTGTAACATTGCTTGTAGGAGAAGATGGGCAACTAGATTGGTTATTAAAAATGGAAGAAAAAGCAAACATGAATGTGTTATACATGCTCAAAAAATATGATGTTGATCAGGTAGGGGATTTGAGGGACTACTCAATCACCTATTTTTTGGTCATAATCCTTTTTCGTTGTTGTCATTCCTTCATCCTTTTATTGTGCTCTTTTTGAGAGTTTGGCCTGCTCATTTTTCAACTCATTCTCCTTTTTCATCAGAATGGGCCTCTTCCTTTTTTCGACTTTTCAATTCTCTTTCAATTTTAGGTTGCCCCTTCTTTTATTTTTCTATTAACCTTTGTGCTTTCCTTTCATCTGCCTGCTCCCTTTTCCTTGCCTTCAAATCTTCAATTTCTCTTTTTCTTGTCTCTTGTTCTTGAAGTAAATGCAAGTAGTCATCAAAGGTAAGTATTTGAGATTGCCTTCCAATTCTAATTGCATCATCATTTAGCCGTACATGGGTGTGAACCTTCTCAATTGGTAGTTTTAAGAATTTTCTTACTGGTTTATATGCTTGGTTGTTCTCATCTTGGTTGTAGGTCACCTCTTGGTTGTCTTGATTGGCTAAAAAGTCATCAACTTCAAAATTTCCTTTATCTAAACCATGTGTGTCTGAATTCGTGGCATCTTTTTGGTTTGCATCATGATCTTCCCTCTCCAATGTGTTAGCATAATAATGCACCACCTCACTTGTAAGAGGTGAGGGAGGAGATGGTATAGAAGCTAAAACTTCCTCATTATTGAAATCAATTTGCATGCCCAGGTTAGCAGCCCCTTCTTTAATCCATTGATGTGCACTGAATTGTGTTGGTAAACTCATGCTATCATCAATACTTGTAGCTTCTTGTGTTTGGCTCACATGAGTTGCTAAACTAAGGTGATCATCTTCTTCATTAAGTGTTTAGGGCTAACGAAAATCTGTAGACATGCCAAAACATGTAGAATCAACATGCTCTTCCCTTGTTTTTTGGTTTTCCTCATTATCTACCACATTTTTTGCAAGTTCTTCTAAAAAACGTTGCACATCTGCATCTTCCAGTCCTGCCATCCTCAATTGTTTTCAACAGATGCCACCTCATCTTCTTCAACATCAAAGGCCTCACTTGGCCTCATATCATTGGAAAGAGCATTTTGATCAAGTGGCCATATACCTGTCCTTTGAAAAATTTCCTTGATATTTTTAGGTGTAAGTGCAAGTTGGAAAGCTTGACTGCCAAGTTTTGCCAATTCTTTCCTCCTTATTTCAAGATCGGGTTCCTTGTTATCCATTTAGAACTCACTAGTTTAAAGTAGTTCTTGAATGGAGAGAACACACTAACATCCAATGGTTGAAGCTTATGGTGGTATGAGCTGGTAGAGTCACAAGGTTAATGCCTAAATTTCTAGCCTCTTGGATTGTGCATAAAGCTACATGGCTGCCATGACCATCAAATATGAGAAGATGCCTATTTTTCGGTGAAACTCCACCAGGAACTGATCTTGAAAAATGATGTAACCAATTCGAAACAACTCTTTTGTCATCCAAGCATGTGGCTGGGCTGTCATGCATACTCCAAGTTCACATCCAACTATATAGTTCTTCATTGTCTCTTTGCTTTGAAAAGATAAAATCCAGAATGCTTTGTCCTCGCTGCATTAACACAACATAATATTGTAATACATTCCTACTTTTTTGACATAATACGTGGAACACTTCTACATCCCAACTTAGTAATAACACACATGCCATAATTCCTTCCCGCTTGATCACACAATTTCATCGAGTTCCATATTTTGTTTGGCCCATACTCATTTTCAACATACATTTTTCAAGTTATCATAAAAAGCAACAACAATTCTTGGCCTTAACATGAGCTCTATCTTGGTCAAGGCCTTCACAGTTCTTATTGTCAAGTCAAGATGACGTCTTGGAATCCATACCACCATGATAGGCCATCTTTGAATAGATTTGGTTTGCATTGGCACATGCGCTATAGGCCTTTAGGTGAATGACTTCAAGACCATGGCCAAAGCTATATTTTGGCACCATGTAACAATTTCTTTCTCTTCCTCATCTGTTAAAACAGTTGGAGATCCCTTCCTCTTAGTGGTTCTTTTACCATAAAACCAATGGTCACATTTGTACTAGGATTCCCCACTTAGTTTCTTACTTGTCACAGTGGACATTCCATTTTCTTCACGTCCATACCACCATGACTTTATGTAAGGCTTTTCATTCATTGCCCTCTTATGTATACTTTCTTTGTTGAATAGATACTTCCACAGTTGGATTAGTAAGGTTGGGGATCTTGGCAGATTGTGATATTCTCATCAAAAGAAAATTCTTTACCTTTTGATGGATGTCTTATTTTATTGGAAGATGTTCTTTTCTTATATATCTTAGTTGCATTGATGAAGACATAATTTTGTGCTTTGGCTCTTGACTGATTCTTCCTTTGATTGGTTGTGGTGGATTTTTGAGGTTGTTTCTCAACTATATTATCCTCATCAAAAGAGATATTTGTAAACTTCACCCCCTCTGCAAGTTACTCCTTGTCTTTCTAATTGGTCTTTTGGCAGGCTGCTTTGCACGTGCCATTATGAAATGCAAGAAACTTTGTTTTTCAATTAATCCTTTATCAACATATTTGGTTACACTATTTAAATGCATGTATATTTTTAGCAAAACTTACAGTAAATTTCTAGCAAAACTGCAGTAAATTTTTAGCAAAACTGCAAAGTAAATATTTTATTTCAGAAAACTGCAAGTTATCATTAAAACAACAGTTATGAATAATGACAGATGATTAATTGAAAAAACATAGGATCCATTGTAAATTTAGTGAGGTTATCATTAAAATGGTTATGAATAATGATGAGCTGCTCATTTGGAGATAGAATATAAACGCTCTAGATTTCTAACAATAAAACAATTTATTGTTGATCATAAATCAAATCGAGTGTTGCTTATAAACTATCTAAATGAGCCATTATTGTTCATAACAATTTTAATGGTAAACTTTCTATTTTGAGATACAATTTTTTTACCAAAAAATATATGAAATAAACTTTTATACAATATAATTAATGAAGGATTGAACAAGATTACCAAGATGTAAATCAATAGAAAATGGAAGATATTGCACTTGGCTAGTTAGCAACTTTTGCACAACATGGAAGAGATTGCACCTGGCTAGTTAGTAGCCTTTGCACAACAAGAAGATGTAAATATCCGCAATAACAAGTTAGTGTTTCAGACACAAAAATGTAAATCAATAGAAAATCTATCTTCAAATTTTTTTGAATGGGAAAGAAGTATTCAACTCAACTCTACTATTTATAGATTTTACTCACAAATTTGGATCCATGTTTGATCCGTGTGCTTGATTTCTATTGGCTGAGGGAGTTTGACATGGATTGGTAATTTAAATAAAACAATTTCTTTGTTATATTTGACACTTTAGTTGATCCATGCACTCGAATTCTATTGGGGGAGAGAGTTAGGTGGAGATGGAGTGGGAAATACATCACTTTGATTGTGAAATTTTTAATTATATTTTTGAAATCTTGTTCAATCCTTCATTAATTGTGATTTTTCTTGTAAATAGTGAGCCTTACAACACTTTTTTTTTATTTAAATATAGAATATGACATTGGAGGTTGGGAAATTTTGGATGAATAGAATTTAGATAGGGATTTGAATTTGTCAAAATTAAGTATAGATAGTTGGACAATCATGAGCCCTTTATATTTGTTACTAGGGCAGATGTATGTACATATAAATATAATATGATGTAAGCAAGTGGATTTAGTATTGAAAGAAAATATATTTATTATTGCACAAATAATTTTTTAACATTGTACATGTTGGAGCCTTAAAAACTTAAATGACACTAGTAGTTGATGTTGAAATAACCTCTTTATATTAACATGTAATGTATTAATTTGCAGATGTGCACTTTATTTGGTGAGAATGGCATATATTTACACTTAAATATTGAAATAATAATACATAATAAAGTTCACAATAACTAAAGAAATATTGAACATATTTATGTCATTTTTCATTTAATCTATGAGGAAATAAGTTTCTACCAAAGGTTTAAAAATGTGCTAAAATACTCTCAATCATTAGACCCTGCACGGTTATGGGGTCCCTTCCCTAAGTAGCAGATTATCCACTATACATAGTGTGTTTCTATATATATAATCAATTATTGTTTTCATTTGTAACAATGAATTTCCCTGCCAAAATATGCATTCAATCTATCAAGTAAATATACTTCTAGTAATTGGTGTAAGATATGTTGGATGGGATATGATTGCAATATTTATATGGAAATGCATGAATTTCTTCTCTAATGGCATTTTTTGTTTGTTACAACAAAACTAATGAAATGGATGGATGGAGACTAATGAGAATGGATGGATACAACAAAACTAAAAACCCAAAGAGAAGGCAAGCTTGATGAAAATTGTTAAAACAATAAAAATAGAAAATGCTTTAGAACAAAAAGGTGTATTGAGAATAATTTTTCACACATATTGTAAGGGTTGCAACAAATTCAAGAACTTTAAATATTATTAATAAGATATACATTAGATAAATAGGAATATAGGAGACATTAAATTTCGACATGCAACTAAAGAAAAAATTGCTTCAAGGATGTTGTGGAAGCGAAAATGCCATACTAATATTTACAAAATTGTTCATCTTCAGCATTGCTCAAAGATTCAAAAGACAAAACATGTGTACACACGTAGTCATTGCCCTAAGAACTTACATAAATATTGTTTTTGACAAGCTTTAAATATATATGCCAAGGTTATGTCATATGTGTCATCGACTTTGATGAAGTGTGTGAATTAGTGTCATTAGCGAAAGAGAAGTAAGTCGATGATAATTGTGTCGAAGAATCAAGAAAAAACTATACATATGACTCAAATGAAGATTCTTGGAAAATAGACAGGGATTGTTGAATCGACATTGTTTTGAAGATTAATGTTTTACATTTGAGGTTGCTAATGATTTTGATTTTGAGCAAGTGATGCTCATGGACAATACATATGTTGGTTTATATTCACCTCTCGAGTTTGATCCTTGACCTTGGTGTTACCCCAAATTTGCATTATCGCAGAGGTCACATGTTGACTAATCGCAATCTCACTACTCAAGAAATGCTCGACATACGAACAACCGCATGAAGCATCCACCCCAATGCGCTTGAAACGTGCGCTCTATAACACCCATAGTTGTCATCACCTCTCTGTGTACCCAACAAGAGGGTACAATCAATTTGGAGCACAATGGATGTATTTGTAGAGTCTCCTTCATCACTTTGCATATAGATAAGGAAGCTTGGATATGATTGAATCCCTCATGCTAAAATTACAATGAGAAGAGTTAAATTTTAAACCAAAAATTACTATACAAAACAAATTAGAAGATTAAAATTGTCCATGCAAGGAAGAAATTTGAATCCTAACTTAAATACATGTCGAAAAAATTGCATATGCTATGAGTGTATTAGATATTTCTTGATGAATATATATATTTTGATAAATGGTGTAATAACACACTTAACAACAATCACACCAACTGAATTTCAATATTTTCAACTTAAAAAATACAAATAAATATCTCTAATTCAAGTTTTTGGATCACACGTTCTAATGATCCACTAGATATAAGAATGTGAAAATAAAATAAAAATTAGAAATCAAATGCCAAAATTTCAACCACCTGGAGCGATAGAGACAGACAAGAACATCTCGCATTTGCCGACACCTGTCGCAAATGCCACCGTCAAATTGGGAGACACCGTTAACTGTTACAAGATACGAAATCTCAACTAACAACATCGTGGACCCCACCTCCGCAACTACGGAACATAAAATTCCCCAAGTTTTAAAACGAAGTTAAATCTACCCTACGTGTCATTATTTGGGCCGTTAAATGATAATCTAATCACGGAAATTATGGGCAAACGGTATTAACGAGAATTTTGGGGAAAATAAAAAAATCACTTAAAGTGGAACACGTGGCCCTGGCCCACAAGGTTGTCAGAATGACAGTAGACGGCGACATTTCTATCCGTGATATGCGCATGAAAGTCGATCGAGGAAATCAGATTGGATTACGTACCGTCTTAACAAACCATGGTATTGGTGATGGAACCGCCTTTCCAAACCACGGGTGAAAATAAGTAACATCTTTTGATATTTTTTAAATAGATGTTCATGTATTTATTGGCACAAGTAAAAGATATTTGTTGTCCACATAAATAAGGGAAAGTGGTTGTGCACTATGAATATATTTAATTGTAATTTACCTTTAAATAAATGTAAAATAGATAGCAAATCATACCGAATAGTAATTTTAACGGCTATCTAAAATATATGATAATTTGGAAGAATTGAATGGTATCAAAAGACAAGAGTCTTAGGCTTTGTGTGATAATATTCAATTATGTGTCAATTTGAAGATAACCATTGATAGTAGATAATATGAAACAAGACTATATAACTTAAATCTGTTTTTACAAAATAAAAGTGATATACTTACACTAACTATTTTGAAATGAGTAGAAAATAATCACACAAATTAAATAAGTATAGAAATGGTCCTAGTTTAACAAGTGTGAAAATAAGTCTATGAATGCAATAACCTAGTTTTGTTAGTTTAAAGTCTTGCTCAATTTTGATAAAAAAGTCTTCTCACCCACGAACCTAATATCAACTCAAACACCGTGCAATAGCCATCAAAATTGGGCATGTCAAAGGAGCTTTAGTTATTCCTTCATTATCAAGCCCCTCATATCTTGAACAAAATTAAAGTCAAAACTTGATAGAATTTAACTAATAGTCTAGTATATGTAAGTTTCCCAACCCTTATCGATTATTCCTTATTAAAAAAATTGTTAAATGCTAGAATGCTCTTTAAATGGTTGAATTATGCTTTTGGCATATGGCCGCTCTTGAAAACAATATATTATGCTCTTATAGCTTCATTATTGTGCTTATTGATTTCTTCTTACAAATGATGTGTTGATCATCCTAAATACATTAATGTATTCATGTTTTGTATACTTCTTGAACTCAAAGTAGGACCATATTGCACACAAGTTGAACACAACACAATTTGGTAATTTTGCAATATAGTAGATCAAGAAAGCCAACAAGAAAAGACACCGACCTAGTGGAAATCAAAATCATGGGAATAGGGGGCCTCAAAAGGATAGTTATTGTTTTCAATTGATGTCTATTAAAATGGCATGACCAATTTTATACCACAAGAAAAATAGAAAAGGAGAAAGAAAGCTAGGAAATGAAGATAAATAGGAGAAATAGGTGAAAATGAAGAAAATGAAACTTTGAAAATTCGAAAAAAGTGGTCAAAGATATAGAAATTTGCATGGAATACGAGAGAAACAAGTTGAAGGTGTAAATTAGGGGAAAAGGCATAGTGTGCACCATTAAGGAGCCTAATTTAGACCAATAATTAGTAAACATATAAATACAAAAGCACCAAAGCAATTAACTAGTCTCATACCAACTTTAAGTGTCTACAAAACTTAAAAGAATTTGTCTTTAAAGATATAAACATTAAAAATTACATATATACTTATTATAATCCTTTATATATATTTTTGTCCTTCCCAAATTATCCATATCATCCCATAGTCTTTAAGAACAACTTACCTTTTTTGTTTAAAACATTTAGGTATGTTCGTATGTTTGTCAAATTTGATGAGATAGGAATATAACAACATCTATTCAGTTTAAGTTCACAAAATTTAGTGCATCACTAAGTTGTGTTTGGGAACTTGGGGACTAAAATGTAAGAGAGGATGGCATGATCATCGGGAGATTTGCCTCCTCATAATCAATATTAGGTCATTTTCACATTTGATCTTGATCATCAATTTTTGAGTCAATAAGAATTCTATACTAATTACAATAAAGGTATTGCCTCAATGTGATTTATGTTTGATAACGATGTATGAACTAATCTTTTTACACCACGTAAATTATTTTTTAGTGTGTGTGTGTGTGTGTGTGTGTGTGTGTGTGTGTGTGTGTGTGTGTATTCAACATTAAAACAAGATGATTTTTATTGCATCGAGCAAAGTGTTATTGTGTGACACTAAGCTTCCAAGACATTTCGAGCAAATCGAGAAGGATACACATTTCCTATATATTTGCAAAATGTTAAAAAAAATGAGCAAGGTTTTTGTTTCTCAAGAGTAGGTGAAAACAATCATCAAGTGAGATTTAGATTTTTTGAATGTTCCCCAAAACATACGCTATAATTTTTTTGTGCATTGTAAGATTCTCCCTAGATATTTGCATCTAGTGTTGATTTTCCAATTCTTCACCTCTTTATTTTTCACAAATGTCTATAGATTTACATAAAAAACAAATATTCCCTAAACCCTCTCTATCAATTAATACAAGAAAGTTATTTTTCCTAACAAAGAAGACACATTAAAAATAAAACAACTAGGAAAAGAATGGAAATGGCCCTTTTAAAGCATATATATATCTCTTTGGCTTAGATATATGTCTACATGCACGTAGACATATATCTACATGCATGAATTATACTCATCTATACACATGATCTATTAAATAATGTAAATAATAGGGTATAGATACTAGATTATACCTAGTATATAAATATAGATAGTTTTGCATGCCGGGAACCAGATTTGAACGGTGACACGAGGATTTTCAGTCCTCTCTCTCTAAAAGATGAGCTATCGGCTGAAAAAAATCCTTTCATCATCCTAGTGCAAAACTTGAACTAAAATGATAAACTAAAAAGACAAAATAAAATTATTTTTGATTTCCCTTTTGAAATTATGGAGTATTATATGGAGTTCATGTTTTATATGATAGTTAAACCAAGGTGTATTTTTACACCATGTTTATTATTCTTTAGTATTATATTCTTATAAGAATATAATGATGTTATGTCATGAAAATTATTCTTTAATCTATGGATCAATAAAAATGACATGTCTTTATATATAAATTAATAGTATGAAGTGTTGATTTGAGATGCCAAATTTGATGTCTATTTGAATCTTATTTAGAACGTTACTTTCTAATGTGGATTCAATTTGCAAGAGGTTGAAATACCTCCAAAACACAAACTATTTGAAAAAAATTAGAAGTTTCAAAATAGTTTTCTTCTCATTCGAAATCCACACTAATCTTTACATCATTACAATATTCATTTTATTTCACATTAGCTCTAAAAACCCTAAAATGCCAAAACCCTAAAATGCCAAAAATTACCTACTAGTAAAACACCTCGGATGGCCCTAAAATTTTACGTACAAAATATGCCTTCGTATTTGAAGGCTCATGCCAAAAGTTAGCCTATTTTATAAGCATAGCAAAAGTTATTAAAACTCTAAGTTCAAAAAAAAAAAAAATGTTCGAGCCAATTTTAGACCATTAGATGAAGGAATCTGGTCCCAAAAATATGCCAAAATGGAAACAACCTTTGTTAAAAATTTGGTCACAACATATTACTAATCAAGATATGCCACCTGGAAAATTTTAAGACGATCAAATGGTCGGATCAAAATTTATGGCCTTCACAAGTTATGCTCCCGCATCATTCTCCCTGGTTGAAAAGAATTACTCGCTCCGCAATTCAGTTGATGGAATTCATCTAATTTTCCATTGTCAATCTTCTTCAACTCCC
This sequence comes from Taxus wallichiana var. yunnanensis, assembly GCA_018340775.1. Lineage (NCBI taxonomy): Eukaryota > Viridiplantae > Streptophyta > Pinopsida > Cupressales > Taxaceae > Taxus > Taxus wallichiana. Next base: position 109,524,780 of record CM031237.1, on the reverse strand, counting down.
ACTCAGGAATCCAATTTTTTTCTTGCTGTAAACCTTCCCACTGCACCAAATATATGTTGTAGCTCCCATGTCTAGTAGTGACTGTCTTTTGGTCCAAGACATGCATTACCCTTTCCTTTTTCTTCTTCAACATCTGTTGCTCCCAGTTTATTTCTTCCTCCTCCACGAAATTTTCCTCATGACTTGGAAACTTATATAATTCAGAAACATTAAAAACTGGTGAAATAACAAAGTTTTCAGGTAGCTCCACCTTGTAGGCATTATCACTCATTTTCTTCAGAATCCTACATGGCCCAATCTTTTTATACTTTAGTTTATTATATGTCCCTTTTGGAAACCTCTCTTTTTAATATGAACCATCACCATATCTCCTTCTTCAAATATATTTACTCTCTTACTTGACATATGTGGTTGTTTTATATTGTGCATTACTAACTTTCAACTTTTCCCTCACTTCTTACTGCAAATGTAGAATGTGTTTTACAAATGATTCTACATCATCACTAGTTTTATCTTCACTAGGTAGCATAATCAGATCTAGGAATCCCTTGGGTTCATACCATATACAATCTAGAAAGGAGACCTCCATGTTGACCTATTTACCGAGTTGTTATAAGTAAACTCATCTTGTGGTAAAGCCAAGTCCCATTGTTTTGCTTTTCTATAACTATGCAACGTAGGAGATTTCCCAAGATTTTTCACTACTTCACTTTTACCATCATCTCAGGGGTGATATGCCCATAAACTGTCTTGTGTCCCCATTTTCCTCCACAGAGTCTTCCAAAAGTGACTAAAAACTTAATGTCCCGATCTGAAGTGATCATTCTTGGAACTCCATGTAACCTAACCATTTATGAAAAAATAAATTTTGCAACTACTGGAATTATTGTTAGTTGTCTTACAAGAAATGAAATGTGCCATCTTAGAGAATCTATCAACCACAACAAAGATAAAATCATTCCCTCATTGTGTGTTAGGAAGTCCTAACACAAAATCCATACTCAAATCAACCCATGGCCTTGTAGGGAAAGATAATGGTATATCAACCCAATATTTTGTTCATTGCCTTTAGCCATTTGACACACTCTACATCTTGATACGATCCTACTTATGTCCCTCTTTACCTTTGGACAATAATAATTTTCTACAACAAGAACAATTGTCTTATTTATACCAAAGTTTCCATCCAACCCCCACTATGCAATTCTCTTATAATATTTTCTCTCATTGAACCAACAAGGATGCACAATTTTTTTCCCCTGAATAAATAACCATCATGCATCAAATAATCAAAAAACCACTACCCATTGTAGGGTCCTTACATTGTCTCACAACATCACCAAAATTTGGATCACCTTCATATAATTCCTTAACTTCCTCAAACCCTACTACTTCATTTTCCATTGTTATCAAAATTGCTACATGCCTACTCAAGGCATCAACAACTTGATTTTGCTTACCCGACTTATGCTTTAAGACAAAAGTATATTCTTGCAAAAATGAAACCCACTTTGCATGCCTACTATTTAGTTTTTCTTCGTGTGTTTACATACCTCAATGCTTCATGGTTAGTAAAGAGTACAAATTATCTTAGCTACAAAGTAATGTCTCCAATGCCTTAATGCTTGAACAATAGCATAAAATTCCACATCATAAGTAGAATATTTCCTCCCGAATTCATTTAGCTTTTCAATGAAAAATGCCATAGGTTGTCCTTGACTCATTATAGCTCCAATCCCAACATATGATGCATCACAATCAACCTCAAAGACCTTTCTAAAATATGGCAATACCAAAACAAGTGCCTCGACACTTTCTTCTTCAACAATTCAAAACTATTTTTGCTACCTTGGTCCATACAAACTCCTTTCCCTTCGTACACTTTGTTATGGGTGCAACAATGCTACTGAAATTCCTAATGAACTTCCTATAAAAATTTTCCAATCCATGAAAACTACGAACCTCTGTCACATTCCTTGGAATAGGCCATTCCAAAATTGCCTTCACTTTTTCCTCATCCATCCTCACTCCATCCTATCGAGATGAAAACCCCAAAAAAACTATACTTTTATGAAGAAATATACACTTCTTTAAGTTTACATACAAACTCTCTTTTTGTAACAATTCTAACACCAATTTCAGATGTAACAAGTGTTCTTCCACTTTGCCTTTCTGAATATCAAAATATCATCAAAATAGACAACAAAAACTTACCATTGTATTCTTGAGTACTCTGTTCATTAACCTCATGAATGTATCTGGGTACATTAGATAGCCCAAATGACATCACCATCCACTCGTATAATCCATATTTTATTTTGAAATCCATTTTCCATTCATCCCCTTCATGGATTCGGATCTGGTAGTACCCACTGCAAGTCAATCTTACTAAAATATTAGGCTCCCACTAGCATGTCCATCATATCATTTAATCTTGGAATTGGGAACCAATACTTAATTGTGATTTTATTTATGTCCCTATTGTCCACACACATTCTCCAGTCCCCATCCTTTTTTGGGAATCAATAGCACTGGAGTTTCACATGGACTCATGCTTTCTCTCATTAACCATTTATGTATTAGATATGTCACTTGCTTATTCAACTCCTCACTCTCTATCGGACTCATCTTGTAGACTTCCTAATTTAGAAGGGTCGATCTTGGGATCAAATCAATATGGTGTTGTATATCCCGCCAGAGGTAACCCATCCGGTATGACATCCTTGTATTCTTTTAGTACCTTTGCTGTAACAACGAGTTTATCAAAGTCCTCTATTTACACCTTCTTTGACATCAATGCATAACACCGACCAATTACTTCCATTTCTGTAACAAAATCTTTTGTCACCAACAACCCTCACTCTTCTCTTCTTCCTTGAAGGGTAACAAGACCACCTTTACACCATCCTTCCAAAAAGTATATGTATTTTTCCCTCCATCATGTGTAACCTTTATATCATATTTTCAAGGCCTCTCCAAGTAATATATGGCATGCATCCATCGGGATAACATCACACCACACCTCATCCTTGTAGGTATTCCCAATTGAAAACTTTATAAGGCATATTTTATCTATGGTTACCTCATTCCCTTTCTTGAACCATGATATACGATAGGGATATGAGTTCTTCTCACATTTCAGAATGAGTTTATCAACCATCATAGTTGAGACCATATTTTCATAACTACCACCATCAATAATAATTTTACATACCTTTCCTCCAGAGGTGCATCTTGTTCGAAAGATATTTGTCCGCAACCAAGAATCAACACCAACACCATCTTGTTCTTTCTCCTTCCTTGGGAAAATCATCATCCTCCTTATCATGAGGGTTTCACCCAAGTCTGCAACAACCTCCATTTCTTCTTCCTCTTCATCTTCAACCAAGTTTACTCATGGTTGTTCTCCTTGCCATCTATCTGTGTAGGATAGTGCGGACACTCAAAAGCTTTGTGCCCTTCTTCACCACATCGGTAACATGTATACTGCCTTTGGGGATATTCCAACCTTGTCCTCCATTATAACCTCTTCCCCTCTGAAACCCCCTACCTCTTTGGTAGTTACCATGGCTTTGACTAGATTCTTCATGCCCTTCTACATTAGAGGATTCACCTTTTATAGAATCAAATCTACCTCTACCTCTCATTGGAGATGATGATGGCCCTCTCTTCACACCTCTTCTAAAATTACTCCTCTTGTTCTTTTCTTCTGATTTTAATGCGAGTTGATAAACATCATCTAGGCTATGGATCTGGAGCATACTCAATTCATCTTGTATGGTATAACTCAACCCATTTACATACCTTGTAGCCTTTTGTTCTTTAGACTCTCCCTGTTCCACCCGAATTGATAACTTGTAAAATTCATTGGTATACTCTTCAATGATGAGATCCTTTTGTCTTAGGTTTTGAAACCTTTAAATAGTTTTGGGCATAATCTATAGGAATAAACTTTTCTTTCAAATTTTTCACCATTTTATTCCAATTCAGATCTTACCCTTTCCTTTCTTTTATATTTCATTTTGCAAGTGATCCCACCATATTAATGCATGTCTGACCAACTTAGTGCATGAGACTTTAACCTTCTTCTCCTCTGAAAGGGTTTTCCACTCAAAGAATTTTTCATGTGATTCAACCAGTCAATCAACTCCTTTGGTCGTGACTATTAGTGCAAAATCACAGCACCCCCAAATGAGTCGTCAGATCTACTTTTCTAAGGAAGATTCATTTGGTGTGATTCACATAACATTGATTTTTCCCGAAGTGTGGGACTTCGCAGATGGGAAAAACTCTTGAGATTAAAGGTTGGTTCTTATTCCTCTGTTTAGGTGCATGCATGGAAACTTGCAGAGGACCTATTGCTAAACCTAATCTAAGTTTTACCAAGGAGACATGGATAAAAGGAATGCAAGGTATCAAACTAAGCTATAAGGTGATGCACCAAAGGAATGATGAACATTAGTTTTGTTGATAGACACAAACCAACAAAATACATACGATAATCAAGCACAGATAACTAGATTTATAATGAAAGACCAGATGAGAGCAAATGAGACAAGAAAGGATCTAAAATCGATCACAAACATATTTTATTGCTATGAAGATTGATGTAATGCATTACAAGCAATGGCCGAAGGCAAGAAATGTATTACAATTACGAGGGAGGTTGAAAACCATGAGTTCCTTTTCCGTAAGAAAAGGGAGTCCTGTAAACATAGAAGAATGTCCAACCCTTTACAATGAGTCTCAGACCCTACATTTATAGATTCAATCAGAGAGAAGAAAGAGAGAGAAGCGGGAAAAGTAAGTCGAAGCTCAACCACTGCTATTAATGCCTCCTACAAAATCTGCCCCCAAATGCCTTGACTGCATCAACCACTGGTTTGATGCCTTGAAGGAGGAGGAAATGATGGAGTAGATCGAATTCAATCTAGTTGTTGGGGGAAAAATAGATCCTACATTAATGGCCCTGAAGACGTTTTCTCCATTTTTCTTTACCTAACCTCCCCAAACTTAAAGTTTCAGATCTCCATGGTGTGGGCGAGGTCGAGATCTTTCCAACGGTGTCAGATTTGTAATATTTTGAGCCCTAAGTCGAAAGATATGCCCCTTCGAAGTTTGTATCAGGTCCGTACAAAAGAGGAAAACTAATTTGAAAAAAAACCCCTTTTTAATATGGGACACGTGGAGGGAAATTAGGGAAAAATTGGGTTCGCGGGCCTAGAATTTATCTTTTCCCCCTTTTCTACAAAAATGCAAAATCCAAAAAGCTCATAGCGGCCCGCCGCTTCACTTGGACACGTGGCACCCTCTGGTTGGCTAGGGAGATGCGCTTCAATTTTCATCTTTGTGCCTTTTTGACAAAAGGAAAATTTTCACCTTTTCCTCCGCTTCCCCGCTTTGACTTTGACTCGGGCTCAAACGCTGAATTTTTCCCTTTGGGTGGAGTTGCGGCCCATTTTGTAACTTTTACATCTTTGGAACAAAAAGGGAAAAATCCAACTTTTCCCCAATGGCCCGCCTTAGCGCTGCTGGTTTAGGCTTGCCACGTGGCACTTCCTCCATCGGCCTACCCAATTTCTATGTTTTTGGCTAAGTCCTTTACTCGGTGGGGTCATATTTCTTGACCGAGGATACACAGCGGTTTGGCGCTCATCTTTGAAACCCTCTCTCTATTCAACCCTTGAGTTAGCACTGCATTTGGACACTTGGCACTTTTCCGCGGCCTGCCACCATGCATTGACTATTCAACCCAACTTTGTTTCCTTTTTGAGACTGGACGCGTGGAGGCTCCACGCTCGCTTGAAAGCCCAATCAAGATTTTCTTTTGAAGGAGCATCGGGTTGACACTTGGAAGCCTCCATAGGTCTTTGGACTTTTCAACGACCTCTCCCTTACCTTTTCAGATCCTAGGCTACGTGGCGAACTGGTGCTTGTTTGAGTCTCGATCTTGGATTCAAATTTGGAGATGTCGCCACTTGGACACGTGGTAGTCCCCGCCAATACTTCTATACTTATCCTTTTTGAGGCCTTCCTGTCCACCTTTTGACCTCTGTTGACCATTTTCTATGTGGAGGGCTAGCACGAGTTTGAGTCTCCGCCTTGGGCTCCCATTTTGGATTTGCACCGAGCCAACACCTGGCACCTTCCTGCCTAGCCGAAGACTTTTCAACGGCTATGTAACTTTTGGGGCTTGGATGTGTGGAAGCCTAGCGCTTGTTTGAGCTTCCTTTTTAGATTCAACTTTGGAGAAGCATCGTTCCGACACGTGGCTCTCTCCATTGTTTCCTCCATACTTAGCCAATTTTTGGACTCGTTCTGAACTATTTTGAGCTCAAAGACTTTGGATCATTATCATTTCTTATTTTTCTTTCTCCTGGCTTCTCTATGAAATGTTGTTCTATTTCTGAGCCCACATGTAACCCGTAGAATGCATTTAAGGCCCAAATTCACTCGACAGGCCATTTTATGAATATCTCTTGCATAGGGTTGTTTGATCTTCGCAGACTCTACCACTTCCATTATAGAGTCCCCATGTAATCTATTTTTAGGATCCGAAAGTGATCTCTCAGTTCTTTCAGTGCGGGGTCATTGTTGATCCAATATTTTACCCGGGGCAAAATATGGATAACAATTTGGTGACTCATAGGGGTATCTGCTTGCTAGATGAAAAGACCAATTGCCTTGTCATATCCGTTGGGCATGGAGTCGAGAACAAGTGGTCGATCTGATCCAGACTTTGATTCACGAGCTCATTGTTTTGCACTCTCAATTTTCATAAGCAATCTCGAAACGATGGTTTCTGAGAGTAGAAAATTGTCTTGACCCGGGGCTTCATCTGTCTCTTGAATGGGCTACATAAGAGAAAAAAACAACACCACAACTATATACAAAATTTGAAATCATACATGCTCCAAGTAGAACATGCAGAGCATGTAAAGCACTTAGGAGAAAAGCAACCTAAACTACAACAAGACAATGTGCACAAGCACTTAGAGGAAAGAGAAACTAAACTAGTATGTACAAGGTGAGAACTTTCCTTCTAGTAGCAGTGTTTAAGATAAATTCCATTCACTGGAATTTGCAACTCTTCACCCTCCAATGTAGACAATTGGAAAGCATTGCTACTTTTACATTTTGTGACCATGTAAGGGCCACTCCAAATGGCATCAAACTTGGAATGCCTTCCTGGTTTTGCCCGATCTGCATCCCATTTCAAAACTAGGTCTCCTTCCTAGAAGGTCCTTGTTCTTGCCTTCTTGTCAAAGCATCTCTTGATTGAGGCCTGATCCTTCTCTATTGTTTGAAGTGCATGCTCTCTGGTTTCTTCCAATTCCATCAACTCTACATACTTGGCCTCCATTGGTTCAAATTCAGACATCTCTAGCTACTTCATGAGTTCCAATGCTTGGCAACTCAAGTGATATAGGCAACACTGCCTCTTTCCCATAGAAAAGTTTGAATGGAGAGCTGCCTGTAGACCTCTTGGGTGTTGTCCTATCAGCCCATAAGGCTGATTTGAGTTTTTGTGTGCCAAGTTATCTGATTTTCATCCGAGTTTTTCCGACAATCATTAACAATTCTTGTTTGTGGACTCTGGCTTGGCCATTACCCTAAGTGTAATAATTTGATGAAGTGCTCAAGTAAATCCCATTCCTCACGGCCCATCTTATGATTTTTGAACCTATGAATTCCAATGCATTGTTTGATATAATGGTGGTTGGCACTCCAAATCTGGTCACTATCCCTTCATAGAAATCTAGTATGTTAGACTCATTAGCTTCTTTGAGTGCCACTGCCTCGGTCCACTTGGTGAAATAGTCTGTTGCTGTCAGAATCCATTTGTGGCCTTGCTCTTGAATTTGGATTGATGACTCCAATGAAGTCCAATCCCCATTGCATGAATGGTTGGTCAACTGAAATTGGGTGCAATGGGAGTGCTACTAGCCTCTCTTTGCCTCTGAAGAACACATAGTTCCTGCACTTTTTGATCCATGCATAGCAATCACTAAACACCCTGGGCCAATAATAACCCACCTTCATGATCTTGAGTGTTGTCACCCATGGAGAAAAATGGCCTCTAACTGCTTCATCATGGAACTCTTGTAACACTCTCTCAATCTGATCTATCCTAATGCATCTTAACAAGATGCCATTGATATCCCTTTTGAACAAGACGCCATCAATAAGCACGTATGGGATGGCTGTAGTCTGAAGTGTCTCCTTTTTTTTTTACTCATTTCTGGAGGACACATGCCTATTTGTAGGAAGTGCATAATACTTTGAGTCCAACAAGGAGTGGGTACATCATCATTTTCTTCCTCTTGACTATTTTGCAGACAAAAACAACTTCCTTTTCACTGTTTTCCTCATCTTGTTGACTCGAGGCCTAGTTGTTCACACAATCCCTTCCCACATACCAGATTAGTAACCTTGATCTCAATGTCATACTCCATGACACGAGTGATCCATCCTGTGCATTTTTCATTCAGATCCTTGTTGAGAAGGAAGTCTTTAACTCCTGCATGGGAGACTAACAGTTGGATTTTATTGTTTGAAACTAGATGTTTAAACTTCTTTAAACCTCTTATCACTGCCAAGACTTTCTTTTCGATGAAGGAGTATCTCACTTCATAATCTTCCAGACTTGGTGAAGAAAGCAATTGGATGCTCTGTATCCTCTTTGTTCTGTTGTACTAGGATTGCAGAAATTGTGTCACTGCCTCCAAAGGCATATAGTATGAAGTCCTTAGAAAAATATGGATTCACGAGAGTTGGGGCTTGTGATATAGCTTCTTTGATGGCCTCAAAACTTGCTTTTCCTTCAGTTGTCCACCTAAACGCCAAACTCTTCTTCAACATCAACGTTATTGGCTTGACAAGGGCAACAAAGTTTGGTACAAACCTGCGGACAAAATTGATTTTTCCTAAGAAGATTTGAAGAGCCTTCTTATGGCTTAGCAATGACAATGCTCTTATTGCTTCAACTCTCTCTAGGTCAATTGCCAAACCTTCCTTTGACACAATATGGCCTAGAAGCCTGCCCTCATGGGCCAAGAATATGCATTTTTAGGGTTCAATGATACCCCAAATCTCCTACACCTTTGAAACACCTGCCTTAGGTGAAAAAGGTGGTCTATTGCATTTCTGGAGAACACAGTAATGTCATCCAGATAGATCAAGTACTATTTTGTTGATCAACTCTTTGAATTCCATATACATTTCCTTTGGAAAGTGGCTCCGACATTAGACAATCCAAATGGCATTTTTTTGTAGGCATAGGTGCCCCATTTGGTGGTGAAAGCTATTTTGAATTGATCATCTTCTTTCACCATGATCTGGTTGTACCTTGAGTAGCCATCTAGGAGAGAGAATCTCTCTAATCCAGACACCACTTGCAAGATTTTCTCCATTGAGGGGAGTGGGTAGTGGTCTTTGAGGGATGCTCTGTTCAAGTCATGAAAGTCAACACACAACCTAATCTCTCCATTCTTCTTCCTAATGGGACCAAATTTGCAACCCCAGCTTGAGTGTTTGATTGGAAATATGATATTTTCCTCTATCAACTTGTTCAAATCTTTCTTCATCAGAGGCTCAATATGTGGATTGACTGGTCTCTGCTTTTTCTTGATGGGCTTAGTAACTTGGATCTAGTTCGATTGTGTGTTGGGATAACTTCGGATTGAACCCTCTTAGGTCTTCATAGCTCCAAGAAAATACATTTGGAAACTCTTGGCAAAGTTGCATGAATTCATACCTTTCTTGCTCGGTGGCCACTTTGCCAATTTGAAGTGTTTTGCCTTCTCCAACTAGAATTGACTCTGAATCTTCTCCTTTGATCTGTATATTAGCCTTCTCTTTTTGAAATTGATCATTGGGATTGAAGATAGACTCCAATGTCACTAAGCCTTTGGGAAGCTTGTTTGTATGTAAGCTGCACTACTTGATCTCCATATTGCTGCTCTAATCTGCTTTGATTTCTAGTTGAGAATTCAGCTTCCTCTTGCAAAAATTGATGATTTGTTGATCATTCTCAAACACCTGCCCGACATGTGTTATTATCTAGCACTGTTGGCCTCACAATCACATGGATATGTGGTTGTCCTTTGTCCCTCTTGATGTTGTCAACCACATCAAATGTTGCTCCAACTGCTGCAAGCCTATCAGCAGCTTTGTTCTCCTTCCTGGGTATGGACACAATGTTGAAGGCTTCAAAATCCTCAATGAGATCCCATACCCTATTCTTGTAACTTTTGAGTAGGTCATTCTTGATAAACATTTTTCCTTTGACTTGATTGGCAACTAGTTCACTGTCACCAAACACTTGAGGTTCTTGATCCCTCATCTTCTAGCCCAATGCAATCCATGAACCAAAGCCTCATATTCTGTAGTGTTATTTGAGCAGAAAACTGGAAACGGAAAGATGAGTAATACTTCATACCTTGGGGTGACACAATCATAGCTCCACCTCCTCGGCTCCTTTTCTGCTTCTCGAGCCATCAAAGAACAATTTCCATACTTCATTGTCATCTTTATATTCTGGCTTAATGATGTCAGGAAGAGGATGATTCTCTTCATGCAGGTAGTAGACTCCTAGCTCAGATTCTTCCATCTCCTTATAGGGGTCAAAAGCATGCCTTTTGACCACCCATTCATCGAGAGTCAGGTCCAGGATACACCCTACCTTGGTATCTACCTCAGAAGTGTTTAGGAGGTCCTCCTGATCAAAAGCCAAACAATTTGCATTGATTGGGCTAGGCACATAAGACTCAATGTGATAATCCACTATGGGCTCAGATCTGATTGTGGCCTTCACTCCATACCTTATTCTAAAGAGCATATGCGACCAGTCAATAAGAAAAAAATAGCCTCCAATTTTGGTAGTGAAGTCCCTAGACAAACACAATGTAAAATGTGGTGGCAAGTCTATGACTGACACGTTCTGCAATACAGTCACATTGGGAAGGCATGCAAAGTGAGGCTTAGATCCTTGATGATTCCAACAGTTGTCACTATTGTCCCATCCAATTGTACTACCCCTCTAGAGATGACTTCATACTGGAGACCCAGTTGATCAACTATTTTTTTGGGCATTACAGAAACTACTTGCCCCAGAATCAATCATGCAATTATGCACCAATTTATCCCCAATGATTAATGAAACATAGAATGGAGGAGGTCTCAGGTTCTTACCTTGTTGTTCTCGATGGTTTCCCAGGTTGAGTTGTATTGGTAAGCACTTTCTCTTGCTGGTTAGGGGGTTGATTTGAGCTTGACCAATTTTACATGGCAGTCTACAATAGATCCCTCTGCCTTGGAATGGCCAGTGACTCCCATAGTGAAATGTTCACACTTGTCCTCTTCATTTGCTCAATGATATTAAATGAGCTATCCTTCTTGTTGCCCCTTCCTGGCACATTTTTCTCTTGCACATGGGTTGTTACAACCGGTGCCTGAGTAGGTTTAGAAGGTGGTTTGGATTGACCTTACATATTAAGAGTTATATTTTGAATGCCAATACCTTATGGAGCAACGGAGGGTTGAGGATCACTTGAGTTTGGTGAATTTCCTTCTCAATATTTCTCTTCTTGGACCATGTATTGGCAGCTATACTTTGAGAGGAGTCTGATTCATTCCATAGAAGTCTTCAACTTGCCAATTGACAAACATAGTTTTGTTTGGGGTCCCTCTTGTTGAGCTCCTTGCTACTGACTTTCTTCTTGGCTAGGTTCTTGTGACACACCAATGCTTTGCACCATTCAGAGCCCGATTTAGTGCACCATTGAAAGCACATTGATTGATTATGTGGCTAATCGCATGGGAACCACCAATCATATTCTCATGCCATGTTATTCTCGTGCTGAACCAATGCCCTTCATGTTGAAAGTTGTGTTTGGGTCATATGACCTAAAAGGTCTAGCAGCTTGAGGTTGTCCTTGGTGTTGACTCTGAGTTACAGCCTGGGATTGTGGTCTATTTTGCTGATACGGGGTCTAGCTTGATACCGAGCTTGAGGCTGATATGGCCTAGAACTCTGAGCCTATTGTCTTTTGATGGTTACTAACTCATTCCCTAGGTTTTGAAGTTGTTTCATAATTTCCTAAACCTCCTTTGAGGTGGTAGATGATGAGGTGGAGGCTTCAGCTGAACTTTGACTCCTGGGGGTGGGTATAGGAGCTAATGTGGGTGTTTGGCTAGTACCTGGGTTTCCTAACTCGGGGTATAGAGGCATGGATGGCCTAGGAGCAATTTTTCTAGCCTGAATCAAATGATTCTCAGCTCCTATGGAAAGGCTATAGGCTGCAGGTAAGGTTGTGCCCCCCATTGACTAAATCATCAAAGAAATATTAGAATTTAAAGCTCTAAGAAAGTATAAGAAGGCACCTTCATTAGTGGGCTTTATCTGCTACTAGAATCATGTCCTAGGTTCGTTGAAATATGAGGTTAAAATCCCTCAATTGCTTGTTGAAGCTCTCTTGATTATTGTCAGTTGCTCCAACAAGGATAAGTTATCTCTTTTTCTCCAAACTAGTTGTGAAGAGTTATGCACAGATGGTCCCAAGATTGAATAGAGCCTACTTCTAGGCTCCTGAACCATTGTGAAGCTTTACCCTTGAGTGAAGAGGCTAGCAACTTGACTGCAATGTCCATCTCAGTGATCTCATGGATTGTATAGACATTTGCAATGTCTTGAATGTGGTCACCAGGAGAAGTTTGGTTTTCTCCAATGAAATATGGGATGCTCTTTAATGCCACCACGGGACTAGATTTTGTGCATTCAGAGCGAGTGGGTTGCTGCTAGTGAAATTGACATAAGGATTTGGTTGTTGGTGTGCCATCCTGATCGGCTTGAGCACCCTTCTTGATTGAAAGAATGACCTACTAGGAGGAGGTGTTGATAAGGCTCTATTTGGTGGAGATAGAGACTTCTGGGCTCTTCTTCCTCTTCTCCTTTTGTCTAGAGACAAGTGTATGTGTACAAACTGTCCTTCTTCTCTTGTTCTTGACCTTGTTTGTATCCTTCTCATGAACTTGGGAAACTTGGACTGCTGAAACTAGTGGATTCTATCCCTTTTGGAGTCACTAGATGTGCAGTTCTTAAAAGCTTCTTAAAAGCTAGAATCACAGCAAGTGCACATCAATCTTACTGTAATAAAGATGGAGACTTCTTGGTCCCACCGGGCATGCCAAAAATGTTAGTGAAAAATCACAACACCCCCAAATGAGTCATCAGATCTAATTTTCTAAGGCAGATTCATTTGGTGTGATTCGCATAACATTGAGTTTTCCCCAAAGTGTGGGACTTTGTAGATGGGAAAAATCTCAGATTAAAGGCTGGTTCCTATTCCTCTATTTAGGTGCATGCGTGAAACTTGTAGAGGACCTATTACTAAACCTAATCTAAGTTTTACCAAGGAGATAGGGATAAAAGGAATGCAAGAAATCAAACTAAGCTATAAGGTGATGCACCAAAGGAATGATGAACATTAGTTTTGCTGATAGACACAAACCAACAAAATACATATGATAATCAAGCACAAATAACCAAATTTATAATGAAAGACCAGATGAGAGAAAATGAGACAAGAAAGGATCTAAAATTGATCATGAATGTATTTTATTGCTCTGCAGATTGATACAATGCATTACAAGTGGCCAAAAGGCAAGAAATGTATTACAATTCTGAGGGGAGGTCTGAAACTCCACGAGTTCCTTTACTAAAAGAAAACAGGAGCCTATAACACAAAAGAATGTTTAATCCTTTACAATGAGTCCGACCCTGCATTTATAGATTCAATCAGAGAGAAGAAAGAGAGAGAAGTGAGAAAAGTAGGTCAAAGCTCAACCACTGCTATTAATGCCTCCTATAAAATCTGCCCCCAAATCTGCCTTGACTACATCAACCACTGGTTCGGTGCCTTGAAGGAGGAGGAAACAACGGAGTAGATTGAATCCGATCTGGTTGTTGGGGCAAAAATAGATCTTGCATTAATGGCCCTGAAGATGTTTTCTCCATTTTTCTTTACCTAACCTCCCCAAACTTAAAGTTTCAGATCTCCATGGCGTGGGCGAGGCCAAGATCTTTCCAACGGTGTCAAATTTGTAATATTTTGAGCCCTGAGTCAAAAGATATGCCCCTTCAAAGTTTGTATCAGTCCATACAAAAGAGCGGGAAAACCAGTTTGAAAAACAAACCCCCTTTTAATATGGGACACGTGGAGGGAAAATTAGGGCAAAAATTAGGTTCGCGGGCCCATAATTTATCTTTTCCCCTTTTTACAAAAATGCAAAATCAGCAAGCTCCATGGCCCCGCCGCTCCACTTGGACACGTGGCACCCTCTGGTTGGATAGGGAGATGCGCTTCAATTTTCATCTTTGTGCCTTTTGACATAAAAGGAAAAATTTCACCTTTTTCTCCGCTTCCTCGCTTTGACTTTGACTCGGGCTCAAACAATGAATTTTTCCCTTTGGGTGGAGTCAGCGGCCCATTTTGCAACTTTTACATCTTTGGAACAAAAAGGGAAAAAATCCAACTTTTCCCCGATGGCCCACCCTTAGGCTTATTGGTTTAGGCTTGCCACGTGGTGCTTCTTCCATCGGCCTGCCCAATTTCTATGTTTTTGGCTAAGTCTTTTGCTTGGCGGGGTCATATTTCTTGATTGGGGACACGTGGTGGTCTGACACTTGTCTGGAAACCCTCTCTCTATTCGACCCTTGAGTTAGCGCCCATTTAGACACTTGGCACTTTTACGAGCACCCGCCACCATGCATTGACTATTTAACCCGACTCTGTTTCCTTTTTATACTAGACGCATGGAGGCTCCGTGCTCACTTGAAATCCCGATCAAGATTTGCTTTGAAGGAGCATCGGGTTGACATTTGGAAGCCTCTGCAGTCTTTGAAATTTTCAACGACCTCTCCCTTACCTTTTTGGATCTTGGGCTACGTGGCGAACTGGCGCTTGTTTGAGCCTCCGCTCTTGGATTCAACTTTGGAGATGCGCCGCTTGGACACGTGGCAATCCCCGCCAATACTTCTATACTTAGCCTTTTTGAGGCCCATCCTATTAACCTTTTGACCTCTATTGACCATTTCTACGTGGAGGGCTGACACGAGTTTGAGTCTCCGCCTTGGGCTCCGTTTTGGATTTGCGCTGAGCCAACACCTGGCACCTTCTTGCCTATCTCGAAGAATTTTCAACGGCCATGCAACTTTTGGGGCCTGGACGTGTGGAAGCTTGATGCTCGTTTGAGCTTCCTTTTTGGATTCAACTTTGGAGAAGCGTCGTTCGACACGTGAATCTCTCCATTGTTTCCTCCATACTTAGCCAATTTTGGACTCGTTCTAAACTGTTTTGAGCCCGAAGACTTCGGATCATTTCCGTTTCTTCTTTTTCTTGCTCCTAGCTTCTCTATGACATTGTTGTTCTATTTCCGAGCCCACCTGTAACCCGTAGAATGGATTTAAGGCCCGATTTGCTTGACAGGGCCATTTTTATGAATTTCTCCTGCATAGGGTTGTTTGATCTTCGCAGCCTTGCCACTTCCATTATAGAGTCCCCTTGTAATCTGTTTGCAGGATCCAAATGTGATCTCTCAAGTTCTTTCAGTGCGGGGTCGTGGTTGATCCAATATTTTGCCAGGGGCAAAATATGGATAAGAATGACCCTTTACTATAATCATGAACTTTAATCTTGATGTCATCATTCTTTCCCTCTAAATCTTGAATCAAGCTCTCCTCAAATGGTATATCATTCAAGGTTTCTTCATCTCTCTCATTTTATTCTTCATTTCCTCCTTCATTCATTAATGGAGGTAATTCTTTAGTATCACTATCTGGGTTTGCATCCCCATTTTCATGTCTTCTTCTAAGGTGGGTAACTTCTCCTGTGATCTCAAAGAACTTGTCTCTGTATCTCTTACATATGCCTATTTATCGGGCATAAAATACCCTTCATGTACAGCCATGATTATATAAAATAGATTTCATATATTACACAAAAAAATGTAATGTATATTACCTTCACTGTTCCCGCAAGATCAAAATCCTGCTCTGATACCAATTGATGTGGATCTAGCTATGAGAGGTTGAAATACCTCTAAAACACACACAAAATATTTGCAAAAAAACCAAAAGTTTCAAAATAGCTTTCTTCTCATTCCAGAATCCACACTAATCTTTTACATCATTACAATCTTCCTTTTATCCCACATTATCTCTAAAAACAGTAAAATGCCAAAAATTACCTACTAGTAAAACACCTCGGATGGGCCCCAAATTTTACATACAAAATATGCCTTCATAGTTGAAGGCTCACACCAAAATTTATCTTATTCTATAAAGCATAGAAAATTTTATTATTCTAAAAAAAAAGAAAAAAAACTTTCAGAGACAATTTTAGACTATTAGATGAAGTAATTTGGTCCTGAAACTATGTCGAATGGGCAAGAACCTTTGTAAAAAAATTTGGTCACAACATATTACTAATCAAGACCTGCCACCCTGGAAAACTTCAAGACTATCCAAAAATTGCATCAAAAGTTATGGCCTTTAAAATTTATGCTCCCACATCACTTTCCCTTATTGGGAGAATTCAATAGAAAAATTGTGATATCTTGTCCATACCATGGAGCTTGGAGCCCTTTTTGTTGATTTTTTTTCTAAAGCTAATATAACGGTGTAGCTAGATTAAGGCCACATATCACAAGTTACTAGAAATTTGCAAAGAAAGTAACAAAATTAATGATCAATGCGATATGTAACCTATCAAAATATGCTCCTTGAGGTTGATATTTATCATCTTTTTCATATAGTTGCATTGCATCCATTAAGAATCTAAAAGCTTAATTGCATCCATCTAGTACCATCCAAGGGACACAAGGGCTAGTTATTATACATACACTTCATAGGATGGAAGTTCATTCTATTCCATGCACACATCTATTACATTTCTTTACATCTAACTTACTTGCACTATCAAGTGCGACATACGCACAAGAGCCACCAGGCACAATTACGCATACACACACATAGAACTACATTGGGTCTGAGATGTAGTACAACACTTAGTTGTAAGATCACCATTGTGGTAGATGAGGAAATTTTGACCCCTCATTTTACATCTTTCTTTTTAGGATTTGATGTCTCTTTGAGGATTTTACAGGTCATTATTTCATTGCAAATTTTCAACGACTTCGGTGCAATCATTGTATGACCACATAATGACCAAAGGAAAATAATAACAAATACCTCGTGACCACTCAGAGGATGTTTTTTGAGCATTTTGGTAGACACATACGTCCCTATCTAGGTAGATTGTCGATCAAACACTTTTCGAGGCTTTGTGCGATGGTTCACACTCTGTGTTCATCCGGTCTACATTCGACATAGTCCAGATTAATTATGAAATAGCTAAGTAATCTTACCTCTTATTTGTGGTTTTACATATTTTGGCTTAGCTTGCTTGGGTTAATTCTATACTTAATTGTATCTTCATTTATTGCTGCAATAATTAGGCACAAATTCACATTTTATCTTAATCAGATATGGAAACCATGCGGTTGGCGGGTCAAATGGGAAACTTAGTAAAAAATACTTCTTGACAACCTTGTGTAATGTTAATAAAACATTTTTTTCATGGAGGTGCAAAACATCCCTATAAACCCCGAAATGAGAAAATAAAGCTTTGGTCGTGTACTTTGTCACATGGAGTGTTCAACCGAACCCTAGGTTGTCCCTCAGATGTTCTTTTGACTTTTAGTATCACATGTTTAAGAGCCCCACAAGCTAGTTTGCAGCTTTAAACAACTACTAAAAGTTAAAATGTAGTTTGGTTTTGACCCGTAATTTTCCACCTAGGTGTAGAAATGGGATTTGGCTTCCACATACTTCTATTATTTCTTTGTGAAAATCACTACCAACCATCAGTTTGAAGAAAAACATCCCATGCAAGCTAGTTTTCTAGATAAGTGTAGTAAGATTCCAGTCGTTGGGCTAGTCTTGGGCGATGAGGTTGTTTGGGTGCTTTTACGATCGACAACTTCGGAAAGACGGGTGCAATTGAACCCGGTTACTAGTTAGGGGTTATGTCACTACGAGCGTTTCCTTGTATATAAGGAAGTAGGTAGGATTTTTTTCCCTTGAGTATTGAGTCCCGAAGATGGTTTTTAAGTGTTGATTGTTGAGCTAGTTTCCTAAATTTGTTTGACACTTTTAGGAAACTTGTAACCAAATGGAGAAAACTATCATATGACCTTATCCAAGAAAAATAGCGATTGGGAAACCTTGTAAACACAAAAACATGACTGTAGGAAACCATTTTGACGCTTGTTTGAAAAGATATTGAATGTGAAAAGAAATGATGTTTTTCTCTCTCCTCTCTCTAACCTTATCTTTGGCTTTGGAAATGAAATGAAATGGCATTTGTATTCTTACTCTCCTTAAAAGTGTGTTAGGTATTATTTCATTATTATTGGAAAATTGTGCAATCGTAAATTGTGCTTGATTGTAGTTAGATTCCATGCCAATAGTTGTGTTGACCATGTGGTGGTTGTAGGTACGTGGGACATGAAGAAAATTGTAGCATTCTATATGTTTTTGTAATAACGGGTTATCCTTGAATTACATGTAATATTAAATGGATGTATATCAACACTATGTTTATAAATATGAATGTTATTTATGGATTATTTTGTGATGAGTGAGAAATTGTAGTATATTGGTATATTTGGAAAATGAAAATCTATTCTAGAAGTGATTTCGATTATAGGCATATATCTTGCTAATGACATAGATGCACATTTTTAAGCTCGGAAATGAAATGACCATTTTGATGTGTTCTATGTGAAAGTAATGATTATGTATTCTTGTTTGATTTACAAAAATACTTGGGAAAATCAGATGAAAAACAACCACCTTATTTAGGAATGGTTATGGTTGACCACTATTAGGAGGTTATTTTAGAAGTTATCAAATGACCCCAATCTAGCAACCCATGAGAAGGTTACCCTTGAGTATTGTGTTTTTGTGTGTCATTCACCTAAAATTGTTTCTTGTGCATGTGGAAGTGTGCATGTTGTTATAGTTAAGGGTATAGTGTCACCTTGTGACATGAATGATGTCATGTTTAACAACGTTTGTTTTAATGGTTGTTTTATCCTAAGCCTCTTTGGAAGGGCTAATCAATGTATGTGTATGGGATCATAAGGGCAAGTAAGGAAGGTAATTACCATTCCTTGTAATGTGATCAATCAAACTTTGGTAAACCGCATAGTGCAGTGATTCCCTCATGTTGTTAATTATCTCAAAAGAATCTTGACTCAAACTTAATATATGTTAATTAATTCTTGTACATGAGTGTTTTGGAGAGTCTAGGGTGACTCAAATAGGAGATGTTTGTTGAGAGATCTCTTAGAAGGTTTAAGCTGTGGATGAGTTTTGCATTTAGATTCTTGTCCAAGTGGGGTTCTCGATTGTGACAATAAGAGTCTAATGTGAATGAAATTTAAATTGTATTCATGAGGTGCCAATTTTTGAAAGAAAGTAAAACTTGGAGGTTGTGAGATAAAAGTGTTTGAACCACTCCAAAATTGACTTTTAGTTGGATGTAGAGTCCTTGAGTGCAGATAGAAGTAAATCAAAACCTAGGACATTTTTATATGCTATTGGTGTTTGAAACCTATTGTCAACTTTGTCTATCAAAAAGGTGTCCCTAAGATGTTGACTTTTCAGAGAAACAAAATATGGAATCCATTCCCTTTAAACCAATGTTAACTCTTTTTGTGTGATTAATGATGGGATGATTTGTTGATTTGCTCCATGCGAGTTTAAGCTTTAGGGAGAACATGATTTCTTATTTGGAAGACGAATCTCCTGTCGCTTAAATGTTAAATGGACTCTAACCAATTATTGAATCTTAGCAACTATAAAAGGAGGGAAATCTATCCACCCTTAGACTTAATCTTTTCCCCTTCTTAGCTTCTTGTGAATTTTCCTCTGTTGTTGTAATAGAAGTGAAATAAAAATGCCAAGAAAATATGATTTTTGTTGGAATAGAAACTCTAGTTGAGACCGAGAGCTAGGAGACTCTCACTTGTGTGTTAAAAATGTTTCAATCTAATATTGAGATATAGGAATTTTGGTATTGGAGAAAGAACTCATTAAGTGTATTTGTTGCACGTTAAATCTGAAATGGAATAAATAATATGTATCGTTGTAAATGAGAATATATGCTTACATGATAAATGATTCGAGACCTATAGGGTTAAATAAGGGAGTTTAAATGGTAGTGAAGATGGAACCATCTTAAGTGAAGTGTTAAACAAAATAAATGAAATGCAGTAAAAAGTGTAAATGTATGTTTCATGTCAAGTGCCCTTTGAACCTTTAAGGCTAATAATGAAATATGATTACAATAAAGAGGTAACCATGAAAATGTGATATTGTGGAAGGTGCTTATTCATGATGTTCATGTTGTGGTTGGGTCATGGTTTCATACTTGTTCATTTATATAAGTGTGGCATCGATTTGCATCTTGTGTCATTTGATATTTGCATGTTCTTCATGTTGGTGTAAATGTTGCATGTGGTGTTGAGCAATCTCTTGTGAGCATATATGGTGTCGCATAGTTGTATCAAGTAAACAAAATTCAAAAAATATCTTGGTATATTTGGTCTTGTGTTTGGGTCCCACATGGGTGGGCACTACATGCATGTAATATTGGAACTAATGATTTTTGTTTCACTTTTGTTTATGGCTCTAATAAAACAATTTTTAAGTTCGGGGTTTTGATTAAGACAATCACATTTTATATCAATTCCTTTTCATATTCTCGAAGTTTTCATTTTTAGATTTTGAAATTTATAAATTTATATTTTCAAATTTTAAATAAGGCGATTGTGTTTTTATAGCAACATGTTGTAATTCCAAAGTTTTCGAACTTGGACTTTTCATGTAATTTCAAATATTTCAAGTTTCAAGAATCTATATTTTGTTTCTTTCAAATTGATTGCAATGGATGTAGTTAGGTGTAGTGCATTATTAATGTGCATATGTTAAGGAATGAATATGCCGTTTACGAAAAAACACTAACATAGGCTAATGTGATGTAATTAGGTCATTACTTAAGGAATGAACATGTCATAATATAAAGGATATATAGGTAATTCACCGAAGGCGTCTCTCATGAGAAGGCCTCTACTAGAAACTGTCAAATTACAACAACGCGCTCGGATTAGCCTTTCCGATTGTGCCTACTTAGTCTTTGCCACTGTTCATGCATGCCGATACTTTCCATTGCTTATTTTAAATTGCCCTATTTGTGAAAATTTCAATTCCCTGCATTTCCCTCAAAATTTCACTGCATTTTGTAGTCGATAATAGATGTAACCTACATAGAGGTTATATTGTAGGAAATTGGAGATTCTTATGAGTTTTTGTGCTCGTGTTGTGAATTTTTTACTATTGTGCGGTGGGGTACAAACTATGGATTCGAGTTATTCGAGGGGGTCGAAGGTGATTTTAACATTAAGAAGGAACTGCAAGCGATGGCGATGGAGTCGAGGAGCCCTCCTCAGCCCATGGAGCGATTGTAGAACACCATGCCGCCTCCATTTCTGAAAAAAACCTACAAAATGGTGGAAAATCCTTAGACCAATTCAGTGGTGTCACAGATCAATCACACTCCTATGAAGAGTTTGGTCACCTCTACATAACAACCACTATTTTGTTGAAGGCTGGTATGAGTTTTAAAATTTGCCAAATTTTGGATTATGCATATTGGTTACTATGTTTTTTTACATCATTTGTAGCTTACAAAAGACATGGGCGTCCTCACAAAATAGTGACATGGTTTCAAAAATGTAACTTGTAGGTGTCAACTTGATCAGTTCACCTTTTGTAGCATACACCCCATTTGTGCAAAAATAGGAGCTACAAAACAGTGTTTGGACATCTACCAAAGCATTATGGAGGGGGATTTTTGAGATATTTTAGAAGACATGTGAACTGTTTGACAAAATTCATTACTGGTCCTATGACACATTAAATTTGGTTTAACCTTGATTTTGGTAACTTCAATCCAAGGAGAGTATGTGGTATACTAAAGTTTTTTTCTTTAGTTTTGGATTAAAAATTGCCATTCCTCCTCGGCTCCATGCGCTATTTTGGATTAAAAATTGCCATTCCTCGGCTTTAAGGTATACTATTGTTTTTCCATGACCGAATTGACTTCAGGATTCGACTGATTGAAACCCACTCATCGGAGTTTTAAATTTAGAATTAACTTTCAATTAGTTTTTGATGTTGGACAGTTTGTTTTGATAAAATTAGAAGAGTTTTTGGGTTTTAAACCCACATTGCATGTAAGTTTACATGATTATACGTGTCATTTGGGTTTACGTGATTTGAGTCTAAAATCACTTCTAAATCTATTTTCAATTGATTGGAGCAGGGCAAGATGTCAGAAAGAAGGGGTTGTGGATTTGGTGAGGGTCACTTTCTATCAGAAGAGTCCTCTCACAATTGGGGAAGCTATGTAAATGCATTAAACGATACTAGAAAGAGATTTGGGGATAGGATATTTAATCTACAGTTTTATTATCAAATGTTTCAAGGATCTCTACCCTACTTTCAATGCTATGTTACAATGAGTTTGCAGTGGTAATCTCTTCACTAGGTAAATTTTAAAATTAATTCCATCATTTTAGTATTATAGGCATTTATTAAATTCTTCTCGCACAAACATATGACACCGCTTATTTTAGATGTTTTGTATCTTATTCACATGATAGAACAAAAACATAGAAATATTGTATTTGCATCCCGTGTTTCTTGCACTTCTTCCCGAGAGGCCCCTTTTCAATTTGCTCTGCTAGCGTATTTTTTTTTTTTTTTTCTCAAACATTATATACTCACAAATCATTCAAGGACAATAATTGTTTTTATTCATAATATTGTCTTGAATATTGTGCTTGAAATCGAAATATTTGAAAGGATTGTAATGTCTTGGATTCTCTTTGTCCACAAGTTGTGCAGGAGCCCAAATTTGATAGGTGCCCGTAAAGTGTTTAACCAAATGAAAGAACTAGACAACTTCTCATGGAATAAGATTATGACAACGGACAAAAGAAATCAGTTTCCTCAAGAGACACTCAATGTTTCACTATATGCAACAAATAGGTCTCCAACCCGTTCAGTTTACATTTTCCAGTGCACTCGACCTGTGATAAAATACAAGCTCTGGAATAGGGTGTGGACATCCATCAAAGCATAAAAAATAGAGGAATTTTGTCGAGATGTTGTAGTTGCAAATAGTTTGGTAGACATGTATGCAAATTGTGGAACCTTACACAAGGAATGCAAACTGTTTGAGAAAATGCCTCAAAAAATGTGGTTTTGTGAATAATGTTCATTGCAGGTCATGCACAATGTAATTGGCAGGTGTAGCACCAAATTCCACATAAACCTTTAGTGGTTATGTGGAAGTGGTTTCTTGGTGCATATAGATCACATATGAATATAGGCTTAGGAGTATTTACAACCACAATGCATTTAGATTTGGATCCTAAAAATGATGCACCTTATTTTCTTCTCTCAAACATCTATGCAGAAGTGGGCAGGTGAGATGAGGCTCAAATGTTGCGGAGATTGACGAAAGATAGAGGAATTAAGAAAATCTCTAGATGTAGTTGGATTGAAGCCCAGGAGACATATCATAAATCATAGATTGCATCTATAAACAAAGACCTATTCAAAGTTGGAGGCTTGGGAGATAAGGCAACATGTTATTTATTAGATTAAATACATTTACTTAATGATGTGGAAGTGGAGAAAAATAATTATTTCTCTGCCATCCTAGTGAAAAGTTGGCAACTGCATTTGGTTGGTTAAACATGCCCCCTGGAACAACTATTATAGTTGTCAAGAACCTTTAGGTATGTGCTCATTACCACACTGCAATGAAAATTAACTCCAAAATTGTTGCAAGAGAAATTGTTGTGAGAAATGGGAACCATTTCCTTCATTTTAAAAAGGGAGAATGTTCTTGTGGTGATTATTGGTGATGCTAAATGAAGCAATGTAAAAAAATAGGCTTGCACTATAATAATGTGTCATGTGCTAGATTATTCTCAGTTTCTAGAAAGTTTTCTTTTGTTTAGTTTTGAGTATTTGGCAATCTAGACCACACATAGAGAGCAATGCAGAATCAACTCCTCAAGAGTCATTGAGACTCTTTCACCAAATGCAACAAACAAATATTTAACCTGATCAACTCAGCTTTGCTAGCATATTCACATGCTATGACAAAACAAGAGCTTTGCAACAGGGTGTGGACATCCATCAAGGTAAAAGAGGAAGTGTTTTTTGTCAAATGTTGTAGTCATACTACATTTTTCGCTCCTCCCATCACAAAAAACATAAAACAATTTAAGTTTGCATACACTTCACTGCAAATTACAAATCCAAAAAACTAAACATTATTATCCTCTCCAACGTAATTTACAACTCATGTGCAATTGCTAGTTAAAACTTTGATAAACATATCTTTCAATCCATATATGCTAAAATACTAAAAAGGTTGAATACATATTATGGTTTTAAATGATATCGATCTCTATGGCATCACGTTTGGTGTGGATTATGAGAGTCCGTCCAATTTTTGCAGAAGTTTGATAAGAATTTGTCTACGGTTGAGAGTTTGTTGGTAGTTATATTTTATTGGCAAAGATCGATAAAGTGTGAACATTGCATATGATCATAAAGATGTGCATGGGGAGACCCCACAATTATATGATAATAATGATAAAATACTTTCTCCTTTTTGGTCAAATTAAAGTTTCGTGCTTGACATTTTGGATCAGTTTCTCTGTTCATTATCAATTTAGTGGTTAAATTTGACGTCCATCTATATTTGTAAAACAAGTTTTATGTGATCGTAAATTTTTAATATTACCTTTCAAAAAATATAAAAAGTGTTACCTTTATCAACTATTCTATATTTATTTAGTTATTTTTAAGTATATATTTTTATAATTTATATATAAATCTATATAAAAAAATGACAGTCACATTTTATATATGCAAGTCGCATATGACGGTTATTTCAAATATTTGTAAGTATTTTACAACTAAAATCACAAAAATGTCTAAATGGTCGTCAAATTTAACACCGATAATCATAAAAAATGTAATAGTACTAACAATTGTACATGAGCTGCAAGGTACTTTGAGAGGATAATAATGTTAAGTTTGTTAGAGTTGTAATTTTCCGTAAAATGTATGCTATCTTAAATTGTGTTTATTTAGTGTGATGGGGAGGAGTGAACAATGTAGTACAACTACAACATCCGACATTGAACACTTATTATTCCCTGTGTATGTCCTTCATAAAGGTTGTGCCTCTAAATTCATGCCCCTTGGTTGTTAATACAAGCAAGTGAATTATTTCAAAAAGTTTAAAGGCTTATATTGTAGCTCTCTGGAAGCCATTTATTACCTAAATGTTGATAGACAAGCCATGCAAGGGAAAAGATCCAATCTGCAAACCTCAACCACCTTTAGCCTCATCCACTTCGTAGCCATGTCCCCTTGTAGAAGCCATTGATTCTAGCATATTGCATTTGTTTAAAAAGATGGATGGCTTCCCTACCCAGCCCATACAAAGCATAACCTACAATCACTGTAGTGCAAGAAAGCACATCAGGCTCAAGCATTTTGTTAGAAATCTCATGTGCCTTGTTTATAGTTTTTCATTTTGTTTGCATGCTTACGAAGGCACTTACAACTAAATCTAACAAAAACAGCTATCCATTATATTTTGATGGATGTCCATGACATATTCTAAATCTCCCATTTTGGTAGAAACTAGAGGATCTTTGGTAAAGATTATCAAGTCTAATTATACATTTATCGATTGGATTTGTTGTCCCATTTCTCTCAAAACAATTTCTCTTGCAACAATCTTGAAGATAACCTCAATTTTTTTGCAACAATAGCATCACAACATTGAAAAACATTTAATCTTTATCCCTGCATACGGTAATGATGACCCACAAGTCAACAAATATGTTTTGTCAGCTTTCATGTCGTTGCCCATTGAGAGAAAGTTGAGGAAGCTCACGTATCATGTTGGGCACGTAGAAATAGAGAGGCTCGCCATTTTATTCGATCACTTGTACCACGAGTAAATTGTACTCAAACCCATTATCTTTCCAAAAATATTATGTAGTTGTGTGTGTGAGGGAAACACACAAAATCGTATTTTGTTAGTGGAGTTATGGTAGTTTTGGTTTCATTTGTTAATATGGTTCGTGTTAATATGAATGCTAACTTCCCTCATCCGTTAGCACCACTCTCTGCAGATCTTCTTCTTAAACAGACTACTGACTTCATCAAAGTGAAATTGATTGTTCCCCATGGGATACAACTAGAAAAATCTTTCTTGAGAACAAAGTTCGTGAACTTGAAAGAGATATTTCCAACGATCACGATTGGAACAACAAAGAAAGATTCAAATACTGATTGGGCAAGAAGAAGAAGATGAGAACAAGAACTTTTTGTTCGGAAGAACCATACTCTCAGTTCTGTCGGACCACCTTTCCAACAAAGTGAATATGACAAAGACAAATTCCGGTTAGAGGAAGAGGTGGACCATGGAGAGGTCGAGGACGTGGAAGAAATTTCACACCTCCTCAACAAAATTTTCCTTTTTTATTTCGGAAGAGCAAGATGTACCCGGTACATCTCAAGCGAGAACGAGTTCTACCTCAAGAACATGTTCTGAACGTTCTTGATCCAAAAAAATGGAGGAGGAATAGGATAGAATTCCTACAAAAAGTCATAGCAAAAGCCACAGATGAGTATAAAAAGCTCATCGCTGAAGAAGAAAAAGAAGAAAAAGAAAGTAATGACTTTGAGGAAGCCTTTCAGCAAATTGCTCAGCAAGAAGAAGAAAGAGCAATACCAGATCCAGAGGTATGCACTATTAGTTGCACCCAGAATCCTTTCATAACTATTACCATATGCATCCCTCATATAAAGCCATATACTTTAGATGCTATGATAGATACTAGTGCAGACATAAGCATGCTCAGAACTAAGGCTATTCCCAGCATTGCTGGGTGGATACTCACTTGAAAATTATGTTTGATAAGAAAGAAGTCATTTCTAGAAAAGTGGTGAAATCCCTGTTAAGATAGAAGGCTTTACACGAAACCTGAGATTCTATCAGCATGACATGATTTCCTATGATTGTATTATAGGAGTTGATTCTCTTCAAGAATGTGGAACATTTAGTATCAACAGAGATTATATTTCTGTTTAATCCGGATGTGTTGATACCCAGAAAGTATACTTTTCAGACTATTGTTCCCATTTAGATCATAAGAAAGAGTCAAGTCATGAATGGATTCATAAATCCATATCTTTGTGTAAAGCCAACATTGATGAAATTGTTGCAAAGATCAGAAGAGATCTTTGTTCTGATAATCCACATGCTTTTGTTAGTAGGAAAAAGCATGTTTGTTCACTTGATTTGCAGTTGATAAAAGATACAGAAGGCAAAGAGATACTTCCAAAGTTCAAAGCCCATCATAGAGGAATGATTCCTTCAGAAAGGAAGGAATGTCATGATGAAATCAAAATTTCATTCTACAAGGAGGTTTCATCCAAGAATCAAAGTCTCCATGGGCGTGTGCAGCTTTCTATGTTAATAAAAGAAGTGAACAACTTAGACAAAAGAAGAGGTTGGTCGTTGACTATAAGCCTCTCAAAATTTGTATCTCGCTATACAACACCCTATCCCTGCGAAAGATGATCTGTTGACAAGAATCAAAGGCTCAAAGGTCTACAACAAGTTTGACCTGAAGAGTGGATTTTGGCAGATCTTCTTGAAGCCAGAAGACACCTATAAGACAACATTTGTAGTCCCTGGAGGACAATATGAATGGAAGGTACTTCCTTTGGTCTTAAAACTGCTCCTTCAGTATTTCAAAAGATTATGGATTCTATCTTTGGAGATTATTCGATTTTCGATTGTATACATAGATGATATTCTTATCTTTTCCAAATCTCCTAAAGACCATCTAGAACATCTAGAGAAATTCTATGATGTTGTGTATAATAATGGATTATGCCTATCAAGTTCCAAAATGGAAACATTTAAGGATGAAATAGACTTTTTAGGCATTAAGATAAAAGATGGTTCGATAGAAATGCAGAAACATGTGGTGTCTAAAATCCAAGAATTCCCTGATGAGATTAGAGGAAAAGAACAACTACAAAGGTTCTTGGGTTGTGTCAACTATGTAGCAGACTTTCTACAAGAACACTGCAGAGAGATAGAGTCTTGTTAAATAAAAGATTGAAGAAGAATGCCCCAGATGGAATAATGAGATGACATTGGCAGTCAAAAGGATCAAGAAGCAAGTGCTTGATCTTCCTCCTATGTCCTTGCCTAGACAAGGAATAAAAATCATTGAATGTGACGCCTTGATGATCGGTATTGGGGTCTTGTGTTAAAAGAAAAGACCCAAGTATGATAAGGAAAAAGTCTCAGTAGATATGCTTTTGGGGATTTTCATGGTTTAGAACTGAAATATCACTCCACTCATAAGGAGATATTGGCAGCTAAGAAAGCAATTAAGGCTTTCTTGTTTTTTATTCAAAATGATCATTTTCTGTTGAGATCAGATTTAAAAGATTTCAAAGCAAGACTCAACAGTGGTGATCCTACAAACAAAACTGCATTCAACAGAATGCAGCGTTGGGGACTCTGGTTCGACAATTTCTCTTTTGATGTCGAACATATAAGTGGTAAGAAAAACTCTCTTGCAGATTTTGCAAGTAGAGAATTGAATCATACCAGGAAAGTCTCTGTAAATGTAACTCAAGTGTTTCATGAGTATGTTGAACCAGTCTGGGATACAAGAACTTGTCACAATTATCTTGAGTCTAAGAAAAGGTGTGACCAAACAATGTCATGGGATGCTCAACATCAACTTCTGCAACAAGGAATAATTTCAGTAAGTCCTTATCAAATGACAGAGGTTGCTTGCAGGTTTGTTGATGACGATATTCCAACTTATCGATTTCATACAATTCGAGATCCCATGGTATTTTGCACATTAAAATGGTAATGGAGACATTCGGAGTTTCTTGAACCGATTAATGATGATAGACCTATTATGGGTCATAGACTCAGACAATTGATCCCAGAATCAATACTCTATGGAGATTTGAGTTCTCTAGAATGTGGCCTGAAGGTGATCCTTTGGAAGATGATATCTAGAATAGGCCAAGTACTCCTGGTGATAGGAAATATATCACAAATCATTTCAAGTATTTTCTTTTGAAATATTTACCTACCAAGATTTCTGACAGTCCTTTGATTAATGTTTCCTCGACACTGCTAGAAATGTTCTCATAAATTACAAAATTCCCTGGTATGTGAAATTTCATTATTATATCAGGACTAACTTGTTTTAGGGACATCATTCCAATCCAAATGGCCAGTTATGGAGAAGGACTATTCTGCATCATACAATGAATGTTCATCCTCCTACTCGGGGCATGTTCCCGCAAATTCCATATCGATATCTATTTCCTACCGGATGTCATTTGAACAGAGATCTTTGATGGAACTACACACATACCAAGAGAATGGTTCAAGAGTTCAACCAGAATCTCCAGACTTCCTATGCGAAATGATGACTCATCATCCTCTCCTTCGAGTGATGATTCAGCTGGGCCCATGTTCTCTTTAGTCCTTAGTCGGCTATGGCGTGACAGTCATTGTCGCCCTCTTTAATCAAGATAAGATTCTCTTTAGTCTTATCTGAAGCATGGTGGACCTCTCCACTTATTAAAGGTGCTATCATGGGTGGCATGTACCCATGTTCTTATCTTTTCGTATTGATAGGTTCCTTTTTGGCTACCGGGGTTTCCGGTCTTAGGTTTGTAGGTTTCTCGGTTCCACCTATGAAAAGCTACTCAAAATCCTATAAATTGAGGATGAGAGTTTCATTCACTACATCGGTAGATCGAGGATTAGAGCATTCGAGTCTTAGCATAAGGAGAAGTAGTTTGTCTTTTGTTCTATTAGTCTCGTAAGTTTTCTATTGATCATCATAAGTATTCCGCTCTATAAGTATTCTTATGATTACTGTAATACTTGTCTGAGATTTATAATATATTCATATCATCTTTCATGCTTTGTTTTGTTGTTTTGTTGATCCTTACTCACGGTTAAAATGGTATCGAGCTGGTTATATCATTGATCTTGACTTTTGTATGAGTTTTATCGAGTTGGATATTACATCTGTATTTCGCCTTGTATTATCTCTTAGTATTTCGTGTAGAATGTTTGGCATAATCTTATGTTGTTATCGTGTCGAGTTTATACAACAAATATACAGTGAAGAGTGGACTCCCATCGAGTAAGTCACCGTTGATGTTGTGCGCAATTTTAGGTTGAGACCAATACCGTAAGCCCATCGTGCCAAAGTTGCTCAGATAGCAGTCTAAAATGGTAGCCGAAGCTCGTGCTAGTCTTTCTACCCTAGATGTTGAAGATGATCTTGTCGATGCATCGATGTTTTTCTGTTAACTCTACTATTGATTTACAAGAAGATTTGATCCACTTCCGCTTGAAATTACCCAAAATCCCCTATGATCAAGTTTATTCTAGAGTCACATGTTTTCCATATTCTGCAACCACTTTGCTTTCAAAACCCGAGAATCTGTTATTCAAGTTCCTCATCTGCCTCATTTGAATATAATATTCCGTTGATAGATCCCGTAGATATTAAAAATCTTAAAAAGTAAAATGTCTATAAGTTTGCTCACACAGGTTGTGTTCAGATTGGTATCACCCCTTTGTTTCATCGTGGACTAAATGCTTATGTGCTATGTTGTCTCATGGATCTTCGTTTTGATAATTTTAAGGATTCCCTTCTAACAACCATCCAAACTGGTCTTCATAATGGTCCGATATCCTTTGAGGTATATCCAAATTATCCTGTCAGTCTTACAAAGGATGATCTGTTAAAAGATGTTTTAAAGCTTCATTTAGCTACCACTGGCTTGAATATGCGACCTAGTGCTTGCCCTTTAGCAATCCATTATAAAATCATCTATAGGCTTGTAAATACCATGTACCCTGCGGTTAAGCATGGCATTTCCAAAGGCAGCAACGTGGTGAGTCATGTGAATATAGAGTCTCAAAAGAAACAATCTTATTATTGTATTGTACTTGCCATCATTGAGCAATGAGGATTTTAATATTGGTTTGTGGAACATTGGAAGAAAAATTATGAAGTTAGTTTGAAGCTAATAAAAGATTTAAAACTATAAATTGCAAACAAGAAAATGCATTATCGAAAGAATACTCAATGTTGACCTACCCCATCATGGCCAACATCACTACAAAGTGCTACTCTCGATAAGTACGATCCACAAAGAGGTCATATGTGGAGGTACTACTCAGTGAGAGCTATCTTCCCCATAAAATGCACCCCAATGCATAACAACATCCATGCGAACCATCATGCCACCCATGATGTCATGGAGAGCCACGTTGCACATCATTTCAGACTTTGTTTTTTTTTCGGACTTCGTTTTTTTGTGGTTGAAAAACACACCGTGTTTTTCAACCGTGCACAAAGAGACCCAGTTGGATTTGAACCGATGACTCACGAGTTTCAAGCGCACATTCCCAACCAACCCGCCTACCACTTGCCACATGCTGCATTCAAATTGCATTGCGTTTTGTTAAAAAAAAGAAAACTTTGACGTGATCGATGACGCGCAAGATCCACCAACGTATGTGCATGCATGTGTATGGTCTCTTTTTATGAGTCTCTGATGGGCATGCGTTGCATTTTATGTGGAGCTTAGCTTTTGGTGTACTACTCTCGAGACAAATATCAAGGTTATTTACTAATTATTGAATATTTTAAGCCTTCATTTTTATTCACTATTACATTCCTTTATCTCGTAGTTTCGTTGTATCCCGAGGCTTGGATGAATTGGAAAACACTTACTAGACATCATTATCTAATATATGTGTGTGTGTGTGTGTGTGTGTGTGTGTGTGTGTGTGTGTGTGTGTGTGTGTGTGTGTGTGTGTGTGTGTGTGTGTGTGTATATCTATATGTATGTGCACACACACACACACACACACACACATACATATGTATGTATATATATATATATATATATATATATATATATATATGTATGTATATGGAGATAGACTAGAGAAAGCTAGGAAAGGTAAACTAATAAACGTGGATGCCTACAAGTTACATTTTGTGAAACAAACTCATTACTTTATGAGGAAGCCCATGTCTTTTATATGCTACAAGTATGACATTCCATGAAAGTAGAAATAACATACCACAACATAACCTTATCAATCCAAAATCAATAGAGTCCCTGAACATGTACCGGATGTAAATACAAAGTTTTCCATGCCAAAAATGAAAGAAAAAAGAAGAAACATAAAGTTACATCTTCTAATAGGAGCGACGACTATGAAAGCGCATATTTGATATCTTTTAAGGAACAAACAAGTAAAACATCTCACAAAATTCCCCACTGCTTTGGCGGAGCATGTCCACACCCTATTTTAAAGCTCTTATTTTGGCATAGACTGGGAGTATGCTAGCAAAGGTGAACCGATCATATTAGGAACATGTTGAGGGCATTCCAAGAAAAAGTGTTGCTAAAAAATAATGTTGTGATAATAAATGTGATTAGTAAAATTGATGGGAAAGGTCTTGTCGAAAAGGTTGGACACTTTTTGGAAAAGAGTCCCACCGGAAGGGAGTGCCTTTAGTGTAACAATGAATTTAGCCCACTTTAATTATGAAAAAAATATTAACTATCATATGTAACATGATATCAAGGTTCATAGGTGCTATGTACCTTGGGATATGATAATATAATATATATGGGTTGATGGAGATGCCGACATGTGGCACACATCCCCTTAGTTATATGTATGGGTTCACATGGGATATGATATTATAATGTATATGGGTTGATGGGATGCCGACTTGTCGCACACATCCCCTTAATTAGTTATATGGGCTCACATGTGAATTAGTTGTATTGGGTAATGAGTCGGCCTACATTGGGATTAGGTGTTACCCATCCTATTTAAAGGATGTGAGTATCATTATGAGGAGGTCATGTATGTATGAGTTGATTCTTCTACTTGGTAGAGGTATATTGGAGGTGTCCCCCTCGAAGTGGATTCCCATCTTGGGAGATTGTGGAGTTACTCCTTCCTTAAGGAGTATTGTATGGTGTTGCCCTACCTTAAGGGTATTATTTTGCATATATTTATATTTATTATATACAAGGTTCATATCAAGTGGTATCAGAGCAGTGATCAGGGTAATTTGTGGGATGAAACCCTAATGTTGGTGATTCGTCTATATCTGGAGATTGAATTGGAATTTTTCAGATATTTTTTTGGGAGTGGATACATAGTTCAAGTGATCTTCCCTCCAAATTTCAGATTTTTTGGAGCTGTTTTGCAAAAGTTGTGTCCATTTTAGGGTTGAAACCCTAATTCTACGGTTTCATCTATATCTTTTGAATAATGACGAATTAGGAAATAATTTTTTTTGGGTTGATGGTAATATATTAAAAGGTGATACCACTGAAATTTTAGAATTTTTGGATCTATTTTGTCATATTTATTTCATTTTTATTGTTTTTCATTATTTTGCTCCATGGCCGCAATTTGAGGAATTTTCCTAAATTTATTACATTTTCAGAAACCTCTCAAAAATTAAATTAGGGTTTGTGTTCTGTGATTTCTGATTTTTGGCTGAAATTTAGCCAAAAGGGTTAGAATAAGTTTTGATAAAAAGGGTCTATTCCAAAAACCCTAGTTTTGTGGATCATGGGGATGGTAGCTTTTTTTGGAGATGGCAGGATTGATGCTAGAGAATGGTGGAAAAATTTAGGGATAAATTCTCTAAACCATCAGATATTTGGTTATTCAAGTTGTGGATTAGTGGCCCTGCACAGATTTGGTTTTCTGAGTTAGAAAAGGAAAAGTCTAATTGGTCTTTGGAGGAACTGGAACAAGTTTTCATGGACAGATGGGCAACAAAAGAAGAAGAAGATGAAAGAAGAAGAAGAAGAAGAAGAAAAAGAAAAAGAAGAAGAAGAAGAAGCAAAAAAGAAGAAGAAGAAGAAGAAGAAGAAGAAGAAGAAGATGTTGATGATAAAGTTCTTTACACATGATAGTGCATCTCCAAGGAAGGAAGCTTCAATATTTCAGTTTGAAGGGTGTATTCAAAGGAAAAAGGTAATTGTTTCCATAAACCCTAGCAGCAACTATAACTTCATCAATATGGATGTAGCTCAAAATCTACATGTACAAGAAAAACATATTAAGGAAGCTCAAGTGGATGGTAAGCATATTCAAGTTTTGAAGATTTAAAGCTCTCTATGGATAAATATGTTTTACATTCAGATTTTTATGCTTTAGATATGGATGGTATGGATATTGTTCTTAGATATCCTTATTTAGAGAGCTTGGGAACAATTAATCTTAATGTGCAAAAGAAATTCATGAAATTATGGTACAAGAGAAAGAAAATTACATTGCAAGATATCACACTTAGCAAAGAAAAAAGTAATGTAAAATTAGATCATGAAGATGAATTTGAAGATGGTGATGAAGGGAATAAGGATGAATCAGAAGGAGAGGATGAAAAACATGATGAAAAATTCAAAAATAATTTCTCTACTCAAGAGAAAAAAGAAATAACAAACAAGTTAGAAGAGGAAAAAGAGGAAAAGATTGATAAGGTTGAGCATATTAAGGCTGATCCATATAGACACCCCCATCATCATGAGAGGAAACAATCATGGAGACATACTAGGACACATGAGGTCAACAATCTATATGGATATACAGGGAATTGGAGGAGTAATAATTTTTGCTATACATGGAATCAATGGAACAATAATTGTATGACATGGAATCACATGAATAATCATTATGGATATGCATGGATGTCGAGGAGGAACACATATGGACCAGGATGGAATCATATGAGCACAATGGAATATGGAATCAGGTTTGGAGCAACATCACCCACTAGGATTTCATATGGGTGGTTGGATGATCGAGCATGGCGACAAGTGTGCAATAATTTAAAGCACACTCATTATATGGTTTCTTCTTATGTTTTGGGATGAAACATGTCAAAGAGGGAGGCAATGCTATGTACCTTGGGATATGATAATATAATATATATGGGTTGATGGAGATGCCGACATGTGGCACACATCCCCTTAGTTATATGTATGGGTTCACATGGGATATGATATTATAATGTATATGGGTTGATGGAGATGCCGACATGTGGCACACATCCCCTTAGTTAGTTATATGGGCTCACATAGGAATTAGTTGTATTGGGTAATGGGTCGGCCTACATTGGGATTAGGTGTTACCCATCCTATTTAAAGGATGTGAGTATCATTATGAGGAGGTCATGTATGTATGAGTTGATTCTTCTACTTGGTAGAGGTATATTGGAGGTGTCCCCCTTGAAGTGGATTCCCATCTTGGGAGATTGTGGAGTTACTCCTTCCTTAAGGAGCATTGTATGGTGTTGCCCTACCTTAAGGGTATTATTCTACATATATTGATATTTATTATATACAAGGTTCATATCAATAGGGTTTTTAGGTTTGGGAATTTCAAATTTTAGGTTTTGAGGTTTTTGGGTTTCCTAGATTTTGTATATCTATTTAATTTATGTATTTTCAAAGTTTTCTCATTTGGGATTTTCGCGTTCAAGTTTTTCGGGTTTGAATTTTTGGTATTCTTAATTATGGTTTTAAGTGTCAAATGTTTTGAATTTTTATGTTTGAATCTTGTAAGATTTGAATTTCATTTAGTTTTTGGTTTATGATTTTAGGTTTCGAGTTTTTGTTTTGAGTTATAGCTTTCGGTGTTTTGGGTTCTCAAACTCATTTTTAGGTTTTGAATAAGATGGTCACATTTTATATCAATCTACTTTTTGTGTTTTTGTGGTTTTCAATTCTCGCATGCAATATTGGAATCAATGATGTCTTTATAACTATTGTTTATGGCTGTAATAAAGGCTTTTCGGGTTTTAGGTTTTGAACAAGATAACCATGTTTTATATCAATTTACTTTTCATGTTCAATGAGCTTTCAAATTTAAGGTTTTTGACTTTCAAGTTTTGGAGTTCTTGGGTTCATGTTTTCAAGTTTTAGATAAGATAATTGTGTTTTTATGGTAGCATACTTTTCACAATTCCAAGGTTTTCGAGTTTAAGGTTTTCATACAATTCAAATTTCAGGTTTTGGGTTTCAAATTTTATATTTCACGACTTTTAATTTTATTGTTTTCAAACTTAATTCTTTTCCTAACACTCATTAAATTTATTACTCAAATATATACTTTCAAGTTTATTAATTAATGTTGATAGGCATTTCTTATAGTCGGGGTGACTTACTACTATGCAAATCAATGACGGCCCAAGTGAGATCCATACACATGCAAGACCATGAGATTATTTCATCCATTTATCCTCCATGCCACTATTTTGTTTGAAGAAGCATGAACATTGGTAATGCATTCTAATCATCCATTTCATTGTACAACATCACATCCACAAACAGTTTCCACAGCCCAATAGGTTACGATTTTTTTATTCATGTCCTTCTTTACTTGTTGTTTCGACTATTCGATGGAGATGTGGAATGGGTGTCCAGTTTATCATTCCCTAAAGCACGTGTTATGGGTTTGCAGGCGTAGAATTGAAGCTTTTAGTTTGGGATCTAGCTAATATGAAGATACTACATTTTTTCATGTCCACCTATTGACAAAAATCATTTTATTTATGGGTTGAGTGAAAAATGTGCTTTGCCTCCACCTCCTATGTAGAAGTTCTCTTTTGAAAGGGGATTTTGTGAGTATTGTGATTTTAGTTGATTTATTGAAAATGATTTGAAATTGTTGTAATGGGTATTCAAAGTTTTTGCAATGTAAGCGTTGAGATTGGGTTTTGAACCTAGAACTGTTAGATTTTTCCCATTTTTTCAGCCCCTTCAAGTGCAAATTACACTCACACAATAATATGAGTGAGACCAAGACACCATACACATCTTTATCTACCGCCGACATATACTTTGGGTCTTGCGTTCAAAAGTCTTAAAGTCAAGTCAATAATTCCTTATGGGATCTGTTGGGTCAAGTGGGTACTTTCCCGATGGAAGCATCAACAATAACTTGGTTGTTAAGTTATCTAAAAAAGGTTGAAAGAATGGATAATCATCACTGGCCCAAAATGGTTGTGGAGGATAAATTAGAGCGTAGAAAGAAAACTTGGATGAAGCAAAACAAAAAATGGATGAACTAATGGGGCATCAACTTTTAGGGGTGTTAACAACAACAACATGGAAATAAAACACTACGTGATAGAAAAATTTAGGATTGCCATGTGGACAAGGAAAATTGGTCATAAGAAAGCTTATTACATCAAATGAGGACCGGATCGCATCGCCTTCTATGTGAAATCGGTAGATGGACTATACCCAAGGAGGATTGGGAAAGGAGAACTTGTCTTTTCTTGCAGTAAAGGGGTGGTTGAGATGGAATGACACTTCATCATGGAGTTTCCATCTTATGAGGATATTTGTATCCTGTACAAAAACAACTTGAAGGTGGACAAATTAAATGAGTTATTTGAAAGAAAAATTGAAAAGATTGCGGGTTTTATGCTCAAGATTCATAGTAGCATATTTGATATTGAAAAGAGTCTAAATTCATCTTAAAGTCTTAGCTTTTGGTCCCATAGGCTCTTAAATCTCGTGGACATCATTAAAATCTTTCATTCATTCAAAACAATTTCTCTATTACGTCTTCATGTGGAGCTTTCTACATTTGTTTCTATTTTTGTTAAGAATATTCTATTTCGTATATTTCCACAAAGACATCATATTTAAGTTTTTATGGTGGAGAATAAAACCTTGAACAATTATTTTCCTTGTAGATGTTTCCGTCTTTAAAAATCTTCAAGTTAATTTTTTGCGAGGGCAGTCTGCACTTTTTAGTTTCTTAGGTTTTTGTAAAATTAAAATAGGGCACGAAGATGGGTAATATTTGTCTTTAGAAAGTGGCGACATCTGGAAAAATCCGACAAAGCCTCCGCCCTGAGCATACCGTACCAATAGTATTTTTGTTCATTTGTAAGAAAAAGAAATAAAAATGTAGAATTTAATAGGAAATTGTAGCTAGAGTCTCTTAACTTTGAATTTATCATCCCTAATATTTTTTATTTCAAGCTATTTTTTTGTCTTATAACTATCTTTAGACCGCATTTAGATCCAAGCATTGGAGTTCAAAACTTTTCCATTTATATATGATGTTAATTTTTTTATGGTGGTGCTAATTATTTTATGTGTGAGTTTAATTTTTTTTATTTATATGTCATTAATCCATTTCTTCACAAATTCCGTGGTTACAAATGGGAAGAAATCAGTTATCTAAACTTAGAGAAAGTACATTAGATCTTAAATTAAGAAAATAATTAATTTATTTTATAATCTGTCTTTGTATGCAAGTGACCAATTTGTTTTCAATAACGTCGGAGATGGAGTTTCAATAAATAATTGTTGAACTAATACCGAAATCTAACAATCGTTCATATGACCAATAGTTGGAGGGGCTTAAATATAAATGATTGTTCCCCCAATTCCTTGATCTTAAAACTAAAAAGGGGGTTTACAAAATTCTATAACAAACAAGCATTTCCGCTGGGTTTCAAACTTCGCAACATATTGAAATTTTCCTGCTTTTTAATTTTGACCCCTTTGCAAGAAGAATGCAAGTGGAGCATAGATAACACATATTATTTGGGTGCAAACAATCTAAACACTTAACATTGTAAAAAATAAAATAATAAAATACTTAAAGTTCTTTTTCCCATATAAATTTTTTGTTTCTTTCAATTTTGTAAGGGGTAGGGTTGTTTGTGGGTGCCTTATAAGCGAGAGACATGTTGACTAAGAGTATTGCTAAGCGTGACCCTTACACATGGCTGGAAAAAAATCAGTACAACAATATTATTTTGAAGTTCTATATTAATTTTTATTAAGTGATGTTATTCAATAAATCTAATAATTTTTTTGGTTGATGATCACAAATGATAAATAAGATTCATTCTTGTGGTCACTTCGATATTCACTTATTGTTTACATTTTTATTTCATTGCTATAATTTAGATGACTCTTTAAAAGAGAAATCTTTTGACAAAAACTATTAATAAGATTAACATTTATTAAAATGTTAAAATAATATACTAAACATACGAAAAAATTACATATTTTTAATATGAAAATAAAAATAAAAATAAAAATAAAAATAAAATATAAAACTAAATCAACCCATCAAGTTAGAATATTAAAAAAGTCATAACATTACCAACTTTTAAAATAACTAACCCTTCTTTATCATCAATGACAAACCATCCGAATATAAATAATTTTGCCTTGAATTCCTTTGCAACCATGGAAAAGGCAATGCCTAAAATTAATACACTTCTTGCATTTTGCTTTTTCATCTTTTACTATCTCATTTAACAAGTGGAAACTATTTTTTATCTATACCATTTTTTTTATTTTTAACATGTGAAAACTATTTCCTATTTAGTACTATGTGGATATTTCATGAACTAGTTCATTTTTAGTACTATGTTTTGTGTATTTTTGTTGGTAAAGAGCATTGTCATCAATAGTTGTATGTTATGCATCTTGGTCATTGTATTGAAATAGTTAGTGATCGCAATGTTGAGATTATTAGGCTTGCACTTCCACATATCTTCTAAGTAGGCTAGATTCCATGTTGTAATTGGTGTGTGCCTTCTTAATTCTTAATCCGTAAAGTAATGTAATTGTTTCTTCTATTTTAATAACAAGACAAAAAACTTTTTGACTT
The DNA here is from genome assembly GCA_018340775.1 of Taxus wallichiana var. yunnanensis. Taxonomy (NCBI): domain Eukaryota; kingdom Viridiplantae; phylum Streptophyta; class Pinopsida; order Cupressales; family Taxaceae; genus Taxus; species Taxus wallichiana. Next base: position 109,484,782 of record CM031237.1, on the reverse strand, counting down.
CCAATTCAAATATATTTAGAGCAACACTTGATGGAAAGGTTATAAAATTTGGACATATGCGAGCTTTCCTTTTTATTAGGTTTGGTGAAGGAGCAGTTTTGGGGTAAGTGCAACAAGTTGGGGAGCCAAAAAGTGGACATGAAAACACGAAATTCACGTACCGCGATTGTGGTTTTTAGACCCACGATCGCAAGTTATTTTCTTCAGGCTCAGGAATCTCTGAACCTAAAACCGTGATTGTGGTGTATAAGCCACGATTGTGGGATATAATCTATGATCGCGGTTTATAAACCACGATCATGGGCTATAAACTGCGATCACGGTCCTCTGAGACAAAAATAACAGACCCGTGACCCCCCATTTTCCCACATTTTTCCCTACGAACCACGATTTCTCCCCCATTATTGGCACTCACGCTTTGAATACCACCTACAAATTGCTCTTCGGACTTCTGGATTACAAAATTTTCAATGATGCCGCTAAGACGAAGAGGTAAGACCTCAATTTTGATCAAATTTCTTGCATTTTAGTTTTTTTGTGATTTTCATGGGTTTTCAATTTTTTGTTTATGCATATAATTTCTTTATTTTTTTCAATTGCTCAAAGTAAGTGGTAATCCTCCAAACCATCTAAATATTTCTCAAAACCCAAACATTCCTCAAAACCCTCCTTTGAACGTTCATCCGCCTCCTCTGGCTCCTTCTGTCCCCACAGAACCAACAGGAACACAAGGTGATATCGTTGGAAGAATTTGAAAAAATAAAATTACTATTGAGAACCTTATTCAGATAATAAGACAAAATCATGCCATAAATCCATCCCTCATGACTTTAGCCAACACACTGCAAACATTGATTGGCAAAGTCGACTTTGCAACCAACCAAATAGATAGATGAAATACCTTTAGAATTGATTGTAACGTTGGTATGCGAGATAAATTATCCCATGCGTTGTAAAAGACAAAAAAATTGCAAAATACCTCATTTGTGCATTATTTATTGACCCGAGAACCAATGCCCCCTACGACTACTTGCAAACGGTTCCTAATCCATTGGTGTCAATGACGATGAATCAAGAACAATTTTGGGACCAATGGTGGATAGTTTTGATTATCCACCATGCAAAAAGAATGAGGTTCCTCTTTATTTTTTTGAAGAAATTGTATTGCGATTTTGTGTTTAATGAGGTCCCAAATTATTTTGACTTTTTGAGTTTTACGGGCGAGGAGGTGGATCTACACAAGGGTAAGTGTACTAAGATGGTGGAAAATTAAGTGGACATAAAACCTAAAATTTAGGTACTATGAGCACGGTTTATAAACCTGCGCTCGCGTAACTATTTTTATAGGCTCGGCTATTTTCGAACCTAAAAATGCGATCGCGGTTTTTCGAGACAAAAAACATACCCGCAACTCCTCATTTTCCCTCATTTTTCCTTTCAACCATGATTTCTCCTAGACCTTTGGAAGTCGTGCTTTAAATACCCCTAAAAATTACTCTTGGACTTGTGGATCATGATAGTTTCAACCATGCCGCAAGACAAAGAGGTAAGCCCTCGATTTTGATCAATTTGTTTGCATTTTAGGTTTTTGTGATTTTCATGGGTTTTCAATTTTTGTTTATGTATACTATTTTTTTGTTTTGTGGGTTGCTCAAAAGCTCGTAATCCTGCAAACCATCAAAATATTCCTCTAAATCCTCCAAACAATCCTCAAAACCCTCCTCTAAACATAGATCCGCCTCCGTGGCTTTTTTTGTCCCCCCAGAACCAACAGAACACAAGTGATATCGTTGGAAAAATCGACAAAATAAAATTGCCATTGAGAACCTTATTGAGAATATAAGACAAAATCATGCCACAAATCTGTCTCGCATGACTTTAGCCAACACATTGCAAACCTTGATTGGAAAAGTTGACTCTGCAACCAACCAAATAGATAAATTGAATACCTTTAGAGGTGATTGTAGGTAGTGGTATGCAAATAAATTATCCCATGCGGCCATAAAAGACAAAAAAATTGGAAAAGACCGCATTTGTGCATTATTTATTGACCCAAGAACTAATGCCCCATGCCAGTTACTTACAAATGGTTCCCAATCCATTGGTGCCACGATGATGAATCAAGAACAATTTTTGGGACCGATGGTGGATGGTTTTTTATTATCCACCATGCAACAACAATGAGGTTTCCCTCTATTTTTTGAAGAAATTATATTGCAAGTTCGTGCTTAATGAGGTCCCAAATTATTTTGAATTTTCTAATTTTTATGGGTGAGGTGGTGGCTCTGCACAAAGTAGACCTGGTGCACGCGTAGGTCAACAAAGACCCCCATGCCTCAAAACCCCACTCGCCTTCAGTTATCCCTCCTATAGTGAAGGAGGTTGTGGAGATTGACACACTACATGCATTGAGGGAGCTCACTGACACTCTGACCCAACATAGTGAGCAGATTACATCGGTGATGTTGGTGGAGGCGCCAGTTCTAGCACACCACACCACTTGTGGATCATGTGGTGCCATATGCACTGCGAGGGAGAGACATCATTTGCTGGATCACATGATTTATTTTCTCTAGATGAGATGATGGCGGATGTTTTTGGAACTGGTGCAAAGGATCTTGGTCTTTCATAGGTAAATGTCAAATAAATATTATATATATATATATATATATATACATATACACAATAGTTTAATTCATGTTTGAGATTTTAATATATATGTATTTCATTGTACGTTATGTACATACATGTAAAAACTAATTTTTATTTTATTTTAAATAGCAAAAGCTAGCGAAGAAAACATCCACCGTCAACATGCTAGCTACTATAGTTGGGCATGTTACAAACGTAAGTTTCAAGTTGTACTTAAATTTCAAATTTCATTTGATTGTGCACTTTTATTATTATAATGTTTCACCTATACATGTACATATTAATATATGTTTATATTTTATATGTGGGAGCTTGACATGTCATCATCGCTTTGGGAAGCGAGGCTATTGGCACGCCTCACGTGACTTTTACGTATGTTAGTTTCTCTTTACACTTTGTTTCTAATTGTGGAAGTTCACGTGGATTATGCTTTGGCTCTGTTATGTGGCAGTCATGTAGATTAATATTGATTTTTACATGTTTTTGTATAGCTTATGATTGCTAGAGAGACTCCTCATATATATGCACACCTTTGTGGAGGTTTGTGAGATCTTTGTCATAAGATCTATAAATCCACTAACTGAGGTACAATTTTTCAAATTTGTTAAATTTATTTAGGAATTATTTCTTATTACTTAAATCTACAATATCAAATTTTGTACACATGAAATATTTAATTTGAAATTTAATTATTTGTATGTAGCTTACCTCTCATGAGTCTATTGTTGTCCCTGTCATGTGTCAATGAAAAATTGATAGGGATCATGACATTGCGGTAATATTTCACATGCATTTTAACTAAATTCTAAGTTTCTAAATTTTGAATGTATTTTAAAAATATGGGTGTTAAAAATTTGTTGTTTATGAATGTGCAGGTTAGGTTGCATGCCTGCTTAGAGACGCCTAGGACCACATGGATGAAATCCGTAGTGGCATCTCCCTCCACTACATCCCCGGGTCGTGGACATGCTACTTATAGCAGTGTGAAGAGAGGGAAGATGTTTCATGGTTAGATTCATAGGACGTGGATATATATATATATATATATATATATACTTGTGTGTGTGAAGAGAGGGAAGATGTTTCATGGTTAGATTCATAGGACGTGGATATATATATATATATATGGGCCAGCTGGTCCTAGTTCATTATTCTTCATAGGACATTGTATATATAGCCTTATGTTACTACATGTGGTCCTATATGTATGACACACTTGGTTCGAGATGTACACATGTTATGAACTTATATTTTTAGAGACGTGCATTTAGCACACTTAGTTTGATACATTATATATCCATGTGTTGGTTTTCATAATGATATTACTTCTATGTTTGATTTGAATTCATTGCACATGATATCCTTCTATGTATGTATATTCTATGTATATTAATTCTATATGTATGTTTGATTTAAAATTAAAAACTATGGTGCAACATATATGAATATAATGTTACTATGGTGCAACATTGCATGGTACAATTGTTAAGAAATTAAGGGAAGCATGTGTATTCCTCCATCAACATGGGCAACTTATCATTTTCCTCTTAAGTCATGAAAAAATATTTCATACCTTGAATCTTGAAATAAGATGTCTTCCCTTGGCTCATTTGGTTTTTGAACTGTGTATTTAATTTTATTTATCAGAAGGATATTATTCATTTTACCATTGATGAGTATGGTGGTGTATGACCAATCCATCTTTATATCCCCACTAATATCGTGATAGAAACTTTGGCTCAACAATATACCATACGTAGCTAGCATGTCTTCCACAAGTATTTCCATCTTGATTTTCTTATCAGGGAAGTCTACAAATTTTGGCTTGAGAATCTTTCACCTGGCCGAAAAGAGGTAATTATTTTGTTTTCATGTAGTAATAATGGCCAATAACAAGGATGAGAGTAATACCAATAGAGTTAGCAAATTTTATAAGCATGACATTATCAGAGGCGTCAGAGTCAATAATGTAATTATTCAATTTATAGGTCCATTGACCAACAAGGAAAGATAGAAAGGTTCTTATTTCCTAGAAGCCTGAGGATTTTAAGGAAAGAAGGTTCTAGGAATGAGTGGTTCTAGGAGTGAGAAGTGATTCTTTAGTGTTGGTAGGATTCTTGGAACATGTATTTTTACTACTTCCTTTGATAAACTAGACGAGGATTAAAGTGTTTTGCTTAGGAAGTAGAAGAAGAGGCTTATTTATTTTTTTATGAGTGGGTGAACACTAAACAAGAGTAACTATTCATATCATCTATCCAGATTATTCAAGATATTTGTTAGGTGAGTATTCACAATAACCAATAATTGCATAACCATCTTCTTCTTCTCTTTCAATTTCTGATTCAACAATTTCTTGAAAAAGTTGTAATTGTTGAAAAATTTGAAAAAGTTGTAATTGTTGAAAAAGTTAAAAAAGTTGTAATTGTTGAAAAAGTTAAAAACGGTGGGTTGTGGCACCAAACCAACTATGCGAGACATGTCCGGTGGCAGGTGAACGCTAGAGGAGGCATCGTTTCGATACGTGACAACGTCGTTGCTTCCGGGCTACCTCGTTCGGGCATAGTCCCTTAAGAGCCTGAGACCAAAAAATCATTCATCTTTGACGGTGACTACGCACACTCCGTGGTACCTAAGGATGTCTTCATTTGATCCTCGCACCTAAAGATAGGGACCCTCTACAATAGTATGTCTCGGTTTTTGCCTTTTCAATCGGTGCTCTGCTGCCCTATTGTTTACAAACACACCGAATAGGGTAGTTTGAGATAGTGTAAAAATTTCATCAAATGTATATTTTGCAAATGTAGGTCGTGGCGGTTGAACCGACTATGCCGACACATCTGGGTGGCTAGGTGAACGCTATAGGAGGTGTCATTTGGTGTGTGACAACGTCGTTGCTTTTGGGCTATCTCGTTCGGGCGTAGGCCCTTAAGAGCCCTGAGACCAAAAAATTGTTCAACTTCGATAGGTGGCTATGTGCACTCCGTGGCACCTAAGGATGTCTCGTTTGATCCTACACCTTGGTGTAGGGACCCTCTACAATATTTTGTCTCAATTTTTTCCTTCTCTAATCGGTGCTCTCGCTGCCCTATTGTTTGCAAACGCATCGAATAATGTAGTTTGAGACAGTGTAAGGCTATCAAACGTATATTTTGCAAACGGTGGGTCATGGCATTGAACCGAATGTGCCAACATGTCCAGGTGGCCAGGAGAATGCTAGAGGATGCATCATTTTGGTGCGCGACAACGTCGTTGCTTAGAAAGCTACCTTGTTCGAGCATAGTCCCTTAAGAATCCTGAGACCAAAAATTGTTTAACTTTGACGGGTGGCTATGCAGACTCGTGACACCTAGAGACATCTCGTTGGATCCTAAACCTCAGTGTAGGGACCTTATATAATAATAGGTTGTCTTGGTTTTTCCTTCTCAATCGGTGATCTTGCTACCCTATTGTTTTGCAAACGTGTTGAATAGTGTAGTTTGAGACAGATGTAAAGACTCATCAAACGGTATATTTTGTAAACGGTGGGTCGTGGCACCAAACCAAATGCGTGGACATGTCTTGGTGGTCGGGTGAATGCTAGAGGAGGCTTCCTTTTGGTGTGCGACAAGCGTGTTGCTTACGGGCTACCTCGTTTGGGCGTAGTCCCTTAAGAGCCACGAGACCAAAAATTATTCAACTTCGACGGGTGGCTACTGCGAGACTCCATGGCACCTAGAGGCGTCTCATCTTATTCTACACCTCAATGGAGGGACCCTCTATAATAGATTGTATCAGTTTTTCCTTCTCCAATTGGTGTTCTCACTTTACCCTATTGTTTGCAAACGCGCGAATAGTGTAGTTTGAGACAATGTAAAATTTGTCAAACGATATATTTTGCAAACGGTGGGTCATGGCACAAACCGACTACTCAGACATGTTTGGGTGGCCAAGTGAACTCTAGAGGAGGTGTTGTTTAGGTGCATGATAAAATTTTTGCTTCCGGCTACCTCGTTCGGGGATAGTCCCTTAAGAGCCTTGAGACCAAAAAAATTGTTCAACTTTACGGGTGGTTACGAGACTCCGTGACACCCTAGATACGTCTCGTTTGATCCTACACCTTGGCATAGGGACCCTCTACTATAGCCTATATCAGTTTTTACTTCTCCAATCGGTGATCTTGCTGCCCTATTGTTTGTAAACGCGTGAATAGAGTAGTTTGAGACAGTGTAAGGTTGTCAAATGGTATATTTTGTAAATGGTGGGTCATGGCACCGAACCGACTACGTGGACACATCTTGGTGGCCAGGTGAACACTAGAGGAGGCATCGTTTTAGTGCGCAATAATCTCGTTGCTTCGGGCTACCTCGTTCGGGCGTAGTCCCTTAAGAGCCCTGAGACCAAAAAATTGTTCAACTTCAACGGGTGGGGCTACGCACACTCCATGACACCTAAGGACATATCGTTTGATTCTACACCTTGTGTAGGGAACCTATAAAATATCTTATCTAGTTTTTCCTTCTCCAATCGGTGCTCTCGCTGCCCTATTGTTTGCAAAGCGCGTCGAATAGTGTAGTTTGAGCGGTGTAGAAGGTCACAAACGGTATATTTTGTAAATGGTGGGTCGTGACACCGAACCAATGCGCCGACACGTCCAGGGTGGCTAGGTGAACACTAGAGGAGGTGTTTTTGGTGGTGTGTGACAATGTCGTTGCTTCGGGCTACCTCGTTCACACGTAGTCCCTTAAGAGCCCTAAGACCAAAAATCATTCAATTTCGACGGTGGCTACGTGAGACTCCGTGGCACCTAGAGACATCTCGTCGATCCTACACCTCGGATAGGGACCCTCTACAATATTTGGTCTCAATTTTTCCTTATCCCATCGGTGCTCTTGCTGCCCTATTATTTGCAAACGCACCGAATAGTGTAGTTTTGAGGCGGTGTAAAAATTGTAAGGTCACAACGGTATATTTTACAACATCTCTTGTATTAGGTGAAAATCTAGTGTTATCATGCCAAAATTGAATAACAACTTCTCTTATAACATCAATATTATATTTGTCCTTACGCGGTGCTCTAGCAGAAAATGCCCAAAAATTGGTGTTATTGAGTGATTGAAGGATATTACGTCTTTCAATTGCTTTCATTAGAGTTTTTCGATTAACTTGAAACATTCGACTTGTTTACGTAATCAAACATTTTTTTATTGATTCACTTACAACACTAGTAGCAAGTACACGACGCACAATATTACTATCCCTAGTGCGTCTCTTGACACCAACAATGTGATATGCATCATGAAGGTTTTCAACAATTGTAGAGGTTTGACCACGTATATAAGATGTTTCAATCTTAAGGTGTTTAATGTAGGTCTCATTTTATTCAATTTCATCAAACTAACCAACAATTAACATCTTTGGGAATCATTTAAAATTTCAAAATGATTATCCCAAATTTCAATGGATTTTCTTCTGATTTTTCATTCAAAAGTTTGTCACACATTGGTTTCAAAATGTTTTCATCAATTTCAATAAAATAATTAGGTTTCTTATGAAAAATCTTAGGAGGTGTTTTTGTCAAATTTTGTTTGTCTATAGTTTCAACCTGAATTTCTTTATTCACATTTTCATTGTCTCCTTTAATTTCAACATTTGCTACATCACGAGTATTTAATTCTTCTTCAACATTGATAGTAAAAACATCTTCATCACGAGTATTTAATTCAACTTCAACATTGATAGTAGAAACATTACTTGGTTCCTCATTGCTTACAATAGTAGGGGTTGAAGATGAACCTCTTCTTGATTCACGAAGATTCCGCATTCGCTCAACATTTTGAAATCTATTTGCCTCTAATTCGTTTGGTATTTTTTTACTTAATGACTTCCTTTTTGACTTTATTTCTTGTCTCCCATGATGTTTTACTTTCGGTGATAAGAAAAACGTGTAGAAAATGAAAATTTCATAGTAATTCATATGGTAAAGTCAAACAGTAAAAATCACATGGTAATTAGAACATTGGGATGCGTATAAATATGATTTATGAACCATGATCACGCTTTATAAATTGCACTCGCGGTTTATAAAGCGCAATCACGGTTCTTGTTTAAAAACCACGATCGCGGTTTGTAAACCGCGATCATGGTTTATTGTATTATCAAACACGACCCTAAGGCTCGGGAAATTTTTTTTTGGCCCAACCAAAGCTATGGAAGGTCATTATGAAGTGTAAAGGGTAAAAAAACTTCAAATTTTCTCTTCCACAGACTTGAACCATGCTAAAAAACTAAAAACATTTCACAAAAATGGTGCCATCGCGTAGGGGATCTTTGTTAGCTTTGTAAAATATTGATTTTAAAGTGAATAGAATAAGATAAATACCATTTTATAATTTTTTACTAATAATAGGTTTTAAGACATTTTTTTCGCATATATTCATGTCTACGTTTAAGAATGCAACTTTTGTTTCGCTAATCAAAATGTGATAAACCTTATACCATCCTAAGTGTGGAGAAATTCTATACATGTTAAAAAAAATTTGATTTCGATATTTTTTGATATAGTTATGGTGGGAAAATGGAAAGCGCTCCGTTTTCTAAATTTTTTAGACCACTTTCACGGAAAAAATCATAAAAAAATTTGCTCGAAAAAATACAAAATAAAATCCATCCCAAGATAGAAAACTACATCTAACTTTTCACCAAAGGAAAAAAAAAAAAAAAAAACAAGATTTGGTCATCCAAATCACGGGCAAATGGACTATAATCTTATAGGTTTTTTCAAAAAAAAAACCAAGTCATATAATTTTAAGTGTTTAATATAGCTAAACTTGTCCATTTTTAAAAAATTAGTATTTTAGAAACTAGATTCGAATGCTACAATTCATATTTATATAAATTTTTCTAATTTTGAGTGCGTGTATTGCTAATAATCCCTACAAGTTGAGATTTCACTATTTTTTACAACATGACATCCATCCGATGACCCCTTTTTGTCCACCATCTTGGTGCACTTACCCACAAAATAGACCAAGTGCACGTGTTGGTCAACCTAGGATCCTCCATGCCCCAAAACCCCATTGCCTTCGGTTATCCCTCCTGATGAATGAGGTTGTGGAGATTAACATGCTACATGCATTAAGGGAGCTCACTGACACTCCGTCCCAACATAGTAGCTAGATTGCATCTAGTGATGTTGGTGGAGGCGCTAGTTCTAGCACACCACACCACTGCGGATCATGTGGTGTCGTGCAGATCTTGGATGAGACATCATTTGCTTTGGATCACAAGATCTCTTTTTTATAGATGAGATGATGGAAAATATTTTCTTTAATGGTGTAAATGATCTCGGTCTTTCACAGGTAAATGTCAAATAAATAATATATATACAAAAATTTATTTCATTTGATATTTTAATATATATGTATTTGATTACGTCATACATACATGTAAAATCTAATATTTTTTGATTTTAAATAGCAAGAGCCGGTGAAGGACACATTCGACATCGACATGCTAGTTATTACGGTGGGCGTGTTGGACATAAGTTTCAAGTTACTTACATTTAAAAGTTCATTTGACTGCACACTTATTATTAAATACACATTAATGTTTATGTATAGTATTTCATGTGTACATGTACATATTAATATGTTTATCTTTATACGCGAGGGCCTGTGGGTCATCATGTGCTCTGGGCACTGAGGCTCTTGGAATCGTCACGTGACTTTTACGCAAGTTAGTTTTCTTTACATATTTTACAATTGTGAATTTTCTAATTGTGGAATTCTCTAGTAGTTTTGCAATCCCATAACTCTAGCCAATACAATTTGATCATAACATTAAGCTCTTATGATGCAAGGGTTAAGTAAACACTCTCCTAGATATACAAACTCTCCTTTTATTATGATCATGGACACTTACCTCTATGCTACATGTTTCTAGAGCACTCCATCTCTAACACTTTCTCCATCATCCCTTGCCGTTGAGGACCTTTTTAGCTTCTTAGGATGTATGCATAAATGACTTTGCCTTGACATTGTTAGTTCGATGCATTCTTTATTAACCCTCTTCTCTCTAAACAACAAAGAGATGAAAATATGGGATAAGTTACCTACACTTCTAAATATATCATGGGTTCCTTGGTTCATGTTTATCACCAATACTCCCTATGTAATTCTATACACCCAATCTCATATTATATTTGTTATTCATCAAGTTTCTCTATATTTGCATTCTCATGTACAATGGATATAGCTTGGTGAGGCCTAGAACCAAGTTCTACATACCAAATACATTCCACATCTTTAATGAATTACTTCTTGAATATGCTTAAGACACCTTCTCTACTTTATCATAAGGTGTTTAGACTCTTGGTTTAGTCATACACTTGCAATCTTACATAACTCTCTGTTTTAGGTCTTATTACTACTAGTCCTCTTCTCATGTTAATACTCATGTATCTCATTTTTCGGCATGAGCAGAGGAACATACATACAGTCCATTAAAAAAAAAAACAAAAACAAAATTTACACAAAATTTTATCTGCAACATAAACACATCTTCCTCTTTCATTAATTGGCTCTATTACATCCGAATCCTCCATATATCATCATTAAATCCCTCGAATAGCTCCCTCTTTTTTCTTAGCCTCCCTAGAAACCTTATTCTTAGCTCCTTAGAGGTCTCAACAACATATAAATTTGAAGGAGGATAAAATTACATCCCTACATGCTCTCCACATGTTCTAAATCCTATTTCTTGCCTCTTAGTGCAACAATATTGCCTTACTTAGGCATAAAAAACTATCTCACTTATACACCTAGTTGTTACATTGACAAACATAACCTCTTTTACAAACATATCCTTTATCTTTACACCCACATTTGCATTTGAATAATGGATTCCTCTTTCCATCTTGCGTTCATATCCAAAACTCTACCAAATCAATATGATCTACATCATCGTCACCTATTGAAGGATATAAGTTTCTAAGGAAGAAATTTGCTCATAGCTTAAACACCATTCTCCTAGATAGTTTTCAAGTAATGTTGATCTACATGTTGTTTGTACAAATTATGATTTCCACACATGAAACCTCTCTATATATGTAGAATGTGGAGGCTTGTAGATGTTGCCATAATAGCATTTGCAGATTGACTAAGTCAGTACAATTTTTTCAAATTTGTTAAATTTTGGACGAATGTTTTCTTACTACTTATCTACAATATCAAATTGTACATGAAATATTTAATTTAAACTATTTATTTGTATGCAGCCTACCCCTCGTGAGTCTACCATTGACCATGCAGCGTGTCAATGACAAATTGATAGGGATTATGAGATTGCGGTAAGATTTCACATGCATTAAAATTTCTAAGTTTCTAAAATTTGAATGTATTTTAAAAATTTGGGTGTTAAAAACTTGATGTTTATGAATGTGTAGGCTAAGTTGTAGGCCAACTTAGAGACATGCTTAGGACCACATGGATGAAATCCATAGTGGCATCTCCCTCAATACATACACATGTCATGGACATGCTTCTACTAGTAGGGCTAAGAGAGGGAAGATGTTTCATGATTAGATTCATAAAACCCATGTATAGATATATATGTCATTTGGTCCTAGTTCATGATTCTTCATAGTCCATGTATACAATCTTATGTGACTGTGTGTGGTCCTATATGTATGACACACTTAGTTTGATACATTATTCTTATATTTTTAGAGATGTGGCACACTTAATTTGATACATTATTCTTATATTTTCAGAGATATGGCACACTTAGTTTGATACATTATATCCATGTTGGTTTTCATAACCATATTACTTCTATGTTTGATTTGATTTGATGGCCTCGATTATGTGACCATTATCCATATCATGCATGTACTTGCGATGCTCATTGGGAAAAAATCGCAAACGATTTGCTTATGATTGTCATTGCTATATTTTGAGGACTAATAACTCACTACTATTGCTATATTTTGATAACTCGCTACCATGTAATCATTTTTTGTTCAAGAGATTCAAGTGTGGAGTTATATACTATGGTTTTCCATAATATTGTAGATATGGACCATGTTATGAACTATTAAGAGGTTATTCTTATGATATAACTATAGATATTGTCTTTATCACAATAACTAGAAACACATGTCCTAAAAAAAAATAAGTTTCAACTCAAAATTTAAATTATATAAATTTCTTAAAGACATAACTCAATACAAAAATAGTAAATAACTATTTACCTTGTTACACCAAAATCAAAGTGTCATAAAATTCTTGGAAGTTACAACTTCATGTTGGAGAAACAAGTCGTGATGCTTGTGGAAGTTGATAACCGGGAAGCGGAGTTAGAGGTCTACAAATCCATCCATCCACCCATTATTGTGAATCACATCAACATTGTAGTGACAAGTTTGATATAAGATGCAAAAACACGCCAAATTTCTTGTTCATTTACACGAAGAAGAAGTGTTTGAGCTATCAAAAATGAGTGTAGATCATGGACCATATGAGTGTTAGACAATCATTAATGTAGTAAGAATTTTATGTTCTCTCTATCAACCAAAATATCTACGAAATGTAGAATTTTATTGAGAACCACGAGTCATGTTTTCAATACACCATTCCATTATGCTCTTTCATCTTTCAATTTAGCACCATATTTGTACTTCAACTCTTCTCTTGCAAGAGCTATTTTCACACATGCCTCTGCGCACCGTCATTCTCTCTTTTTCCATGTCTAGCCTTAGTGACACTTCAAATATGTTGACACCCATCTTGATGTGCATCCTACTCATCCAATAAAACATTCATGCATTCTTAAACTAAGACGTGTAATTATCGACCATATATAATGTTGATTGAAGCTAAATGTCCCTATAAGACAAGTTTTCATTAAATGCCTAGAAACACCCTTGCACAAATTCGGTAGAATGAGTTTGATCATCACGATATAAAAGTGGTACTCTCTTAAAAAATTTGATCATTTCTGTACTTATCGGGAGAATGTATAAAATTATATGCACTGACCAAAAAAGTATAACTTTGTATTGAGTTGTAATATTGTGATTGAACCTCCATTTGTGGTTGTAACATGTAATTCTCTTCAAAATAGACCATTGAAACAATAATACCAATAGGAAATGTGTCCTTGTATATCTTGAATTGTTCATCCAACCATCGAGCTCTATGTGTATGCCTAGCATACTCATAAACAATTTCATCTTTAAATTTTCTCATAAATTGAAAAACAGGTATATGTTTTGTAACTAGCTCACATCGTTTAAACTCCTTTCCATCTTTCAATTGGTATGGTACTAATTTATATTTATTAAACCCAACTAAATTATGTCCTATTACACCTCCAATTTGCTCATGAATACAAATTTCTAATTTAAGTAATCCGGTGCACTTACCACAACTTCCATCTAAACAATCCTAACTATAAAAATTGTCTAACTTCTTTCAAAAATATCGTAGGAATGAAATCCTCGAAGATATTGGTGGAAGTTAAACACCACATTCCAGTAACATAGTTTTAGAATGCAAATAAGAATGAATACGTTGAAAATTATCACAATGCATCGCAAGTTCAACATTGCTACAACAACAAGTGGTGTGAGTGTGGTTGATTTTCACATAGAATGGTTTCAACATTTAAAAAAATGTTGACTAATTTTAATTTTTGGATGCTCCTGTTCAAACTTACGAAAAAATTGAGTTTGAGTCATATCTAAGAAATGCTTTGGATGTGGTTCACGATTAGTAGAACCAACTCTCCATTTTACAACATCTCTTGTTATTAGGTGAAACTCTAATGTTACCATGCCAAAATTGAACAATAACTTCTCTTATAGCATCAGATATATCTTTGTCTTTACATGGTGCTCTAGTAGAAAATGCCTAAAAATCAAGTGTTATTGGGTGATTAAAGGATATTACACCTTTCAATTGCTTTCATTAGTGTTTTTGATTAACTTTCAACATTCATCTTGTTTTCCTAATCAAACGTTATTTTTTTGTTGATTCACTTACAACACTAGTAGCAAGTACATGACACATGACATTACTATCCCTTGTGTGTCTCTTTACACCAACAATGTGATATGCATCATGTAGGTTATCAATAATTACAGAGGTTTGACCACGTATATTAGATGTTTTCAATCCTAAGGTGTTTAATGTAGGTCTCATTTTATTCAATTTCATCAAACTAACCAACAACTAACATCTTTAAGAATCATTTAAAATTTCAAAATGATTATCCCAAATTTTAGTGGCTTTTCTTTTGATTTTCTGTTTAGAAAGTTTGTCAGACATTGGTTTCAAAATGTTCTCATCAATTTTCAATAAAATAATTAGGTCTCTTTTGTAAAATCCTAGGAGGTGTTTTTGCCAAATTTTGGTTGTCTACGGTTTCAAAATGAATTTCCTGATTCACATTTTCATTGTCTCCTTCAATTTCAACATCAACTACATCACGAGTATTTAATTCATCTTCATCATGAGTATTTAATTCATCTTCATCATGAGTATTTAATTCATCTTCAACATTGATAGTAAAAACATTACCTAGTTCCTCATTGCTTACAATAGTAGGGGTTGAAGATGAACCTCTTCTTAATTCACAAAGTTTCCGCATTCACTCAAAATCTTTGCAATATTTTTGCCTTTATTTCTCTGGTGTTTTTTTACTTATTAATTTCCTTTTTTGACTTTGTTTCTTGTCTCCCATGATGTTTCAATCGATGTAGGACAACTCCAAATGATGTAGGACACCTTTAAAATAGTAAAAAAATAATTTCCGATGACAAGAAAAAAGTGTAGAAGGTGGCAAAATTTCGTGAAATTCATACAATCAAAGCCGAGAATAAAACACATGGTGAATTGGATGTTGAGATTCGTGTAAATATTATTTTAGTAACCACGATTGCATGGTTTGTAAATCATGATTGCGGTTCTTTTGATATAGGTCAATTCATAACCGCGATCATAGTTTGTAAACCGATTGCGGTCTTGAATGTATCATCAAATCGACCCTCAAGGCTAGGAAAATTTCTATTTTTGCAAACTGAGCTTTGAGAGATCATTATGGCATGTGAATGGCCAAAAACATCAATTTTTCTCTTCCACGAACTTGAACCATGCTAAAAAATCAAAACATGTCACAAAATTGGTACCATCACGTAGGGAAGACTATTAACTTTTAGAAATATTGATCGAAAGTGAATAAAATACGATAAATATCATTTTATAATTTTTTACTAATAGTAAGTATTTAAAAACTTTTTCCCGTGAATGTTCATGTCTACGTTTAAGACCACAACTTTTGTTTCACTTATCAAAATGTGATAAAACTATACCATCCCAACATGTGGCGAAATTTATACACGTTTAAAAAAAGTATTTGATTTCGATATTTTTTGATGAAGTTATGGTAGGAAAATGGAAAGTGCTCTGTTTTCTTTATGTTTTCAAGACCACTTTCTCAAAAAAATCATTAAAAAAAATATTGCTCAAAAAATACAAAATAAAATCTATCCCAAGATAGACAACGACATCTAACTTTTCACCAAAGGAAAAAAATATCATGTTTTGGTCATCCAAATCACGGGCAAATGGACTACAATCTTATAGGATTTTTAAAAAAAAAAACCAAGTCATTAAATTTTTAGTGTTTTTTTTTTAATATAGCTAAACTTGTCCATTTTTTTAAAAAATTAATAGTTTAGAAACTAGGTTCCGGATGCTATGAGTCATATTTATATAATTTTTTCTAATTTTGAGTGCATGCATTGCTAATAATCCCTACAAGTTGAGATTTCACTTTTTTTTTGCAATATGATGTCCACTTATGACCCTTTTTGCCCCACTTACTTGCGCACTTACCCGGTATTGCATCCATTTGGTACCCCGCTTTCGTGACCTTTCCTCTCCATCCAAGACACCAATGTGGTTGATTAAATGTTCTTAGGCATGTGTTTGCTTCTAAATATTTTGAAAAAGTTAAAGATTCAATTTGTTATTTATTTCTCTTCAATACCTCTCTTAAATTCTCTCTTGAGATTGTACTTGTATGCACTAGCTTGACCTCCTGTAATATCTCGCTTTGAAGAGAATTTTGTTTCCCTTGCTCTCTACTGTCCTACTCCAAGCCTCGTGGAGACGTAATACCTCCCCAACATTCATATAAAATTTTGGATTTTACAATATCCAAAGAATTTTTTTGGGATTGATTGTGTTAGGAGTTAATGTCCTTTATGCTCCAATGTATAGGGTGTATATTTTTTAATACTATTTTAAGTTACCAATTTTGTTTTGAAATCCAATGATCAAAGGTGGGTGAGACCTTCCCTACTCATTCATTAGCACTCTCGATGTTGAGTTCTCCTTGGGAAAGAACTCCCTCACCCGCTTTTGTTTTTATGGCTATTAATGAGGTGTTGCAGGCCAAAATCTCCCCACCACCTCCTCCTTGCCAAATTGAATTATCAACTGATAAAACACTTGTACATATTTTCCAATCCTCATGTAAGATCTCTCTTTGATGAGAATTTCATCTCCCTTTCCCTTAGGCTCATTAAATCGAGCCCCCTCCCCATGTTCACAATGATTCCCTATAAGAAGGTTGCTTTCAACATAGACATAACCAAACTTGCAAGTGATTATAACGGAATCATGTTAGTGTTTTTTCGTCTTGTCTCAAATTTTTATACCATGATGAAAATAAAAAATAAAACCTATGGATGATTATAGTGCTTGCATCCCATTCACCTTTCTTATGATATATGCAAAACCGTTGACATTGGAGATAAAGGATGACATAGATCTTATACTCATAGATGTCTCAAGTATGTCAGTGAAAATGGGCCTATATGTAGTAGAATATACTTTTATTCTCTTAGTTTACTTCCCCTTTGTTTATCCTCACATTTTCCATTTGGAGCCTCTTCTTTGTATTCAAACAATATTGTAACACATATTTCATTATTTTCACTTCACCTCTCTCCCTCAAACGGTAAATGTTTCACATTCACTTCTACACTCCTTGATGCACTATATCACGTGGAACTATTTTAAGTCTTCCACATGTCTTGTAAGGTGACATCTTTTCTCCATGTAGGCCACTATCGTGGCTGGTAGCATGTTGTGTTTCGGCATGTAGTACCACCGATCATGTCAACATATTTCACTATATGTCATCCATGTGTTCCACACCCATTGTCATTCATCTAGTTCACACAAATAACATGTAGTCTATATGTGACTTACCAGAAGATAGAAGAGGATCATAGATGGTAGAGGAAAAATTTGAGTTATTATGGGGCCTTCTTCCTTTCCTTTAATAGTTATATCCCCTACAAATCCACTAACATTGTATGTGCCTCCTGCTATGCATGTTTGAATTCCTTTAAAATATAACCCAAGGAAGAAATTCTCAAGCATTTTAATAGAAAATTTGTTTCCTTCTATTGTTGGATGCATGAAAGGTTGTCTCTACTTTCTTCGATAAAATGAAATAATCAAAAATAAAAATAACAACGTGAAATCAAAGAAATGTATAAATATTTCTTCAAAATATTCTTACTCTTTCCAAACAATACATTAGTGGCGGTTCATATTCCTAGAAAAGTATTCTCAGTTGAAAAGAAGGTGAACAAAGCCTTGAGTTCCACCGAGAAATAATAAAATAATAAAAATAATTCAATGTTGTGAGCTCTACCGCTTTCGATAACAATGATATGAGTGGAAAAGATGAGTTGTGCATTAGGAGTATGTCATCCATGTGTTTCACAAACTCTTTCTCCTTCATGTGGTTCACACAAATAACATGTAGTCCATATGTGACTTACTAGAAGACAAAACATAATCATATATGGTAAAGGGAAAATTTGAGTTGTTATGGGGCTTTCACCAAGGTTGGCCTTCTTGAATTTAACAACTATATCCCCTACAAATCCACTAACATTCCATGTGCCTCCTATCGCGCATGCTAGACTTCCTTTAAAATATAACCCTAAGAAGAAATTCTCGAGCATTTCACTAGCAAATTTGATTCCTTCTATTGTTGGATGCTCGGAAGGTCATCTCTTCTTTCTACAAAAATGAAATAATCACAAAAAATAATAGCAATGTGAAATTGAAGAACTATATAAATACTTCTTCTAAATCTTCTTATTCTTTCGTTTCACATGCCGAACAATATGTTGGTGGTCTAGTTTCTATTCCCAAAAAGATATATTAGTACTAGGTGGAAGGAATCCAATTGTTGCATCCTAAATAGGAATTATAGTTTGCCACTTCCTAACCCACATGAAAACTATGCTAAACATCTATAAATTGCATATAATTCTCTTCAATTGAATTAATATTAATTTCGAGGTGTACGAGCAATCATGTATTATTTTTTCTTTGAATAAATAGCTCCAAGAAGGCCATTGGGTGTTAATTAAATAAGAATCTAGATCTAAGAAATCATCATTAAAATATGCAATATTCACAAACTTATTGTCCAAATATTCAAAGGATTTTTCTATCATATCTTTTCCATATTTGATGTTGCAACACAATATTCAATGACATTTTGTAAGCAATATACACACCAATTATAACAAGATAATGTCATTACAGTGGGTGAAATATTCAATATACACATTATAATAAGACAATATCAACACAATGTGTACAAAAATTAAAAGTGTACACTGATGTTACTCATTATTTGCTAGCTACTACTGAAGGAATAGAATTTGAAACACATGGCTTATTGTTAAAGGAATAACACTTGGAATATCATTACTTGCATTATTGCTTTTGATTGTATTGACAATTCTAACCACACTCATTTATTGAACACACATCCCTCGTCATGCCCACCTATCGACATTTCCATTACACACTTATGGTGTAATTGCTAGTCTTGATATATGTTTACAAATTGAGATACAACTACTTATGTATTCTCTCATACAATTCTAATATTTTATATCTCACTTAAATACGAAGTGCAACAGATGTGATCAAATATAGTGCATTGTTAATGTAGTGAAGTGTCTTTTTATTAAAAAAACACTAACATATGATGATTTGATCCAAGTATTTCATTACTAAGGAATGAATATGCCATAATATAATATAAAGGATATATAGGTAATTAAAACTTTGACAAACATCCCTTTCTATAAACTATTTTGCTCTTATGAGTGAGACTAAAAGTTAGAATGAATGTTATGGTTTTAAATGAGCATGTGTGGATTATGGGAGCCCTCAAGCCCTCCAAATTTTGCAAAAGTTTGATAATAATTTGTATGTGGTTGAGAGTTTGTTGGTAGTTATATATTTATTGGCAAAGATGGATTAAGTGTGAACATTGCAAGTGCCCCACGTTTAAGTAAAAAGTGTGTGGGGACGTAATGTGTAACTACTCACCCCACAACTATAATTTTATGAGAACGAGGATAAAAAGTTTGTTATGATTAAAATTGAAGTTATTTTAAGCATAATCTATTGCTTTCGAGATTATTTGTGTGTCAAAAATATAATTCAAGTATTTTAAAATTTACAGTTTTTTATATGTATTTAATGATTATGGTTGAGATATTTATATATATTATGTAATGTCCATTGTAATTTTGTTTAATATATGAAGAGATTGATAATAATGGAGGGATACCACAAGCTCCTATTAACATCCCTGTTTTTATGGGTGTTGCAAGGTGTTGAATTTGGATTAGGATTCTCGGAAAGAAGATTAGTTTCTTACAACCAAGTGAGTTTTTGATAAGCATAACCTCTATAACACATTTATAGACTCGTTTACACACCTATAAGAATGGAAACATTTCCATTCTTATTTGGAATTTGGTCAATTATGTCTATACTCATTTCTAACATAGTTAGTGTGACAACATTACTTTGGTCTTGGGGGTTGATTTACCTTGTTGTTTGGACTTGTTTCCTTTATATATTCTTAACAAATTCACGCATAATTAAGTATTATTCTACAAAACCAAAAACTCTTGTCTTTTTATGCATTTCAATTATTTTGAGTATTTTCTTAATTACATTTGCTCTAAACAATGCTTATTTTTATAATTAGTGCTCTTTATCGGTTTACATTTATTTAAATCTGAATTGTAATTAGATATAGTCATTGTAGTGTATTATAGTGTAGTCATGGGAATTTGAGGGTTTATGGACCATTTTTGTCAATTTTAATTGTATTTTACAACTTCAAAAAAATTAAATTGTATATTTAGACTCATTAAATGTAAATATGACAACTTATATTATTAATAAATCATATATATTCATTATAATCAAATATAATATGTTAGAATAACTTTTGTAGTTCTTAAAGTTGTATTTTTAAATATTTATGTATTAAAATGAATTTTGTTTATGAAATTACTTCATAAATTAATTATCTCTTCAAATATCATATTTTAGATTTTTTTATATTAAAATAAAAGATATTTTAGGAAGAAAATACTCTTCATATTGTCCTTTTTTTTTTTGTAAATTTTTATTATTTAATTAAATTTTCTACTACAGTCTCATATATTTATTTATATATATAAATATATACACAACTACGATAAATACAATCCTAAATAGATCTAGAGCATTATTTGAATTGGGCATCTTACTATCAAAACTAACAATGAATATAATCATAAATAGATCTAGAGTATTATTTGAATCAAGGCGCATTCTATTATCAAAACTATAAATTTTCTTAACATCAATTTGAATTCTCTTCATTAAATTATTTTAAATTGATTTACATGTTCAAAATGTAATTATCCATAAACAATACTTTAAAAATTTTGTTGATTAAATTTTTAATATAATTAAAAATAAAATTCATCTTTTAAACTCTTTAACACGTTTTTTTATAACAAAAAACAATTTTTAACACGTAATTGAAAACTAGATAAACAATCAAACCGTCATAGAGGGACCGTCAAATTCCAAGCCAATAGTGCACAACCACTTTCCATATTCTAAAAGCGTACGTAGCACTATTCTAGTAACCTGAGTGGGGGGTCACAGTGCATTCCCGTCATAACCGCCGGGCATCGCGGGATACACGTGCCACTGATAACGGTAGATTTCCGTTTAACCGCCGGGCTTAGCGGGAGACACGTGCCACTAATAACTGTCCAAATAATGACGCGTAGCTGTAAATTTTATCTCTTTTAACGGGCATGGTAACTTGGGAAATATATGTTCCGTGACCGTCGGTGCGGTGGTGGGGTCCACGATGAAGTTTGACGAGATTTCGTATCTTCAAGAGTTAACAGTGTCTCCCAATTTGACGGTGACTTTTTAGGTGAAATTTTGACATTCAATTACACTGTAATTTTTATTTTCCGGCCGCACCAATCAGGTCAGGTAGTATTAATGAAGTGCTCAGTTCGGTCCCTGACCATATGCTGCACAAAATTTGGCGTGCGCGCTCCTCTCGCCTGGAAATGGTATGTGAACAATTATTTAGAAATGGTATGTTGATATCCCATGGTTTCACAATTATGAGTTGGCCTAATGGTGAGTAAAGGAAATAGAGGTCACAAGTTCAAATCCTGCAGGGGGTAGGGTATCGCCTCATATGCCCATGGTTGAAAAACTCAACACTCAATGGGGGATTCATTCCACTCCATCTTCTGGAGTCGGCAATTTGACAATCTAGTTTATCTACGTGGAGCCTAAAATTGCCCACTTTCTCTGGTGTGTTCTACACCAAGGTCTTCCCATGGGGTCTCGACTTGTTCAAATTGGGATCCCAGCTCCCAAGTGCCCATTTTGTGGCCACTTAGAAACTTTAATGCATCTCTTCTGGTTTTGTCCAAAGCACAACTTGCTTGGAATTGGATACACTCATTTTTCTTTCCTCTCATCTGCATTGCTTTACTTGGCAGAATATCCTTTTAGGAGATAACCCCAAACTTCTGCCTATGTTCACCCAGATTTGACATGTTTTCAGAGGGGAAATTCTGTTTTGGATATGGAAATAAAGAAATGTTTTTTTGCTAATTTTGAAGTTGATCAAGCAATTCTCAATGTATGATAAATCTATGGTTATCTCCAATGTGCTACTACAGATTCAATTACAAGCTAACAAAATTGCTTTGGAGGTGGGCCATCTTTAGACTTTGTTGGCACATCGAGGCGATGCCCCGTGCAACGTTGCCTCGGAACCACCCTCGCCATCTCGACGCTCCTCACCGCATGGCCGTGGTGGTTGTCGTAGCCGTTCTCAACGACGTTCTTTCACCGGTGAGCTCACTCCTCACCCACCCTCAACAATGAAGGAGTCATTCGCCACCAGCTCGCCAAAGAACATTGGGGTCCCCCTGCTCGTCAACTTGGGTGGGGCTCGCCTGTCGGCCTTGAGCCATGCACGTTGGATGGCTGAAACCTGCCCCCACCGCCACCGCCACCCTCTGACAAGTTTCCCCACCTCTCTCTGGGCTTCCCCACTCGGGAGGAGGCACAAAAAGAAGAAGAGAATCCCATTGGTTGGGACATTCGGATGCCAACAAGGACCTCCCAGGTTCGGGTTGGCTGGACAATCGTGATCCTCTTGCTTCAGGAATGTTTGTTCTTCTTTGCATAATTTTGTGGTTTCTAGACGTTGCCTAGTTTGTTTGGTGTTCTATTAGGCTCGGCCTAGTTTGTTTGGGGTTTTGGGGCGTGTGCTCATACCACTTGTTTTTTGCTAAAAGTTATCTTGTATCTTATTGCATTAATATAATATAAGATCTTTCTTCATAAAAAAAAATGTATACTTGAATTATATGTTACATTACGAGTTTTATGACATGCATCATAGGAATGTGTGACCCAAAAATTTGAATAAAAGATATTTGTATGTATTTTTTTGTAAAAATATATATTTTTGAAATTAAGTGGTGTGGATAATTGTTTAGTGTTTAGTATATAGACAAGGATATATCATGATTTTATTGTCTATAGGAGTGATGTTTTAATGGAAGTGGTTTTTATTACATAATTGTTGATTTGTTGTGGGACAAGTATATTTGTTTGTTCGCCTTCCCCTCTCGTCCTTCACAATAGTTAAAAACTTGGAATTTTTTTCAAAAATACTTATAAATACATGCTTACACCCCAAATCCATTATGGTTGTTTAGTGTACCTTAGAATTGCTCACCAAAAAATCCAATATGAAACAACTTTCAAACTACATTTCTTTAAAACATTAATATAAGAGCTTTGAAATATGGTATAAATAACCATTAAATGAAAAATACACTCATGATGGTTTTCATTTCTATTATATTTTGTTAGTGGGTCTTATATTTCATATTAATGAATGATATCTTATTTTTATCCTATGAAGGCAAGGATATTGTCTTCACCTCATCTATTAATTTGTTCCTTATTTTCCAATCAATCTTTGCCATGTGGAATATTTCATTGTCATATTATAGTTTGTGTAAAAATAATATTTTCTTACAATTTTTAAATATCATTTATCTTTCATTTGATTGGGTGGTCAACATTTCCCTTTATTTGTTGCAAAAATCAAGACAAAAAAATCTATGCGCAAACATAATTATGAAAGTCCTTACTCTATTTATTAGAAAGGATTGTTCGATGTGCGCTTTAGGTGGATTTGACACGGCCCCTCGCGCGTGGCAAGTAAATTTCTTTAGAGCTTTTACTCTTCTTCTTTTCTGCTAGGTATTAAGTTAAGTTCAAGTTCAAAGGGGTTTTGAAGCCGACATAAATTTCAAAATCAATGACTATGAAGACATATGAAATAATATTTAATCTTCATTTTATTTTGAAAATCATCAAATCATATGGTATTTGTTATTCCGACTGTGGTTGAATGTATATCTCAGTCGCAGTCAACTTTGTTTTTGTAGATGGGCCATCTTTCAAAGGAAGAAATTGTAAACATTCTGAGGCGCCAAAGCACTTTGGTTTCGCAGAGGAAGTTCAAAGTTCATAGGTGTTTCTTTGCACAGATGTGGCAAATGGTATGCCAGGATGGGACAGTTCCTTGGAAAAAGTAAGGCATCTTTCAGTTTGTAAATTGCATTATTAGATCTTTCAATGTTTGAAGTTCCTTTCAGACATTGCTTTACAGATTTAGGTCTCTCCATTTCTATATAGTAATGGGTTTTGTTTTCATTCCAGAGATTCATTTTAATGGTTGTCTGACTTAAACGTACGGGGTAATTTTATTGTAAGATGCAGGTATATTTACTTGGATTTATTCGACAGCAAAGTAGAAGCTGCAAGGTGAAATTTACTGTCTTGAAATGTTAGTTTTATTTGAAATGTAAATTGGTTCAGAGAGAGTAATAAATAAAAAAGGCGATGGTGTTTCAGGGCCTGCGATAAGGTTGCAATAAAATGAAATGGAACAAGTTTTACGCAAAGCAACTGAGAAGGTCACGAGTTTGAGTCACGAAAGGAGGGTGTCGTTCGGTTTCCCTGGTCATTCACAATGATCTTGACGCGATCATGCCGCCACATGCCTACACGGTTGTATGTAGTCCCTAGGTCGATTCCCACATCCTTTCCTATGCCCTTCGCCATAATTCACTCTTAATTGGATTTCAAAATTCGATAGAAACAAATGATTTTGCGTGATAAACTAAAATCCTTTGATTTTTTAACGAATTCCTAATTGGTTTTCACCATCGTTGTGCATTCGAAACCGGTTAATGGTTCTAACAAGTGAAGGTTCGGGAATTCGGAACGGTTGCTTATGGAACATACTATTTTAGATTTATGTTTAATTAATTATTTCGAGGTTAAATGTTAATAGTTATGTTTAAAGAATAGGGAAGTCTCGGGAAGTGGGAGTTTATGTACGCACCCAAAATTGCATGTGCTACATTGTCGGAAAAAACAGTTACAAAAGTCCCCAATGATGATTCATGTCCTTTCAAAAGGTGTTCGAGTTCCTAAACCCATTCGCAATGTATATTTGTAGCCTAGAAATCCATACTTAGCTTTTCCACACTTTTTCTAGCTCCTCACTTAATTTGTGCATGTTTTGGCATTTACTATCGGGATTGTTACCACTGCGGGGGTGGTTCCAAACCGCCACCTAGGCGGGACGGTCATGCGCACTTTTTCCAGAACCTTCCATGCGTCAAATTCACACATGACACTTCACTTAACTTCTATTTTAAAACATGTTTCTTGCCCGTTTTAGATGATTCCAAATCTCCAACTGCCTTGTTGCATGGTATTCCCTCCTCTTCTATTTTAAATAGATTTAATTAGTTTGAATTGCCTCTTCACCCAATGATTTGGCACTCCAAGGTTGCCTTGTGCATGAAGGCACATCCCAACCAATTCCTATATATTCCATGCTTGTATTCAAGCAAATGGCCTAAGAATTTTGTGTATCTTGCATAGTATTGCTGCCACAATCCTGCTGGAAATTGCATAGCCAAGCTCTATTCACTTGTGTTATCTCTCTTCCACTTGCATTGCAACCAGACTGCCTTTAAGTTGTCATTGCTCAAGTGCCTTCCCTGTTGTTGCCTTTGCATTCCCAATTCCTTGGACTCATATGGACACAAACAAAGAAAGGGAAAAAGTGAGGGGACAGATACAAATACAACCATATTTGTCAAAGCTCTTGCTTATCTAGGTTGGAATTATTTGTTTGTTTGCTTCATTTGTCAAATCATCAATTTTGAGTTATTCATTTCAAATACATATCAAATAGAGTAGCAAAATTGTTCATTTTAGTTGATTAAGCAATTACAAAATAGAAAATGGTACTTAAGTTTTTTTTGAAGTACTTAGAAAATTTCAGATTTTGAAATTTACTGGACTCAACAGGATTTGAGTTAATTTGATCCAAATTTTAGGGTCTTGAAACCCAAATCCTCAACTCTTAGAAAAAGACCAATTAATCCATTTTTTCAACTTTAAGTGAATCGCTTGAATCTAATACAAATCCATTTTACTTCAGATTGATTTTTAACCCATAGACTCAAACCGACATTTGAATCTAAGATGATAAGTGTATTCAAATTTTTGTGGGTTATGATGTGAAAGTTCCTTCATAGATCCATTTACTTTTTTATACTTATTTTATCAATTAATAAAATTAATCCAATGATGAATTTCAACAAGATAAAAAAAATTTTTAAAATCCGAAATGCACAAATCCACAAAACAAGAAATGATAACGGAGTTCATTGACCAATATTACATCTACGGATTCACAAAAAGTGAATCGATCCATTAAAGCGTCCAATGAAGTACAAATCCCTTCAAATTGACATTAAAGACCTTTATACCTGCAAATGAGCTGATTCAAACCTCAAGGAATTCTGCAATTTACCATAATCATTCCCAAGTTCATCTGTGGCTCCTACAGTATTTCTTCTATTTGTTCCCTGTGTAAATACGTTCAAAAAACGTCTACAAATTGAAATATACAAGACCTATACAAATAAGGTTTACATTTCTGGAAACTTTAGGAAATTATTAAAAACTTCCCCTTTTACTTCATGGTCTGATTCGGATCAGAAGTGGATGCAAAATAAAGATCTTTGCTTGCCCCTCGTGCTTGATTCGTGAAATCTGTGATGGAAAAACGCCTACATAGAAAAATATATAGCACTTCATGTAACAAAACTTACCTTTCTGGAAATCTCTCAGAATTTTGAACAACTTTCATTTTTACACCAAGTCCTAATTCGAAACATAAGTGCCTCGAAAATTGTGATCTCGAGTGGTCCTTGGCTGTCCATAACCCCTTTCCAACCTACCAAAAGCTTTCCTTTAAATAGATGTGATCTCCTTCTCTATCACTTGCTACAAAGTGGCGGCTTTAAGGCTGATTACTATTTTCAAAGGGTTCAAATCCCCCTTCCATAGGTTTAGGAGCCCAATTTAGCCATTGACCCCACGTTTGGTGGGAAAGAGATAAGCCTTAAAATAGCTTTTGGCCACACCTTATACCATGGGATTTGAATTTATTCACATGGAATGGATTAAATAGATTTTTACAATTATTATTTTAAAATCTAAATCCACTACAAACCTGCCAAGTGTCACGCCCATAATATGCCATTTGTCCACATTAGAGTGTGCCACGTCATCATTTGACCACAACTTTGACTATGCATATCTTTCGCATATGAACTCAGATTTGGTCCGTTCAAAATGCGTCGGAAAGCTTGCGATGAGCTCTATACCATGGAACTAATTTTGAAACATTAAAGTACCATCAATTTTTCCTCATCACCAACTGCCACGTGTCACCTTGTCATTGGTCCCTTTGGTTGACCTATTAACTACTTAAGTTCAAAATTTGGAGGCCCATCTTCGACCGGCGATAGAATTTGCATAAGGACTCTGTTTTACGAGTTCAGCATACCATCGAAAGGTCTCAATAAACACACCTTCATGAGTAGTCAATTTTAGGGAAGTTTAGGGAAAATTTTCATAGTGAAAAATCCTCCGGATCACAAATAGAGAAAATCATTAGAAAACTTGCTTTTTGACATTACTGGGGAAGTAGTGGGCAACAATAACTCTTCTAGGGTTTTGATTTGTTATCTACCTCTGAGATAGGGTTTGAAGGGTTTTGATTAAATTAATTTAGTTGTTTTAGATCTAGATTCACATACTTGCACAAGTAATTAAAAACTTTGATTACTTATATTTAATTTTGTTTATTAGATTAGAAGCATTGTTTAAAAACCCAAAAAAGATCAAAAATATTTACTTTTATTAGATTAGTTTGCTTCCATTGTTTTGTTTAGATATACTGTGAAAATACCAAAAACATAGATTAAATTTCCTTTGATAATTAGTTTGTTTTATCAAAATCAATTCAATTCATTCCGCATGACCATCAAAGGTCCACAACAAGAGAAAATGTTCGGTTGTGATCCATTGGTCCCACAACCCAATAGGCGAGTTGTTGACTGACATTGATATAGGGTTTACGCTTGTTAGTTTTACGCACCTACTAGGTATTATGAGAAGATAGAACAATTAAACACATTAAACATTCAAGTACTAATCAAACCTACGATTATTGGACTACTCCTGGCAATAGGGCTTGATTACACACATGACCATACAAGGACCACAACCTCCACAAGTTCACGGTTGTGATCCCCAGGTCCCACAACCCAACGAGCCTGTTGACCAATTAAACATCAACATTGGTTTGTGTGCATCGGTATTTAGATCATCACCACTTCCACCTGACATCATTGCACAACTTTCAGTATTGAACATAGTAGCCGATCATGCTATAGGGCTTTTGGACTAGATTGGAAAACCTCCCATAGTCCTTGTGGTTTCATTATGCCTCTCATTCTCACTTCCATGACCTTGTCTAGAAATCTATACGAGGCATCCGCAGGTCACTTTCTGCGTGTTCCACAACTAGTAGACAAAATCTGCAGAGCTTGATATTGATTGGAGCCTCCGAGTAGCTATTCTATCTGATCGATCCATCACACCACTTCACTTAGGATGGATTTCTTTGCCTTAGAATCACAGATCCTGATATTGCATGTTGAAGATATAAGGTTGCCTCGTTAGCTTTTTCATCATTACCACACTCACATCCATTTCTATTCTACATCGGTTGTCTCGGCACGACCTTGGGAAGTCGGGGTGAAGAAGGTCACGTGTTGATTTTCTTTCATACAAATTGGTGAACTCGACGTGAAGAGCTAGTCTCTAAACATTTCCATTTTCTTCATCCATCTTCCTCTCTCCCTTTATTTTGTGGGTATTCTTATACCCCCGAATATGTCGGGATACGATGAATATGGTCGAACCCTCTCGGTTTTGATGTGTACAACTATCAAATAGGTAGACAACAACAATCACCTTCACTCTCTACATGGGCAGATAACCATTCAACTACTCAGGCTCAAAATCCTCTTCTTTAGGGAACCAATGTTGGTTCCTCGTATGTATCGAGGAGCTTGACCAAATCACACAGACACATCCTCTTAAGCAATCAAGTTCTAACAACATGAATTTCACTGGGGAGGCAAGTTTGTCTCCTCGGGTTTTGTTCCAACAACCCATTAGCATGCAATCAGACCAACTCCTGCCTCTAGATGAGGATTACTTAGCATGATATGCTAGAAGAGAACAATGCTTCTAGAATATAAACTAGGGATTTTGATAAGTTGCAAGGACATGTTGATGTCTTGCTCCAAAAAAATAACACTACCCCTCTAACAATAGAAAACATTGCCAATGAGGGGTGGTAGAACAACAAAAAATTCATAACAGGATACCACACTCCTCAACAACCTCCAAAAGTTCAACAACAAACACCAAAAAAAAACACCACCCCATCAATGGGTGACATCATCTCGGTGTTAGTAGACAAATTCAAAGAGTTAGAGCTTTCCCAAAACACTCAAAATTCATATGCGAGGGAAAGTAAGAGTTTCTCACTATCCGTAAATTATGGACAAATACCTACTACATGAGACTCCTCCAGTTTATATGGGTGCTCCAAGCCCTAGAGATTTTCTAATTGGGATGGGCACCTTGGGTATTCCCCCCATGCCACATATGGATATCTACAATAGGAACTAGTTGGAAGTGCATTCTTAAATGCCATACCAGTTGGAAATGCAACATTCCCTGGCTTTGTGCCTTCAACTCCATATCAAAACAATCAACCCCCTTACATACACATGTACTCTAAATCACCATAGAGGGGATATGTACACTTACCCAGTCCATATGGTCTAGCCACAGGGGATGCCATATGCCCCAAAAAATGTTTATACTGTACCATTTCAACAACCGATGCAACCTCCACCTCCCAACAAGGATCTTCAATGGTTGAAACATATGCAATGGGGACCTATTCTAAATATCTTAAGGATCCTCTAGACTTCTCCATCTGGAATGTCATGCTCCCAAGACCCTTGCCCGATCTTCCAAAGTTCAAAGGGGAGGGGATCCTAACGCTCACATCAAAGCTTACACAATGGCCATTTGAGAGTTTCTCCTATGGGATGCAGTTGTTGCGAAGATTTTCCCTAAGACACTAGAAGGTATCACTCTTGATTGGTACTATAGGATACCAGAGGATTGATACACTCCTTCAAGCAACTCATGTAGAGTTTATTAAGGATTTTGATATGAACAAAATTTTAAGGACAGGAATAAGAGAATTCCTTCATATCAAACAAGAGCACAATGAGTCCGTTGCCCACTTCATTCAAAGGTGGCAACAGGTTCTCTATTCCTCTGCAAGTGCTCCAAACATGGATCAAATGGAGATTTGTGATTTTTCCTCCACTCCCTCAATAGAGAGACAAAGGAAGAAGTCCAAAAGTTCCCACTAAGGAGCTATGAAGAGGTGTTAGAGGGTGCTCTCCAAATTGATCAAGCAACCATTGATAGTGGTCATAAGACTTATGGAACAAATGGGAGGTTAGTCACCTAAGCCAAAATAACTCCGGTTACTCAAACAATGTGAACAATAATCAGGGACCAAAGGTCCTTAATAATGAATCGTGGGGTTACAACTGATGGTGTTACCGATCAGCCCAAGAAACCCAATGTTGTTAGCTCTCCCAATACAAATACTACCACAACAACAACAACAATGGAAATAATCAAAGAAATAATAACTTCTCACCCTTAATCAATGTTGTGGATTTTAATCGTCCTCAACAACAACAACAAAAACAAAACCTCAACAACCAAGGTAAATGCAAACCCAAAACCCTAATCAATACCTAGGTGGGTATCAAACCAATTCCAAAACCAAGGGTAGGGTTCCCAAATTTTAATTATAACAATCAGCAATTAAACAACAATCATAATTTTGGACCGCAACAAAGTGCAAACCAAAGGCCTTGAGATTATGATCTGATTTGTATTGTGGTTTCCATAGGGTTCATGGGCATGATGTAAGAACATGTCATGATTAAAAAAATTTCTATACATTTTCCAGAGGATCAAAGACAATTATTTGTTGACATGTTTTTGGCAAACCCAACAAATGCCAACTCAGAACACTTACATGGGACCGATATCCCCACAAAACACACCACTTAGGATATTTAGCGATCCTCTCCCCATGCACCCAAAAGATGGTAGAATAGATCCCAATGGTTCAAACAAAGGCATTGCATAATAGGAACCAATGATCATGAAGCCTCAACTTCATCAAACTCACAGTGGCACCTCTTTGGATGGTCTGCCAACAAAAAAAATTGTGGGATTGGTAGAGTTGGACATTGAACCTCATATTAACGCTACCACTAGAACCAAAGATTATTCTTCGCATCCTATCCCGATCTACCCGACTATATCAGATGACATTCATGATACACTAGGCAAGCTAATAGGAGCTTATGACTTGATCAATGACCTGACCAAAACCTTCTCTCACATTTCCTTCTTGGATCTGTTAAAGAATTCCCTACTCACAGAGCCACTTTATTAGAAGCACTAGGTCTTGGGACATTTGATTAATGTCACCCCTCCTCTAGAAGTGTAGATAAACCATATAGACTTTGATGTTTATCCTCAGGGAATCCTAAAAGAGATGTTGGATTCATATTTGACATCAGTAAGATGCCCACGGATGCTAAAATAACTCGTAGAGGTGATCCGACCTTGTTTTTACAAGTTTGGATTTACAATAACTATGTAAAATGTGTGATGATTGATGATGGGGAAATGGTCAACATAGTCCCCTTCTCTTTCCTTCAAAATTAGGTTACGGAGAGACCAATTGCTCCTCAACACGAAACACACTAGAGAGGCTATGATAACCTCAAAGTGACGTCAATTGGAACTATAGTGTTTCCAGTCACCCTTGGACCTAAGATGGTTCTAACCAAGTTTTATATTATAGATAGGAAACCAACTATAATATGATCCTGGTCATCCTTGGATTCATCGCATGAAGGTGATTCCCTCCACTTTGTTTTAGGAAGTAAGGTTCCTACATTTAGGGAAGGTCTTCGTGGTGCACAGGGTGACCCAAAACCCTTCGACATACATCTAGCTAATTTAAAGAAGAGGCTAGGGGTTCATTCTGAGTTTGAGCTTCCTAAAATTAGTTAAACAAACCTATAAGCTCAATGCCAGAAGAAAAGTTGGTTCCTACAATGAGAGCTAGAAACTACGGGTTTGATTGAAGGAGTTCTACCACAAAGGATGAAATTGTAATTGTTGAGACAATGTCAACAAGACGACAAAAAAGGATAGTCGAGTTGTTGGAGAATGACCTACCCCTTCTTCTTCCATTTGATTCCATGGGTATAGGACATGCCCTGGGACTCGGCTCTCTCCTGGATGATGACGTATGCATGGTAGAGGTCTCGGAAGAAAGGGAAGATAATACAACAAATAATCCAACTTCAATCTTCCTAGATGATTGTTGGACCTTGAATTATGATGGAGCAAAGTGTCGCTTTGGTGTTGGGGCAGGTGTGATACTTACCAACCCTCAGGGAAGGGTCATGCCCTTCACCTTTAAATTGAATTTCAAATGCACTAAAAATGGAGCAGAATATGAGGCTCTCCTTCTTGGTCTCATTGTAGCCAAAAGGATGGGTGCTCTTAATATTAGGGTGTTGGGTGATTCACAACTAGTTGTAAATCAAGTATCTGAAGTATATGAGACTAGGGCTGAACATCTACAACTCTACAAGATTGCCATCCTCAAGTTAAGTAAAGGTTTTGATTTCATTTCAATCGAGGCTATACCCAGAGAAAAACCTCCTTGCTGACTCTATAAAACTTTTTCTTCTCATTTTACCCCAAGTAACAAGTTAGAAGACACTAGCTTTATGGTTTTGGTTCATATCAAACCTTTGGTTCACAAGATACCAACAACCCCGATTATGACTTATGTAGAAGCCATGAGAATGAGTTTATCACTTTAGATTATGCTGAAAATGATGAAGAAATCCTAGGGTATTTGAATGCCTACATAGAATTGCATCCCGCTCATCATAAGATCAACTTTTCTCTCATCCCACACTCTTCCTCTTACTTTGGAGATTCCACGATAGACCCTTCCTCTATGGAAGGTCTTGAGGTCTATGAAGTAGAAGAGGAAGGAGACTTAGAGCTACCCAGCCCCACCTAAATTTGAAGAGGGTAACGCCTCCTTAATCGAAGGAACAATTGATATAAACATCGGGATGAGAGGAGGAACCAAAAATCTTGAAGCTGGGATCCTCTCTAACTCAGAGGAGATAGAAATACATACCGAGTCCTCAAGGAGCATGAAAAATATTTCACATTTAGCTACAAGGAAATGATGGGAATTGTGCCACACATTGTAGTTCACAACCTCATCACTAAGCCAGATGTTAAGCCAATTAAATAGAAGTTGAGACCCATGAAGCCAAAGGTGGCCCTCATGGTGAAAGAAGAAGTGATGAAACTCCTACAGGTGGGGTTCATCAAGCCATTCGACTATTCACAATGGGTGTCTAATATCATCCCCATTCTCAAAGAAGAATGGAAAAATCCGCATTTGCATAGACTTTTGGGATATCAACAAAGCTTGTCCCAAAGATGATTTCCGTTACCATCCATCGATGTTATTATCGACACAACAATTGGTTATGAGTTGTTGTCTCTCATGGATGGGTTTTCTGGATATAACCAAATCAGAATCTCGAGGAGGATCAGACCAAAACTACATTCATCACTCCTTGGGAACATATTGTTATGATGTCATGTCATTTTGGACTTAATAAAACATGCTAGTGCCACATACCAATGGGTGATGACTTATATATTCCATGATCTTATCCATAAGATTGTGGAATCCTATGTGGATGATCTTCTGGCTAAGGCCAGAAAATGTTGTGATCACCCTGAGGTGCTTCGTATCATTCTTTCTCACTTAATCGAATATGACATCACGTTAAATCCAAAAATGTGTATTCGGTGTAATGGGAGGAAAGTTGTTGGGATACATCATATCTTCATGAGGGATTGATGTAGACCTAGCCAAAATCTGAGTTGTAATGGAAATGACTCCACCATCGATGAGTTTGGCATCAGATATTTTCTTGGAAAACTTCGGTGCAATCCAAAGGTTTATCCTTGATCTAACCTTTTCTATTCACCCAATCAACAATTTATTAAAAAGGATTGCTGCATTGATTGGATGGAAGAGTGCAATGAGGCATTTGATTCGGTTAAATGGTTCTTACTGTCTCCTCCCACACTCATGCCACCTAAGTCAGATCACCCCTTGATCTTGTATTCATGAGCTATGGATGTCTCATTAGCCTACATGTTAGCTCAAGAAGATGATGATAAATGAGAATGTGTAGTCTATTTTATTAGTCGAACATTTCTTGACTATGAGACACATTACACATAGTAGAAAAGGAATGCCTTGCCATAGTCTTCGTGACAAAGCACTTAAGACATTACATGTTAAATCAAGAAACAAGGGTTATTGTTAAATCGGATCATCTGCGGACATTTCTCACACAAGGGTCCTTATCTAAGAAATTTGGACACTTCATAACTCTGATGGGTGAGTTTGAGTTAACATTTGTTAATCAAAAATCATCAAAGGAAAATCATTGTGGACTGGTTGGTTGATAACCCATTAGATGGAGGTGATCTAGTAAATCTGGACTTCCTCGATGAGTGTGTGTATTTTTTGAAACCAAGCCTCCCATTTTTGTGTGCCCATGGTACACTAACATCATTAATTTCATAGTGGACCATACATATCCAGAAGGGGTGACATCACAACAAAGAAGATGGTTACGTGTTATAACCACTAAGTATGTTATCTTGGAACAAGTGCTCTATCGTAGAGCCTTTGATGGAATGTTGTTAAGATGTGTTGATGAAGAAGAATCTGAGAAGATTCTTTATGAATCACATAGTGGAGTATGTGGAGGTCACTTTGGTGGCCATGCCACTACTCGGAAGATACATGGATGGGATACT
Source organism: Taxus wallichiana var. yunnanensis (assembly GCA_018340775.1). Taxonomy (NCBI): domain Eukaryota; kingdom Viridiplantae; phylum Streptophyta; class Pinopsida; order Cupressales; family Taxaceae; genus Taxus; species Taxus wallichiana. Next base: position 109,449,191 of record CM031237.1, on the reverse strand, counting down.
TTTGGCCCATGCTAGAACATGATGTGGTAGAGTTTGTGTGCAAATGCCATAAATGTCAAGAGTTCTCCCATGAGATCCACATACGGCACAGAGCTCTGCAACCAATTACAACACCATGGCCCTTTTCCACGTGGGGCCTTGATTTGATAGGGAAGTTCTCTCCCTCATCAATAGATGGTCATAACTTCATAATCATGGCCACAAAATACTTTACTAAGTGGGTAGAAGCCATGCCTCTTACCACCGTGCCTAGATGTGTAATCGCTAAGTTCATTTTGAACCAAATCATTTGTAGGTATGGGGTCCCACAAGTCATTATCTTTGATAATGGCACATCTTTCAAAAATGAGGAAGTACGTGAATTGTGTGAAAAGTTCAAAATAAATCACCATACGGCTTCTCTCTATTACCCTCAGGCCAATGGATAGGCTGAGGCTACAAACAAGACGTTAAAATCCATTCTCCTTAAGAATATCAAGGAGAATAAATGAGATTGGCATTTAAAGATATTTTCTGGCCTTGTGGGCCTATCGGACATCGGTAAGAATGCGATGATGGGGAAACCCCTTTTCTTTGGTATTTGGTGCAGAAGTGGTTTTACCGCTTGAGGTTGAAATACCTAGTCTCTATATCTCATTGTAAGGAATTCTAGGAGAAGAAGGCTATCGAGAGTGTGACTCTCTCAATTAGAAATCCTTGATGAAGCTAGGCTCAATGTTGAACAACGACATAATGTTTACACTGACCGAATGGCTCACAAAATACAACAAGAAAGTCTATGAGTGTGAAATATATGAGGGAGATTTGGTTTTAAGACTTGAAAATGAATAGAAAAAATACCGGTGAAGGAAGGAAATTCAGGCCCAGGTGGTTGGGTCCATATCGAGTAATATAAGACTATAAAAATGGGGCATTTCACCTATGTACACTAGAGGGTGAGGAGTTTAGTGAATCTATAAACTCTCTTCACCTAAAGAGGTACTATGCATGATCTATTAGCATTTCCATATGTATATTACTGCATCCGCATTACATTTTCATCTGCCAATTCATTTCATAAAATTTGTGATCAAGGGACTTATTCTTATAGAAATTCCTAAAAACTTTATGAAAAATTTGGAAAAACATTCAAATCATGTCTCTTCAAATCTTCATGGTGTCATCAATTGTTTCTGAATCATTTCATCAATCAAAAAGATAAGACAAAGCTTTGACAATAACCATACCAAGGCCTGCATACTTGGTTCTACTTATAGTTTCTTCTAGATTAGGTGTCTTTTCCTATAGTCTGTTCTAGAAGCTTCATGGTGTCACATCTATCCCATATACATCTCTTTGGAAATAAGAACATTCTAGACATTTTTCCTAGATAAATAAGTCAAATGCAAATCCATAGAAAATTTTTATTTTACACATTTCTTTTCCCTACCAACCTTTGGTGTTGAGCCTATGTCTCTTACTAGTGATGTAGGGTTGGGAAAGGAGAGAGAAGTCCCTTACTCACCTATGCCTTGTCCATGGTGATGAGCCCATACTTCCTACTGGTAGCATGGGGCAAGGTGTAGGGGGTCTCTTTGAAAATTTGAAAGTTAGAAACAATTCATTCAAATATTGTGAAATCATAAATCAAAACAAAGTGAGTTAGATGTCCAAAATTCCAAAAGAGTTTAAAACCTCAAAACCAGATTTTTCAACCAAGTGGCCATCTACGGATCTAAGTCTAGATAAACTGGAAAGCAATTCACATTTTAAACTATGAAGAAAACTTGAATAGAATGAGGTTGTAGTGTCTCAATTTGGTTTTTCCAAATCCTTGTCTTTCTCTCATCATTACCATTCAACAAATTTCTATAACTTGTGCCCCTTCTGGCTCTTGGTGTTGAGCCCTCGCATCTTACTGGTTGTGTGGAGTTAGGAGTGGGGAAAGTTCATTCACTTATCATATCACTCTTTCACCATGTTTTTCCAAAACAATATGAAGTACCAAAAGTTTCTTAGAGAAACTAAAGTTCAACATTACAATGTGATTGCATTATCATATATCAACATTAAAAAAAAAAAAAAAAATCATTTTGTTAGCATTCATATCCACTTGCATACATTCTAAAAAGCATATAAAAATGGAAGTTCTAAACATCTAGAGTACACATGTGAAGTGCCAAGAGAAGTCAACTCAGATACAATGAATTACCAAACCAAAAAAAGAAGATTTATATATATCATAATAAATCAAGTTTGTATACAATGCCATCATGTGCTAGGCATGGTCAAAATGCTCACAATGAGCCCAAAATATACAAAAAAAAATCATATAATGCCCAAAAAAAATTACAACCAAGAAATAAAAGGCCCCATTGACTGCCTATCAATCCCTGTGGGATCCCTGAGATGGTGCATGGCTTGCATCCAGGACTCCTACTGGCTACGGTGATGAGAATGTATTGAATGGTGGGAGTGCTTGTGGTGGTGGCCACTGGTTATGGTCTCACTATGAGAGTGACTCCACCTCATCAAACACTCAACTATCTCATATGTGGTCACCTGAGTATAGAGAGAAGTCATAACCTCCACTTCCCTCCAGATGGGTGCAAACACATCAGTGTGTCTTCATGCAAGTGGTTGTCCTATATCCTCAGTTAGCTCATCTTGGGTCTTCCCAAAGGGATCAACAAGGTGTCCATGCACACCCATCGAATAAGCTCTCGCCACTCCTGTGTAGTCATTGTAAGAAGAAAAAAAAGAAGAAATGACAAGTTAGAAAGTTACAAAAACAAAACAAAAAAGAAATACCAACTAACATTTCCAACTAACAAGGTCAAGAGAAGAGGATCAACATACTTAGATCTCTAGGCATCCATGTAGGATCAGTGGTTGATGATCTGCTTCTTCTTGATGGTTATGGGGCCTCCCCAAAACTGGAGGCAATGTTGTCCCATCACAAACTCATCATCCCCCTCTCCATCATGAAGAAGTGGTCCCTCGAGACAAGTGTCTCCTCCTCTGTGGCCGCCTCCTCCCACTCCACTCTCAAAACATCTTGAGTATCATGCCACTCGGGATCACTCTCCTCCTCCATGTGAGCTTCCCCACAGCCTCACCACCCAACCCCTCATCATCATCTTTCATCTCCTCTCATCAGTCTCTCTCTCTCCAGCCAACTCCTCTCGGTCTCATCCCTGTATACTCCTAGAGTTGGAGTCTATGTCTATGGGCTCATCCTCCTCTCCACTATGAGTGGGTGCGGCCTCAATCTAGAGTAAGGGTGTAGGAGTGGCACACGAGCTCCCATCGGGCACAAACAACTCACCTAACTGATGATAGGCACTCCTGGAACCACCATTGTCCAACCTAGATCTCTCCGTGAGGCCCCTTTCGGGCCTCCTTCATGGTCTTATACACAGGTGCCACTAGGGGAAGCATATCAATGTAAGGAGGCCAAAATATTGAGGAACTCGGCCAAATGGGTGAGTCTCAAGCTTCCCCTGTCTTGTCAACTAACTGACCAATAGTAGTGGAAAAGCCACCACTGTGGTCCCTCCTGTCCCCACAACCCTGCCATGTCCTGGTATGGGGTGGCCACCATGTTTTTGTAGTCAAAGAAGCCATTGGCTGATGTGGCACTCTAAGAACTATCATCATTATCCATCTGGTGGCCCTGATGGCCCCTGGGTCTGTATTGGAACTCCCCTCCCATAGGGGATGATCCACTCATACACCCAGCTCATAACCAATGTGGGGTGGCTCAAAGACTGACCTAATCTAACAATCCAATATAGGTCATGATAAGTACTGCCAAGTATATCTCTCCCCAGGCGTAGATACGACCATGTGCCTCAATCTGCGTAATGATGGGAGCCCAACAATAAAGTAGTGTATCACCTCCCTTGTCCCCGATCAACCGTGAGGCCAAGATACCCATGATGGCCTTGATAGATAATAGGGATGGGAGCAAAGTAGGAATGGATCAGACCTTAATCCCCTTCTTCGAACCAAAGGAAACCATGACATCCCCCATATAAGTGGCCCATAGAGTCATCATGGCTCTATGGATCCTGTTGTCTCCAAAGTCAATCATCTTTCCTAGTATCGGAACCCCAAGAATATGGTACACATCCTCTAGGGTGATCATCCACTCACCCCTAGCACCCGAAAAACCGGAAGGTATTCAGTCTGCATCCCAATAAGAGAAATAGGTCACATAGTATGTGACTAGTAGGAGTAACATGGGGCACTGTGTGCAATCCTCCATATGCCCACTCTCTGAAGAGTATCGGTCTCATCTGAGTCAAATGATCCAATATCATTGGGATCAATCACACTCCCTCTCATGACTCCAATGGATATACTCTTCCTTTTCGCATCCACCAAAACACAAAAAAAGAGCAAGTTAGTGACATATTTCAAGAAACAAGCTCATCAAAAACATAACAAAACATTAAAAATCAAAAAAAATTAAGTTATCATGGAGTTTTGGTCATTTTTGAGAACCCATCACCCGGTGCCAGTGGCGGTAGAAGGTGGTAGGGTGGCGATTTGGTGGTTCCACCCTACCTGCTTAGGGTGGTCTGAACCGATTCGATTATCGTATGACTTTTTTCCCTAAAAATGCTCAAAAATGCAAAAAAAAGACCATTTTCAACAAAATAAAAGACTACCCTGAGGGTGCCCCCTAGAGACTCATTTAAAACAAGAAATTTCAAAAATAATCCCCCTAGGAAAATATTTTGACATTTTGACATTTTAGGTTTAAAAACACACAAGTGAGGAAAACTAACCTGAGACCGTTGGTCGATCTCCACTCATGGAGGCATGATCACGATCTCACAATGAATGTTTTGACTATTCTTTTGATGAAAATGGTCACTGTGGGCCCAGAGCTCAAAAATCACCAAGTCGATATGCAAATGAATTTGAAAATGAGTTTGTTTTTATATATATATATATATATATATATATATATATGTTGTTATAACTTCATTTTGAGTGCATATGTTCACATAGGGATGGAGTGTTGATGCATGTATATTTCTATATCCCCACACAAATGGTAAGTCCTCTTGTCATTTTAATTTAGTATTTATTTTTTGATATTTTATCTATTTGCACTTGAGTCTTCTCTTCATTTTGTAGGTAGCGGGAGTTTGGATGATGACATTTGACACATGGGCATGTTAGGTATAGCTTCTAACTCCCCATTTTGGGAATGCCATACTTGGACTCTACGTTTTACGCCTTTTCATGGCTAAGATGCTTCTCGAGGGGGAAATATGTATGCACCAAAAATTACATGTGCTACATTGTTAGAAAAATAGTTACAAAAGTCCCCAATGATGATTCATGTCCTTTCAGAAGGTGTTTGAGTTCCTAAACCCATTCGTAGTGTATATTTGTAGCCTAGACATCCTTACTTATCTTTTCCACACTTTTTCTTCTAGCTTCCCGCTTCATTTTGTGCATGTTTTGGCCTTTAGTATCTAGGACCACCACCCTTCCTAGGTGGTGGTTTGAAAACCTCACCCGGTGGCGAGGCATAAGTCCACCTGTCCCATGTGGGCAACGGTCGGTGTGCACATTTTTAGAACCTTCATGTAATTTCAAATTCACACACGATGCTTCACTTCACTTTTACTTTAAAACATGTTTCTTTGTTTTTAGATGATTCTAAAAATAGTCTTGATTGCATGGTATTCCTTCCCTCTTCTATTTTTAAATAGATTTAATTAGTTTGAACTACCTCTTCACCCAATGATTTGGCACTCAAGGTTGCCTTGTGCATGAAGGCACATCCTAACCAATTCCTATATATTCCATGCTTGTATTCAAGAAAATGGCTTGAGAATTTTGTGTATCTTGCATAGTATTATTGCCACAATCTTTGGAAATTACATAGCCAAGCTCTGTTCACTTGTGTTATCTCTCTTCCACCTGCATTGCAACTAGATTGCCTTCAAGTTGCCATTTCTCAAGCACCTTCTCTTTTTTGCCTTTGCATTCCCAATTCCTTGGACTCATATGGACACACAGAGAAAGAAAGGGACAAACTGAGGGGACAAATACATATACAACCAAATTTTCCAAAGCTCTTGCTTATCTAGGTTGGAATTATTTGTTTTTTTGCTTCATTTGTCAAATTATCAATTCTGAGTTATTCATTTCAAATACATATCAAATAGAGTAGAAAAATTGTTCATTTCAGTTGATTAAGCAATTACAAATAGAGAAAATCATTAGAAAGCTTTCTCTTTGACATTTACCTGGGGAAGTAGTGGGGAACAATAGCTCTTCTAGGGTTATGATTTGTTCTCTACCTCTGAGGTAGGGTTTGAAGGGTTTTGATTAAATTAGTTTAGTTGTTTTAGATCTAGATTCACATACTTGCACAAGTAATTAACTACAACAGCTGATTACTTGTATTTAATTTCATTTATTAGATTAGAAGCATTGTTTAAAAACCCAGAAAAGATAAAAAAATATTTACTTTTATTAGATTAGTTTGCTTCCATTGTTTTGTTTAGATATATTGTGAAAATACCAAAAACATAGATTAAATTTCCTTTGATAGTTAGTTTTTTATCAAAATCAATTCAATTCATTCCGCATGACCATCAAAGGTCCACAACAAGAGAAAATGTTTGGTTGTGATCCATTGGTCCCACAACCCAATGGGGCAGAGTTTTGACCAACATTGATATGAGTTTACACTTGTTAGTTTTACGCACACCTACTAGGTATTATGAGAAGATAGAACAATTAAACACATTAAACATTACAACTAATCAAGCCTATGATTATTGGACTATCTCTTGGCAACATGTTTGATTACACACATGACCATACAAGGACCACAACCTCCATGAGTTCACGGTTGTGATCCATAGGTCCCATAACCCCATGATCTTGCTGACCAATTAAACATCGACATTGGTTTACGTGCATCGAGTATTTAGATCATCACCACTTCCACTTGACATCATTGCACAACTTTTAGTATTGAACATAGCGATCGATTAGGCTAGGGCTTTCTGGACTAGACTAGAAAACCTCCCATAGTCCCTGTGGTTTCATTATGCCTCTCATTCTCACTTCCATGAACTTGTCTAGAAATCTATATGAGGCATACACAAGTCACTTTCCGTGTGTTCCACAACCAGTGGATAAAATCTCGGAAGAGCTCGATATTGATTTGGATCCTCCGAGTATCTATTCTATCGATCGATCCATCACCATGATTGAATTTACAGGAATATCTCAACACTTTTTGTTGTGTAGTCTTCCAACATCGAGCTACTTGATATGTGTCTCCAACTCTAAACATGAACTTCATTTGGCTATTGCTTTCCTTCCATCGTATTTTGGCCATGATTGAGCTCCTAAATTTGACCATTTCTTACTCAAATATGTATTTGTTTCTGCAAATCTTATCAATACCATGAATTTAGTGCATGCACTTAATTTATTAATGTCATTACTTTCATTTCGTCCTTACCATTATTTGTTAGAAGTTCAAGATAACAAAACAATATCTTGTGTGATTCAGATGTTGCCATCTACAACTCAAAATTAAAACTACTTCTCAATAGCTAATCGAGTTGGGCTTAGTTGAATAAATAAACATATTTCTACATAGCCAATTTTTAACGCCTAAATGTTTATTTCACTTACCGCTATATGATAATACTAAATTTGTAGACAAATTATTTGCAATTGACACATGCTGACTACTACACTTTCGAAAATGCATTGCTTCATATTTGTGCTTTCAAGGATGTTCATGCTTATTTTAAGATGATGTAAGAAAATCCATCTCAACAACAATTCAATTCTTTGACTACAACGCAATTGACTATAAACAATGCAAACTTGAAAATAAAACCTAAATCAACATCAAGTTAAATTATAAGCTTTTCTACAACTCAGTTCACCACCAATTGAATTTGATTCCATATACCTTGCTCCAGCCTTTCATTCTCATGAAATTTAATTTTATTATACTTAAATGCCATTACATAGTTTAGCTCCTCCATTTCTTCTTCTTCTTCTACATATTATAGGTGCATGCAAGCAACAGACAAAGAATGCAAATAGTTAAATGAATTATGTATAATTTTAATAGCATTTACATGTTTATTTGCTTATGCATTACAACACAACAATGAATTATGTATGATTTTAATAACTTTTACATGTTTACTTGTTTATGTGTTACCGTGTTCTTCTTCTTTCACATAAAGGGCAGAAAAAGGATACAAATATCCAACATAGAGCATAGAAAACATCTTCACAAATTCTTTATGTTTTTACTTTAGAGTGAAACCAGCAATTCAATCACAAACATGAAAAACGAATATATTGATTACAAACAACTTTTTGTTCCCATGCCACTGTGATTTTCATAAAATCTTAAATAACACTACACTTCAACAAAATTCTATTTGTTTCTCCCCTATACCACAAAACTTCATCTTCGACAGGATTTTCCATATAATGGCCTTGTTTTATGATACTAAGTGTTTCGAAATATACGTAGTATTTAATAAGATTTCTTTTCTTTTCTTTTTAAATATCTGGCCGTGGAATTGTTACATTATTTAGGGTCTATAAATGATATGTTAGAGTGTGCTAAAGCCTACAATCATTATAAAAATATCATTCATACAGATATTTTCTATGCGCTAGCATGATACCAACCAAGCTCTATCATGATTAGTGTGCATAACTAATTAAAAATGCCACATCATATTAAAGTACATACAATTTAATTTTTGTCAAAGCTTCATGTGTGTAAAATAGGGTTTTTAGCCCTTTGAAATCAACAAAGTTGTACTTTGTAGCTGACTTTTCCAATGTCATATGTGGAGGCTAAGTATATTTGTTGTGATAGATTGAATTAGCCTTTTGACAAGGAAGTTTGGTTATTACAAATCAAAGTAATAATTGATAATATGAAAGTATTATATATATATGAGTGCACTATATAACTAGATAATTTTCTACATAAAATTTAGTATCTCCATACCCCTGCATATGTCAAAGAGAATTGAATAATATTTTTAAAAAGGTGTGGTAGAAGTAATTCCAAAATATATATTTTGTTCTATTAATAAATAGATGCTTTTGATCGAAGTTGGGACATAGACAATGCCTAGCCCCCAAAAAGATTTCATCATGAAAAAAAGACCAACACATGCTAATAGGAATGAAAAACAAAAGAGCCCAAGACGAATAAAGATCACAAAGAATAAGAGTACATGAAAAGAGAAACAAAAAGACATGAAATAATATACAAAAGGTCGGTGACCCGCCTCCAAAAACAAACAATGTAGACTGACAACCATGCAAAGGGCAACCTAAATCACAAACCACATAAAGATAAATGTATGTAGTCCCTAATCTTCTCCCATAATAAGAGAAGGTATTCCATTATTATCTTTGATCTAACTCTCACCATCTCCTCAAATTCTAATCTTAGTATTTTTGCCTCCGACTTGTGGCCTTTACTATTTTCGGTGGCTCTAAGCCGAGCCATAACTAATTTATAGCCTGAAGATAATATTTATTCTATAATGACTCAAAGGTTTGAAGAGGTAACCTCCACCACCCCCTCACTATTTAAATTTGTCATCTCTAAGAGGGGATGCTTAGGAACCCCTATATGAGTTCTCTAAAATAACCTAGAATTCAACATTTCCTCCTTGGGCATAGAGAGCACGGGTGACAAACCCTTTGAAAAAAATCCAACTTCCAACAACTAAAAAGGGAGCCTCAAGGAGCTCCAAACAGATGCAACCCACTTGAAAAATATTCCACAAATAAGAGTGGATCCAAACATTTACTTAACATAGTCAAACATTACACATCCTATTCCATCTCATAATAAGTGCTCAAAGAATCTCCACCTAAGGGGACTTCTTTAATAATGACAGTGAGACATTCTCATCTTGGGAACCATTAGAATGTCCCTAAGGGATTGGGACTCAATACCAACATGACCTATAATAGGGCCATAAGAGATGTTGTCCAGTCACCGAGTTCAAGCAACAACATGTCTTAAGGAAATGATAGACTTGTAGAAATCATTGCATTCATGAATTTTTTTAGGTCATTTGTCATTCCTTCTAAATTATATGGGTTAAAGGGGAATTATTGGGACAAAGTGTGGGTGGCAAGTCTCCTTGCCTCCATTTCCCTTTCCTTGCAATGACACGAACTCCCTTAGAACCAATCCCATCTAGAGGGTCTGAATCAAAACAAATTCCTTAATCAAGCTTGAATCTCTATCAATCAAGGGCCTCTCGTAGCCCAAAGAAACACCTTACACCACTAGAACATCCTTCATGATAATATCACTTGGGGAAGGCACAACACAAGCTTCCACCTGGAATTTTCCTTCCAACACCACCACACATGCCCTCATAGACCTATGCCTCCCATTGCTCCCTTCAAAGTCTCTAGAAAAATGGTCAAAACTCCTTCATATTTCCTATATCTTCATATGAACACCCACCCAATATTTTAGGTATAAAGAAACTCCTTATTATTATCTTGCTAAAGGAAATTCTATTTTCTTCACACTAACAAATACTAATTTTAACCACTTTCAATCAAATTGTGCCTTGTGTGTGTAGATGGCATTAGGCTAAAGTTTCATGTTACAATTTTTTGTTTTGGCTCCACTCTATTGGTCAAACCCGTTATTTGTCTGTGCAAGGGAAATGAATTTTTGTGGCTTACATTTAACATGAACTCATTGTGTATGATGCTAAGGTTTGGTTTATTTTATGGGTCTTAAGGTTGGAACTAACTCATTTATCCACAATGTTGTGCCAAGAAATGTTTAATGGTGTTATCTACCAAGTATCAGTGCCTTGTTCTATTTTGAGAGTAGAAACCCTTATTCACACTTCTAAAACCAACAACGGCGATTTTTTTCTATGATATGATTAAAGCATATGCTCGGTATGCATCTATTTGTGGACATTTGGGGGTTAGAGTTTGGATTGTGTGGGAAATGAATCAAGTGTGTGGTTTTGGCTCATAGATATGAAATATGTTTTGTGGCTATTTAAATATTTACAAAAAAGTATAGACTCCATAAATAAGGCATTAAATGTTTGACAAAATGTCTTAAGGGAAAATGTGAATCTCAAATAGAAGTGTGTTGATGTGTTTATTTATTGAGATTCCATTGTTTTTGACATGTTTTGTTTGTCTTTCCTAATTTGCATTGGTTTTTATAGCCAACATACAATTATCACTAAATATTCTTGGCAATTCAGAAAAGACTACCCTTAAAAAATGAAAATGTTTTCACATGTTTGCATAAAAAAGTTTACCCAAAACCTTAGTAATAAATACTTCGTTTTACACATGTTTTTTTTTTTCTAATGCATGTTTATTATGCCTAGTTTATCCATTTATATGTAAATATGGGAATGGAATTATTTAGAGTTTCATGGAATGATGTTAAACCCAAACTGAAGTACAAAATAGAAGAATTATTTAAGAAAAACATCCCTTTTGTCTTTGCCCTTTCGTAGTTATAACAAGTATAAATAACATCACTATAGTTAAACATGAAAAGAAACATGTCTACGTGGATGTAGCCCATGTTACTAGCATACACCGACAAAAAAATAGATAGTGGTAGTAATACAAGGCTCTTAATCATGGCATAGAATTGACATGACACATTACACACTTGTAAATGAAGTGTACTAGTGCTTGAGAAAATCTCATAGATGAGGGTATTCCATCGAGAACATCTCAAGTTGTTGAATTGCAAATCAAAATCAAGAGTACCTGCACAAATACCTAATTCATATTATTAAATCAAACACTATGTCGAATACAAATGTGGTGTCGGTGTTATAATAATAACATACTTATTAACCTAGTAATTCAAATAGAAAGAAGGAAAGATCAAGAAACAACAAGCAAACACAAAACATAAGTTCTATTATGCCACTAGATTCTATAATAATAACATACTCATTAAATCATTTATGAGTACAAAAACAAGGAAAGAACAAGAAATAGTAAGAAAACATACAACACGAGTTCCAATAAGTGGTCAACCATTTGATTGTATAAACATATTCCACTCATAGATAAACCATATTAAGAGACACATATAGACTCCATAAATAGGGCATGAAATTTTTGATGAAATGTCTTTAGGTAAAATGGGAATCTTAGACATAAGTGTGTTTCTTGTTTATTTACTATGAATCCATTGATTTTAACAGTCTTTTCCCTATATTTCTACATTTTCATTGGTTTTTATATCTCAAAGTCGTTTGGGACTTACAATTTTCCATAGTTTTGTTCATGTTGATTTGTTCAAGAGTAAAACTCTAGATTTTTTCTTGTGTTGTGCATTCATGGTGTGAAAAATGATTGCTTTTTAAATGCCTTCATATAACAAATTATGTTGAAGTGTAATGACCTTTATTCCATTACAGTGTCATGAAAAATAATAATAATGAAATTTGGCTTCCTATTGTTTGTATTGTTTTCCTTCTTGTATCAAGGTATATACATTAGCCTTCTTTTTTCATTTTTATCACCTCTCGTATTTTCTAGGAAAAAACCATACCTTAGTGTAAAAAAAAAAAAATCATATCGCTTACACTTGTGGACATAGATCAATATAAACCATCTAATCATGTTGTTGAATGAACTAATGTTGTTTTGAATTGGTTTCACCTTTTCCCGGATGTTGCATTCAAATATAATGTTGGTGATTTTTTATTTTATGCATTTTTTGTCCTATTCTATTTTTGATACACTTCTGTTGAACTAAGGGTCAATATCATTGAAAAATTTCAAACTTTTTTAGCACGAGAAGATACCAATGCACGGTGAATTATTTCCAATTACAATTAGACCCTAAAAATCTCTAAATTTACATGATGTCCATGAAACACATACATATTTGAAACAAATGATACATTCGACAATCTGTAATACCATGGAAATGGCAAACATGACATATGGGGGACAAATTTTGCATCAATGGTTTTCTAGACGGCTTGACATATCGATATGTGTCTCATCAATTATTAGTAGCAAAAATTAACTTTGTTTCAATGTAAGCACTCATAGCCTCCCATATTGTGTTTTTTTTCATGATTCTAACCCTCTATGTGGCCATTACGAGCCATTATTCTAAAAAAATCACTATGTTGAGCTGCAACCGGTCATGCCTATCGACATCCCTTTGTGTTTATGTTGAGACTTATTAGGATGGATTTTTGATAGGCTTAAGGAATTTGGCCTCACTAGACTAATAAGAGGAAATATTATGCAACTGATGATAATGTATACAATTCTATTTTCCATCTTTGTAATGATGAATTTGATCCTCTATGCCTTCGTCAATATGTTTTTCAATGTTTTTGCATTTTATTTCTTCATGGATACAAAAAGACATTTTTTTAATGAAAAAGATATTATATTATAATAATTCAATACGATACAAGATAAATTTCCACAAAAAGCGGGTGGTATGAGAGAATGCCCCAAAACCACAAAAAATCTAGGTTGAGCCTAGAGGAGTGAAATAAAAACTAGGCCAAGCCTAGGAGAGGACAAAGGCTAGACATCACCTAAAAAAATAAAAACCAAGTCAAGTAGCAACAATAAAAAATGCCCAAAGTGGGTGAATCATGATCATCGGCTAGCTCGATCCATGTAAATATTTTCCAGCTTTTGGGAGCTCCGAGCCAACAAAATTTTATTCTTCCCGGCTCTGCCTATCCATAAGTGGGAATGGTGAGCTGAGACGGAGGAACTTTTTAGAAGAAGGTGGCGGCAGAGGTGGGTTTTAACCATCAATAGTGTGTGGCACGATGGGAAGAGGAGAGCCCCATCCATATTGGTGAGGTGTTCCCCCTAGCCTTGTTGGTGGTGGCGAAGGACTCCTATGTTGGTGAGGTGGTGGTGATCCTCGGTCATGATGGCGAGCTAGTGAGTAGATTTGTTGATGCGAGAGAGTTTGGGAGTGGCGAACCTGACCAAAATCATGCCGTTGGGAATGAATACGTAGACCACCACGATCCGAGAGGTGGGGAACACAGTAAGAGATGGTGGCACACGAGAAAAATTACACGAGGCTTCCCCAGGTGACACGGAGGTTTGGAGATGGTCCACCTCCAGCGCAACCTTATTTTCTGGACTTGTATCTGCAGCAGCACATTGGAGATCACCATAGATTTGTTATAAATGGAAAAACATTGATCAACCAAAAATTAGAAAAGAAAAATCATTTCTTTCTTTCATATTAAAAAAATCTTTTCCCCTCTGAAAACATGCCAAATATGGGTGAACATAGGCAGAAGCTTGGGATTGTCTCCCAACAGGATATGCTTTGTTAGGTAAAGCAATGCGGTCTTAGTGGAAAAAATGAGTGAATCCAGTTCCAAGCATTCTAATCTTTGGGACAAAACTAGAAAAGATGTAGAATAGTTTCCAAATGACCACAAAATGGGCATTTGGGCATTGGGATCCCAATTTGAACAAGACGAGCCTGATAGGAAGTCCTTGGTGTAAAATACACTAGAGGAAGTGGGAAATCTTGGGCTCCACAAAAATAGACCAAATAAGTTGCAAATCACCTACTCCAAATAGGAGTGGATTGAATTCCCCATCATGTGTTGAGTTTGTCCACCATGGGCAAGTGAGGAAAAAGCCAATGATAGCCTTTACTAGCATGTGTAGTTGTGAAATGGGGTATCTGCATACCATTTCTAGTCCATCCACCAAGGGTGAGAGGATTATACACAATTTTGTGCAACATGTGGTTAGGGACCGAGATGATCACAACATTATAAGTATCCTGGTCCTGGTTAGAAAGCTGAAAATGAGTTTTAATTTATGGCCAAGAAAACTAGGATTGCACTTGTTTGTAGAATAAGTCTTCAATGGTGTGAATTCCATGTTTGAAGAATTTGAGCATGGAGATTCTTGGAGCTTCTACCAAACACTTATCCTACTCTTGAAAAAGTAGTGACCACCAGATGGATTGATGATTAACAGAAATCCCATTACGAAAACCATCACCTTTCCATAGGAGCCAGGGTTTGATGCACTCCCATGCTTTCCAAATGCTCTTAAGCAAAAAAGTGCCAATAATTTTGACAAGCCGTTGGGGTGATGAGTAGGTTAATAAACCCTAATCCTTTCCACGTAGGGTGGTCAGAAGGTGATCCTTCTTCAATAATGTGTCATATGAAAACTTTCCAAGCTTCTTGGCCCGTGATGCTTGAATAATCCATTTTACGAAAAGTGCCTTCCCTTGAAGTTGAATATCAATAAGGACATGTCCCCATAATCGTGGGGAAGGGACCATATCTCCCAAGCCACACGATGGAATCCTTTTCTGTAGTGACATTAGCCCATAAAAAGGCTTTGAGCAACTTTTCCAGCTTCTGTATAGATGCTTTGGAGGGAACCCAACACAATGAGTAATACATGTGTGTGGCCGCAAGAAATTTGGAACATTTTTGGAATTTCCTAGCCAAAGAAAAGGTCTGGTAATCCAATACTCCAATTTTTTTCCACCCTTTGAATAACATATTGTCAGAGCTCGGCCAGGGAGGCTTGAAAAGCAAAAGGAATACCCAAGAACTTGAATATTTTTCCATGTGCCAAAATCTTCCATTTAAAAGTGGCAAGCCAATCAAGCATAGGAAGGAAGGATTGCCAATAGCACTAGTTTTTTCGCCATTGAATCGAGGAGCTAGAGGCTAGGAAAAAGTATCCAAGCAGTGCATGGCATTGTGAATGTTAGCTTCATCTTCAATGAGAGTAAGAAAGGAATCATCTATAAAATGACCATTAAGAAGTTGGGAATTGGGTGCAGAAGGTAGCGAGATTCCTCTAACAAGCCCCTAAGATTTGGCTTGGGCCAATAAATATCCAAATCCTTCAGCAACTAGCACATAAAGTGCAGGGGCCAAAGGGAAGCCTTGGCGAATACAATAAAATCCCAAAGGGTTCGAGTTGATGCCATTGATAGTGATCTGAGTAGAGGCATCTACAAAAAGCATATTGACAAATTGAATAAAAATGGGGCCAAAGCCAAGGGCTTGAAGCATGACAAGAATAAACAACCATTCAATTCGATCATAAGCTTTCTCAAAATCATTTTTTATGAACATGGCAAATTGATTAGATCTGCGGGCCCATTCCATGCCCTCCCAAACAACAATAATGTTATCTAGGATGTATCTCCCCTGAATAAATCCTATTTGTTTTGATTGAATAACATTCGGGAGGATATTATGAAGCCACATAACCAAATATTTAGTAATGATTTTGTAGGAGACATTCAATAGAGTGATCGACTACCGACAAGTAATTTCCTCTGGGTCTCCTTGTTTAGGAATGAATTTAATGTTCCCCTTGTTGATTTGTGGACCTAAGGCTGGTTCTGAAACCCTTTGAGGTAAAATTGATAAAGGTCTTGGCCGATGAAATCCCAAAGGACTTTATAGAATTCTCAGGGGAATCCATCGCATCCCAACACTTCATCATTGGCCATCTACATGGTGGATTCATGGAGGTCCTTGATGATGAGCATTCTTTCGCATATCACCTTTGAGCCTCTAAAAAAATTGTACGGCACAACACCCAGACATTGGTCAAGAGTAGCTTGACGAGCTGCAAAAATTTGTTGAGCTTGGAACACAAGCTTGTAGTGGCGCACAAAGGATTGGAGCATAAGTTGAGGGTGCACGTAACCGAGATCCACCTTCCATGATGGCCAAAATTTATTGAGAAGGTTTTTGGCTCGAAGGAAAAAAATTATTTCAAGACTCGATCTCAATTTTGAGCCAGTGAAAATGGGCTCGGATCGTGCTCCCCTGACATTGTAATTATCAATGATTTGAATTTGTTGGTGAAGCTTTGCAACATGAAGTTGTATAGTTTCAAAAAGGGATCACCTTGAAGTGCAACCACCACTTGGCTAAGGGATGAGGTGTTAGCTGAATATGAGTGGTGCCAAATTTTGGCTAGCTATCTACCATATATTATGAGGAATCTAGTTGTATGAGTCAACGTGTCCTCCCATCATTAAATCCATTTGGTTTTACAGAGGTGGATAATATGGCTAGCATTGATTGGGATGGGGAATTACATTCTAAACATGATTGATATAATTGTGGTGGGCCCATGTTGCATCAATGCAATGTTAAGAAAGAATTGTCCTTTATGAAAAAAGGGTGTGTATCATGCCAAGTGATAAAAAATCATCTTTGGAGAATGATACGAAAGGACAAAGTCGGGAATGATCTTCACTAACAGGGAATAAATGTTATCAAATTCAAAGTAATCTTGAGTTGACAACATATGTCTTTCGATTCGTTTAAGTAAGTGATTTGTCCCACCTGGAGATTGGGCCAAGTATACCATGCTTATGATGTAGGAAAGTGAGATGCGTTAGGATAAAAAAATCCAAATTTATTACGCATGAAATACCACACTTGCCTTTTATAGGCTTCCACCTCATAGGAAAGTGGCCACATTTATCATTAGGTGACTCAACCATATTAAGATCTCCACTTATTACTGTTAGTATGAAATCATAGCACCCCCAAATGAGTCGTCAGATCTACTTTTCTAAGGTAGATTCATTTGGTGTGATTCGCATAACATTGAGTTTTCCCCCAAAGTGTGGGACTTTGCAGGTGGGAAAAACTCTCCGATTAAGGATGGTTCCTACTCCTCTATTTAGGTGTATGCATGAAATCACAGAGGATCTATCCTAAATCCTACTCTAATTTTCCAAGGAGACAGAGTTAAAGGGGGATGCAAAACAAATAAAACTTAAGCTACCAGGTGATACACCAAAGGAGTGATGAACAATTGTTTTTTTGGTAGACACAAATTAGAAGAATGCAACACAAAAACATGCACAAATAACCAAAGTGTAATGAAGGATCAAAAGACAACAATTAACACAGAAAGGGATGAAGATCACCCACAGAACATGTATTATTGCTCTCACGGCTTGATATGATGCATTACAATAGTAACAAGGAAAATTTGCATTTACAGTCTATATGGGAGGTCTAAAACTCCACGAATTCACTTGCCAAGGGGAAGAGGGGAGCCTACAAAATAGAAGAATGTCCAACCCTTTACAATGAGTCTCGACCCTGTATTTATAGACTCAATCAGAGAGAAGAAAGAAAGAGAGAGAAGTGGGAAAAGTAGGTCGAAGCTCAACCACTGCTATTAATGTCTCTACAAAATCTACCCCCAAATCTACTTGATTGCATCAATCTCTGGTTCGGCACCTGAAGGAGGAAATGATGGAGTAGATCGAATCTGATCTAGTTGTTGGGGTAGATGGATCCGCATTAATGGCCCTAAAGACATTTTCTCCATTTTCCTTTACCTAACCTCTCCAAACTTAAAGTTTCAGATCTCCATGGCATGGGCGAAGCCGAGATCTTTCCAATGGTGTCAGATTTGTAATATTTTGAGCCATGAGTCGAAAGATATGCCCCTTTAAAGTTTTATCGAGTCATTGAAAAGGGCGGGAAAAGAAAGAAAGAAAGAAAGAGAGAGAAGTGGGAAAACCGGTTTGAAAAATCAAGGCCCCTATTAATGTCTCCTACAAAATCTACCCCCAAATCTTCGGACACGTGAAGGAGGAAATGATGGAGTAGTGAATATGATCTGGTTGTTGGAAGATGGGCCATTTTCTCCATTTTTTTTACCTACCCTCTGGACATAAGGATCTCATGGCATGGGTGGCGAGATCTTTCGATGGTGTCAAATTTGTAATATTTTGATCCATGGTCGAAAGATATTCCCCTTTAAAGTTTTTATCGAGTTCGTCATAAAGGGGCGGAAAACCAGTTTGAAAAATTTTTTGTTTCTGGAGGGCTAGCACTTGTCTAAAGGCAGCCTCTATATTTTTCTCTTGGAATGGCATGGGGTTGACATGTGGCTTCCTCGGCCCGC
The DNA here is from genome assembly GCA_018340775.1 of Taxus wallichiana var. yunnanensis. NCBI lineage: Eukaryota > Viridiplantae > Streptophyta > Pinopsida > Cupressales > Taxaceae > Taxus > Taxus wallichiana. The sequence goes on along the minus strand of CM031237.1, from coordinate 109,430,216 downwards.
TCAATTTCTTTGTTTCTCGGCTAAGTTCTTTGCTCGGCAGGTCATATTCCTTGACCAGGACATGCGGTGGTTTGGCACTTGTTTGAGAACCCTCTCTCTGATTCACCCTTGAGTTAGCACCATTTGGACACTTGGCACTCTCCTCGTTGGCTTGCCACTATGCATTGACTATTCAACCCGACTTTGTCCCCTTTGAAGAGACTGGACGTGGAGGCTCTGCGCTCACTTGAAATCCCGATCAAGATTTTCCCCTTGAAGGAGCGTCGAGTTGACACTTAGAAGCCTCCGCAGATTTGGAAATTTTCAACAACCTTTACCTTACCTTTTCGGACCTAGGCTACGTGGCGAACTAGCGCTTGTTTGAGCCTTCGCATTTGGATTCAACTTTGGAGATGTGTCACTCTCGACATGTGGCTCTCTCTACTAATACTTCTATACTTAACCCTTTTTGAGGCCCGCCTTGTCCCCCTTTTGACCTCTATTGACCATTTGCTACGTGGAGGTAGGTACGAGTTTGAGTCTTCACCTTTGGCTCCCATCTTGGATTTGCGTTGAGCCGACACCTGGCACCTTCTTGTCTAGCCGAAGACTTTTTCAATGGCCGCACAAATTTTGGGGTTCTAGACACGTGGAGGCGTGACGCTCATTTGAGATTCCTTTCTTGGACTCACCCTTGGAGAAGCACCATTTCGACACGTGGCTCTTTCCACAACATCCTCCATACTTAGCTGATTTTTGGACTCATTCGAACTGTTTTGAGCCGAGGACTTCGGATCTTTTCCATTTCTGCCTTTAATTTCTCCTGGCTTCTTTGACACTGTTCCTCCTCCTCTGACCCTGCTGTTCTATTTTCGAGCCTACCTGAAAACCTGTAGAATGGATTTAAGGCCCGGATCCACTCGACAGAGCCATCTTCTGGATTTCTCCCACATAGGGTTGTTTGACCTTCGTGCAAGCCCCACCACTTCCATTATAGAGTCCCTTGTAATCTTTTTATAGGATCTGAATGTGATTTCTCAGGTTCTTTCGGTGCGGGTTCATTACGATATAATATTTTTCCCGGGGAAAAATATGGATAAAATTTTCGCAACTCACAGGGGTATCTACCTGCTAGATGAAAAGATAAATTACCTTGTCATATCCGTTGGGCATGGAGTCGAGAATGATGGTTTGATACTGATTCTACCTCTGATTCACATGAGCCCGACTGTTTGCACTCTCAATCTTCATAAGAAATCTTGAAACGATGGTTTCTGAGAGTAGAAAATTGTTTTGACCCGGGGCTTCATCTGTTTCTGAATGAGTATGCAGAGAAAAAAACAACACCACAACTATATACAAAATTTGAAATCATACATGTTCCAAGTAGAACATGTAGAGTGTGCAAAGCACTTAGGAGAAAAGCAACCTAAACTACAACAAGACAATGTGCACAAGCACTTAGAGGAATGAGAAACTAAACTAATATATACAAGGTGAGAACTTCCCTTCTAGTAGCAGTGTTTAAGATAGATTCCATTCACTGGAATCTGCAACTCTTCACCATCCAAGGTAGACAATTGGAAAGCATTGCTACTTTTACATCCTGTGACCATGTAAGGGCCACTCCAAATGGCATCAAACTTGGAATGCCTTCCTAGTTTTTCCCGATTTGCATCCCATTTCAAAACTAGGTCTCCCTCCTGAAGGTCCTTTCTCTTCCTTCTTGTCAAAGCATCTCTTGATTGAAGCTTGATCCTTCTCTATTGTTTGAAGTGCATGTTCTTTGGTCTCTTCCAATTCCATTAGCTCTACATACCTGGCCTCCATTGGTTCAAACTTAGACACCTCCAGTTGCTTCATGAGTTCTAATGCTAGCAATTCAAGTGATATAGGCAACACTGCCTCTTTCCCGTAGACAAGTTTGAATGGAGAGTTTCTGTAGACCTCTTGGGTGTTTTCTATCAGCCCATAAGGCTGATTTGAGTTTTATGTGCCAAGTTCTCTGATTTTCATCTAGAGTTCTTCTGATAATCTTCAATAGGTTCTTGTTTGTAGACTCTGCTTGGCCATTACCCGAGGGTAATAATTTGATGAAGTGCTTAGGTAAATCCCATTCCTCATGGCCCATCCTGTGATTTTGGAACCTATGAATGCCAATGCATTGTCTGATATAATGGTGGCTGGCACTCCGAATCTGGTCACTATCCCTTCATAGAAATCTAATATGCTGGACTCATTAGCCTCTTTGAGTGCCACTACCTCGGTCCACTTGGTAAAATAGTATCATTATTTGTTAATCCATTTGTGGCCTTGGCTCGAATTTGGATTGATGACCCGATGAAGTCCAATCCCCATTGCATGAATGATGATCTACTGAAATTGGATGCAATGGTAATGCTGCTAGCTTTTCCTTGCCTCTGAAGAACACACAGTTCTTGCACTTTTTGATCCATGCATAGCAATCACTAAACACCCTGGGCCAATAATAACCCGCCTTCATGATCTTAAGTTGTCACTCGTGGAGCAAAATGGCCTCTAACTGCTTCATCGTGGAACTCTTGTAACACTCTCTCAACTTGATTTGTCCCAATGCACCTTAACAGAATGCCATTGATGTCCCTTTTGAACAAGATGTCGTCAATGAGCACATATGGGATGGCCTGTAGTCTAAAATGTCTCCTTTTGTTTTATTCATTTCTGGAGGACACATGCTGTTTGAAGGAAGTGCACCATGTTTTGAGTCCAACAAGGAGTGGGCACATCCTCATTTTCTTCCTCCTGACTATCCTATAGGACCAAAACAACTTCTTTTTCATCACTTGCTTCTTCTTGTTGACTCGAGGCCAACTGTTCACACAATCCCTTCCCACGGACCAGCTTAGTGACCTTGATCTCAATGTCATACTCCATGACACGAGTGATCCATTGCACATTTTTCATTCAGATCCTTGCTGAGAAGGAAGTCTTTAACTCCTGCATGGGAGACTAACAATTGGATTTTATTGTTTGAAACCAAATGTTTAAACTTCTTTAACCCTCTAATCACTACCAAGACCTGCTTCTCATGATGAAGGAGTATCTCACTTCATAATCTTCCAAACCCTGGCTGAAGAAAGCAATTGGTTGCTCTGTGTCCTCTTTGTTCTGTTGTACTAGGATTGCAGAAATTGTGTCACTGCCACCAAAGGCATATAATATGAAATCCTTAGAAAAATATGGATTCACGAGAGTTGGGGCTTGTGATATAGCTTCTTTGATGGCCTCAAAACTTGCTTTTCCTTCAGCTTTCCACCTAAATGCCAAACTCTTCTTCAACATCAACGTTATTGGCTTGACAAGGGTAGAAAAGTTTGGTACAAACCTATGGACAAAATTGATTTTTCCTAAGAAGCTTTGAAGATCCTTCTTATGGCTTGGCAATGGCAATGCTCTTATTGCTTCAACTCTTTTTGGGTCAATTACCAAACCTTCCTTTGACACAATGTGACCTAGAAGCCTGCCCTCATGGGCCAAGAATATGCATTTTTAGGGTTCAATGATACCCCAAATCTCCTACACCTTTGAAACAATGTCTACTTAGGTGAAAAGGTGGTCTCTCTGTAATTTTAGAGAACACAGTAATGTCATCCAGGTAGATCAGTACTATTTTTTTGATCAGCCCTTTGAATGCCATATCCATTGCCCTTTGGAAAGTGGCTCGACATTAGACAATCCAAATGGCATTTTTCTGTAGGCATAGGTGCCCCATTTGGTGGTGAAAGCTGTTTTGAACTGATCATCTTCTTTCACCATGATCTGGTTGTACCCTAAGTATCCATCTAGGAGAGAGAATCTCTCTAATCCAGACACCACCTGCAAGATTTGCTCCATTAAGGGGAGTGGGTAGTGGTCTTTGAGGGATGCTTTGTTCAAGTCACAAAAGTCAACACACAACCTAATCTCTCCACTCTTCTTCCTGACTGGGACCAAATTTGTGACCCATCTTGAGTGTTTGATTGGAAATATGATACTTGCCTCTATCACTTGTTAGCTCTTTCTTCATCAGAGGCTCAATATGTGGATTGACTGGTCTCTGCTTTTTCCTGATGGCCTTAGCAACTGGATCTAATTGATTGTGTGTTGTGCTAACTTGGATTGAACCCTCTGAGGTCCTCATAGCTCCAAGAAAATACGTCTGGAAACTCTTGGAAAAGTTGCATGAATTCATACCTTTCTTGCTTGGTGGCCACTTTGCCAATTTGAAGCATTTTGCCTTCTCCAACCAGAATTGACTCTAAATCTTCTCCTTTGATCTGTATATTAGCCTTTTCTTTTCGAAACTAATCATTGGGATTGAAGATAGACTCCAATGTCACTAAGCCTTTGGGAAGCTTGTTTGTATGCAGCTGCACTACTTGATCTCCATATTGCTGCTCTAATCTGTTTTGATTTCTAGCTGAGAACTCAGCTTCCTCTTGCAAAAAATTGATGATCTGCTGATCATTCTCGAACACTGCCAACATGTGTTATTATTTGGCACTGTTGGCCTCACAACTACATGGATATGTGGTTGTCCTTTGTCCCTCTTGATGTTGTCAACCACATCAAATGTTGCTCCAACTGCTGCAAGCCTATCAGTAGCTTCGTTCTCCTTCCGGGTATGGACACAATGTTGAAGGCTTTGAAATCCTCAATGAGATCCCATACCCTATTCTTGTAGCTTTTGAGCAGGTCATTCTTGATAACATTTTGTCCTTTGACTTGATTGGAAACAGTTCACTATCACCAAACACCTGCAGGTTCTTGATTCCTCATCTTCTGGCCCAATGCAATCCATGAACCAAAGCCTCATATTCTGTAGTGTTATTTGAGTAGGAAAACTAAAATCTGAAGGCCGAATAATACTTCATACCTTGGGGGACACAATCATAGCTCCTCCTTCGGCTCCTTGTCTACTCCTTGAGCCATCAAAGAATAATTGCCATACTTCATTTTCATCTTTGTGTTCTGGCTTGATGATGTCAGAAGAGGATGATTCTCCTCATGCAGGTAGTAGACTCCTAGTTCAGATTCTTCCATCTCCTTATAGGGATCAAAAGCATGTCTTTTGACCACCCATTCATCAAGAGTCAGGTCCGGGATACACCCTACTTTGGTATCTACCTCAGAAGTGTTTAGGAGGTCCTCCTGATCAAAAGCCAAACAATTTGCATTGATTGGGCTAGGCACATAGGACTCAATGTGATAATCTGCTATGGGCTTAGATCTAATTGTGGCCTTCACTCCATACCTTGTTCTAAAGAGCATATGTGACTAGTCAATGAGAAAAATATCCTCCAATTTTGGCAGTGAAGTCCCTAGACAAACACAATGCAAAATGTGGTGGAAAGTCTATGACTGATACATTCTGCAATACAAGTCACATTAGGGTAGGCATGCAGAGTGAGGCTCAGATCCTTGATGATTCCAACAATGGTCACTATTGTCCCATCCAATTGTACTACTCCTTTAGAGATGACTTCATACTGGAGGCCCAGTTGATCAACTATTTGTTTGGGCATTACAAAACTACTTTCCCCCGAATCAATCATGTAATTATGCACCAATTTTTCTCCAATGATTAATGAAACATAAAATGGAGGAGGCTTCAGATTCTTACCTCGTTGTTCTCCATGGTTTCTCTCAGGTTGAGCCGTATTGGTAAGCACTTTCTCTTGCTAGCTAGGGGTTGATTTGAGCTTGACCAATTTTGCATGGTAGTCTGCAATAGATCCCTCTACCCTGGAATGGCCAAGTGACTCCCATAGTGAAATTTTCACACTTGTCCTCTTCATTTTCTCAATGATATTAAATGAACTATCTTTGCTGCCCCTTCCCTGGCACATTTTTCTCTTGCACATGGGCTGTTACAACCGGTGCCTGAGTAGGTCTGGAAGGTGGCTTGGATTGAACTCGCACATTGGGAGTTGTATTTTGAATGCCAATACCTTGTGGAGTAACGGAGGGTTGAGGATCACCTGAGCTTGGTGAATTTCCTTCTCCAATATTTCTCTTCTTGGACCGTGTATTGGTAGCTATACTTTGAGAAGGGGTCTGATTCATTCCACAAAGTCCTCAGCCTGCCAATTGATAAGCATAGTTTCACTTGGGGTCCCTCTTTCTGAGCTCCTTGCTACTGATTTTCTTCCTGGCTAGGTTCTTGTGACACACCAATAGTTTACACCATTAGAGCCTGATTTAGTGCACCATTGAAACACATCAATTGATTATGTGGCTGATTACATGGGAAACACCAATCATATTTTTGTGCCATGTTATTGTATTGGAACCAATGCTCTTGATGTTGAAGCTGTGTTTGGATCATATGACCTGAAAGATCTAGTAGCTTGAGGTTTCCCTTGATGTTGAATATGATTTACAACTAGGCTGGTGGTCTATTTTGCTGATACGGGGTCTAGCTCTTGAGCACTCGAGCCTGGGGCTGATATGGCCTATAACTTTGAGTGTCTTTGTCTTTTGATGGTTACTAGCTCATTTCCCAAGTTTTGTAGTTGTTTCATAACTTCCTGATGCTCCTTTGAGGTGTTAGATGATGAAGTGGAGGCTTCAACTAAACTTTGACTCTGGGGGGGTATAAGAGCTAATGTGGGTGTTTGGATGGTACTGGATTTCCTAACTCAGAGTACGAGAGGCATGGATGGCCTAGGGGCAAGTTTTCCAGCTTGAATTAAATGATTCTCAGCTCCTATGGAAAGGCTATAGGCTGCAGGTAAGGTTGTGCCCCATTAACTGAATCATCAAAGAAATATCAGAATTTAAAGCTCTAAGAAAGTATAAGAAGGCACCTTCATTAGTGGGATTTATTGTTGTTGGAATCCTATCCCAGGTCCATTGAAATATGAGGTTGAAATCCATCAATTTCTCATTCAGAGCCCTCTTGATTGTTGTTAGTTAATCCAGAAGGATAGGTTATCTCCCTTTTCTCCAAACTGGTTGTGAAGAGTTGTGCACAAGTGGTCCCAAGATTGAATAGAGCCTGCTTCTAGGCTCCTGAACCATTGTGAAGCTTTTCCTTGAGTGAAGAGGCTAGCAACTTGACCTGCAATGTCCATCTCAGTGATCTCATGGATTATACAGACATTTGTAATGTCTTGAACGTGGTCACCGGGACAAGTCTGGTTTCTCTAGTGAAATATGGGATGCTCTTCAATGCTACCACCGGACTGGGTTTTGTGCATTCAGAGAAAGTGGGATGCTGCTCAGTGAAGTTGACGTAAGGATTTGGTTGTTGGTGTGCCATCCTGATTGGCCTGAGCACCCTTCTTGATTGAAAGAATGACCTACTAGGAGGAGGTGTTGATAAGGCTTTGTTTGGTGGAGATATAGACTTTTGGGCTCTTCTTCCTCTTCTCCTTCTGTCTGGAGACAAGTGTATGTGTACAAATTGTCCTTCTTTCTTGTTCTAGACCTTATTTGTATCCTTCTCATGAACTTGGGAAACTTAGACTGCTGGAACCAGTGGATTCTATCCTTTTGGAGTCACCAGATGTGTAGTTTTTAAGAGTTTCTTAAAAGATAGAATCACAACAAGTGCACATCAACCTTACTGTAATAAAGATGGAGACTTCTTGTCCCACCGGGCATGCATGCCAAAACTGTTAGTGTAAAATCACAGCACCCCCAAATGAGTCATCAGATCTGATTTTCTAAGGTAGATTCATTTGGTGTGATTCGCATAACATTGAGTTTTCCCCAAAGTGTGGGACTTCGCAAGTGGGAAAAACTCTCCAGATTAAGGTTGGTTCCTACTCCTCTGTTTAGGTGTATGCATGAAATCGCAGAGGATCTATCCTAAATCCTACTCTAATTTTCCAAGGAGACAAAGTTAAAGAAGGGATGCAAAGCAAATAAAACTTAAGCTACCAGGTGATACACCAAAGGAGTGATGAACAATTGTTTTTCTGGTAGACACAAACCAGAAGAATGCAACACAAAAACATGCACAAATAACCAAAGTTGTAATGAAGGATCAAAAGACAACAATTAACATAGAAAGGGATGAAGATCACCCACAGAACATGTATTATTGCTCTCATGGCTTGATACGATGCATTACAATAGTAACAAGGAAAATTTGTGTTTATAGTCTATATGGGAGGTCTGAAACTCCATGAATTCACTTGCCAAGGGGAAGAGGGGAGCCTACAAAATAGAAGAATGTCCAACCCTTTACAATGAGTCCCGACCCTATATTTATAGATTCAATAGAGAGAAGAAAGAAAGAGAGAGAAGTGGGAAAAGTAGGTCAAAGCTCAACCATTACTATTAATGTCTCCTACAAAATCTTGTCCCCAAATTTACCTTGACTACATCAATCTTTGGTTTGTGCCTCAAGAAGAAGGAGGATATGGCGAAGAATATCAAATCTGATTTGGTTGTTGGGGAAAATGGATCCCACATTAATGTCCCTAAAGATGTTTTCTCCATTTTCCTTTACCTAACCTCCCAAACTTAAAGTTTTAGATCTCCATGGCGTGGGCAAAGCCGAGATCTTTCCAATGGTGTTAGATTTGTAATATTTCGAGCCCTGAGTCGAAAGATATGCCCTTCAAAGTTTGTATCGGGTAAAAGGGTGGGAAAACTAGTTTGAAAAATGGGCCCCCTTTTGACCTTGGGACATGTGGAGGGCTAGCACTTGTTTGAAGGCAGCCTCTGTATTTTGCTCTTAGAATGGCATGGGGATGACATGTGGCTTCCTCCGTCGGTACCGCTCAATTTCTTTGTTTCTCGGCTAAGTTCTTTGCTCGAGGGGTCATATTCCTTGACTGGGACACACGGAGGTTGGCACTTATTTGAGAACCCTCTCTCTGATTCACCCTTGAGTTAGCACCATTTGGACACTTAGCACTCTCTCTACCGGCCTGCCACTATGCATTGACTATTTAACCCGACTTTGTCCCTTGAAAGAGACTTGAACACGCGTGGAGGCTCTGTGCTCATTGAAACTCCCAATCAAGATTTTCCCCTTAAAGGAGCGTCGAGTTGACACTTGGAAGCCTCCATAGGATTTGGAATTTTCAACGACCTTTACCTTACCTTTCCGAACCCTAGGCTACGTGGCGAACTGGTGCTTGTTTGAGCCTCCGCATTTGGATTCAACTTTGGAGATGCGCCGCTGGACACGTGGCTCTCTCCGCTAGTACTTCTATACTTAACCCTTTTTGAGGCCCACCTATCCCCCTTTTGACCTCTGTTGACCATTTGCTACGTGGAGGGTTGGCACGAGTTTGAGTCTTCACCTTTGGCTCCCATCTTGGATTTTGCACCGAGCCGACACTGCACCTTCCTATCTAGCCAAAGACTTTTCAATGGCCGCACAAATTTTGGGGTTTTGGACGTGTGGAGGCATGATGCTCATTTGAGATTCCTTTCTTGGACTCACCCTTGGAGAAGGGCCATTGTTCGACACATGGCTCTTTCCACAACATCCTCCATACTTAGCTAATTTTTGGACTTATTTCGAATTGTTTTGAGCCGAGGACTTTGGATCTTCACCATTTCTTCCTTTAATTGCTCTTGGCTTCTTTGACATTGTTCCTCCTCCTCTGACCCTGTTGTTCTATTTCTGAGCCTACCTAAAACCTATAGAATGGATTTAAGGTTGAGATCCACTCGTGATGTCTTCTGGATTTCTCCCACACATGGTTTTTTGACCTTCGCAGGCCCCACCACTTCCATTATAGAGTCCCTCTGTAATCTGTTTGTAGGATCTAAACGTGATTTCTTAGGTTCTTTCAGTGTGGGGTCATTATGATCCAATATTTTCCCTGGGGAAAAATATGGATAATAATTACCTAGTAAGCATTGGGAATGGAGTTTGCGATCCACCGCCACATAGATTGACCCTTTCTACGCAAGAGTTGTTCGAGGCATAAATATTAATAAGGCCAAAAGGGCGGTTGTCCACATTAAAGAGGACCCATATGCACGATTAGTGGGGTGAAGCCATGTTCAATTAACAAGGGCTTCCATTTAGGAGACAAAAATGAAATATAACCCCACACCTGCTTCATGACTACTACAAAAAGCCAAGATGTCAGGCTAGATTGATTTACAAACCATCTACAATTGAAAACCGTAAGTTTTACTTCCTCCAAAAACAAAACATCAAAATTTGTAAATTTGTGACAAGTTTCATGAACAACATACTTACAATAGGAGTTTGTAAGACCCCATACATTCCAAGATAAATAATTCATGGGAAACGATGGTGAAGAGTCATGCCACCATCCGCTAAGTTATCAAGGGAATCATATTGATTTTACAGGAATTGAGCAATATTATGTTGTACAAAATCCTGCAACTCAATTTTTTTCCATTCAACATATTTGATGTTGTACTCTTCTTTAGTTGAGTCCATGCTATGAGCCGAGCTATAGCATTGAGAGATGTGAGATGGGCTTCGGGGCCTTTTGGAGGGCCCTTGTGAACTACTTGGCAAGAGTAGTGGCAAGTATTGCGGAATGTTAACTTTGTAAACTGAATTGGTTTGGTCCATAAGAACCGAAGGCGCTTGGGGTGTGATTTTAGCAATAATATAGCTAAGTTGAAAGTAGTAGTGGTTCTTTTAGCACCAGCCATAGGCTCTTTAACATGTGTGTTATGGGGTTGTTCCTTAACAAGTGGCTCTCGTTGGCCATTAGAACCAGAGGCCTTAGATTTTGGGCTTTGTTTTTGTTGTGCCAACCCACGAAAACTTTCTAGCCTTCCTCCTCTTAGGGTTTGACTGGTTCGGGAGCTACTTTGGCCATAAGGTGGTTTTGAGGGACATAAAGAGGACAATATTTGATCTTATGATCGAGGCACTGGAAACTTAAGCAAGTGTTAGGAAATTTGATATACATGACTTGTTGAGAATAGTGTTTGTCTCCCATCTGAGTGTCTACAAATTCTTTCAGATATTGAGAGAGATCAACTTAAATACAAACACTCTTCTAAGGGTGAGCATGGTTAAACCTATCTCCTTGAGGCATACTACTTGAATAAGAGAAGAGGAAATATGTGACAGAAAAGGCACATGACAAGGGTAAGCCAGGGAATTCAACCCAGATGGACACTTTAGCAAGGTGGTATATTCAGATACCACAAAGTCCTTGTGCCATGGGGTTAAAACAAGAAGTGATTTATAGACATACCAAGTGGCTTGCTTAGTCAAAATATTTGGGGCATTGGCAGGATCAGAAAAGCAGAAAAGGAAAAAACCCTTGGTCATGTTTTGAATGCTTTCCAATCTAACTCCATAGGGAGTCTAAACTGTATTGACCCAAGATTTGAGCATGATTTAGAGGGGATGCGACCCAAAAATATCCAATGAGAAAAAATTTCTCTAACCATTGAAAAGCAACATTAAATTCAGGAATGGAAAAACCACATCAGGAGGAGAAACATTACCTCATGGAACACTTTCGAAATGAACTTCTTGGGTCATTTCACAGGTGGTGCCATTGCTCAAAGCTCCGTTATCTCCAACCACGGTTGTAACAACCAAGTTTGAAGAGGGTGAGGTAATTATATAGGGGACACCCAAAGGCAAGAAACCCTAGGAGAAACTATAACAATAAATTCTCACAGAGCCCGAAAAGGTCGTGGTATGGTGACAAAATTGTAAAACCCTAAAAAATATGACTCTAGTTTTCGCAGAGTTGCAAAGCATTTTTACAAAAGGCATTGAATTTCTCCATAAATAGCTTTACCAAAACCTAATACAAAACATACCATGAATCACAAATAGGGAAGTGATTGTAAAGAATATGTCCATGTCCCTTCAACCAAACACAATAGAAGGAGGAAACTTCTACTTGTAATAACTATGTCTACTTTTGGATATAAAAATTAAATTGTGGTATCCACGGAACCGTTTGATTTTAAAATTTTATTCCAATCAACCATTACCTTTTCTAGCATGCGACCTTATTCAATTTGCATTGAGCAAAGGGAATTTTATTAGTATCGCTTGATTGAAATTTCTAATTTTTGCATGCACCATTTATTGTACATTCACATGACATATCCTCCTCAAGACACTTAAACAACCGCAACCTAAACATTTGAGCACACATATGTTGATTTTCACAAAAATCAAAAGCATCCACACTCAAATTATATCCTTGTTACCTAAAAACACAATATGAGAACATAGACAATGAAAAAAAAATCAACTCACTTCATATATTTCTTTCATGCTTGGAAAAAGACACATCGATCCATTATAATGAAATTAATTAGATAGATCGAATATCGTAGCAATAGAACACCAAAGAACACCGAAATATAGAGAAATGATCACAATATACAAGTAGAATGACTTAGCCACTTCAAGGGGGCAACCTCCAAACCAATAAGACTCAAGTTCTAAATATGATGATCATATCCTACTCTCTAACTCATATATATTTATGTACACACACATACATATATAATGCCTGACCCACTAAGCATATGAAAGCATAAATAATTATGATATGACATGATAATAGATTATGTTATCCACATGTTGGTTATCCATATCCCGATATATGAATTAGGGTTAAAGGTATAACATGCCCCTCTCCTTAAAAATAAAAATATTGGTAAGCTTGGATGCTTCTCCAGAATGCTTCATTCTCCCATGTTGCATATTCAATGTCCAAATTATTTCGTTTGATTAGATACTCGGTAATGACCCTTGTCCTCAACTTCTTAGTGTGTGTTTATAGGATTCCTTTTAGTTCCAATATGATATGTCCTTCTTCATCAAGCTCTGTAACACGATAGAAAGACACCTTCTGTCCAATGACCTTCTTCAAGAAAGAAACATGGAAAATTAGATGTATTTTACTTGATTGAGGAAGCTCTAGTTTATATGCCACACTGCCATTTTTTCAACACTTGATAAGGCCCATAGTATTTGGGTGAAAGCTTGTTATTATTTTTCTATTGTTTCAAAGATAGTTTCTTATATGGATGTAATCACACAAAAACCAAGTCTCCAACTTCAAAACTTCATTCACTATGGTGTTGATCAGCTTGTTGCTTCATGCGAGTTTTGTGTCATGACCAAGTTATCTTTTAGGCTAGAGAGAACCTCATGTTGGTGTTGAATGTGATCCTCAATTTCTCTTACTTTAGGATGGAACCTTAAATTGGAAGTGAGGGATGGTGGATGGTAATCATATAATTCCAAGAATGGGGACATTTTGGATGAAGTGTGAAATGAATTTTTATACCACCATTCTGCAAGTGGTAGTTGTTAGTGCGAGAATCACATCCTAATCTAATTGTTCCAAGGAGACATGGAGAGAGAGAGAGAGAGGGTGAAAGAGCCTACACTAAGTGGTGATACACTAGAAAAGGAAGTGGTGAGATACTTTGCTGAGGGAGAATGAAATAGGGAAAAGGGGACTGAGGGAGGTCAGAAAGAAGTGACATAGACCTAGATCTAAATCCACCATCGAAACTCCATGAAGCACGACATCTTACACCTATAAACATGAAATACATACACAGGAGAAAACATGAGATAGAGAGGCATAAAGAAACAAAAAAACGATGCCAAGGGTTGAAAGACGCCATGAAACAAGATTTTATTGCTCTATAAGGTGCACAGACTATTACATGGGTGCTCAGAGGCACAAATACACTCTCCAGGCATAGGAGAAGGCTTACAACTCAAATGGAGTTGGGAAATGACTTTGACAGAGTTTCCCCACATCCTAGAATGTCTCTCCCTTCTCAAATGAGAAGTGTTACAATATATAGACGATGAAAATCGAGAGGAAAGAGAGAGAAGCTTGACTCTTGCTCTTAAAATCCAACCACCAACCATCAATGCCCACCATGAATCCATCCACCATCTGTCAAGTTGGTTCCCTATGTTTGTTTGGCGTGTTGAAGAAGGAAGAACGATGGATCGAATCAAATCAGATCATGGTAGTTAAAGCAATCAGATTCTGCATTAATGTCTTAAAAGATGTTTTCCCATTTTCACCACCTAACCTCATCAAAATTAAAGTTTTAGGCTCCCATGGTGTAGACAAGGTCGAGACCTTTCAACGGTGCCAAATTTGTTGAATTTTGGGCACTGGATTGAAAGATATGTCCATTTGAATGTTTGAGTTGAGTCCATACAAAAATGGAAAAAACTAGTTAGCAGAATGGGTCCAGTGGGCCCGAAACTCACTTTGCACCTTTTGGCACAAAAAATACAAAATGCAAAAAAATTGCCCTGCAGCCCACAATTCATTTTGTCAAAAAACCATCTTCGGGCCCGCTCGGTCCGCATTTTCCATTTGGGAAAAAGTCCTCCCCAGGCCCGCTGGCCCGCATGCAATTGAGGCTTGACACACGTGGCTCCTTGGGCATCAGTGAGAGTGGCTCATTTTATACTTTATGCCTTTTGAGCCAAAAATTTCAAATTGCCTCGACGACCCACCTTCCCGCTTTGACTTTTCAACATGGCCACATGGTGAGCGGCGGCATAGTTTGGGGACTACTTTTGGATTTTCTTTTGAAGTGTTGCGAAGAGACACATGGCACCTTCTGTGGCTTGCTCAGTTCCTTGTGTTTTTGGCTAAGTCCTTTTTTTTTGGCGGGCCATAAGTCTGACCTTGGACACATGGAGGCCTTGCGCTTGTTTGGAAACCCACTCCAAATTTTACTTTTGAAGTAGCGCAGCATGCTTGACACTTGGCTCCTTCCATTGGCCTACCTCTGCTTTGACTATTCAACCCCGACTCTTCCTTTTTGGACTAGGGACATGTGGTGAAGCTAGTGCTTCATTTGAGTCTCCACTTTTGGGGTGCGCCTTTGAAATTGCATCGATGAAGACATGTGACACCATCCCACGGTTCTCTATACTTAGTCATTTGGGCCCACTCTGTCCATTTTTTAACTTGGACTATGTGGCGAGCCCGCGCTCATTTGGGTCTCCGCTCTTTGGATTTATCTTTGAAGTTATGCCGAGTTGACACTTGGCACCTTCTATTGAGTCAAATACTTTTCAATGGCCGGTGAAATTTGGGGACTCTGGACACGTGGAGGCTTGGCGCTTGTTTGAGTCTCTACTTTTGGATTTAACTTTTGGAGATGCGGCAATGAGGCACGTGGAAGCTTCCACCATCTCCTTCCATACTTAGCCAATTTGGGCTGCTCTGAATCATTTGTGAATCCCAAAGACTTTGAGCCTTTCCCGTTTCTCTCCTAAGAGCCTCTGGTTTCTTTGACACTATTTTCCTCCTTAGCCGACCCTACTTCTCCATTTTGAGCCCATCTGCAACCTGATCGTTAGATTTGAAATGTGGCTTGTGTGATGGAAGTGACCCTTAGATTTCTTCTATGTAGGGTCATTTGATCCTTTGCAGACCCTGCTCCTCCATTTTAGAGTCCCATTGTTTCCTGATTGTTGGATTTGAAATGTGAGTTCTCAGGATCAGAGCTGACCCTTAGGTTTTTTCTATGTGGGGTCATGTTTGACCAATTTTACTCGGGGAAAAATTGGGATAACAATTTGGTGACTCACGGGGACATCTTCCTACTAGATGAAGGACCCAGTAGCCTTGAAGCATCCATTGGGCATGGAGTCAAGAATGATAGCCTGATATTGATCCTTTTTGCTTTGAAACTTCTCCGATTTCTTGCATCCTGCTAACCTGAACTCACCCTGTTAGGGCTTTACCTATTCCGAGAATGGACTATCTCGAATCCAATTTTAGTTGCTCTGTATTTGTGTTTTATTTGAAACTAGCAAATTATTATAGGAAACTATGGGTCTCTATCGTGAATACTAAAGGGCCTGGCCTCTGCACCTCAGAGAAATATGAACAAAACTTATGTACAAAGAAAAAATCATACATGCCTCAAATGAGACATGCAGAGTGTGCACAAGCACTTCTTTCTGCTGAAAACAAAATCTACTCCTACTCCTATACTAACCCTAACAAAGAAAAGCTTAAACAAATCCTGCCAAGGGAGGAGAAATAGCTTCCCTTTCTCAAAAGGGGCAGCCATGTAAATGGTTTGATGTTGAATATGGCTGCTTGGATGAGTGAAAAAAACTGATAAGGGGTCGATCCTCCACCCATATCATCAAGGTATCAACATTAATGGAAAATACCTCCTCAAGTATGATTTGCATTGGACTCTGGAGGTGTTGATGGTGACCCTTGGTGCTTTGATACTCATCCTCATGCCTTGAAGTGGGCATGACTGGTTTTGGCTTCTCCCTTGGCTCTAATGAAGCCAAGTATCTGATTGGGCAAGGTCTGATCCTTTGAATGTGCCCCTTTCTCTGAATTTCAACTCCAAGAATGGAGTCTTCTTGCTGACCTTCTGGATGGATGGTGTGAGAGGATGATGACATCCTCTTTCCTTTCTCTTCCTTCTCCTGTGAAGAACATGGAAGACTCATATCTTCCAACCTTGGTTCTAGAGGGCTGTTATGAAGTGCTAGGTTGTTGTACTTGAATGTTCTCCTTCATGACAACAAGCTCATGTGCTTGGAAGGTGGATGATGGAGGAGAAAATGATGTGATCTCCTGGGCTCCTCTCCATCAAAGCAATCTTCCAAGTCTGATAGATAATCTGCCTCCTTGTTGTCTCTGCTTGCATGTGCTCTACCTCCTCCATGGTGTCCTCTGATCTAAACTTGCTCACCATGGTTCCCTTCATCCTCAAACATGAAGTTTGAAAGCTCAAACTCTTCTTCAACATTAGAGCTTGAAGGGGATGAAGTGGGAGGAAGAAATGAAGGTTCTTTTATGGCCTGCTCCACACTTGGAGCCTCATGAAACTATATGATCCTCCTCCATCATGGGTTCATCAATCAAATCAGGCCCTTGAAATGAAAGAAAAAAATCTTCAATGATGCTTTCTTCATTAAGTGGTTTGACTCTCGATTTGATCTCTCCCTGGCTGCTCTCTCTTCAATGGGACTTGGAGCTGATTGTTCCTCTCCTTAACTGGTTGTGCAGCTTGGATTAGATCAACATCCTCTTTAGAAAAAGTGTCATTAGGGACACTGCATTCGAGTAAAACAAACTGTTGATCTTCTTCTTCTTGTTCTTGTTCTTCTTCTACTGCAAACTCAACCTCAGCCACCCTGGCTCTTCAACCTTGACCTCCTCTATTGGCTTAACCATCAAGGGATCTTTGTAAACCCAAATTTAGTAGCCCAACTCTTTAGATTGTCTATCATTTCTTTTTTATTGGGTTCCTCTTCTTGTTTTTCTCCTTGACTGGATTCTTGAGTCTCTTCCCAACATGGACTTGGGAAAGCAAGAGGAGTGGTAGGTTGGGGTTCAACAAGCTTTTGCAATTGTTTGTGGTGGGGAGGAGGTGGAACTTCTTGTTTTTTGGAGGGAATGATTGCTTGGGAAGGAAAAGGGGAGAAGAATTGAAATGAGATGGAAGACTAGGAGATGGAGAAAAGAAATCAACACTTGGGGCAGCAAGTGAGGGGCTTGACTCTTGATCATGCTGAAATGATAAAGTTTGAGAAAGAGAAAATGAAGGACAAGGAGCTGGTGATTGACTTACCCATTGACAAGGTTGTCTCGCACTTTTCTCATATGCCTCAATATCCTCAATCCATTTGTAAGTTGAGGCAACACTTCAACCATGAAGTCAAGCTTCTCCTGAGGGTTGTAATGTCTTGGAAAAGGGCCTCCCCATGGACAAGGTGCCCTGAAACCAATCTAAATGCCTTCATTTGTGTTGTATAGCCCTGGAATGCACCATGCTAGCCTCCATTCCTTGGATCTTCTCAAAAACCAACATTCTCCATGTAGTTATCACCATTATATGCGTCCCCTTGTTCTTGATAAGCTCCATGGCCAAACTGGTTTTGACCCTGCTCATATGGGTAAGCATAATGGTCTTGGATCTGATCATAATGCTGATCTGGAGGAGTTGAGAAATCATGGGAAATGATTTTTGTTGCAAGTGTGAGTTCTAAGAAGGGAATGAAGTCATGATTGCACAACTTCATGGAATGGGAGAAAATGAAAGAGATGGAAGAAGAAAATGGATGAAAATGAGTGGAAATGGATGGAAAAGGTCTCTGTAACTCAGAGGATGGGTTATTGACTAGATGGAGTCACACCAGATGTGCTAGATGTGCTTTGTATGTGCCTCAAAGGTTGAATCTTAATAAGAACACACCAACTTGCTAAGATGAAGTGGTAAGGTGCTTCAGACCTGTCCCACCAGGCATGCCAAAACTGTTAGTGTAGAATCACAACACCCCTGAATGGCCTTGAGTTATGAGTGGGGCATTCGGTGTGATTGCACAACATGGACCATCTCTCAAGCTGTGGGACTTTAAAACTTGAGATGGACCTTCGGAGAAAGTTGGTTCTTGCTTCCTAATCTACTGCCACAAGCTACTCAAGTGTAGGTAGAATCTAACTAATCCTAATCTAACTATTCCAAGGAGGAGAGAGAGAGAGAGAGGGTGAAAGAGCCTACACTAAGTGGTGATACACTAGAAAAGGAAGTGGTGAGATACTCTCTGTTGGGAGAATGAAATAGGGAAAAGGGGACTGAGGGAGGTCAGACAGAAGTGACACAGACCCAGATCCAAATCCGCCATCAAAACTCCATGAAGCATGACATCTTACACCTGCAAATGTGAAATACATACACAGGAGAAAACATGAGATAGAGAGGCACAAAGAAACAACAAAATGATGCCAAGGGTTGAAAGATGCCACAAAACAAGATTTTATTGCTCTATAAGGTGCACAGACTATTACATGGGTGCTCAGAGGCACAAATATGCTCTCTAGGTGTAGGAGAAGGCTTACTGACTCAAATGGAGTCAGGAAACAACTTTGAGAGTTTCCCCACATCCTAGAATGTCTCTCCCTTCTCAAATGAGAAGTGTTACAATATATAGATGATGAAAATCGGAGGAAAGAAAGGAGAAAGCTCGATCTTCTACTCTTAAAATCCAACCACCAACCATCAATCCCATCATGAATCCTCCACAATCTATCAAGTCTGGTTCCCTATGTCTATTCGGTGTGTTGAAGAAGGAAGAATGGACGGATCAAATCAAATCATGATCTGGTAGTTGAAGCAATTAGATTCTGCATTAATGGCTGAAAGACATTTTCCCATTTTCACCCACCTAACCTCATCAAAATTAAAGTTTCAGCTCTCATGGCATAGACGAGGTCGAGACCTTTCCAACGGTGCCAAATTTGTTGAATTTTGGGCACTGGATCAAAAGATATGTCCATTTGAAATGTTTGAGTGGGTCCGTACAAAAATGGCAAAAACTAGTTAGCAGAATGGGTCCAGTGGGCCCAAAACTCACTTTGTGCCTTTTGGCACCAAAAATACAAAATGCAAAAAATGCCCCACGCCCACAATTCATTTTGTCAAAAAAACCATCTTTGGGCCCACGGTCTACATTTTCCATTTGGGTGAAAAGTCCTCCCCATGCCCGTTGGCCCACATATAATTGAGGCTTGACATGTGGCTCCTTGGGCATCAGTAGAGGTGTGGTTCATTTTATACTTTACACCTTTTGAGCCAAAAGTTTGAATTGCCTCCAACGACCCACCTTCCCATTTTGACTTTTCAACATGGCCATGTGTAGAGAGGTGTGTAGTTTGGGGACCGCTTTTGGATTTTTCTTTTGAAGTTGCACCGAAGAGACATGTGGTGCCTTCCATAAACTTTGCTCTGTTCCTTTGTGTTTTTGGCTAAGTCCTTTTGCTTGGTGGGGCCATAAGTCTGACCTTGGACACGTGGAGGCTTTGTGCTTATTTGAAACCCACTCCAAATTTTACTTTTGAAGTAGTGCCGTGCTGACACTTGGCTCCTTCCTTGGCTGCCTTTGCTTTAACTATTTAACCCCTGACTCTTCCTTTTTGGACTGGGGCACGTGGCAAGTTGACGCTCATTTGGGGACTACCTTTTGGGGTACGCCTTTGAAATTATGTCGAGAAGACACGTGGCGCCATCTGCTAGTTCTCTATACTTAGTCATTTTGGGCCCGCTTTATGTCCCATTTTTTAACTTGGAATACATGGCGAGTCTGCGATCATTTAGGTCTCCGCTCTTTGGATTTATCTTTGAAGTTGCGCAAAGTCAACACTTGGCACCTTCTGCTGAGTCAAAGAATTATCAATGACCGGTGCAACTTTTGGGGCTCTGGACACGTGGAGGCTTGGTGCTTGTTTGAGTCTACCTTTTGGATTTAACCCTTGGAGATGTGTTGGATGAGGCAAGTGGAAGATTTTGTGCCATCTCTTCCATACTTAGCCAATTTGGGCTGCTTTGAATCATTTGTGAAGCCTGAAGACTTTGAGCCTTTCCTCGTTTCTCTCCTGAGAGCCTCTGGTTTCTTTGACACTGTTTTCCTCCTTAGCCGACCCTGCTTCTCCATTTTCAAGCCCATCTGTAACCTGATCATTAGATTTGAAACGTGGGCTCATGCGATGGAAATGACCTTAGATTTCTTCTATGCGGGGTCATTTGATCCTTCGCAGACCCTGCTCCTCCATTGTAGAGTCCCGTTGTTACTTGATTGTTAGATTTGAAATGTGGGCTCATGCGACGGAAGCGACCCTTAGATTTCTTCTATGTGGGGTCATTTGATCCTTCATCAGATCCTCCTCCATCCATTGTAGAGTCTCGTTGTTACATGATTTTGGATTTAAATGTGAGTTCTCGGAGTGAGTTGCCCTCTGGTTTTCTTGTGTGCGGGGGTGTGTTTGACCAATTTTACCAGGGGGAAAAATTGGGATAACGGTAACCACATAACCCATCTCTCTTGTTTATTTAAAGAAAAACATCGTAGATACCCCTCAAACATTTTTTTACTACCTCAGTTTGTCCATCAGTTTGGGGATGATATGATGAACTATGAGCCAATTGAGTACCCAAACATGAGAATAAATCAATCCAAAAATTTCTAGTAAAGATAGGGTCACGATCACTGATTATAATCTTGGGTGTGCCATGTAGCTTTTGAACTGTATCCATAAAAGATATGACAATTGTACTCATTGTAAATGGATGTGGAAAAGCACAAAAATGAGCATATTTGGTGAGTCTATCCACCACCACCATAATTACACTTTTCCCTTCAAACTTTGGCAATCTTGTGATGAAATCCATGGAAACCTCTTCCCACTTGCTCACTAGGAATAACAAAGGTTGTAAAAGTCCCAAAGACTTAACAATTTCATCCTTGTTACCTTTGTCACACCAAACATTAAGACATAAATATTTGGACATCTACTTTCAACCCTTCCCAAAATAAATCTTGCTTAACTCTGTGATAATTTTTAGGAATCTGAATGGCACACATTTGGAGAAGCATGGAGCTGAGAGAACCTGATTTTTAAGGATAGAGTTTTTGCATAAGTACAACTAGTCCTTATACCACAATGCATCCCCCTTCCACACAAATGTTTCAAAAATTTTTAGGTCCTATTGAATATTTTGAATGAAATTTTCAGTTTCTATATCATTTTCCATTCGGATCTTTCTTGATCTACCCAATCTACATGTAGTATGGACATGACATTTAATAATGCCTTTGTGGACTCATCTCTCTTGGATAATGCATCAACTACCACATTTTATTTTCCTTTTTTGTAAATGATCTCAAATTCATATCCCAACATCTTAGTGACCCATTTTGTTGTTCTTCAAATGAGAGTCTTTTTCTATAAGCATTATAAGTTGTCATGATTTGTCTTTACCTTAAAGTGACGACCCATGAGATACGAGTCTCCACTATTTGAATGCATGAAGAATAGCCATAATTTATTTCTCATAAGTTGGTTTGAGAGGTTCTTGCCTTTTAGAAGTTGACTCTCAAATCTGATGGGGTGACCCTCTGCTTAATTACTTCTCCTACACCATATCCAAAGCACCACATTCAACAATGAAGGTTTTGGAGAATTCTAGGGGGCAAGTGGTACACAGGGATTCTTGTGATTCAAATGCCTGGCGAATTCTTCAATGAAATTATTTATTTAATAAGGATGCCTAGTGGTTCGTGAACTCATTCAATCAAAACTGCGATAATAAACCATAAGCCCTAAGAATCCTGTGGTTTTGAGGTTTTTAGGAATTGGCCAATCCACCATAGCTTGAATATTATGAGGATCCACTTTTACATCTTCATGAGACACGATATGACCAAATAATTCTTCCTCTCTTACTGCAAATGCACATTTGGAGGGCTTGACATAAAGGTGGTGCTGTTCAAGAGTGTCCAAAACTTTATTGACATGTTGTAAATGTTCCTCCCAAGTCTTACTATAGACTAATATATCATCAAAGAATATTATAGACATGTAAAATTTTGACATGATCATTTAGCAAATAATCACATTTAATTTACATTAGTAATCCTTTCCTATCACTAATCATATAATAATTAATTATTATATTCCAACTATTTCTATTACCCATTTCAAAATCCCATCCTACCCTTAGTCATATTAATACTTCATTAATATACCAAAATCCCACTAACTAATCTCTATTAACTATTTCTAGGAATTTAAAATTACCACCACCTACCACCTACTCTATGCCTATTCTACACCTAGCCTCTCCATCTAATCACCCTACTAAGCATAATTAACTCCACCTAACCACAAGCTAAATGACCCTCCAAATATAGAGGCTTCTATTTCTAGAAGCCTCTCCATTTTCCCTCTTAATTCAAAAATTTCAAAGAATTCCCGGGTTCCTCTTTCCTTGTCTTTAAGTAATCTTGTTTTTATGGGAAGAGAAAAATAATTAATCTCTGTAGAAATAAACCTTCGCTATTTTTTTCCAATTGAGTCCTTATTTCTTGGCTATATAGCCAAGCCTTTTGTCTGGAAAGATAGAAATAAAATGACTACAATTTTAGGTATTCACTTAATTTTGCTAGGTGTTGGTGCTTTTCTTCTAGTCTTCAAGGCTTTGGGATTCTTCCAATCTCTAGAATTTTCTAATTCTAGAGAATTCTTCATTCTCATGCATTTTACACCATTGATCCATATCCTACATGGATCAATCTCAACCCTCCATTTATCCATCCTCCAGCTATAAATAGTGGTGCCACCCTCCATGCACACCACCTTAGAACAATTGCAAGTATATGTTGTCAAAATATCCAAGCAAGCTATCAATCACTAAGCATTCTAATAAGCAAGAATTCATCATTTCAAGAAGGGGAAGTGTTGCCAAATTAAATCCACGAATCTGAAGCAAAGACAATCATCCATTTGAGCACATCCAAGATATCAAAGAAGGTGAATTTTTCACTTGTAGGTAACTGTAGGTATATGATCTTCTCCCTCTTTCCATCATTACTCAATCTAAGGTAGGTAGATAGTTGTGTTAGTTTAGGATTTGAATTACTTTATTTCCTAGTTTGTAAGTTACACACTAACACCAATTTTTCTTAAAAATACCAAGACAAACTTATGCAAAAATGGATAGAAGATGGAATGCATAAAACTTTGGAAAGTAGATGGCACATTTGTAAGGCCAAATGACATTACAAGAAATTCATAGTGGCCCTCATGTGTCCTAAATGTTGTTTTATGAATATCTTCATCACAAATTCTTATTTTATGGTATCTTGATCGAAGATCTAATTTTATAAAATAAACAACACCATGTAATTCATCTAACAAATCTTGATGACAAGAATAAGATACTTATCTTTCATTGTGTATTTTTGAGCTCCATATAGTTTGAACACATGTGCCAACCTTCATCCTTCTTTCTAACCATCACCACTGGGAAAGAGTAAGCACTTTGACTATGGTGAATAATACCTACTTCTAACATCTCTTGTACCATCTTCTCAATCTCACTCTTTTGGAGATAAGGGTACCTATAAGGTTGAATGTTGGGTGGTTGGTTTCCTAGTACTAGCTGAATAACATGATTATGATCTCTTTTAGGTAACTTCATCTTTGTGGGTTTGTCAGGTAACTTCATCTATTTTAGGTTTGGTAATGAACCTAGATAGAAATAAAATTAAGAACCTTCTCAAAATAAGAAGGTAATTGGGTCCATTATATCTTCTAAAGGGAGTAGTTGCGTAAGTGAACAATAGCCTATTGTACACATGAATAAAATGTTGCCCTTCTACAACAAACCCTATTTGGTGATCTCGACACAAAAATGCCAACATATGATGGATGATGAGGTGTGTGGCCCTAGAAGAGGTGATCAAAAATACATTGTAAATATACAAAGGTAATGCCACAGTAGAATCTTGATGAAACTTGGTCGATATCAAGAAAAATTCAAGAAATAGTGATGAATTTGATACGACACTTAACTCCATTACAATACCATGACCATAAAATCCGTGATGAGAATATTGAAAACTACAAGACTACACAATTAAAGACATTGAAAACAAATAATTTAGATACAAAATAAAAGATAGAAGATAAGTGGATGAGTTAAGGACTACATTGGGGATGCATCATCCTATTACGTGTTCTTGGCTCATTAGATGATAAATGACCAAAATAGAGGTAACTTTATGCCATCAAATTATAATTCCTTAAGATATCCATAGAATACAATATCAAGGTAGATATTGATCGAGATGAGTGGTTGAGGTTGTCATAATTGGGAGACAAATATAAAAAGAAGCAATGCGCTAGAGTGCATATAATGAATGATATGAATGAGTATGGAAATGTGGAGTGCACAAATGAAAAAATTACCAAAGAAAGCAAATGAATTATATGCTAAAATCACACCAATTACATCTACACCAATTTATTATAAACTTGTAGAATTAGTTGTTTATAATACACATCTAGTTCATATACAAATGAAATCTACCACATAAATCATGACTTGGAAAGAGTTTGAGAAGAGGCTAAATATCCTAATTAGAATGTACATTCAGAAGTGATTATGGGGTAGGTTGAAACATGTATCATAAAGTTACAAATATTAAATATTTTTTATTTGATTGGAAATCCACACATCAAAAGAACAAAATAAGGAAATGGAGTATGTTTATGTATAGTGACTATAATTTGAACAATATAATAGTTGTTTAAATAAATATAAATAAAGAAGAATAATTAGATGATGAATTATTATGTTTGTATTCACTTTACCGTAATTTTGGAATGATATGAATGTGAATTAATAGTCCTACTTAATTTTTCTATTTATTATTGTATCAAAGTGTATTTGTGTAATCTATTGTATCCACCTATGTGTATATGTCATTTGTATTCGAAAAATCTTTTAAAAAATTAACATCTAATTTATACCAACAATTTTAATCACATTTTTAAATTAACAATAATTTTACATATTAAACCAATAATAGCCTAAATTCCCATATAAAGAATTCAAACTTCATTTCTAATTTTTCTACATGTAAGAAACACATTAATAATAATGATTTGAAATCTATTTAGTAAGTACCCATTCACAATATAAAACTACCTAAGTCCTAAATCTTGTATATTACGATAAAAACATGGGATATCAATTCAATTATTCAACTTCACATTCTTCTCAAACTCACATCTTTACGCCGAAAGGTGTTCTTCAGCTAGGTCGAGGCCGAGAGGGCTCTGACACATGATAGGGAGATCGGTGGTAGGCATTGTGAAGGACGAGGATGTTGATTACGGATCATGCATAGCGGTCGATCTTTGAGGACGATTTGACACTGCATAGTATCCAGTTGTCATTTCACATCTGTAACAAGCAAACACAACCCGAAAATATATTTTACCTCCTGCCAAATCTGCCATCTGTTCAGCTTGGGCAGTGTGCGATCTACCATATGATCTATTTGGGTAGTGTGCGTGAACGGTGTAAGCCAAGATCAATCAACGTTGGCTTCTGATTAAGAAAGCTCAGTGAGAAGAACATGGCATGACCAAAAATCCATTTATCCTTGCACGTAGATATTTCTTCTTCTTTGTAAATGTCACAGGCATGACACTATGCACTATTATGACTTGCCTGCAGCCGTTTGCCACTGTTGCGATATGACTCCACCAGATCTGTAATTGAAGGTGATTTTTGTAAGTTATTTTGGCTGGCCAGGGACTTTCAAGTTTCCAGATGAGCAACGTCTAGACGTTGATGTGTCGACCACTTCCTGGAAGTCTGTGCTGGCAGGGTTAAAGTTCCTGTGAGGAGACGAGTGCAGAAGTCATGCAAGATGACCAACAACACTCTAGATGGCTCTCCTTAACAGGCTCGCAGTCCGTGCACGGTATAAAAAGATTTTCTTTTGTAATGTAATATTATGTATGAGGTTGTGTTTGCTTCTTTCCTACGTTGCATTGTTCTATTCTATAATTTATGTTTTTTACCCTTTAATACAACGAAAATGTTTATAGCACAATACGGGCTTTACTGGTGAAGGGCATATTGGTAGGGTTATTAAATTTTGATGGCGGAGAGTTTTGGACTCAGGAAAAAGGGTCGCTGTAAATTCATTTGTCGAAGTAATAAACGTAGATGGCGAATAAAAAGAGATGGGATCGAGTCCAGGAATTTCCTAAACATTACTTTGGACAGATGCTTTTCATTTTTTTCCTTTAGCCCGCGGATGTTAACTATTTTCCAGTTTTATTATTTTGTTACTACTGCATAAATTGTACAGTAAAGCCCTTTGCAACAAGACCAATTTTTGTGCATATGCCACAATCTTTGCAGTTTATGAAACAACATATTTTTTAGGCATTTTGTCGAACAGTTTACATGTTTCCACATTTCACAGACATATCCTCGTTATACTTGCAACTGAAACAACTTTGGTAGATGTTCACATCATGTTTGAAAGCTCCGTTTTTGCACGAGCAATAGATCGTTTCCTTCTCAAAAGAAATATCAGGAATTACATGTAGAGCTCATAACAATACCTTTGAAGCGGGTAATGGAGTGTTTCATGCCTCTCTACCTCAACAAAAGGAGATTATTAAAATAAAATTTGCCCTGTCTTAAGTTGTAAAGTTTATCGGTGTTCTAACAAATCATTTAACTCTGTGTTTATGTGTTATGGCAGTCCATATTATTAATGAAATAGTTTTATTTGTCTGTCCATTAATTTATTTGCAGTCTTTCTATATAGTATGGAACATTTACAATATAAACGCCTCATATATTTACTTTAAAAGTAGATAAATCTGCATAAACATCCCATACTACAACATAATAGACTAAGTCAATACAAGGCGGAATAAGAAAATAATGGCATAGATTAGATTGATTTTGTTAAAATAAAAATCTACGAAGTTGTATGCATAAAAATATCAAAAGATAATGGATATAGATTAACATGGTATATCAAAAGATTTTTAAAATATTTCATCATTGTTTAGAATAGTAACCTTAAGTATATAAGAATTATAATCATTTTTTTTTGCACTTTCTTTGTATGGTATGATACTCCGTAATTAATGTGTGGTTGTAATGGGCAGTGCACTTGTGTAAACTACAAATAATATGGTGTGCGAAATTATTTTTAATTATATTTTAACAGATTGCTTTGTACACGGATTTCCTCAACCTTCCGATGTTACACAGATCTTTCTTGTAAACCATCTTAATTTATTTCCTTTGTGATCGGAGATACTATTACTCAGATCATGTATACTTTGTTTTCCATTT
This sequence comes from Taxus wallichiana var. yunnanensis, assembly GCA_018340775.1. NCBI lineage: Eukaryota > Viridiplantae > Streptophyta > Pinopsida > Cupressales > Taxaceae > Taxus > Taxus wallichiana. Next base: position 109,402,583 of record CM031237.1, on the reverse strand, counting down.
TTTGCAAATATAGTTTGCTTTATTAATCAAATCATGTCATTGTAGTCCAATATAAATGTGTTCTTTTTTACTATTGTCTTGTTGTATGCCAAGGGAAATACAAAGCGTTTATACAAATTTTTGCATGGGGCGTAGTGTGGATTAATTCTGCAATAGGCCATGCGTAAGTTTACCGTCTCTCTATTTGTAACATTTTTACTTTGTTATGTTAGTGCAAGTTGTCTTGCTTGTAATGTTTATTTGATGTTTGAGAAATCAATATCATTTCTTTTCTTTTCCCATTGTGTATGCGGTTATTAAAAATTTTTATGCGTGTCTTTTTTTCCCTTTCCCCTTTGAAATTATGGTTGTTAGAAAAAATGTTTTGGGTGCTTGCACATTTACTATAGATTTGTTTGTCACTTCCAACTTTGCAATAAATTTCCCTTGCTTGTAAACTATTCTTTTGCTTTCCATAGCGAGAACCTACATTGTTATGCATTGCATAGTTTAAATGGAAGTTCGATTGATAGAAAACATTTGTTGCATTTCTTGATATTTTTGTTTTTCCGGCATGTGAGGGCATGTGCCTTTGTGAGAGTCAGGAATCATTGTGTGTCGAGGGGATTGGTTCCCTATGAGGCCACATCGATCCGCTCCAAGTTGGGTGGAAGACTGCACTACACAAAGGCTTTTAAAGCCTCTCGCCAAAAAAAAGGTCTCTTGTCCTATTTTGTCTTCTGTAGTTCGTCCTAGATATATACCTCTTAAGGGCATTCTTACCCTCCCTACACTTGGAATTAACATCATATATGTTTTTTGTCATCTAATGTTATTTTTGTTGTCTTCCTTTTTAGTGCAATGTTGGTTTGGATGAAAGAAAAATTGCACAAACAATAGGTTGGCTCAGCATGAGATGGCCTTCTTTGCGCTACACTACTTTTCAGATGAAAAATTTGAAAACAAAGTTTATTTCATGATGCTTTACACTCTTGTTAGAGAAAACCGTGAAAACCAGATATTAGGACCATAAACACTTGTTCAATGTTGTATAAAACTTTAAATAAAACATTAGTAAACCATGTATTTCTTCTACTAGCTGCAAACAAATGTCTCTATTTAGTGTGAAAATCGAATGCTTTCAAGAAACTACACAAAAGGAATGGATTTTAGTTGCATTGAAATTTGAATTTGTGTAGAACAAAACATGTTGTAATATAGCTATGTTTAGAAATAACTTTTTTTTATATACGCCATAAAAAAATGACTCTAAAATACATGCAATATTTCATCATGTCATCCTATCTGTTGTCTTTTTGGCTCACCGAATATAGAAGCACAAAAAATGTGTAGGACAAAAATTTGTTTCTCTTGTACAACACTTTTCTGGAAAAAATAAGTTGGTGCAACATGCATTCCTTGTTATATGCAAACACATGTCTCTATTTGTGGTGAAATTTGAAAGTTTTCATGAAAAATTACATATGGAATGGATTTTAGTTGCATTGTGTTAAATAAATCTCAATATTATATTTTTTTCATTCCATTATTATGTTTTCCAAATTAAGTTTTGTTCCTTTCCTACCGACATGCTTTACAATGTGTGATTTTTTCTAGGTCACTATTCCTTTGCAATTCTACTTCCCTTTCTTTTGGGAGAACTAATTCCCAAACCATTGCAAACCAACTATGTCAGACCAACAAAAAAAACTGCAAAGGCATAATCATTACACCCGCAATAGAGAATGGACCAATGAACAACACCATCGCCATTACCATGCCCGAAAAGAAGCCTCGAAAGAAATCATCGTGCACTCTTAACTCACACCAGCATGCCCTCCATCATTCCTAATTTTGACTCTCTGCCACCCCATGTTGACCACCCTTCAAATAACTTGCAAGAAGATTCTAATTTCTTGAATGAACAACCTTATGCTATCCCTTTTTTAGCCTCATGTTCTTCGAGTAGTCCCAACTTATAAATAACGACCCCACTATCTTTGATGGTTGCATTATTCCGAATGTTTCCTACTTTTCAAGAATGTATTTCTCACAACAACCCTCTTGTGAGCCTCATAACAACAATATCAACCATCAAAACACATTTCCTACCAAACCATTTCACTTTCCTCTTCCACATGTGCAAGAAACGTCCTCGCATGTTGTTTCCCAATCCCTGCAACAAGCCTCATGCTCAACATACACATCATATACTGAAACTCAAAGCATGTTTCATAAAAGAATTGATCTTCTATCCAAAATCAATACATGCTCTATTTGTTTAGAACTACCTAGGAATGACCACAAGAAATTTATGGAGGTGTGCATACTTGTAGTAGATGTAATCTTGAAAGAAATGGACATCGCTTCTCTTCATGGAACAACATGGACCTGGGATGTCAACCACCTTGCTTGCAGTCTTTGACACAAGTTGAAGAAATGCTAATTGCAAGAGTTAATCCTATTGTACAGGTTAGTCAAGCTCGTGGAGGCCAGTACAAATACACAGGTCACACCATCAACTTCCCTCAAAACATCTCCTCCATCGCGAAATACCTTCCACATCGCCTTAGAGAATTAGACATCTTACTTATACAATGAAAAGGTCCACACCACACAAAATATGACTTCTATGTTAGCAGAGCACGTGTTTGGGCTGCACTGTAGTATAAAATAGCTCATGATCCATACTACAAAGACGTTTTTTAGATTGATGCTCTTGCCTCTTTGCCTCTTGACCCAACAAATGTTTCCTCCTTGTTGAATAATGTCACACTAGATATTCCTGAACCCCAAGAAGATGCTTCAGAATGATCTTCCATGGAACCTTGTCCACTTTGTAAGATATGGATGACCTTTCTTCATCTTTTGTTCCATCAATTACAAATACATGTATTGAACAAGAAGAGATTCTTCGATTCTTGTTCATGATGAACCAGGCTCCCCGATCACGCTCCCTTGGCCTGAGCTTGGCCTTTCCCAATAAATGAATACAAAACACAAGGGTTGTTTTTATGGCCTTTCTAACTTTGTTCCCTTTAGGAGAAGCCATGTTTAAAGAGCCTCACATGAAAGAGGTTCAACTTCATGAATACACTTTACATCTGATGCGCTATCATGATGGCTGGTTTGGTTCCCATCCGCGGTTTAGATATTTTTGTTTAACCTCATAATGCATCACAAGAGTTAGGCTACAACATCTGTATTCATGAATCAAGACCTAGACCATGGGCTACCAAGCAACAATATTTTCCATAGACTTCATGAGTGTCCTAATGATGCCCTCCCAGATAGTCTGATGCACTTTGGGACCAATCTTCGTGGGACGGTCCTTTTGGTCTCGCAGAGGCCAAACTTTCGATATGATAGAACAATTGGGCCCACCCACTTTGTTCTTTACTCTCAATGCAACAGACACAAAATGGCCAGACCTTCATAACGTAATGCCTGAGAAACCCCCAACAGATGCTAGAGATGCTCAATGATGGAGAAATGTAAACATTATTTCCAATCCTCATCGTGTCTCTGCTTACTTACATCAATGCTTCACAATCTTTCATGAAGAGGTCCTCCAGAAACATCTTGGGGCGATGATTATTAGTACAGGTAAAAATTTAATTCCATTTTCCCTTGCCCTCTTTTATTTTCATGTCTTGCAATCGAATCCTTTTATGAATGGCAACATAGAGGTTCCACACATGTACATGGTTTTTTGTTGCTTCAAAATGCACCCAATATTGAAACAGTGGACTAGGATGACCCACAAAGTGTAGACACACAAAAAATACTTTGATAGATATGTTTCTGCATGGAACCCTCGATGTGCCAGCCAACACATGCATTATATACACCAACCCATACAAGATGATCCTTGCCTCTTAGACACTACATAGATACTTACCTCTCGATCCTCTCTTTGATTTGGAAGAGCTTCTCAATTATGTTCAATGACACACCAAATGCTTTGAACAAACATGCTTAAGGAAAAGAAATGCAGGTTTACAGTGTCGCTACAAAGCCCCCTGGGAGATACGCACATAATCTATACTTTTCCATGAGGTAGACAGAAAGTAAAGTACCTTCCTTTCAGAAATGATGACATGTTAAACATCCATAATCAAACAATGTTATCCATATGGAGAGCCAATGTCGACTGTCAGCCAGTTCTCTCCCGCCATGTAGTTCTAAAGTACGTGGCGAAATATGCTTCCAAAGTAAAACAATGCTCTGAAACATACCATCAAATGTTGTCCAAGATTCGCAGTAGTGTCGGTGATGACCAACCGACACTCTTGGCATTCCAAAAAATGTTCACTGAAAGCGTCGTTGACCATGATATCAGTGCGCAAGAAACTTGCCACATGCTCCTCAAATTGCCTCTTGTTCTTTGTAGCCACTCATTTGTTTCCTTAAATGTTGGCAAGAAAGTATTACAGAGGGTCATCCAATCTGACATTGACTCTCAAGATTCATCTCAACTTGTTGATGTCTACACACCGACGACCAACAACAATGGAATCCATCTCGCTCATAGAAATAGCTCAAACTTGGTCTTATAACAAGTTATGTAAGGGGGATAAATGGAAGCCGCGTATAGTGCCTGCGATTGTTCGTGTCTTCCCTAGATTTTTAAGATCCCATCTCGTGACTCGTCATAGTTTGAAACATTTTGTTGGACTGAGCCCCTTCTATACAAACCTTTTCACAACATCGCAATAGACACATGAACCTCCCCAGAGTAGATAATTTCAAGCTGGGAGCTATTTCATAATATTTATCATCCTTGGCATGTGAATCATTCTTCAGTGGAATCGACCACCCTTCAAGTGAAGGAACTTCCAGTGATGAAGACAATACAAATCTACCTAATCAATTGTATGAATGGGAGCTATTGTCTCGGCTCCATTCCACTAACAACATGGAGGTAAATAACCTTGATATATTGGGGCAGCGGGAATTTGACATCAACCACAATTGGTCAGAAAATTCAGTGCTTCCAAGTTTAAAGGATATTGTTGCTTCCTTCATTAAGGAAAACAAATCTCTATGTAACATCTCGAGTAATCGCATTCTGCAAGCCCTACCTACTTCAACTTTCTCACTTGAACAAAAGCTTGCTTTTGATGTCATACTTCATCATTTCATGCACAAAGATCAACTACCTCCTCTCAAATTAGTAATTCAAGGAACTGCTAGAATAGGGAAGTCATATCTCATTAATGCAATCAGATCAACATTCTCTCCCACAAGTATTGAAACAAAATCAGCTCTTCTATTGCTTGCACCAATAGGTGTCACAACCTTCAATATTTCAACATCTACTATGCATATTGCTTTGCGCATACCTATCAAAGAAATAAAACCATTTGAGGGGAAAGCTTTTCAAACTTTCAAGAATCCATGCAACATGTTCAATACATACTAATTGATGAAATGAGCTTCATTGGCCCAAGCTACTTGCTTTTGTTGACTATCACCTCGTGAGGCTTTCTGCATTACAAAACAACACCTTTTGGTAATAGATCTCTAATTCTTGTTGGTGAACTTGGCCAATTGCCTCATGTCAAAGACATTCCCTTATATGTTGGTAATTCTTATGGAGCCAACCTTTGGAGAAGCTTTCCTCCAGCCATCACTCTAAGAACGATTTTTCGCCAACAAGGTGCTGATTTTGCACAAATTTAGTTTCGTGAACTTCTACTTCATGTTCGTGATACTTCTCCATGATTTGAAGATTGGAAAAGCCTAATGTCTCGGATTGATAAACACCTTTCAGAAGAAGAGGTTCAAGGTTTCTCTTTAGCAACACATCTATTCACAATAAATATACTGGTCGACCAACATAACCTTTTGATGCTCAAATATTTAAACCTTCCTGTTGCACTGTGTATATCTTTTGTTACTAGGCAGAGCGTTTTGGGTGATGCCGATGATGATCAACTCAAGCATAAAATTCTTCTTTACAAATATCAAAAATTATGCTTACAAAAAATTTGTGGGTTGAAGCGGACTGGTCAATGGAGCAATCAGGATAATGATTGACATCATCTACATCCACTCATCATCCGCCAGAGCTTCCTCTTTTCATTGTAGTTCATTTCAACAAATACATTGGTCCTTCTTGGGACATTAATAACCCTTCACATGTTCCAATCCATCCTATTTCAAGAGGAAGCCGCAAGTAAGCTACCTCTCAAAATGGCTTCGGGCTTGACAATACACAAATCACAAGGTCTTACTTTAGATAAGGCAACAATTGACATCGAAAACTCTGAGAGACAAGGTCTTACATTCACTTCTATCTCTAAGGTTTCATCCCTTCACGAACTTGCATCTCCACGCCATTCTCCTTCGATCGCTTCTCTTATATGGCTGTCGGAAAGTATGTAAATTGTAGGAGGATTGAAGAGGCTAGACTTGCTTCTCTCCCCCCTTTCAATTTTTGTTGAATCTATGTCACCTCTACTCATTCTTTTGCTTTCCTCTCTACATTTTCTCTCCACTTATTATCCCTATGATTACCCCCTTATCCCTTTCAAAGATTCACATCGTGCTGCTACTTGTGTGCGATTGCTAGTGTATTTACCTATGCACAACTCATTCCATTATCACTTTCATAGAAATTCAATAGTGTAAAAAGAAGTAAAAAGTCCAAGTGCGTGCCTTGGGACCAAAAAATGATCATGTCTAAAATAAAAAAGGAACATCTATTTAATATGTTCTTGGGGTCTTAATTCCATGATGTCAACCATGCCACGGTTAAAGATTTACAATTGAAGATTGCACTTGAAAATTGCACATAAAAATGATTCTAAATAACAAACGATTAAAATAGTAAGTTTAATCACTTAAAAATCATTACAAATAGTCTATTATTCTATTCTCACTTCTAAAAAAGAATAAATATATCTTGAAATATAAATAAATCAATAATTATTAAATATATTTTAAATAACTTTTAAAATCATATATATTATATATTTAAAATGAATAAAACTCATTCTAAGTTTTAAAATATTATATTTTATAACTCACAATATTATATATTTGGCTATTAAAATATTATAGAGTTAATAAATATTTTAAACTATCAAATTTATAGTATGGATTAAAATTAATTGGTCTAAATTTCTATGGTGCAATCCATGACTATTATGACAAAATATGGGTGAACATAATCAACTCCAAAATACCAATCATATCGAGTCAACAGAGAGCCTTGAGAAATAGGCCAATCAAAACATTATAAAAGTGTGGACCTCGATAAAAAAAAAAAGGGTGAACAAAAAAGCGAGGAATTAAAAAAATGAGACAAAACCGAGGCCGCGGAAGAAAACATGGTGGTAGGAGGCAGAGGAGGAGGAGTATTCAACTTATATTCCTAACAGAGCTAGGGTGATTTGTATAAAGGATGGGATCCCATCCAATTTTTTTCTAGTTGTTGTACAGGTTGTTTAGAATCATCAATCTAGAGAAGGAGAGATGGCAAGAGAAAGCCATGGGAATTTTCTGTTGTGGGCGAGATCACCCAAAATCACCAAGGTGGCTGAAAATCCCACCCCCGAGCAAGCGGAGGAGGAGGGACAAGAATCGAGTGGACTACCATCGTCGAGGAGAGGAGCTTGCCAACTTTGGGAGTGATGCGCTAATGAAACCCTCATCCACGAGGAGGAGGGGGAGAGTGGTGCAAACGAGATGATGAGAGGTGGCGAGAAAGAGCATCATGCAAAGTACATGGTTGGCCGTGCAGAGGGTGGCGGCTTAATGGTCGATCAAGCATTGGAGGTGCTCAACATGGCTGAACCTTATAGCATTATTCGAATCTAAAGAAACACAATGGAGAGAATAACCACTTTATTAGTAACAACAAAAATTATATCCATAGGAACATTGTTAAATATGGCATTATTTCTATCTTTCCATAGATGAAATAAAAATATCAGCTCTAAATATGTGCCAAAATTTTTTGTAAATTGTAGGTAATAGAGTTGAGTCCCCCAAAAAACCATTTTCTAGGTAAAACAATCTAGGGATAAGGGTTGAAAAAGGGAATGAATCCATTTCTAGGCCGATTAAGTGCACAAACATAACCAAAATATGTGTTTGATAGTCTCGGGTTGGTGGAAAATCGGTAGGTGGGATTCACACCCATATACCTAAGCTAATCCCTATAAGAAATTCTTAATGCAAAACTCACCACAAAAAATGGGCTTTTTTAGTTCGAAAAGAATTGACCAAACCCTTTTGAATTGATGTTTCCACACCTAAATATGGGAGGAAATGTTCCAGTGTTTGTTATGTGAATCAACATTCACTATCATAGAGAAAGAAGGAAGTAACCCAAGCAGGTTTGTAATGGTAGAGCGAGTAGCAGAAGGCCAATTCTAGTCATGCCACCATGGGACACCTGAAGTGACACCAATTTTGTGTAAGAATTCCTCAGGTATGCAAGCAATGATATTCGTGATTGATTCAACATCTTAATGTTGAAGGTTAAACTTAATAGCTAAGGCACCCCAAGAAAGCCAAGATTTGTAATGCTTACAAAATAAATTCCCACCATTTTTATGCCTTTTCTGAAGAGCCGAATAACTTTAGTCCAAGGGGCTAGAACAAGAGGGGTCTTGTGGAAAATGTAAATGGAATACCACCAAAGAGAACATGAGTCGATAGAAAGGATATATCTCGAAGCCATCCCCTTTCCAAATAAGGTGTGGTTTAAGAAACTCCTAGGATTTCCAGATATTCTAGGCTATAAAAGTACCTTTGATTTTGATAGAAACTAGGAAAAGGAGAAGGGACTAGAAGTTGAGGCCTTTCCAAGCTTGTCTTCTAAGAGGAAAGCCTTGGTAGATGCAATGTCGGAGCAGAATCTTCCAAGATTCATTCCCTTCTAGGCTATGAATTAGCCATTTGACACAGAGAGCTTACCCTTGAAGCTTGATGTCAAGCAAGCCAAGGCCACCTGCTTCTTTGGGTCTGCAACAAGTGTCCCATGCCACGCGATGAAACCCCTTGTGGCTTTCAGAGTTAGCCTAGAGAAAGTCTCTTAGAAGCTTTTCAAGCTTGGAATATGCAACATTAGAAGGATCCCAACAAGAAGAGTAGTACACATGGGTGGTGACAAGAACCTTGGAGCAGATTTGGAATTTACCTACCAAAGAGAGTGGTTTGGTAATCTAGTAGGATATTTTATGCTCTACTTGTTGGACCACATAGCTCTAAAGTTATGCAGAGGTGGCCTAGAAGGTTAAGGGAATGCAAAGGAATTTAAATTGAATGCAAGTTGAATCCAACGCCTTTGTAGATTGTAAGCCATGGATGGATATGGGATTGTGATTGCCTATAACATTGAGTTTTGTCCCATTGGATGGATGATTTAGAGGCCAAACAAAAAGTATCTAGATAGTCCAAAGTAGTGTGAATAAATTTCTCTTCTTCAAGGAGAGTGAGGAAAGAGTCATCAACAAAATGGCCATTGATGATATGTTGAGAAGTGTTTGGCATAGAAATCCTCTTAATGAGACCTTGGGAAGCACTATGGGTGAGCAGGTGGCTAAATCCTTGATCAAAGCACGTAGAGTGAAGGTTTAAAGGGAATCCTTGATAAATGAACTGAACAAACCAAACCTAGAAGATTGAGCTCCATTAATAGTGATGCATGATCCAACATTATTGAAGAGCATCTACATAGTGTGGAAAAACCTCAGACGGTGATTTAATAAAATATGAGTAATTTTATTAAAATCTGAAAGCAATGACTACTATAAATAACATATAATGAAATATAAATGCTAGGTAATTTATTTGATTTTAATCATGAAAGGAAAAGAGAAAGATAAGGCACTTACCTTTGATTTTCTTGTCTGAAGTGTGCTTGGGTGAAGAATGTGATGAAACAAAAATGCAAACCATGTGAACCTCGGGAAAATGCATAGGATTTGAAAATGCATGGACACATGTTCTTGGTAAGAACAAGGGCGCTGCGGGCCCCCAAGACCTTTACGAGGGTGTTAGAGTCTACAGTAGAAAAGGTTAAAACTTGATTTCAATACTATCGCTAGGGTTGTGCAATTGTTCATCTGTATGTCACACTTAGATCACCGAAGTACCTATAAACATGCACACAAATATCCTCCTACAAAACCCTAAAAAAGACATTAAATGGTAAAAATGAAAGATGTAAAATGAGGGGACAAATTGTCCTCAACTGTCAACTAGTGAGCTTACGATTGAGCATTGCACTACATCTCAAACCCAATGTAGTTTTATGTGCTTGCATGGGTAATAGTGCTCCTAGGTCATCCTCGCATCAATGATGCCAAGATAGTAGGTGGTAACTAGATAAAATGTAAATGTGTGTATGGCATATAATGAACCCCCTTCCTATGTAGTGTGTATGTAGAGTAATGTGCCCAAATATAGTCCCTTGAGATATGTAGATAGATATCCCTTGATAAGAATTTCTCACCCTTATAATGGTATGTATGTTTTGTTTATATAGGGATATCTTGCTTGAATTTCAACACTAATGACCCGACATGCCAACTAGTACCTCGGGATATGAGTGGGAAAACCAAAAGACCGACCTCAAGTGTAAAAAAAAATCAAACATAAAGAGGACACGGGCGCCCAAGATGGGACAGGAGCTCACAGGCGCTAGTGTCCGATCTGGGTGCTAGTTTCCGAGAGATAAATGAGTGGAGACTGACTGACAGGGATCCCTGTGATCTGACCAAAACTAGGTGTATGAGTGACAAGTGTGAAAGATAAAAGCAATAGAAACCAACAAGACAAGTGGATGGACTAGGGAATGGGTCACTAGTGAATAATTTTCTTACACAATATCCATATATAAAACAACATACTTGGCGGTATAGTAAATATTAGTAAGTGCATGATTTTGTGTCTACATCCCCCTTTATGCCATTTGAATGAAATTCAAGTAGTGAAAAGGAAGTAAGGACCATACCTTTAAAAATTCCAGAGAATCTTAATGTTGTAGAAATACATGCTTGAGAATAAGAACATATAGATTCGACTATGATAAGGCGGAATGATGACAAATCTGAAATATCAAAGTAAATTATAATATTAACATGAAATTATTTGATCTCACCCATGAGGTCACCAGTGATTGACTTCAACAAGACTATGGGAGAAACTTTACAATTACACCTCTTAATGGCTTCTTGACACACCTTTAAAGCGATGGCTTCCTTTGCACACTTCCTACAATATTTCTCACTACTTCTTTCTATGCTAAATGAGGGGGTGGCCTCTCTATTTATAGAACTTCAGGCTTATCCATCTTATCTCTAAGATAGGATAAGAAATCCACTCGACGAATCATATTCCATACCTTAACTCTTATCATACATGTAAGCTTATCTTTAAGATAAGATAAACCTTATCATTTACATGGGTTCCACATTTTTAGACTTTTTACAAATAAAATACACAAAATATTTATGACCTCACTCCTTGTCCTTATTACCAATATAATATTTCTAATTCCTAATCATGTAGACCCTACTTCTCTAATTACCCAAACTTTGACATTTTAACATTCCGGACCACTTACGACAAATATTTACTTTTTACAACATTCCTATTGTACTTTGATTTATTACCGTACTCCACATTATTGGCGGCACCGTCTTGTGGCGCCGTTATCTTCTATCGGACGCTACTACTAATTATACTTAACAACATCCTATTCTAATACATACATTAATGAAATAGAAATTATGGAGGAAAATTTTAGTGTCGACATCTTCCCCCTTCCTAGCTTCTACTCCGTCCTCGGAGTAGACTATTACAGTGCTTGGAAAATCTTGACTTGTCGTGGTTGACCCATTTCGTAATGGGAGTGCCATCAATTCCTCCGGTCAGTACGTACCATTTTCATGCCACAATTTCTTTATTTTGTAGGGCCCCATCCATTTTGGAAGAAATTTTCTCTGTCTTCTTTTTTTTGTATACGGAATCATATACTAGACCAAGTCATTCACATGAAATGGAGACCACGGATCTTTTGATCAAAGTATTCCTTACTGCTTCATTTTCTTCTTATGGCTTGTATCTTTGCTATTTCCTCATTTCCTCTAGCAAATGAAGATGTACCGACCTTTCTTTTCTTGAATCACTTTCATCCATCCTTTCATTTTCATAACTCTCACGGTGGGAATATCAAACTCAATAGGAAGAAGCTGGATCAATGCCATAGCCATTTGAAATGGGGAGTATCTGTTGCTGACTTTGATGTTGCCCTATATGCCCACAATCTTTGCATGAATCCTTTTATCCCATTTATGTACTGTAATTTGCATCTTTTGCTAGAATTTGACACTGACACAAAATTTGTTCGTTCCACTGTCCATTTGTGCTTGGCTTGTATGTTGTTGCCTTCTGTGCTTAATAGAAAACTTATTGACTAGGGCTTCTACCACCTCATTAATGAAGTGGCTTCCTTGATCTGTTTCTGATTTCTAATGGACAACCAAATCTGGTGACAATGCGTTCATATATGAACCTTGCCACTTCATCCATGGAAGTTGTTTTTGATGGCCTAGCTTGACCCACTTGGTTAAATAATGTGGCAACTACAATATACTTATTTTGGCGTGATGTAGTTGGAAGTGGACCTCAATGTCTATTCCCCACTTTTGAAGGGACCAAGTGGAAGAATAGGACATAATGGAGTGATGAAGTCTTACGGTTACCATGTGTTTGACAAATATCACATGTCTTACAATAATTATAACAATCTTTAAAAAGAGTGGGCGGTGATAACTGCATCAAGATCCTTCTTGTTGTAAGTTGTCAGAGAAGTGCCCTCCACATGTACCATTGTGGAATTCTTCTAGCAGTTCCTTCCCTTGATCACGTCCAATTGCCCTCTTGTACTGTCCATCAGGTCCTATTCGAAATAATACTCCATGAGAATAGAATATGGGATTGGCTTGAGTAATCTTTCTCTTAGTCTTTGCATTGGCACCATCAGGAAACTTGAATTCATTGAGATAATTCCAAATATCTATGTATTCACTAGGGATTGTGTCAAGGGATAACAAGTCTGCATCGGGGAAATCATCATCATCACAAGATGATCCTAAACCATCATAGGCTCGAGAGAGTGCATCTGCATTGACATGCTTCTTTCCTGGCCTATCTATAATATCAAATTCAAATTCTTGTAGCAAAATTATCCATCTTGCTATCCTCACTGATGGGTTAGGCTTATTCTGACAATATATTTTAGAGCACACGATGATGATCATTATTCTGACTATAAATTTTGCCCTAGCAAGTAATTTCTAAACTTCTTCTGACAAAAATGATAGCGAGCCTCTTTTTGATTCTGAGTATAATTTACCTCAAGCACTTTGCTCATTTATCTGCTCCCAAAGTAAATTGGATGTTCATTCCCATTTTCATCCTTTTGGCTCAAAGTACTTCCTAGTAGTGCTGCATCGAGGCATCGGTGTACACAATGAATGGCTTGCTCAATCTGGATTCTTCAAAGCAGGTGAAGACACGGGGCTTCCTTGATTGTCAAAAGCTTCATGCGCCTTATTTCTGGTTCATAAGTAACATCCTTCTTGAAGCTGGGTTAGTGGTCATGTGCGATCTTTGAGAAATTCTTGATGAACCTTCTATAGTAACCCACATGGCCTAAAAATGATCTCAACTTACTTCTATTCATAGGAAATGGTAAATCTTTGATTTTGAAACTTTATCGGGATCGGTACCAATACCATCTCTGGATCTGACATGCCCTAACAAAACACCTTTAGAACATCCAAAGACACACTTTGTAGGGTTTAGTGAGGCTTGTGCTTCATCTAACCTTTGAAATGTTGTCTCCATTTAGTGCGAGTGGTCAACTTGCTCCCATAGATGCAAAATCATCCGAAATACTCGATGAAGGTCCCAATGTAGGGTTCGAACACCTATTCATCAAAGCGCTTATTTGGAATGTTCTTTGGAGCATTACCTGACCCAAAAGGCATAACTCTATAAGCAAAGCGTTCCCCAAGGAGTGGTGAGCGTGGTCTTGGTGATCTTTCTCTGCTATACGAACTTGGTTGTAGCATTATATCCATCAGCAAAACTATAGCACTCTGGCAGCTACTTACCGTCAAGATCGATCGAAAATGGAAGAGGGTAATGATCCTTCTTTGTTGCCTTATTGAGCTTCATGTAATCAACACAAATGCGTAGCTTCCCATTCTTTTTTATTGAGATCACAATGGGAGAAACCCATTCTGAATTCTCCACAGCAAATATGAATCCTGCATCAAGCAACTTATCTATTTCTTCTTTTACAGTCTTGGAAAAATTAGGATTCATTCTATATGGCATTTGCTTTATGGGCTTAGCACCATCTACCAGCTCAATAGAATGTTCTACCCAACTTACTTGACGGAGTTCCTTGTAATCAAAAGTGAATATGTGTATGTACCTTCAAAAGAGCTGGAGGTAGGATTCCTTCTCACTCTCCATCACAGCATCACCAATCTTTATTTGTTGGAGACGATCATCAACTTCTTCTTCAGATAATTTTATGGGGTCATGAGTTGGTGTGGTGGAAGGATATCCATGATTTGAAACATCCACCTCACTTTCTTCATCTTGGTGTCCACTTCACTTTGGTACTAGAGTAATCGAGAGGATGTCAATCATCAGTTTCATCACTTGAATCCACGAGGTTACGCTTATGATGTCGAGGATCACGTTTATCTTCACCCTCTCTCTACCACGTCCAAGTGTCATGAAACCTTCATTCCGGTAGTTTCTTGCATGAACTCTCCTTAGCCATGGTCTTCCCAGCGGCATTGGGTGCATGCAACAGTACCATTTTCATCACTGAAAGTCTACCACACATACTGACACCCATATGAGATATTGCCACATTTGAAACTACACCTTGGTTTAGTTTTCCCTTATTTAATGACCTTAACATAAGTGTTGAAGGGCGATCAATTTTAAACCCAACATATTCATTCTGGACTCGGTCATTACATTAAGCTGCAGCACCTCCATCAACTAAGACATCATGAATTGAAATACCATTACATAATACCTCGGCTTGTGGAGCATAGGGATCGCCCTCTGCCTCCAAAGCAGGGACCTCAACCTCCTTCCTTCTTCGAGCATTGAGTCCACCTCGCAACTCCGCCTCTTCTCAGAAGACATAGCCAAGAGTTGACCATATGTAATATTTGCAGGCCTTTTGGACAGATCTTCCAAGATGGAGTATGGTCCTTGCCCCTGTGAAATCAGAAAATCCTGCACACCCAACTTTCTTCTCCTATGTTTCTTACTAGTTTCTTCTTTCATCTTCTTAGGATCATTTCCATCTTGATTATCTTTTTCTTTCTTTCTTTTTGTTACAAACACATCTACTTCATTATTTCTGCTCTTATCTACTACATCAAAAGAATTCACAGGTGCTTTTCCTTTATCATTATCTCCTTTACCAGATGTAGAAGCTCTATCTGGACAATTATACTTATAATGACCCTTTTTATAACAACCATAACATACAACTTCAGAAATATTTCTTTTTGGACCTCTATCTCCTCCCTGAGAACTAAATTCTTTTCCTTGAAGAAGATTAATAGTTAAGCGGCCCATCTTTTGAGCGAGATCTTCATACTCGGTAGATGTACTAGGAGAAATATTTGTGCTCACCGGGAGTGGTTGTGGATTACGGACCAAAGGTCTTTGGTGTAGGCTCTACTTTAGCAACAATTTCTTTGGGCTCCTCTTCCATGCTTTCTTCTTGCCTTCTTTGCAATCTCCTTTGCTTGTTCAATGGTAGTTTGGGCGGTCATACTTCACTCGTTGTTCGATCTCGGCTTCATCCCAAGAATGAAGTGCTTACAGAGGAGATTATCCACGCCATTCATCAACCCATCCGCTAATCCTTCCTTCCGGATCACGGGCATCGAGCTTCCTCCTTAGCTCTAGAACACGAGCATGATAATCCCTTATCTTCTCCTTCTCTCCTTGGGATAGCTTTGTGATCTCGATCATGAGATCTGCATATTTTGTTGTTCACCAAATTCTTGAAAACTTTCGGTTAATAAATCCCATGAATTTTCACATTATCACCTAGTGTTTCAAACCACCTAAGTCTTTGAACCATCCAAAAGGTAGGAAAAATTCAGTCCATTGTTCCCTTCTTATAAGGCCATTACAAATACAAGATCGTTTAAACTCTTGAATGAAAGAAGAAGCATCTTCATTAGATTGAGCTGAAAAAATAGGAATCTTTCCCATTTTCAAAAGTAACCAGTGAAATACCAACCCACAAGTACAATCAACAAGACTTATGTGCACAAATAATTGGAACTATCTAGAAAGTGACTTTATAGTAAAATAGAAATGACCACGGTAAACTATGGTAAAACTTGACTTACTGTGCGGTAAAAGCTTGATTTTCTTGTGGTAAACACTATTCACGGTAAAAAGTGAAGTTACTGCGGTAAATACTATTCACGGTAAAAAGTGACTTTACTGTGGTAAATACTATTCCAGCAAAAATGACTTTACCATGGTAACTACTATTCATGGCAAAAATGACTTTACCATGGTAACTACTATGCACAGTAAAAACAAGGTTACCCCTCGATTGATTTTTGACTAAGTGGGAATATCTCTCGAGAAAATCCACCAACGAGGAATGGTCGACAAGCGGAACCAAAATGTCATCACCAATCCGGCACTATGATAATTCTTCACGAGAACTCCTCGTCTTTATGATTATTTACTAATGCCTGACCTTTAGTTTGGTGGATGTAATCTGGAAACAAAACAACAACATAACACAAGAATACCATCGACTATGATAAGACGGAATGATGACAAATCTGAAATATCAAAGTAAATTATAATATTAACATGAAATTGTTACAATCTCACCCATGAGGTGAGTGTTATTGACTTCA
This sequence comes from Taxus wallichiana var. yunnanensis, assembly GCA_018340775.1. NCBI lineage: Eukaryota > Viridiplantae > Streptophyta > Pinopsida > Cupressales > Taxaceae > Taxus > Taxus wallichiana. The sequence goes on along the minus strand of CM031237.1, from coordinate 109,385,646 downwards.
CTTGCCTTTCAACAAGACTATGGGAGAAACTTTACAATTACACCTCTTAATGGCTTCTTGACACACCTTTAAAGCGATGGCTTCCTTTGCACACTTCCTACAATATTTCTCACTACTTCTTTCTATGCTAAATGAGGGGGTGGCCTCTGTTATTTATAGAACTTCCAGGCTTATCCATCTTATCTCTAAGATAGGATAAGAAATCCACTCTGACGAATCATATTCCATACCTTAACTCTTATCTATACATGTAAGCTTATCTTTTAAGATAAGATAAACCTTATCATTTTACATGGGTTCCACATTTTTAGACTTTTTACAAATAAAATACACAAAATATTTATGACCTCACTCCTTGTCCTTATTACCAATATAATATTTCTAATTCCTAATCATGTAGACCCTACTTCTCTAATTACCCAAACTTTGACATTTTAACATTCTAGGACCACTTACGACAAATATTTACTTTTACCACAACATTCCTATTGTACTTTGACTGTTACCGTACTCCACATTATTGGCGACACCGTACTGGTGGCGCCGTTATCTTCTATCAAACGCTACTACTAATTATACTTAACAACATCCTATTCCTAATACATACATTAATGAAATAGAAATTATGGAGGAAAATTTTAGTGTCGGCGGGAGCACTAAGCGAGATTGATGATTTTGATATTGAGTGATTGGAAATTTTGATTTTTTTCACCGATGGATATGTGTTGGGGTATGGAGTGATCAAGACCCAACTTGATTTCTTGTATGTGAAAACCAAGGCTTTGGGCATTTGATTGTGAATATGAAATATAATGCCTAATTTAAAGGCTATAACAACAATAAATAAGTGAATAATTAAGTACAACAATAAATAATCAAGGAACTAAACAATAAATAATGAAACCCTAATGTGTAAAGAGAGGGTAGAGAGCCTTAGCTGATTCGTAGAGTTCTGGAGAATGTAAAGTTGGAAAAATGGAAAATGTGAAGCATTGACCATCACATTAGAGCACATTGTAGATCCGAGGATATAGGCTAGAATGGGGTGCTTACAGAGGCACAAGGGCGCCCGTGGGCATCCTAGACTGTTTCGGGTGTCCGGGTCTCAAATATGCTCATAAAACCTATTATGTGGTGTCACAATGTGTTCACCTGAGTCACCTTTGGTCACTCCAAGGTCACACCAAGATCTTTGAGGTCATGAAACCTACAATAAAGAATATAACTACGAAACCCTCAAATAGACATCAAATCCTAAAAATGAAAGATGCAAAATGAGGGGTCAGATTGTCCTCAATGTCAAAATGGTGAACTTACAACTGAGCATTGTGCTACATCTAAAACCCAATGTAGTTCTATGTGTGTGTGTGTGGAATTGTGCCCTAGGTTTCTCTTTTATGTGTCACACTTAGATAACCAACAAGTATCTAGATGTAGAATGTAGTAAATGTGTGCATGGAACAAAATGAACTTCTCTCATATGAAATGTGATGTAGAAAACCAACCCTCATGTCCCTTGTGATGGAGTTAGATAGATGCAATGGATATCTTAGATACCTTAATGGATACAACCTTAGGTGGTGATAAATAGTGCTTAGTGTTTGGTCTCTTATTATGATCACATAACTTTATATTTATATGATTCCTTCACTTGAATTTCGTAATTAACCCCGAAAAGGTCGATTACCAAAAAGATAAGATGCTCAAACAAATAGAAAGGACCCAAAAAGTGTGAGTAAATTAAAAAGGGGGCAGGAGCACCCAGAGGGCAAGGGGGTGCCTTACGTTGGCATCTTGGCTTGGTGCTGGTGTCTAGGATGCAAAATGTCAAAGAGTAAAAAGGCATACTGATCAAGTAAGGGTGTAAGACTAAAAATAACAACGTAAAGAAAAGAAAGGTGTGTAAAGACATGGGTTAATTAATAATTTCTTACTTAGGATCCATATGAATAGTAGTATGTAATTATGACTAGATAATTACCCAAAGTGTGTGATTGTGTGTCTACATTTTCCCCAAAGCTCGGAAATATAAAGTAGATAGATATGTATACCTAATAACCATATAGATCGATGTAGAAAGCATGCGAGAGGGAATGGATAAAGTGGGAGTAATAAAAATGTGAAGCATGAATGCTAAGGAGGAGAAAGTGTAAAAAGTGACAATGAAAATGAACCTAGGCGAGAAACTCATGTGTAGATGTGATGATGTACTTATTGTTGATGTCGATATGTGTGATGTTGTTATTGTTATTGGTGTTGGTTATCGCTTCCCATATGGATGGAACTATAAAAGAGAAGCCGATAAGTAGTCAAATATGCATGTATAAAATATGTAAAAATGTGTAAGGAAAGTATGTAAAAAATGGTGAAAGTGTGAAAAAGGAACATGTGCACCTGATCTGTGATGAGGAAAGAGTGTAAAGAAGGATGTTATAAATGATGTCGAAGTACGATTTTTTCACACAATCTCATGCCAAATAAATGGAAGAAGTGTAGGGAGAATAACTCTGGTGTCATCCTCCAACCTTTTACTGGTTCCCGTTATGTAGAACACTATTGCAGATGGTGTGTACAAACACATGTGCTAAGGAATGTTTGCCCTGTAAAATCCATTGTGTATGGAGTTTTGTAAATTGTTCGAACTACTAATTGATGTGTAATTTCCCCTTGGTCTCAGGTATCCAAAAAAGGTCGTTGTGTTACCCCCTAGTTTACGGTATCTAGGAAAGGTCATTATGTTGAGGACCCAAGTCCGATTCCGAGCCTTGTCTAAAACTAAAACTATGTTGTCCGGGTACCATGTTGTGTATAACGTTGTATGGGGTGATTGATTCACCCAATTTATGCCCCTTCATTTGGGGTTCATGCAACATTGTTAAAGGAGTATGTGGCACAAAGGAGAACCAATCGCTATGTCAAATTGTGCCCTATGGGGAAGGGAATGTTCTTGGTAAAAACCAAGGCAACAAAAATAAGTGGCCAGGAAACAAGTTTAATACGAGATAAAAAACACTCATGTAAAAGATGAAATGTAAGCCAAGCAGACAATGTATAAGATAAGACGCAATCGAAGACATTGTAGACCACAAAAGTGGGTTGTAAACATGGGACATCATTCATGATGTCACAAGAAAATCAAGTCAGTAGTGGCTGCAAGAAATCGAGAACAAACAAGATATAGGGAAAAGCCCAAAAATAATGACAAGTAAAAGTAAATAGTGTATCAAACAATTAAGGAAATAAGTAGTCTTACAAAATAGATTCTATACATGAAGCACCCATTAGCATGATAGAAAGATAAAAAGTATGTCAAAACATGTATAATATGATAATGTAAAGTTCTAAGTATGAAATGAAAAAATAACACATGTAGCATACGAAAGTGGATGCACCCAAGATCCTTTATGGGACTGGTAATAGGTATTGCGCCAAGCATCCATGCTACATGTATAGATCTGTAGAATATTCCATCACAAATAAAAAGGAAAGTAAATTCGCATGCGTGTATGATAAAGATAATGAGATATAAGATATCTAGCTATCATGTGTATTAAATTGAACATTAGAAGTAAAAAAAACAAGAGTAAATACATCCCCAATATGCAATATGTTGTGGATGATGCCGAAAGGAATGTAAAGTGAATGATAGGAGAAGGGTTCCTCCAGTGGATGTATATGTATACAACAAGGTTCATTTATACCCCCTAAATTGTCAAGAATGGACCGTGTTGGTGCTTAGTTATAATATCACCCTTTTGTGTAAAATTTTAATTCCGCTGGTTTGATGTACTTTCTGTCTTCCTGTATGGATGCGTGAATTTTTTTCCTTAATTGAGGTGTTGTTGTCAGTCCTTTCCTATGGTCGTGGATCACGTTGATTCATGGTATTATTTACAATTTTCTTTCCATGGGGAAACTTTTTGTAGTTTGGGCGTGAATGATGGGCGTGAATGAAGAGGTGTACACTTGTCATAAATCAAGTGGTTACGGGAAGGCGGGCTTTTTATGTTTTGATACATTATGGCGAAAGACATGAAAATATAAAATGAATGCCTAAGACCCGCAAAAGGACATGTGGCCATTGTTTATTATAAAAGCGGGAAGCGGGTCGCCGGGCACTTTGGAAATTTGGCTTTGTTTTGAAAAGGATTAAATTTGTAAAAGTAAGCCGCTACCCCACTGACGCCCAGGTAAAGCCACGTGTTGAGCCTACATCAAAAGCAGATGGGTGGGCCAAAATGTCTAAAAATACACAATTTCTTTGAGCATCACAAAATATGAAAGATACCCCAGTGCATGTTTCACTCTACAATCTATTCCATGTGGACAACTCAAATTTGAAGTTACAAAAAAGTAGATTTAACAATTGTGATATAATACATTTAATTCTACCTCCATTAATTCTCCTACACAAACCAAGGGCCTTAAGGGATATGACTGCATTTGTCCTTTATTGTTATTTTGATGGTCTCTTGTCATTTTTATCAGTGAAGTGCAATTGGAATTATTGTGGAGCTCAATTTGCAAACCTAAGAAGTGTGAAAGTTGTTGTTTTGAGTTAGAATTTCTTGGGCGCTTGCAGAAAATTGGTAAGAACTTCAAACTCCTATGTATCGTGTTTGTTCCATTGGAAAAACAATTGAAGTAAAATTAGGGTTTTTGAAATGAAGACTATGCCATTTTCTTCTTCTATTACGTTAGGGGTCATGAGTGACCTAGAAAAGGTAACAGACACAGATTTGATGAGTGCCAACTTAAATGATTTTCATAAAAGATTAAATAGTTCTCATTTGAGTGAATCTTTAAAGGCAATTCATGATAGCCGCATCGCCTCAATGGGTGCCATCCCACCCTCTGTTCAATTCCCAGAACTAGTATGGTTTTGTGCCATGAATTATGACTCTGAGAAGAGGGAAGTATTAGACTGGGAGCGGGGATGCGGTGCTAACATTGACACCGAAGCCATTAGAGTATTACTGAAATTACCTGTAATTACTGAACCAATTATTATTGGCATCAAACTAGCCTTGTAGGACTATGAAACAAAGAAGAAGGATTATGCCAAAATGATAAACACACAATGGCTCCTTACAGAGAGGAAGGCATCAGCTAAAATCCCCAAAAGGTTGGTTAGGGCACAATTCATTGAGGAGGTTGAGGATATCATTGTGCTTTTGAGTTGAATGGTAGGTTTGGAAACTACAAATGAGTTTAAAGAGTGGATGACCACATTTATATGGATTATTCTTGAGAGAAAAGGAAATATTTGTTGGGCCACCTTTATTTCAGATGTAATCCATGATCATATGATTACTCTGGTAGCAAGGATTGAGATAGGGGATACTGCAGAGTTAGAGTTCTATATGATGACATATCTGATTTATAATGTTGTAGCACATAGACATTTTCTAGCATTGTCACCACAGCATTGATTTTAAAAAGTGCCCAATGCATGAAATTTTCCCTCAATTATAGTTAACCAACTGGAGTGGAAATGTCAGATTGGTAAATGATGCTTTCTTTACACCGATTATTTTCTTGTTCAAACTAGAATGGGGACAATACAAAATGTCCAAGCATGCAGGCAAGTGATTATGGAGTATGGGTGCTACTTCATTCAGTATAAGAAGTTCACTTATATCAGGGTTAGTGGTTTTGAGGGAAAACCTTTTAAATTGCCTAGGTATGTTAATGAAAAGCTATGTTTATGTGAATTGGTAAGGCAACTGGTGCTTGTGCACAAGTTAATTGTTGGGAGGCACAAAACAAATGTCAAATTCCTTTAGAATTGGAAGGTATTCATGCCCTTCCATTATAAAGGCCAGACTAATTGGAGAAGAAATGAAGAATTTGGCCATGGAGACATTTGAGGCTAGAGCCAATTATGACATTCGGTGGGTATTTAACAATGTTGCTAACACTTTTGAGCATGAGCCTCACTTTGAGGACTACTAGATGAATTTTAGGGATGAAGAAGAAGTTTGGTTGAGGGATTTTTCAAGAATGACTTTATCACAAGTGGTAGACTTCAAAATTGCAGTCATTCTAGAGGGGGTTGTAGACGACTTACACACAATGAGTAAATTCTACATTGATCAAAAGATAGAAAGTCAACCTATAGCTCCCCCAGATTGGAATGAGGAGTCTGATGATCCCTACATGAGGATAACCGATGTCATGAGGAGAATGGTAAATTGGCTGGTTCAAGATGAATATTGACTTGTCAGTACAAAATACAAGAGTCCTAAATCATTTCAGAAATGGGAAACTTAAATGATGATATCCCACCTCTAAAGGAGGGCGCTAATAAAATTGACCCATTAGGAGGAAAATCCCTCTATTACCCTCCAAAAGGCCTACTGATGGGCTTATTGATGAATGGACAACAACTACTAGCGAGACAGGTACTTCCATGTCATCCCTCAGGTAGAAAACTGAAAAAATGCTTTTAAAGTCCATGGAAAATGCCCCTATTACTCTTGCAGTGCCACTCCAGGAAAAGGGAAAGGGTCTAGCATCACATGTGGTTAGCCCAAATGTTGTCCCAAAGCCACATAATACTGAAAAGTTAATGAGTGCATCCATTTCAAGTGGTCACATTCAGCCCAGGCCGCACAAAGATGAAAAGAGAACACCACCAGAATTGAAGTAGTTTGAGCAGACACACAAGAAACCCAAAATTTTCCACCAACCAATCCTAGTAAGGGTAGGTGCCCATACACTAAAGAATTTCAAACACATGGATGGGGTAATTGATCCCCTAGAAGTGGAAAAAATGATAACATCCAAAAGCAACAAGATACATCATTGCCAAGTATGGGGCAATCAAGTCCCATGATCCCTCATTCATTCTTCATGAAAAAAGAGGTGGAATGCACTCAGAGCTTAGTTCCCTAGGGAATACTATAGTTGATCGGTGGACAATCAGTTTCTTACCCCAAGTATGAAAATTCCTGAAGCTCTACTTGTTAAAGATATCAATCCACCACCAGTTGAAACAATGCATGAGGTTGTAAATGTACAAACTGAGGTGATTGATATAGATGTTGATGAGGGATTATCCATGCTAGATGCACTCAGTTTTTCTATTGATGAACCCTTATTAACACCAGTGGTTAATATTGAAGCAAGTAAGGAATCAGAAAGAGATCCTCATGTACTAAAAACTAAAGTAAGAAATCAGGAAGTGAATTTGTCTTCCCCAAAATGAATGGTTTTGGAAATGGATAAACCAGAGCTATTGGTGGAAAAGGGTGTTAATACTAAGTTGGTGGTAGAAAATGTTGTGCCCATTCCTGTTGAGGTTACTAAGAGTGATGACCTTCTTCAAGAAGAAAAATTATCTTTTGAAGAAAAAATAAAAATGGCACAAGATATAATTACTGATGAGGAAATTATTGGTGGAGAATCACAACTTTCAATGGGAAATGTGGATTCACTTCCAATAGAACAACCTACCATAACATTTCTGAGGTATCATTAGGGCATGAAAGTAGCAGTTTGGCAACTCAACTAGTTTTGGGAGTAGAGGAATACATTTCCCAAACTTTGATACAAAAGGGTGAAGAGGAGGAGGAGGATCTTTGGCACAAAACATGATGAACATTTTAAAGCACTTTCTTCCTCATTTTGTATTTTATTTTCATACTCCATTGAATTGATATTTCTGATACATTAAATGTAATTATCTCTTTGAAATTTTACTATTTCTTTGTTTCAATTGTAAGTTAAAAAGATGTAGTAGTTCATAGTGGATTAGATTAAAATTTCACATACATTTGAAATAGATATGTGAACTATTGACATCCTTGTATTGTTTACAATATTGAACAAAAAAATAAGATAGGGTTCTATAGGGGCCCTTTCCCATGACAAAAAGAGATGTACATACACCAGAGATCGAAACAATGAAAGGAGAATAACACCTAAGAATTATTTAGTCCTACTTCATAATTTCCCCTTAGCAGGGGAAGTTTATTCAAAAAAGTTTTTCTTCCTCAAGTACAAATTCATCCGATTCTGTGTTGTTTGTACAAAGAAAATCAATCTGAGTTTTCCAAGTCCCCTGGACATCCCCATGTCCATCAAAGACTCCAAAGTCATCCTAGGGTGACCCATAATTTCCTCAAGCTTAATTATATTTTGGTAGGATGATACCCAATTCAAGAGGTCCAGACCACCTAAAAAAAGGTCATTTTCCCTTCCCCTTGTGAAGGGTCAACTTGCTAAGATTACTCTGAAGAGGGATGTTTGGAGTGATAAGAGGGGCAGATACTTCATGTTGGTGACTGGATGAAATGTGAAGCTTTGAACTAGTTCCTTCTTCCCATTTCTGGAGAAAGGTGGGTTTTCCCTGGGAGAAGGAATTGTCTAAGGTCCTTAAAATTCCCACTCATAACAAGGGGCACAATGCATCAAACATGTGGATAGCCAAGTTGCAAACCTTCCTCTGCTATCCCAAGCTGAAGAAAGTGTTGCCCTTGAGTGGTGATCAGAAATAGATTGGTCTTATTCTCCATCCGAGATGATGACTAGAGACTGAGTTTGTGTTTCTCCTTCCTCTTCCTCGAGGGTGTTGTTGCTTTGGACTTGGTGGCAGAGGCACATTTTCTTCTTGTTTCTTTTCCAAGGAATGAATCCTCTTCTCCAACTCATTCACTTTGTTGGAAATGGTAGGCACCATATCAATGGAGGTTTTTTCATACAATATGTATGATTCCTTAGGAATTTATTTTGATACAAATTCCTTGTTGCATAAGAAGGGGCATTAAAAATTGGTTTTCGTAGAGACCTGAGGCCTCCTCTCAACCAAAGATCTTTTAAATCCCCAGGTGTTTTCATATGCTCCCATCTAAAAAGATGGAAATACATAACTTGGAAAGATGTGAATACAGGATTGATTTTGATTAGCCTGGTTAAAAGCGCTAAGCGGACTTGTTGATATGTCAGAGGTCCTTTTGTGTCTCTTATGCATTCTACTTCAAACAAGGCCCTAAAAAGGCCTCATCTGGGCCACTTAGATCAAATATTTGATTTAGATCTTTCGAAGAGATTTCTTTCAGAGTTGTGTGCCACAAGTGTCTTTGCCATTTTTTTGGTAAAGATTCTTCTATACCCAAAATTAGGAAAGAGATACATAATTGCAAGGAGGTAGGGTTGAGCTTTATAGCCCGAAGGTGACACATATATTTGGTCCTGGAAAACTCTTCCCTCCGAGATGAGAAGGATCTTGCTTAGTTTGACAAGGGAAAATTAAAAACTGAAGGAAAGTATAGATGAGCATAACTGGTAAATTATGATGATTTGACAAACATCATGTATGGCATTTAAACTAGTAAGATGTGAAGTGAAGTGTGTTGAGCCCAAGAAGGATTTCAAGAAATGAGCATAGGTGTGTGTCATGTCAAAAATCATATGGAGATGCTCAATGATCAATCTGAAATGATTGTTAATCAAAATCAGAAGGGAACATTTCAAATAACTGCCAAAAGTGAAGACCGGACGTCCCAGTTAGACACAAATGGAATACATCGAAAAGACTCATGTTTCGTACACCTGGAAGTACGGGATGAAGTTCATAAATATCATTTTCTAGAACATTTTTGTAACGAACAAAGTATTCCTTGGAATATTCTTGTTTTTGGGGGGAAAATATTTGAAGTAAAGTGAGTGATATAAAAGTATGTAAAAGCCATGCCAAGGGGGTTAAAATTTTCTAAGAATTGTAAAAGAAAAGAAAAGGAGAGAAAGAGAAGAGAAGCCATTTTCCTTAGGAACCCATCTGAGAAACCTATTTTCATGTGTGTCTTGAATTCCAGTCATGTCAAGATGGTTGCATTTGTCCAGCCATTGAAAAGCTTTGAGATTGTGAATAAACTTTCCCTTGCTGACAAATTTCAATGAACCCTGAGTAAATTGTGTCAATCATGAGCAGAGTTGTTTTCACTTTTATTTTGAAATATTTTCAAGTAATTGTCAATGTTCTTGTTGCAACCTTATGTTAGTAGTCCCTTTGAATTACACAAGATCATATCTCTGTGAGAGTATTGTGGCATTTGCAATTTCATCGTAAAGAGAGATTTCATTTTATGATGCAAATAAACAATTTAAATTCACTTTACTTTCATTTGAATGATCTAGATTGTTTGTAAGTCTATGAGTGCATCTTAGGCGTAATAGATCAGGGATTTTGATGTTTAATTGAGCCTTTAACATGAGATTTTGTGTTAAAACCTTGAAGGATGTATGAAATTATGCATAACTGAGCTTTCATAAATGCGTATTTTCTGGTTGAAAGTTCATTCTTAACTACTTAATGACATGTATGCCATTTTTCTAAGTGAAGTCATCAACATTTGTTAAAATTTCTTTGGATCTTGGTATAATCAACTTTATCCTGTTTAACTTCCCAACAACAAACTACAAATTGAGTAATGAATCCTACAGAACTACCCCTGTTTGCACTGTCTGTTCATAAATGATGAGGGAATTCATCGATTTACCCATCTATTACCTCAATATGTAGGAGAAATTAGTTTTACCATTTCCTTTAGTAACCTGGATTTTGTTTAGAAGGTTTCTTCGTCCTCTAAAGTGACAACTCGTGAGAGTTAGACTATGTTGTATTGACCATACCTTCTCAAGATCTCCTCTTAATTTTGTGAAAGGAAATAAAAATACTATAAATCTATAGATGTTATCCACTAATACGAGTTACAAAATGGGTCCTCTTGCCTGGTTGAAGGCACAACCTAAAGTAGTAGAGGTAGGTAAAAACCCTATACACGATGTTATCCATTTCTTCTAGGCCCAAGTGAATGAAGAGTCAGATAAATCTTTCCCATTGCTACAAAATGACTCACACTTTGATTTATCTGTCTCCAAACATCTTGCTCAAACTATGGTGTTGCTCAATTCCAAAGGGAGAATCAATTTGGGTACCAATAGACCGTAAACAAAAGTACATCATTAGGAAATGGTTTAAGTGATCTATTGTATATAGAAAGGGTTGTAGAATTAAGTGATGATTGTAGGATGATAATGCGTTAAAGATATTGAATGTGACATAGGGATGGTGTGTTGATGTGTGATGATTTATCCTAACACGTATATCATTAGATGAGTGAGTAGGATGTTAACAAGTGTGATGATGTAGCACACATAATATATCATGACATGTATGAATAGGAAGGTAGAAAACGTGATGATGTATCACAAAGCGTATATCATGAAATTTATGGATGGAATACAAGAAAATGTGATGATGTAGCACAAAGTGTATATCACAAAATGTGTGAATAAGGTGATGGTTAAAAATGTCACATAGTATGATAAAAAGGTTGATTGATTAATTGTGAAGATTAAAGTGTAGAATGATGTAAGTGTGATGGGGTGAGGTTCAATTTTGGTTTGGAACCTTAGTCAGTCGAGTATGAACCATGGGACTGGACTGTGTCATCGGTTAATGAGTGCATTGCGTATAAGTGGATGAGTAAAATGTATAGTAGATGGGTGATAAAAAAATGTCATAGCTTTGCAATCAGTATAACATATAATGTGTAATTTTTAAGCGTAGTATGAAATACAAGATGTGTAGATTATAAAAATGTATAATAATGTAGTGTGTAGTATGTGTGCAATGTATGGGTGTACAAAGCACATAATGAGGATAATTCATAATAAATGGTAGATGAGGATGGTGTATATGTACAATAGTGTATAATGCATGAAAATGTGTAATGTGTAGTGTTTACCATAATATGTGTAGAGTATATAATTGTGGATGATGTGAAATGTATAAGAATGTAGTGTGGTGAATGTGTATTATGTATAAGTGTATAAAGCACAAAGTGCGAGATGATGTAGAGTAGGTGGAAGATTGTGCATATAGAAAAGTGTATGATGTGTGAAGATGTGATGTGTATTGTCGACGGTGCAATGTGTGAGGTTCATGTATATAGAATGCCCTCCCTAATCAAGTGTCAAACCATGTGTCATAGGTTAATGACAGTACACACGTGTGTGAAGATGAATATGCTAAATTTGAGGTGTGAAATGATGAAAATATAAGACACGTGTCGATGTTATGGGGGTAATAAATAAAATTCCCCCAAGTGTGTTTAGGATGAAGAGAACAATAATTGAATATCACATAGGAGGTCATCGATATCATGGTCAAAGCAAACTAGGGTGGTGTTAGAGACATGGTAAGAAATAGTGTCGGGTTGATCATGTAAAGATCCATTGAGGCATAGGTTATACATGCCCATAGCATATTCCTCGTTAGTGAAAGGAGGTAATGGGAATCTGTGTGTATACCAATGAGTGAGATTTTGTGTATAGCCAAGAAAGGAGCTATTGCAAATGAACACATGGCCAAAGTGAATAGGAAATGAGATATCAATATGATCATGGTTTAATTTGCCCCCTATGTAGGTGAGCCAAGACTACCCAAATGTGAGTGGAGAAGAGGAGTGCACATAAGGTATATTGTGAGATGGAAGACACACAAACCATAAGCAATAGTGATAGTGATAAATCCATAATATAGATGAGGATCATGAGTTGGAGGATAAAGGTCCTCGAAAGTGAAACCTAGCCAAGTCAGCCCATCATGTGAACATATGGTGACATCGCAAGTAGGATCAAATGGAATGTTCTCCCAATAAGAATCATTCATGAAAAGTGTGCATGTGAAAGGAGGTCGTACAAATAGAGGTGGCATATGAGAAGGTGGAGGAACTAGAGTGACGTTTGATGTAGGGTTAGGCCCCGATAAATAATCATAACAATAGTAGAAGTAGGGGCATAGATGTAGTTGGTACAAAATCTAACATGCAAATTACACCTTCAAGTGGCGGTAAATGATCGAGAGTATCCATGGATTGTGGTTCATTAGTAGTATCATTTCTTGGATTAAGAAGTGTAGTATTTGGATCATGGATGTAATATTTGTATGGATGAAGTCATGAAAAACAATATACTTGATGCCCTCATATAGGAACTTAACACAATGATGCATTGTATAGGGAACTGCTTGCATGGCATGAAGCCATGGCCTACCAAGTAAATAGTTGTATGAAATGGGGAAGTTGATGACAAATAAAACCAAGTTAAGAGTTTTTGGTTCAACCGTAATAGGTAGAGTAATGTGACCTAAGCATGGATGAACAAATCCATCCTATATAGGAAGAGAAAGACATGATGGACCAACACTAGCAAGTTGAAAGACCAAGTATTTTCAAGGAATGACATGGGACAAAGATTGAGTTCAAATCCATTATCAATTAAAGTATGCTTGACACCCACATTGTAAATGTGAATCATGATGTGCAATGTTGGGTCATTGTCAAAAATAGTGAGATCAATATGAGGATTAGACGAGAAAACAATATGCTGAGAGAAGGCATCTACAAATGTTTGATAGATTGAATCTGGATGCATATTAGTAGGAATGCGAGTGGTAGCTAGGAGATTTTTGACTCTTTCTCTTAATTCATGGTTAATGAGAAAGAAATCATTAATAGAGATGCTCATGATGGCAAGACCCTAGAATGATTGACAAAGAATGAGGAGACTACAAGCGTGAAGATCGAGTTTGGGTTCACCAAAATGATAAAGCTAAATATGAAATATAATGCATAATCTAGATGTTATATCAATGATAAATAAGTGAATAATTAAGTATAAAAATAAATACTCAAGCAACTAAGAAATAAATAATGAAACCTTAATGTAAAAAGAGAGGGTAGAGAGCCTTAGTTGATTCAAAAAATTTATGGATAATGCACAAAGTTGGAAAATGGAAAATGTGAAGCATCGACCGTCGCACTGGAGCACAAAAATACAAATAAGAGGAGATAGGCTAGAATGGGGCACCTGGAGAGGGACAGAGGGTTCGTGGGTGACCTAGACCTGTTTCTAGGTGCTTGGGGGTAACGGAAATTCTCATAAAATCTCCTATGAGGAGTCATAAGGTGTTCACTTGTAGTCACCTTTGGTCACTCTGAGGTCACACCAAGGTTGGTGGAAACCTGCAATAAATAATAGACATATGAAACCCTCAAATAGACATCAAATCCTAAAAATAAAAGATGCAAAATGAGTGGTCGATTATCCTCAATTTGTCAAAATGGTGAACTTACAACTGAGCATTGCACTACATCTTAGACCCAATGTAGTTCTCGTGCGTGTGTGTGGAATTTTTCCCTAGGTTTCTCTTTTGTGCATCTACACTTTGAAGTGAGCAAGTAGCTAGATGTAGAATGTAGTAAATGTGTGCATGGAACAAAATGAACTTCCCTCATATGAAGTTTGATGTAGAAAACCAACTCTTATGTCCCTTGTGATGGAGTTATATGGATTTAATGGAGCTCTTAGATGCCTTGATGGATGTAAACTTAGGTGGTGATATATGTGCTTAGTGCTTGGTCTCTTATTATGATCACATAACTTTATATTTATATGATTCCTTCTCTTTAATTTCATAATTAACCCTAAAAAGTTTGACTACCAAAAATATAAGATGCTCAACTAGATAGAAAGGACCCAAAAAGTGTGAGTAAAGTATAAAGGGGACAAGAACACCAGAGGGGATGAGGGTGCTCGACGCTGGTGTCTGGTTGGGGCTTGGTGTCAAGGATGAAAATTTGAATAGTAAAAGGAAGAATGAGAAAGTAAGGGTGTAAGACTGAAAGTAGCAACGTAAAGCAAAGAAAGGTGTCCAAAGACATGGGTTAGTAATTTTCTTACTTAGGATTCATATGAATAGTAGTATGTAATCGAGACTAGATAATTACCCAAAGTGTGTGATTGTGTGTCTACAACGTCTTGCCACAAGAGGAAGAGTGTAAGGAGAGAGAGGTCTAGTTTTACTCTCCAACTTTAACTACATCTTCAAGAGATCTAGTATTGCAGAGATAAAAAAGACCGATTTTGATCATTTGGATCCATTTTGATTTATTTCCATCAAACATGAATAACCCATATAGGAGAAATATATGAAAGGTAATGACATATCATTTCCCCCACTCCACCGTGTGTCACCGCCATGTGTATGAGATGGATTCCATGTTAGGTCATCTAGAAACAATAGAAAATGTAGAATAACTTCCTATGGTAGGTCATCCGGGATGATAAATACATTGTGTTGTGTTGATTATTTGATGTTATTTCAAATAATAAGAGGTTTGTGTTCTTTGAGATTTTAATGTATGTGATTTTAGACACAAAATCATGTACTTTGGGTAATTATCTAGTCATGATTACTACTATTCATATGATTCCTAAGTAAGAAAAGTACTAATCAACCCATGTCTTTGGCCACCTTTCTTTACTTTCTATTGCCACTTTTGGTCTTACACCCTTACTTTCTTAGTATGCCTTTTTATACTTTGACATTTATCATCCTGGACACAGTGCCCAACTAGGACGCTAAGCTAGTGCCAAGTTCCCTCGTCCCCTCTGGGTGCCCCT
Organism: Taxus wallichiana var. yunnanensis; assembly: GCA_018340775.1. NCBI lineage: Eukaryota > Viridiplantae > Streptophyta > Pinopsida > Cupressales > Taxaceae > Taxus > Taxus wallichiana. Next base: position 109,370,172 of record CM031237.1, on the reverse strand, counting down.
GACCTTTTTGTACTTTGTTCACATCTTTTGGGTCCTTTCTAGCCATTTGAGAATCTTATATTTTTGGTTTTCATCCTTTTCGAGGTTAATTACAAAATTCAAGCAAGGTAATCATAGAAATATAAATTTATGAGATCATAATAAAAGACCAAACACTAAGCACTAACTATAACCACCTAAGGTTGCATCCATCAAACATCTAAGAGTTCCATTGCATCCATATAACACCATCCAAAGGACATAAGGGTTGTTTATTCTACATATACTTCATAGGATGGAAGTTCATTTTATTCCATGGACATATATATTACATTTCTTTACATCTAGCTTACTTGTTTGCTTTCAAGTGCGACACGTAAAAGAGCCACCTAGGGCACAATTCCACACACACACATATAACTACATTGGGTATGAGATGTAGTGAAACTCTTAGTAGTAAGTTCACCATTTTGAAAGTTGAGGAAAGTATGACCCCTCATTTTTCATCTTTCTTTTTAGGATTTGATGTCTATTTGAGGGTTTTGCAGGTTCATATTTCATTGTGAGTTTACTGTAAAATTTGACGATCATTGTGCGAGCTCATAAAAACAAAAGGTGAACAACTAATGACCACTTAGAGGATTTTTTCTGAGTATTTCCATAGAACACGTTTAGGCACCCATAGGAACTCTTGTCCCTCTTTAGGCACCCTTATCCAACTTATTCTTCCAAATCTACATTTTAGTGAGCTCGATGCCACATTATGTGTTTCAGATTTTCCATCTTTCCATTTTTGTACACCTTCAAGATCTCTATGAATTAGCTAAGTCATCTTACTTGTTGGGGTTAGTACACACTTTTTGTACATATCTATAAAAATTAAGCATTTAAGTAATAAAACATAGAAATATACTAGAAGATTAATACACAAGATGTGATGCCCGATTAAAACAACCCACTTGAGAACCATGAACAACCTAGGTTTAGTTAGAAAATTATGGAATAATTTTTTTATAAGGAGTTAACGACCAAAGTCTCAAAGACAAATAAATTCAACAGATCACTTTCCCATTATAATAATTACTAATTTCACATTATAGAGCAACAAGTGCAATAAGTCCACCCTAGCTCAAATCTCTCTAGGGATTAATTTAATTACTGATTACACTGACATTTAGCTAAATATTTCCTGATTAGAAAAGTCAGGGTTAAGGGTCCCAAAATAATTAAATACCCAAGATATTTAATTCCACAAGATCAAGACAAGAGCAGGGTTTAATTATACTAAGAAAAAGGGGAATACATAATCAAAATCAACAGAGTGAGGTCTCACTTACCCATTCCCAGAACTTGATTGAGAGAGTCTACAACTAGGTTACAAGGAAAAAAATACCACTAATGGGTTCTGGAACAACTCAAATCCACAAGAACAAAATTCTCTTTTATTAACAATTCTCAAAGGTCACAAGGCCCAAAACTCAGGGCTAGAAGTTTCAGTTAGGTTTAGGGAGAAATTTACCCCAAACCCACTCTCTAATAGGCTCAGAGTTTCAATAGGATTTTTCTCTTATGTAACACTTCCAAAGTTTCCCTAAACCATTCCCATTGGATAGGAAATTTTCTCACCTTTTGGTGATATAAAGAAGTCCTCCTAACTCCTTACAGAACTCAAGATATGAGCGGGCGGAGTTCTTAGGTCAAATTTTCCCCAAGGGGACACGTGTCAAGAGGAGGGGAAAGCACCTCCAATGGGTTGGCGGGTCATGGGGTGGCTTGGGGAATTTTTCCCATCACGCGGGACAAATGAAAATTTTCTTCCACACCTCCATGGGTCCTCGTGGACATGTGGTGGCCTCTCAGATAGATAACGCCAAGGATGGGTGGTGCTCTAAGGATTGGGGCGCTTTGCCAAGGAAGAGAAAATAAACCAGCGGCACCGTGGGTCCACTTTGGACGCGTGGGAGGATGCGGGAGCAGAGAGAAAGAGGGGCAGAGTGGTGGGAGGATTTAGCGCATTGCGCCCGACGGAGGACAAAAGGGAGAAAGGGACGTGTGGGTCCGCGCGCCACGGAGGAAGAAAAGCCCGAGGTGGGGGTGGTGATGCGGGGCTGCACGGGAATCTTGTTGCAATTTTCCCAAGGCCAAAAACCAAAGAAATTAAAGGGGTCCTCCCTCCCGTTGCCACCCCCAAGGTGCCACATGGCACCTTCTCATTAGTTGCGGGCCGTAAGGCGGGGCAAAAATGAAAAATTTTCCCAAAATTTTCAAAAGGCTAAGGGCTAAGGAAGCGGAATCCGCCTCTACAGTAGCCCCCAAGACAACACGTAAGCACCCTCAGATTGGTTGCGGGCGGCGGAGGAAAAAGTGAAATTTTTCCCGAGTCACAATTTTTTCCAAAACTTTTCTAAGGCAAAATGACGGGAAATCTTTGGCTTGCGGGCCCGCCAGGCAAAATTTTCCCAAATTTTCCCGCCAAGGCACAAAAACTTCAAAGTGCCATAACTTTTTCTAGGAAGCTCAGTTTTGGGAAAACGAGGAATTTTGGAAATCTCTCGATGCCCTCTTTGCACAAGAAACATAAATTTTACATTTTGATAAGTTTTTAAGGGTAAATTTTGCAAAAAGGGTCTGCAGGCTTATAAATAGTGAATTGCAATTTTCAACTTCTCAATTTGGTTAAATTCGGTCTCCTCCTTCACTCAACATGTCAAAAAACATGGAGGATTGATCTAGGGAGGGTTTAGAGTGTTTTAGGAAAGTTAATTTGTTCAATTGATTCAAAATTGAATTTGTCCAACAAATGACAAAAATGGTTGAGGAAGAGATTAAGCTCAATTTTGCAATGGTTCAAGATATTCTCTTAAATCTTCTTTGTCAATTGAGTACATTGCTAATATATCATGGTAAATTTTAAGGTTTCCAAGTTGATTGTTAAGTGCAGGTCTGAACTGTATAATTTGATTGCATTCCTTTTTTCGGTTTAAAATTATACACAATGCCAGTGATCAGTTTCTTTGAAGGAGTTATTTATCAATTTTGTCATATAGGTATGGTATTTAATACCTAAACTAATCCATTACATTCAGTTGATTCTAAACAATTCATTTCCATGTTAAATTACAAGTTTTGATTTCAAATTTAATATAATTCAAAGGAGAACAATACAATATAATTCCCACCTACGTGTTTCTTCTTCTTGCAATCAAACAGAGCTTCAATCACCATTAGATATTCCCATTTCAATTACAATAATGTAAACAAGAGATAAACTTACAATCATTTATTGATTTCAAAAAGAGAAACATCTTTACATCATTCAATGCCTGAATGCAATTAACAGAATTTTCATTTGGTTTCAAATACAATTTACAAAATATACAACACTCTTTCACATTCCTTTTTTCAAAACAGAGAAGAGAATATAACTCTTTACATTTCACATTTCACTTTCAAACTTTCCTCATCAATACAAGCAACTTCACATTACAAATTGCTATACAATTCATCCACTTCAAAGTGGGAAGGATTACAATGAACTTGCTCAAAGAAGGGACTGTCAAACTATACATTTCTTGGCTTCAAAACAACAACATGCTCCATTTCTTTTTTCTCCAAATTTATCACAACAAAGAGGGGGAAAGGCAACACTCTCCACCCAACCAAGACATCCAATGAAAGGAGAAGCCTTCCTTCATCATTGGCCCTCGAGCCCCAACCAAGATACAATAAAAGGTGCAATTCAACCATGGCAACAACTGGCTTCCACACACAACATTCTTTCACATACACATTTCCTTTTAAAACACAATGCAACACCAAAAGCAAACAACAGTTCACAACTACATTTAAAAACATTTCAAATCACAACTCAAGGCTTGATCATGCAAGCCAAAGGAGCAAGGACTATGGGGGAAGCTACTTATGCCTCCCAATTGGGAATTGGGCATCCACCTATAATCATACCGCCAATATAACATATCATATCCCATAAACCTTATGCCTCCCAACCCCTCCTTATGCCCCCCACAAGTAAGAAATGCAAGCTATTTCTTTTCCATGGTGGATCCCAAACCCAAAACTCCCTCCATAATGAAATTGATGCCAATGGCATTCCCTTATGCCCCCCACAAGAATTCCCCATAGCCTTCTCCTACACCTTCCCTAAGGCAGTCTACCCAACCAAGCAACAAATAAAACAAAGCATGCATTTTCCACACAACATAGCAAGAAAATAACAGAAATGGAAGAGAGTTAAATTCCTACCTCTCCATGGTTATTTGGTCTCTAGAACAACAAGCTTCAAATGCCAAACACAACCCAAAACAACAAGCTTTCCAAGACAATAACACAACTCCAAACAACAAGCTTTCCAAGCATGCAAAGCTATCTCCAAAACTTTCTTCAAAAACTAGAGCTCCCACAAGAAAAATGTACCCCAAGGAAGAATGCAAAAGGTTTCAACCACCAAGCAACAATCTTCCCAAAGCTTCTCCAAAGTAAGAGTTCCAATCACAAGAAAAATGTGCCCAAGGAAGCATGCAAAAGGTTCAACAACCCAAAACAAGAAGAGAGTTTGAATTAAATAGAAGAGGGAGAGAAGAGGATGATGTGGATCCATGTGGGATGCCACATCAAACATCCACCAATTCAACACAAAATACAAAAATCCATTCCCCCAAGCACAATAAAGAGGTGGGTGAAATATGACAGGTTACTTGCACACTCCAAAAAGAGCCCACACCTCAAGGGACAACAATTTAATAAAATGTAAGAGAGTGCAATTAAAAACATGCACAAGATGAATAAAGTGCATTATAAAAGTCACAAATCACTTCCCCAACCATAAGTATGGTTGGTAACATAAATTTAGAGGCATGGGACAAGTTTTACTTGTCCCACAAGCCTCCAAAAATAGCCCCCAAGGTCAAATTCGAATTTCCATGGAGGTGGAGTATTTCTTACTCCAAAATATGACTTACACAAGCTCTTACAAATTAATTACAACAGCCAACAACTCTTATAATTACTTCCCATATCCCAATTTGATTTAATTAAACTTTAAACATATGATCTCTCACATTAATCTATCACAATTAATTAATTAAAAGAAGAGAACACCTTACAAATAAAATACATACAACAATAAATAAACATTAACCATAAAAATAAAATACACAACCCATGGTCACATATAAAGATGATTCCCCCCATGGGAATCTCTAACAAAACAACACACAACACAATAAAACAAGTTGCCATGGTGACCATGTTGAATTCACCTAGAATTCCATTTTGGTTGGTCTCCGATCCCCCGATGTTTGTTGTGATATTTTAAACCTGCAAAACACAAATACCTCCTTGCCTCGTGGCCATATCAGAATGTCCAAAATGAATATATAATAAAATCACAAAATCATCTATACATATGGATCACAACAATCACCAAGGCAATCAATGAAACCATTTACAATATATATCGACAACTCTATCATCATCAAATAATTTTCTTTTCTAGGTTTACTTTTAATCTCCAAAATCACATGTCCAAATAACTTCCATTAAACATCCATGTCAATAGTATATCATCATCCACATATGAGTGTCTCTAATAATCACCATGCATTATATATATAATCATATTCAACAATAATCTAGGATCTGCCATCTAACACCATACTAAATCAAAACTATTTAAAATGTCGGTCATATAGTCTGATATCATGATCGAGTAATAAAAAGGTGCCAAAGGGAAGTGGGCACTACACAAGATATATCGTGGTTCACCCAATGTGGGCTACATCCACCAAGAAACAACCAATCTATTAATATTTGATTTACAAAGGAAATACAATGAAGATCTGCAATCTTCCACACCTCACACGGATGTACAATACTTTTCTCTCACAAGCTTCTCTTTTCTCTTTCTAATAATTCCTTCTTATAATTCTTCTAATTCTAGCTTATAACCCTAGCTTTCTAGCTTATATAAGCATATATAAACTTAAGGAACTTTAGCATTACAATTACAACCCTTAGATCACCTTTTAATCAAAGGTTAGATCTAATATCGTGACTTAAATAAAAACATTTCATGCACAAGAGACAGACGCGGCTACCCCAATCGATGCAATTTCTACTACTAGGGCCGACCGACGGTGGTTAGCCGATTGATGTTGCTTTATCGTGTAAACCTACAAGTTGTAAAACATGATATTTGTGAAGCAATTAAGCTCCACAATCTCAATAATCTCCCACTTGGAGATAAATTTCTCCATTGCACCATAGAAATCTATCCTTGGATCCTTTCCTTGGTCTTTTTATCCCTCTTAAAGTCTCAAACTCGAAGACTAATAGAAGTGGAGTGAATCTCCAACTTCTCCTTTGCCAATGGCTTCATTATCATATCTACAGGGTTCTTATTTGTATGAATTTTCTCCAGTTTTAATTACCCATCCTCCAACACTTGGCTTATGAAGTGATATCTCAACTAAATGTGTTTCATTCTTAAATGAAACGCTAAGTTCTTTGTCGATGAATCACACTTTGACTATCATTATATAATCTACAATCCTCTTTCTCCTTTCCCAAATCTTCCATGAACCTGTTCATCCATATCATCTCTTTGATAGCCTCTATAGCTACAACATACTCGGCCTACATAGTAGACAAGGCCACAATGTTCGTAATCTTGAAATTTAGCTAACTACCGTGCCACCTACTATGAATACATATCTAGTAATGTTCCTCCTACCATCCAAATATCCATCTATATCATAATCAACATAGTCGCATAAAGAATTATCTCGACCCTCCATAAAGCATAATCGCGTCTTTGGTAGCCCCTCTCAAATACTTGAGAATCCAACGGTTAACCCGACTCCTAAACCCCGACCAGATCGGTTGTCATGAATCGTGTCGGCTTGCATTGTGATTCACAACCGTAAACCAGCCTTTCCCCTACCTGTTTCAACGAAGTGATTTAATTGATATTTTACGTATTTTGTGTTAACTCATATCGGTAGGGAACCGACCACCTTCAAAGGAAGTTTCATATTTCCGCCCTAATGCAGCTTCCTCATTTATTATCTAATCAAAATCTTGTGGTCTTGTGTTCTTATTTGCGAGTAGTCCTTCCAAGACAAAAAGGAGTTCTTCGCAGTCGGCACGATCTTTCTCTATGGTACGCGCACACCATCTCGACATTCAATGGTATTCCTCCTAACCCTAACCTTATCTGCTTTCTAAAAGGAACGAAGCATTTCCGAGTGAAACATTTGGCACGAGGTGGGACCCATTTTGGGTTTTTCTTTATTTCATACTTCTTTGTTATTATAGGGAGCATACTTGCTGTTTTCTTCTTCTAGAGATATTCACAGGGTATTTTATTATTCTGGTAAAAGAACTTGCTTTGTTTTTGCATCTTGCATTAGTAAAAGTCATCTCTTTTGCTTCATCGAATATCACTTTCGATTTGGGTTTTAAAACACATGCATTACATTCTGCTGTTGTTTTCAATTCTAGTGAACATAGATTAAGTAACAGGTCGTACACGTGGGGGTGATATCCACGGTATTGACAGGAAATTAACCTTAGTTTCACTGCACAACACATACTGAATCACTTCACAATTAACACAACATCTCAAACATCCCCCCTTTTCCGCGGTATTCCTCCGCCCGATTGATTGAGTAACCTTATAAGCCAAAACAAACTTGATATTTCCCTAAGTCTTGTTGTTTAGGATTCGACATCATTCTACGTCTAAAGGCATAAGCCCACAATAATTAAAATTAACCCTAAGGTTAATCTCGCATTTGCGTTTGCCTCTTGCTTGTTTTCAAATCCTGTTTTTCTGTCATACTTTGTCTTACTGTGATCAATAAGTTGCTAAACTACTCGCGTTGCTAAAAATCAAATTAGCAACCCCTTTGTATTTTCTTATTCTAGATTTTTGACGGCATCGGTTAAGGGACCGGCGTCGTTTTCCCGTGACCGACACCGCGGTTTAGCCGATATCGATTCTTGTCTCTCTCTCCCACGACAAACCAGCAACTTGCTAAATTCACCATTCTGAGGTTGTTTTTGTCCTTGATAGATTGAAACTTTCCTGTGTGTTCTGGTCTATGGTTGTCATCACTCGGAAGCAAGCCGCCGCCATGGTTTCACACGCTTGCTCTGTTTCTTTGCCTGAATCACCCCCTTCACATTCTATAGGAAACCCTACGGACACCAGTGAGATCCCCCAAATTCCTGTGGGAGACAAGGACTTTGCCAAATTTCTAGATGCTAATCCCAGCGCTGTACAATACTATTTGTCTCATACCCCTGACCGTGCGCCTGATGGTCAGCTCCTTATGGGCATGCCTATTAGTATAGCTGCTCATTTAGCTCCTACTCCTCCTGATAACAATACCTTACTTCCCGCATCACTAGCCCCGTCTCCCAATCCGACAGCGGCAGAGGTTCATACGACCCCGATTAGCTTTCCTTTTGTTAATCTTGGACCCCACGTATCGCCACCACCAACTGCCCCTATCTCGTCTCTCTTTCAGACCACTCCATTCATGACTTACTCTCTGCCACCTATTCAAACGAGCTTTCCTTCTCAAGCTCCGCCTACCTTTTCATTCCCATACACGTATCCAGTAACCTCAACACCTTATATGGGACATCCCTATTCTGTGGCACCATCATCTCATCCAACCACAGATTTCATCAAGCAAATGATGGACAAAATGCAAAACCTGGAGGCTTCCGTTTCAGGAAGCCGTAGCGCCTTGACATACGAGCAAGTTTGTCGGGAGCCCATTCACCCTTCTGTCCCCCTTCATTCATATCCTCCTCAATGGGAGTTGCCAAAGTTTACTCGTTTTAACAGTAAAGAGGATCCTCAACAACACTTGCGATCATTTAGACATGCTTGTTATTTGATTGCCCATGATGATGCCTTGTTACTCCGCACCTTTCCCATGTCCTTATTCGGGGCACGCCTTGGAGTGGTACGAGTGCTTTAACCCAAAGACTCAATCTTCTCTTTTAACCAACTAGCCCAATCTTTCTTGGATCATTTCTCCATTAACATTGCAAGAAAGTATCTATCAGCGACCTCTATGCCATCCGACGATTCAAGACGAATCTATCGCAGATTTCGTTGGACGATGGCGGGGCCTTATCAACCAACTTACGTATGCCTTGCCTCAAGCCCGAACTTATCGAACTCTTTACGCGGGCTGCGCTAAGCACATCTCCCTACCCTCCAAATTCAAACTTTCCGTACATTCGACGAGGCCTTTACTATGGCTCGAAAATTAGAAATTCGAGCCTTAGAGGAAGAGAAATTGCGGTTGCGCAACAAGAACTCCACTTTCCGAACTCCTGATTCTACCAATAAACCAAATACCACCACTCCTCACGCGTCAACCTCTTCTAAATCAAAAGGAGCTGTCCACGCGGTGATGGTCAAATCCCAACCACCGTCCAATACTCCACCAAAAACCACCTATAAATACAAAGCTGAGCCCACCAATTACACTCCCTTGGGAGAAACTTATGGCATCATCCTAGAGAAATTGCTCAAAGCTGGGGCTATCACCTTGCCCCCTGTAAACCTCACTCTGGGTTTGACTCCACCCATGATACCTTCTGGTACAAAGAAAATGACTTTTGTAACTTTCACCGCGTAAAAGGACATAGTCATGAAAGCGCAAGATGTTGAAAAACATAGTGCAGGAAATGGTTGATGCAGGGGATATAACACTCGATAATCCTAACGCCCCTGCTAACCGAAATCTGAAAATTTTCAACAAGCCATTCCCGAATCACTCGTCCAGCAGCAACGTAAACCAAGATATCTTAGCTGAGGAGAGTGTTCATGAGATCCATGCAGTATTCGATACCCAGCCAAAAGCCTCTATCGAGAAAATTTTGAATCAAGCCTCTTCACTAACACAGGAGCCCGAACCTCCTTTACCACCATCAAGCCAAAGCGAAATCATTCCTTTACCCATAGAAGAGTTAGCTGCCCAGGCTTCCCTTCCCATTAATGAGTCTTCTTACACCACATCCCTACAAAACTGCGAGCGGATGTTGTCTAATCTATCCATTTCCCAGACGTCTCCTTCTACCACTCTTGCCGCACAAGAGGAAGGTACACCACTCCTTTTGACATCCTTAGATGAGAAATCTCTCGCACCGACATCGTTAAATTCTTTAGCCATGACAGACCCCCTCCAACATGCCCTTCTGCCTATTAGTCCCTCATCACCTAAATCTTTTCAACAACCCGTCGACCTCTTAGCATCTACTGATACAGTGCCTCATCCGCCTCCTGTGTCACACCCGCAATGGATTGGAATTACAACTCACTTTTCCTCTGTACCAAAATTACAAATTACACGGAGGTGTCATTCCACGAGAAGATAGACGAGGCCCTATGGGAGCGTTTGAGTACTCTGTTTCTACTCAAATGCAAATGGTGATCCCGATGTCTCCACCATCTACCCGAAGTGCTTACGTGAAGCTTAAAATGCCCCTGTTCTCGCCTTCACCCCCTCACCTCTACCAAATTCCCCGTCCACTTTCTATCAACTTAACCGAGATCTTCCCCTACGCTTGGGACCTCACCAATGCCCGAGTCCTAACACACCCGCCTAAGCGACTCGATTTATCCCAAAATAAACCCGCCCCGCCACCTAGGAGACAAACGCAATCGGGCCTCTATCAAAACCCTCATCTTCACACCCACCTTCCATATTGGGACCTCATCCCTCCACCTTACATCAATATATCATACCTCCTTTGTTTTCTCTGCAAAACAACCTCGCCTTTACACCTATACTGAGAGATCAAAGGGTATCACAACATCGTTACCCGTGTATCCGGTCCATCTATAAACCCTAAACCCATCCCATCATCAAAGGATTTATTTTTCTGTCACTCCCCTTTCTCCGTGGTTGTTTCCCGCTACCATGCCATCTCGTAGCCTCATCATCTAACCAACAGTGAACGTAACTTCAGAACAAGAAACCACGTTTAGTGAAAAACATGTCAAGCACCCCTCGACTAAACCACCACCCATACGAACTAAACACGCCCAAACATTACCACAACCCACACAATCAATACCCTCATCTTCTTGATTTTGACCCACTCAAAGGATCCTACGCCAAAATCCTTGCTATGTTGGTGGAGAATGCGACCATCTCTCTACCCCCACTTCGACCTTATGACCCGTCAAGCCCCGACTGTGGATTATGATGAGTCTAAAATCTGCGCCTATCACCGCACACACCTGGACATGATGTAGAAGGATGCAAAGCTCTAAAAACCATCCTTCGCGGTCACCTCTTCCGGATCGAAAGATTAAGAAAAACAACTTACGCGAGGAGAGACCTCTAGCGTCGATTCCCCTCTACTATACCATCTGTCCCCGCCTCACCAAGATCGATCATTATTACAACCCCACCTCTTGAAGACCATGAATTATCCCAACCATCTTCTTCATCTCGGGTCTACGAGATTAATATGATTAGTGTCATTACTCTAGAGACAGAAAAACAATGGGAAGGCGAAAGAAAACACACTGCGGCATCTCTTTCTCCTTGACCATCCCGATTACACCACCACCTAAAGTGGTTATTCGCGGACCCGCCTATCCGTCTCTAATGGAGTTGCCCAGAACCATGATCAAACGGCTTCATCGCGCGTAAAAATGACACTATATGATCTCATTCGGACTTACGAATCTCATCGACAAGCTCTCGTTGAGATCCTTGAGGATAGAGGTTTTCCCAATGAAACCGCCGCCCGTGGCCTCCATTCTAACACCCAATCACGTTGCCTCTCTCACCAAACAATCCATCTCCCCACCACATACGTCTCAAAACAACAAGCCGCATTGCGGTTAGTTTCTCGGAAGATGAAATTATCGACTTTAGTACGAGAAGACCACGACCTGCCCTTTTCATTTCGCTTACGTCAGAGACATTCGAGTACGTCGGGTTATGATTGACGGGGGCGCTAGCCTAAACATCATCTCTTCAAAAGCCTTCCAACAAATGAACATCCCTTCTAGTTGCATGTGTGCCAACCCCATCATGTTGCGGTCATTCAATGATGCTATTACTTCTACCTTAGGCACCGTGATCCTCAACATTCGCGTAGGCCCACGTACTTTGCCCGAACTCTTCTATGTCCTTGAAGGAGAGTTCCAATATAATATATTGCTAGGTCGTCCTTGGATCCGGGCCATGGGATGCGTCCCCTCAACATTACATCGATGTATAAAATTTGAGTACGAGGGGAAGTCCTACACTGTAAAAGCTGATCCTCCCCCCTTCAAAACTTGCAATATGTTATACCGCCCAAACGATGTGCTTATACCAATTAAGACACCCATACATTCAACCCAACCATCCTCTTCAATATACCTCAACCGTCCACCTCAGCGCACCTACAACTCTGATGAAACCACTGTCGCACAAACCACTTCTCTTCCCATGACTAACATCCCAACCTCCGACCCCTTAGTAGACGTTTTTCATCGCCTTACGCTGGGGGAGTATCGCCTATATAACGTTAGTTCTTTCCCTACCCCGCAGGAGTACGGACAATTACATGCACACCCCACCTACGACCGTCGCGTGGGGGAGATAATCTCTTACGGACCACCCCATTGTCGCACTAACCTAACATACGGGGGTGTTGACGCATCCTCCATTACCCCTGAACCTCCTCTTGGTGTGGTTCCCTTCCAATCCGATTTTCAATACTTGACAAATCGTCGTTTTGCCCTCACCTTCTTGACTCGTTGTGCGTGGAAAGGCTTTGGTTTTGGCCTTTACGAACAAGGCCGACATACTCTCATCCCCATCACCACACTTGAAACATAATGATCGCGGTGGTCTTGGTTTTCGAAACACCTACGCAAGAGACACCTCCTGTCAGCTGTATCCTGGAAGAAGAGGATGTCGCCCCTACCAAACCATCATCACCCACTTTGCCATCATCTCCCAGAGAATCGATGGACCACTGAATCTATCCCTCCTAACTTTTTTTCATAAATGCTATCTTCATAGGTCCTCTCACTTATCAACGCGATAATGAGGACCCATCTTCTCTTCCCCTTCTGTATCCAGACATGATCGAAGAGGATTCACCTTTGATTAATGTTGTTGAATGCCAGGATGACGACTCCATCCTCACTTACCTAGGCGCGGATGATTCTTATATTCAACGTGCCTTACCATCTGAAACTCAAACCATGCTGAATGAATCTACTATAGAAATCAACATCCACACGGAGGAAGATCCTCACATAGTGAAGATTGGACAATCCCTTAACACATCGAACAAGCCGCTTTTTACTACCTTTCTCGTGCTCATGACCAAGCGTTCCGCGCATGGTCTTACGCCGACATGCCGGGAATTGATCCTACCATTGCCGTCCATAACATCACCTAAACCCCGATTCCAAACCGGTCAAAGCGAAATTGAGAAAAATGCATCCACGCATTGCTCTCTTGGTCAAAGAGGAACTCCAATGACTCCTTTCTGTTTCCTTCATTCTGCCTATTGACTATCCTCAATGGATTTCTAACATCGCACATCACTTAAAGCGACGGGGGGACTTCGGATATGCACGGATTTAGGGATCTTAACCTCGCTTGCCCTAAGGATGACTTCCCCCTCCCAAGTATTGATCAACTTGTTGATCTCACTGCACTGAGTCATGAAATGCTTTCTCTCATGGATGGCTTTTGAGTTCTGACCAAATTTTGGTTGCCCCGCCGATCAACACAAAGCGCCTTCATAACTCCTTGGGAACTTTTCATTTACCGTGTAATGCCGTTTGGCCTTAAGAATCTTTGGTGCGACCTATCGTGGGCTATGACCTACATTTTCCATGACATTATGCACACTATCCTCGAAGATTACGTTGATGATCTTCTGGGCAAGTCTAAACATCGCAGTGAACATCTCGATGTTTTAACCATTATTTTTGATCGCCTGTTACAATATTCTGTCCGTCTTCAACCAAAGAAATGTGTCTTTGGTGTCCTTTCGGGGAAACTTCTGGGCTTTATCGTCTCTTTACGTGGCATTGAGGTCGATCCATCTAAAGTAAAAGCTATCCTAGAAATGCCCCCACCCAAAAACCTTAAACAATTGCGTAGTTTGCAGGGTAAACTTCAATCCATCCGGCGTTTCATTTCCCAACTCTCGGATCGATGTCACCCTTTTCATCACCTTCTAAAAAAGGACGTTGCCTTTCAATGGAGTGAGGAGTGTCACCAAGCCTTCGAAGCTCTCAAAACATATCTCTTGCAGCCACCTGTGCTTATCCCACCCCAGGACGACCGTCCTTTCTACCTTTATCTTTCCGCCACGCGACCATGCTATAGGAGCTATGCTGCGCCCATCGAGACCGGCACGCCGAGAGCGAGGCCGTTTATTATATAAGTCGTACCCTCGTGGATTACGAGACTAGGTATACACATGTAGAAAAATTGTGCCTGGCCCTATCATTCGTCGCCACCAAACTCCGACATTACCTCCTGAATCACAAAACTTTCGTCATCACCAACACGGACCCCATTCATTATATGTACGCCAAACCACACCTAAACCAGACGCGCATCGCTCGATGGCTCATGCTCCTCGCCGACCTCGACCTTGAGTTTATACAATGAAATCAATCAAAGGACAAACTCTTGCGAGATCAACTTGCGGAGGCCCCTCTACGGGGAACAATTTACCAATTTTACCTTCCCGAGCGAACTCATCGCCACTCTTTCGCTCGGAGAAGTGTCGTATCAAATGACCCTCTTCTTGATGGATCTAAGTGCCGGTAGCGGCGGAGGAGCCGGCATTGTTCTCATCCCTCTTGACGCTGAACCTATGCCTCTTTCATTCCGACTTGATTTCCCTTGCACTAATAATACAGCGGAATACGAGGCCCTTGTTCTAGGTCTCCAAGTTGCGTTACACTTAGGTATCAAATCTATCAACATTTTTGGCGACTCTCAATTGGTAGTCAATCAAGTTACGGGCATCTACCAATGTAAAAACGAGGAACTTCAGAAGTACAAACACCACGTGGAGTCACTTCTAGCCTTATTTACTCACTCACTATGCTATCAAACCATTCCCGCTCCACTAACAAATTTGCGGATACTATGGCTTGCTTAGCCTCGCAAATTCCGCCGCGCCATTGACCGACGAATTATTCGTCGTGGTCCAACAACTTTTGCCCCATCCTATTCAACCCCGGTAGTTTGTATGATAAATCGTATCTACTAATTCACGGGATACACGGTACCACCAATTTCATGACTACCTTACAATCTCCGTCCTCCCACTGATCTTACTAGTAACGGCAAACGTGCTTTTCTTAAAAGTGTTTCGCGTTATGTTGTCATGGGGGGACTCCTCTATAAACGTGGCTTTGATGGCATCCTCCTTCGCTGTCTAACCGGCGCAGAAATCACTCATACCATCCAACAGGTCCATGACGGTATTTGTGGTGGACATTTTAGCGGCCTTGCCGTGGCTAAACGAATCCTTCGCCTAGGTTATTATTGGCCTACTCTCAATAACGACTGCTACGAATATGTTAAGCGCTGTGTCATGTGTCAACAACATGCCAATCTTCAACATACTCCTAGCCACCCGCTCCGGTCGCTCGAGATCTTTGGCCTTTCTCACTGATGGGGTTTAGACCTTATTGGTGAGATTCACCCAACCTCTTCACAACGTCACCGTTGGATACTCACAAGAATGACCGAATATTACACAAAATGGGTGGAGGCTATTCCACTCATTTCAATCAAAAAAGAAAAAAATTGTCGAATTCATTAACCATCACATTATCTGTCGTTTTGGTATTCCTCATCGCCTAATAACAGATAATGGTAAATCTTTCAAAAATAAGTTGTTACAAGACCTTTGTGACAACTTTGGTATCAAACTTAGCTTCTCATCGCCTTACTATCCGCAGGCCAATGGTCAGGCTGAATCTTCTAATAAAACTCTAACCAAAATCCTCATGAAAGTCGTCAATGAATCTGGAAGAAATTGGCACGATCACATTCCCTTTGCCCTTTGGGCTTATCGTACTAGCATTCGTACTTCCACTAATGCCACACCTTTTTCATTGGTATATGGTACCGAGGCTGTTTTGCCTCTCGAAATACAAATACCCTCCCTTAGAATATCTCTTCAAGATATTCTCACCAACGATGATTTCCGCCAAGAGCGGTTAGCCCAATTAGAGCTTCTTGACGAACGACGTCTTACAGCTCTCGATCACCTCCAAATCTATCAACAACGCATCAAGCGTGCTTATGATAAGCGACTTCATGAGCGTACCTTTAAGGTTGGTGATCTTGTCCTCAAAGAGAATCAACATGTAACCAAACTAGAAAAGAGCAAACGTGGAAAATTTGCTCCCAATTGGATTGGGCCTTATATAATCACTCACACCTATGGATCAGGCACTTATCGTTTAGCTTCGCTTAATGGTAAACCTGAGCCTGAACCCCTTAATGCCTTGCATCTTCGACCATTCTACTGTTGAATCTAGTGTTATATCACTTCTTATCCGCCTACTGCTCGTCCCTTGAGCTCACATACCACCACATACACTTGTCTCTTACATCTCGAAATAAAATCAAGCTCACCCCTCACCTCCCCTTACGATGCCTTCCCCTTCTTAGTCTAGTCCATGACTTCAAAGTATTAAAATAAGCCGTATTCTTATGGGATTTTCTTGAGTCAAACTTCCTACTAAACTAGATGCTTCACGCCAAAAGAACATCTAGTTATCTAAAATTAATATATGTTTGCTCCTCGAAGGACGGCTATATGCCAAACTATTCTGCTACTATAAATGTTTGCTCCCTGAAGGACAGCTATGCACTAAAATCATCTCGCTTATAAATGATTTGCTCCCAGAAGGACATTATATACAGTCGACCTTTATCGAAGCTTCTCGCATTGATCAGCTTCGTGAAGACCTCAAGAATAAAACAATCAATATCCCTTGCAGACTTCCCGCATCGATCAGTCTACATTCAATAAAATAAAAGCCTCATACAAAAGAAATTTTTGGGTCATGGACTTGTCTATTTAGGGTAGGTTCTCTTTCGTTATAACAAGTTCTTTATACCTCAGCTATATCATCCACATCACCTCACCATTTGTTTCCACTCAAGGGACGTAACGTACACCTGATATATTGTGATCATACAACTCTTTTCAACTATGGACTTCTCGTCTATACACGGCACTTAGGGCTTCAGGCTCGTTCTACGTTGTGTGGTTTGTTTAGCTCTTTTCACCTATGGAGCACTCTTTCCGCTTTGCCTTGCATCTAGAATTGTGTGTTGATCTTAATCAGGACACTATTCCCTACTACTTTGGTATGCTAACCTTTGCTTTACCTATACCTACACCAACAACATTATCCTACCAGCACCAACACCATTACCCTACTAACATCAAATTTTTTTTTTTTTTTTTTTTTTTTTTACCAAACGACAAATTGCCTAAACCATACCAAATTGCCCAAATTCACCCCTCCCTGATCCTAAGGGAGAACTACATCGGTCTGAGGCCCTCCTTGCTTTGTGCAATGGGCTATGTAGGCAGCACTTAGGAGACATGGGGTCTCCCAAGGTTAGCTCGACCATCCCCTACCATAACCTATCATGTGTGGTAAATATAAATATTTTGGTGTATTTCTATTTAATCACATTCCTCTTTGATCCTTTTAAAAAAAAAAAAAAACACCGAAAGTCAAAACACCAACAATCTTA
Organism: Taxus wallichiana var. yunnanensis; assembly: GCA_018340775.1. Classification (NCBI taxonomy): domain Eukaryota; kingdom Viridiplantae; phylum Streptophyta; class Pinopsida; order Cupressales; family Taxaceae; genus Taxus; species Taxus wallichiana. The sequence continues at coordinate 109,352,377 of CM031237.1, read as the reverse complement.
TTATTATCAAAACTCAAATCAACATACATATTCCGTTTTATTTAGATGTTAAACAAATACATCTTCTATATCATCGACACGCAGGTCGGTACTCTTATTTATCCTCATACCTTGCTAACATTTATTTAGACCCTCACGCCTCATCCCGACCTGGGGATGATCATGATCGTCGACGCCTCTCGCCGGGCCTCCCTGTCCTCAAAGGTACCATGGCTATTGGTACCGCCCACTAATCTGCCAATCTCTCCTATAACATGTGAATACGCTCTCTCGCATGGAGGTATCTAGCCTCTAGTCCCTCCGCTCGTGACTCACAAACATCGCAAATATCTACCTTTGCTGCAAACCCCTTGTTAACCATTTGGCCCGACCCAAGGCCTCAACCTACCTATTTGGCCCGACCCAAGGCCTCGCCCTATCAATTGGCCCGGCCAAGGCCTCAACCTACCTATTTGGCCCACCCAAGGCCTCGCCCTATCAATTGGCCCGACCAAGGCCTCGGCCTACCTATTTGGCCGACCCAAGGCCTCGCCACCTAATTGGCCGACCAAGGCCTCAACCTACCATTTGGCCCGCCCGAGGCCTCCAAGGCCGACCAGGCCTCGCCTACCTATTCGGCCCGACCCAAGGCCGCAACCCTAACCTATTGGCCCGACCCAAGGCCTCAACCCTAACCATTGGCCCGACCCAAGGCCTCGACCTACCTATTTGGCCCGACCTAAGGCCTCGCCTACCTATTTGGCCCGACCTACAGGCCTCAACCTACCTTCGGCCCGACCTAAGGCCTCGCCTACCAATTGCCGGGCCGAGGCCTCACCCTACCTGTTGGCCCGACCCGAGGCCTCAACCTACCAATTGGCCACCCAAGGCCTCGCCTACCTATTTGGCCCGACCCAAGGCCTCAACCTACCAATTGGCCCGACCCAAGGCCTCGCCCTCCCCGAGGCCTTTGGCCCGACCCAGGCCTCACCCTAACCATTTGGCCCGACCCAAGGCCTCAACCTACTTATTTGGCCGAGGCCAAGGCCTCGCCTACCAATTTGGCCCGACCCAAGGCCTCACCCCTACTGCTATGGGCCTGACCCATGGCCACCACCCAACAACTTGGCCCGACCCAAGGCCGCATCACTTCCATACTATACCCACAATCAACGTTTTATTTTATCCATCCATCCTGTACCTTGTGTTCCATCGAGCTCATTTGTTCGTGTTTTAGCATGATTAGGGTCCTTGACTTGATCTGTCGACCAACTTTGCCTAGACCTAGACCGTGACGTTTATCTCAACCAAACCAACCATTTGAGTCTTGCCGAACATGCCTAAGCGTTCTGTACCTTACATTATATACCACTGGAGCTACTTCTATGCCTTGGATACCGGGATTATATCACCCTTGTTTGGATAAACTATCGACCTTTGCTATACATTCTTTGGTTTGCTCGTCGAATCATGTACCCTAGTCGTCTTATTGCATTTCAACATGCGTCTGCTTCCTTGGACCTACACCATCACCTTATCATCCTCTCTACCACATATACCCTTTATCAACCCTATCCCTGATTTCCCGTTCACTCAATCTGTGATAGATTTGAGGGGGATTACCTATATCTTTAACATGAGAAACCACTTCATATTATTGTCCGCGCAGCTTTACAAGACAAGCTACACGACAATAAGGGGCTAATGTAGACACCAAATTCGTGTCTCACGACCCCTTGTGACCCGCATCTCATTTCGCAACCTAACCTCATTACCTAAACCTTACACAAGTATTTATTAATTGCCTTGTAATTGATAAATCTACACCACCTTACCTACCACCTCACTTTGCCACTTCATCATGACCTAGCCCTAACCCTAAAACTAACCTAATTAGGACCCATGACTTGGTCTAGACTCACATCCATAACTAATGCCTCCTTACTCGCACCCAAAGCGGACCTTCTAGCCACTTGACCAAGCCATGGCTCGATCTCTCGGGAGAAAAGCGGGGAAGGTGGGCTATTTTACTAAAAATAGCCTACTTTTTCCTAACCGATGCCGGTTCTACTCGACCGCCGTCGGTTACGCAACCGCCATCGGTTCCCCTGTAAATGGGCTCCCCAAACCAAAACAACGGATCGGAATTTCATTTTGGAGATCGGTCGAAGGATTTTGAATCAAAGGAGAGTCCAAAGCGATTAGCAGAGTCCAGAACTTCACTTGACCAAGCGAGGCGAGTGAAGAAACCAGAAGAGTTGGCAGCCAAGGAGATCAACTTGCATCTTCATCAAAAACCAGTAAGTCACATCTTGCATGTCCTCTGTTATAACATTTCTCTTGCCTTTGGAACCACAGTCCTCATAAATCCATCCCTGAATCCACTACCCAGCGTGCATATTACATCTAACTGCCATCCATCTACCTCTCATCACCTTATTTCTTAATATCACCCATATACAGCCTTACAAATAATACAGTTACCAAACAACACAAACACCCTACAAAACAACCAACCTACAGATCCTAAACCATAACCGGTATCGGTTATCAGTAACCGGTATCGGTTATCAGTAACCGGTGTCGGTTAACCTGACTCCTAAACCACGGCCAGTATCGGTTATCGATGCTTCGGTGTCGATTCTTGTGATTCCAACCAGAAACCAGCCTTTCCCCTACCTGTTTCAACGAAGTGATTTAATTGATATTTTACAGTATTTTGTGTTAACTCATATCGGCAGGGGAACTGACCACCTTCGAAAGGAAGTTTCATATTTCCTGGGCCCAAGGCAGTTCCCTCATTTATTATCTAATCAAAATCTTGTGGTCTTGTGTTCTTATTTGCAGGTAGTCCTTCCAAGACAAAAAGGAGTTCTTCGCAGTCAGCCTGATCTTTCTCTATGGTACGCGCACACCATCTCGACATTCAACAGGTATTCCTCCTAACCCTAACCTTATCTGTTTCTAAAAGGAACGAAGCATTTCCGAGTGAAACAATAAGCTCTTGAATTTAAAACCCATGATTCAATTTTATTATCCAAGGAGATAATAAGGGAATCTTCGCATTACCTCTGTAGATGCAACATTTTCCTCTTTAACTTTTTCTCGTACATTCTCTTCATTTTCCTTGAACCAATAGTCCTTCTTTGCATGTCCTTTCTTTCCATGAGTTCCAACAAAGTTATTCCTCTACCTCTAGATTTAGATTTTCCATTATTAGATATTGATTTCCCATTATTATTGCTCTTGGATATCTCCTTTTACCTTCCCCTTACTTTCTACATTCAAATCATTTCTAGATGATGATTCTCCTGTACTTTTCTTGTGTATTTCTTCATTCAGATTATACTAACCACACCATCACCCTTCAAAATATTAGTAGCAGACGTTGTATTACTAACATCCATTACCAAGTTATCCTAACTATCTGACAAAGAGCATAAGAATAAAAGTGCTTTCACTTCATCATCAAACAAAATATTAACTAATTTTAATTGATTTACAATAGACTGAAATCATTTAAATGGTTTGATATAGATCCACCTTCTTGCATTTTAGAATTAAATAATTTCTTCATCAAATAAAATTTATTGGAAGCACTTGGTTTTTCATATAAATTAGCTAAAGATTTCATCAAATCTACCGTGGTTATTTCTTCGTAATATTCAAAGCCACAGATGCTGCTAGGCTCAATCTTATAGATCCCAGAGCCTTTTTGTCAAGAATTTTCCATTCTTCATCAGTCATCTTTGTAGGTCTTTCCTTCTCATCCAACGGTAAGTATAGATCTTCTGATACAGATAATCTTCCACTTGCATCTTCCATAATTGATAATTACGGCCGTCAAATTTCTCAACTCTATATTTTCCATCTTCTACCATTGTTGTAGCTCCCACTCAATCAGAAATCCTCAATGAGTAACTCGTTAACACATAAAACCCTTAAATAAAAACATCTTATACTATTTTTTGGGGTTAGCACACACTTGTTATATAGATATATAATCAGAATTAAGCATTCAAACAATAAAAATGGAAATATACCAGAAGATAAATACACAAGATATAACGTGGCTCACCTAGTGTGGGCTACGTCCACCAAGAAACAACCAAAATTTTAATATTTTCTTTACAGAGGAAATGAAATGAATATCTACAATCTTACACACCTCACACGAAAGTACAATAATTTTCTTTCACAAGCTTATGTTTTCTCTCTCCAAGAATTCTTTCTTACAATTCTTCTGATTCTAGATTCTAACCCTAACTTTCTATCTTATATAAGCATATAAAAAATTAGGTCACTTTAGCTATGTAATTACAACCATTAGATCAACCTTTTAATCAAATATTAGATTTGATCTCGTGACTAAAATAAAAACATTTCACGCATGGGAGACCGGCACGGTTACCCCAACCGATGTTGGTTCCTACTAGTTGATCGGCGACGTCACCAACCGATCGATGCTTCTTATCGTAAATCGCAAGTTGTAAAACATGCTATTTGTGAAGAAATTAAGGTCCACAATCTCAACACTTACTCCTTAGCACTTAGGATTTTATATTCTCTAGCTTATCTTACTTGGGTTAACTTCTCGTACTTTAACTTAATACATGGATTTTCTTCTACAATAAGATCAAATTAGGCACATATTTCATATTTAGCTTAATCATTTTAGTGAACCCACACATTTGAACCCTTATTTCGAGTATGGCCCCACCTTATCAATCTATAGATCAATCACCTTATCCTACTTTCACTCCCACTAGGGTTTTTGGCATAATTACTACTCCTAATTTCATGCAAGTTCGTACTCAATATCTTCCCTGCTTTGTTACGCCTATAGTTGATCCTTCTATCAATGTCATAACTACCTTCCACACTTGTCCTCCTACCACACAACTTGTTTCTATCCTCGCTACCCATTACTTCTATGGACCCTCCTCCTACTTCTAAGGGTTATGACACCGTTGAACAACTTAAGAACACACTGTCCAAAATCTCCTCTACGAATTATTGTGCATTGTGCCTAATTATCGTCAAACATTAGAGGCCGCCCTTCATTCTATTTAAATAGAAAGTGATAATTTTTAGGTAGCCTTAACACACCTCATTCGATCTATCAATTTTTTTCCGTATGCTATATCATTCACTAATCAGGACATATCACCATTTGCTAATAAAAATCCATGTGTGCCTATGCTTATCACCGCTATTATTGCTAACAGTTGCATTAAAAGTGTACTTATTGATAATGGATCAACCATCAACCTATGTGCTCATTCCCTTCTCAAATAATTGGGAATTAATGATAATCTAATTTCTAAGAATTCTACTCTTATTCGAGGATATGATTCAACTACTCACACATGCCTAAGAACTATTTCATTACATATTCAAGTCACACTTAATATTTTCCTCATAGAATTCTTTGTTATAGATGTTTCATATAAATTCAATCTACTAAACACCAGTGTGTTGAATTCTTACATGATGGATACAAAAATAATATTACCACACATTCAAATTTTGTCATTTAAACCCTGTTACTTGATCTTGCCTATTCCTCCTTCACATCCCATTCCATATAGCAGTATTGATACCTATAACATTGGTCAATATAGAGCTTCACAATCTTCATATGCCACTCAAGATTCGACACTTTCTACTCATATTACTGTAATCATCTCACCCATAGTATCTCCACCATTGAGCGCTACTACTCCATCTATTAAGGCTCCTCTTGCCCCTACATCTAGTATACCTCCTAGAAATATTCTCGACACAACTATACAACATGACAATGCTAACACAAACAATTATGAAGATTCTAATGATGAAGTCGATACTGTTGAACTTACTGATGAAACATTGGGAAAACTTAATTTCACTCCTATCGATATAGATGAATCCTATTTCAATGAAACTTTCATGGCCGATGGTCCTGGTGAATAAAAATTCAAGACCCCTCCTACTAATGTTATGGTACTTTATCAGGGGTCTATCCATACCTTGGACATTGTTTCACCCTCCCCGAGCACTCACATTACAACACCTCCTTTCACATGCAAAATTTTAATCAATAATTATTATTGGCATAATATTTCACCTGGAGCGTAATTATGTTGATACTATTTACACATACAACAGCTTGACTAGGCTTGGTTTCACAATTAATGAAATTCTACTATCATTTCACCCACCCCATCTCTATCATGGATGTGTACACGTTACGTCTGTCTATGGTCTTTGTGTCTTCCATTTAGCAGTCTTCATCACACGACTCTGCCTCCTCCGACGCTTGGGAAATCTTGGCTTGATTATATTGGGGGCACTTTAGATTCTAGTCACACTTCTCTCACCTTTCTTATGTTGTTCGGCCATGTTTCCATTGAAATGACCCCACTCTTGACTATCAAAAAAATATTACACATTGAGTACGCACACGGGTGTCAGTTGCCACCATTCATTGATGAAGAATATTTCATGACCATGTACAAGTTACATCAAAATGGCTCCTTCTATGATATTTCTCACACTATTGCTTATCAAGTTTCCAATGCATCTCCAGTTGGCTTCGATCAAGACAATGATGATCTTTTAGACACTTGATCATTATCATCAACACACACTTGGGGGCATTGAACTTATTTCTCCCCCCAAATAACATCGACACACACATTATACTAATATCATTTCACAACTAGACTTGCACACACAACATACACATCTTGATACATTATTATCGTCATCACCCGATGACACACTCTTGTGCTTTGGTTTACTGTTGACTGTTGAGGGCATCCTATATACATGAACCTCACACACAACATATTACATACTACACCACACATTACATTACACATGATGCACTTGACACACTCATATTCATCACTATACAATCAACACATTCATGACATCTTCTTTCTAACACACATGCAAACACATTCGACATATCTACAACATACTACACACTCAACGCTTTTATGACATGCCTCTTTTACATCACATGACACATATCTCTTAGAAAATCAACACAAACATATTACAAAATCTACATATTCACAACACACTACCTACTCGACACTTTCACATGCGAAACAACCTATTACAAATCTAACACGTTCACAATATATCCCTTTAGAAAACGTAGCATTATACACTCCAAAATCAATTTCTTTCACAAAAATTCAATTCACATTCACACCATTTTTCAAAGTAACATATTCACGACACCTTTCTCTCATGCGCAAATAACACAACACATTACACATATCTTGAATATAACCAACAAATGTGACACACTACCCTATGATGCACTCTAGTTCCATGGTCCATACTCAACTGTTGAGGGTATACATCTCAAATGGACCTCATCACACTCACGTGTTTGATCAAATCACTCATTCACTCACGCATTTACACTCTACACTTTTCACTTTGATGATCACACCTTCCTTCATCCATTCAAACCATTTCCGATGACACACTCTCATTTACGGTTCATTCTTGATTGCTAAGGGGGAATAAATAAATGAACATCATTATATGCATACACATCCACCTAGGGTGCATGTTGCTCCTATCATTCACACTAAATTCTATTGTCTCATCCAAAACATACTACATATCTTGGTTGCATTTACTCTTGATTACTTATGCTTTTACATGTCCGTCTTATTACTTAGGCTAGATAGATATCTTGTATGTCATTATCTTTATCATACACACATGTGTTTTCACTTTCCTTTCTAGTTGTGATCGTAGATTATAAAGATTTATTACACAAAGTATCAATGCTTGTTGTAGACTATTACCAGCCTCGCGCAACGGCTCCCGGGACATCCACATTCATACACTACAAGTGTTATTGTTTCATTTTTGTTCATAAAACACTACTTTATCACCTTATACGTGTTTTGACGTACTTTTTATTTCTCTAACATTCTAATGGGTGCTTCATGTGCAACATTTGTTATGTAGGTATATTTTCTTACATGGTTGTCTGTTACATTGTTTGTCATTGCTTGCTCTTCATATGCCATTATTTGTGGGCTTTGCCCTTTGAATTGTGTGCACATTGTTTGCTTTTGGCTTCATCATCCTTGATTGTCCTGACAACATCGTAAGTGGTTTCCCATGTTTCGCAACCCATTTTTTACCATCTACATTGTCTTCTTATGTGTTTACATTGTCTTCTTATGTCTTAACTTACATATTGTTTGTTTAGCATACATTTTGTCTTATACATGTGTGTTTGTATTTTCTTGTACTAACACTTGTCTCCTAGTCATGTTGTTTGCATGTACCTTTTTTTCTACCAAGCACATTCCTCCCCCTGTGGGGCATAGTTTTAGAAAAGTAGTTGGTTCTCCTTGGGGTCACATACTCCTTCAACAACGTTGCATGTACCCAAAATGAGGGGGCATCATTTGGGTGAATTAGTCACCCCATACAGTGTTATATAGTCATTACAAAGTGCAACACGGTGACTGGTACAACACATTTTTTAGTTTCAAGGCTCGAGAATCGATGTGGGTCCTTAGCATAATGATGCCCTTCTAGGATGCCTATAACAGTGGGGTAATTACATAACGATTGGTAGTTCCACAAAGTCTACAAAATTACACACAACAATGTTTACAGGTCACACAATCCTTAGCACTTATTATTTATACACACCATATGCAATGGTGTTCTACATTATGGGAAGTAGTTAAATGTTGGAGGATAACACCAGACTTTTCTCCCTACACTTATTCCATGACTTGGCATGAAATCACCCCAAAAGCTTGCGTCTCGACGTAACTAGAATGAGATTGCCCAAAAAACTTGTTCTTATACAACATTTACAAGATCTTCTCTACACTCTTCCTCATCATAGATCAAGTGCATGTGTTCCTTTTTCATTTTCATATGTTACATAATTTTTACGCATATAAATTTGTATTTGAATACTTGTTCATTCTTCTCTTTTGCAGGTCCGTTCGTATGGGAAACAAAGAGTCAACATCATCAACATCATTCACAACATCAACAACAACAACATCGAAATTGACAACCGGTACATCGCAACATCTACACATGCATTTCCACCCTAGAACCATTTTCATCATCACTTCTTTGCACTTTCTCATCATTAGCATCCATGCTTCACATTTTTATTGCTCCACGCTTTCTCTTGTACACCAACATGATCTTTCTACATCAATCTATATAGTTATCATGTATGCATCTCATATCTAGTTTATGTTAATCGAGATTTACGCTCACCAACATAAAGTTGGGGCAAATGTAGACAAAACATCACACACTTTGGGTAATTATCTAGTGCTAATTACATACCACTATTCATATGATTCCTAAGTAAGAAAAGTACTAATTAACCCATGTCTTTGGCCACCTTTCTTTGCTTTCTATTACCACTTTTGGTATTACACCCTTACTTGCTCAATCTACCTTTTTATAATTTGACATTTATTAGCCAGATACCAACGTGTTGGGAATTAGCACCGCAGAAATGGAAACCATTCCCTAAAATCTACAAAGAGGGAAGTGTAAACTAGATAAATTCAAATCAAAATTAAGTACACACACATAAAACAACATGTACCGTAGTTCACCCATTGTGGGCTATGTCCACCAAAGATAGAGATATCATATATATAATATAACAAGAGCACAAACCAACTCTTCAATAAGAGAGTACAATGCATCTCTCCAAGAGTATCTCCTCTCATCCAGATCTCTAAATGGACCTCCATGAGTGCACTACAACTATGCCTCCAAACCACGAAGATCTCACAACAACCCGTTGATCTAATAATATAAGACTAGATCTACATGGATCTACAATAAAAGATCTCACCAACATGTGGATCTACAAGAAGAAACTCTACACGTTTTGCATACTATGCAAGCCATTACAATGAGACAATAACTCTAAAAAATAAATACAGTAGAAGATGTTACTCTCTTTTCACCATTTAGATGTACTTGTTATTTCTTTCTCATTCGAGCTCCTCTCCATGGAAGCTCTATCTTCATGTAACATGTTCTTTCTTTTTCTTCTTCTTCATCCTCTCAATCAAGGATTCCACATACAATAATAATCAATTACAAGTCATCATAGTATCTAAACCTATATTTCATGCTTATATAAGCATCTACAAACATAGGGCACCTTAGACATGCATTTACAACCTTTAGATCAACTTTATAACAAAGTTAGATCTAATTCTCGTGAGTTAAATATAAACTTTCACGCACAAGTAACTAGTGCGATTACCCACGACCAATGGTGGTTCTTATGCCTGATCTGGTGGTGGTTCTTATGCTGACCGATGACGGTTCTTATGTTGATCGACATCGGTTTCAATGTATTCCAGTTAGAAGGTGTAAAACATGCTATTTTTGAAGCAATTCATCTCCACAACCTAACAATCGCCCACTTGGAGATAAATTGTTGAATCTTTTGTATTGCATTCTATAAATCATCTTCCTTTAAATAGCATGAAGACCATCTATTATTTCCTTCTACTTAAAGCAAGAAGATAAAATCATGATGAAGCTACAACCGATCTCGTGACACCAAGCCTCAAGCTCCCACAGACCGTAACATCATACCAATTATTGGTATCAGAAAACAAGCCAACCTAGCTCCTCATGCAATAAGCCATCATGACTAACACGTCTACAAGAGCTCCCACTAAAATTGAATTACTAAGCCTCAATCACATCTACGGCCATACCTATAAAGAAACCATGTTATCCAACCATCTATCCATGTCTCCATGCAACCAAAAATGCAACTATCCAAAGACAAGTCAAAACTGAAATATGTAAAAGAAAAACAAGATCCTAGGTAAACTAATAACCCTAAATGAGTTCTACATGCAACAATGGGTGATCAATCCACAAACACTTGCATAACTCAAAGAAATCTAAACACTACAATCTACAAATCCAACCCGTATAAAAAAAAACTAGCATGTCCAAGACAATCATCTATAGATAACATCTCCCATGGAGTAACATAGTAATCAAGAGGAAATACAAACATCCCCTACTCATGCTCAAAGGAATCCATATGCAAATCAAACATCTCGCATCGCTATAGACTCTCAAAATCGAATATATCCACATGTACAAACTCACCATGTACATCCATCCATATCTACAAGATCTCCGTAAGCTCCAAGTCTCGCCACCGAATAACTCTAAAGCTGAATATGAATCTTGTGCTCATTAATGTCAATAACAAATATTCATGCTAAACCATACCACTAATACCAAGTGCAAATACCAACAAACATTTCATCAACATACTACACAAAACCAACCAAGATGAAATCAAAACAAGGGCAATATCCCAAAATAGTAAATAAACACTATTGTCAAACCGACCATGGTTACCAAATGATCGACCATGATTACCAAATGCCTCGACCACGTTAATCCTAACCGACACCGATGTTTGTAACTAGCATATTTTCTCCTTTTTCACCCTTTAAAATCTCAAAATTGCTTTTTCATCTAAAACCACTGAATCAACCATCAACCGCCATCCCATAGGGATATCCAGCACCACAAAATAAACCAGAAGTGACATCAAAAATCAATAAACTCAAAAAATACCTAAAAACCAACTTGTGCCTCCCGCCACTCGAATAGTAGCAATCTCCTCTCACTTCGCATGTGCATATATGTCCAACCTGTATTCCAATAACCATGGATTGCTCCCACTTAACTTGAACTACCCCGCACTGCTTCTAACACCAAGGTTAAAAGCTAATATGTTAGTGAGAAATAAAACCAGATGAAAGAAAATATAAATTGATTCCCTTCTTATCAAAGAATACTTCTACATCATAGAAGTTTGGACTTCTTGTGAAGTAGGTGAATCAACTTCTTTTCATCCTATGTACTCAACATCTCTCGTTACCTACAACTATGTCTAATCATGACTTTTCATTGAGGATCTCATCCTTAGACTAGAAACCCTTGTCCTCAAGATTCCACACAACCGGGAAATAAAATTCAAACAACACCAAAAACATGGTGTAAATCTATGCACACTATCCAAAAATAATATCGAGTTGCTCCAAATGAAATAAATAAAACATGAATCATATAGAGATACTGACTCAATTATCACTGGACTAACTAAGACAACTCCTTCCTCTTTTCTCGATCCAAACATTGAAGTGATCTCGCACTATTTCTACTTGCACACACTATGCAAGAGATTTGATCCTCCAAAACAAGACACGAACCATCCATGCCCTCTTCTATCAGTAAGAAACCTTGTGTAAAATCATTGTCACAGTAGATCGACCACGCATTGCGACCGGGTACCGCTTACCCTCTGTGATTGATGTCAGTTCCTAACCGACGCCGATGCTACTAGAACGTAAAAACAATGCCACAAATTGGCGTAGGTCATCAAACTAGGTGCCTACTTTGACCAAAGCCAATAGTTATGTTGAGCTAGTCATTTCAAGAAGCACCCAAATCTTGTACAAAAACTTAACAATAATACATGTAAATAAATTACACCAAGATGAAATACATCACCTTACCAACACCAAGATACTCAACCGCATCTTCAACTAAAGAACATGCTTCTCTAATGGAAACCCCATCTTCATTCTCGTTTCTACTATATTGTGCTTCTCTAACAAATCCCATGCATCTAATCGCACCAAAGGATGCAAAACCGCTCTCCTTTATCTCATACTCAGATCTACAATCCCAAACCATGCATGTGCAACCAAAACATACAAGCACTACAATACTAAGATAAAACCATACCTCTATAACCCAGATCTACAATCTGACCAACATGCTTGTGCCTCTAAGAACCAAGGACACCTCAACAAACAAGACACATTCCATGCATCTTCTTAATTCTTTAGATCTGTGATTTTCTGTTTAAAACTAGGTTATCTAGTAACCAACCATAGTCACCCTATAATCGACCACAATTACTCTATAACCGACCATAGTCATCCAAACCGATGCCGCTACCACCTAACCAACATTGATCACTATAATTTCCAATGACCTTACTCTTCCATCTCCCACTTGAGATTGAATCTCTTCATGTGATCTTCTTATTAGGCAAAAAAAAACCCTATTATCTTTCACTTGTCAAGAAACCACTAACAATATATCGAATCAAAACCGTGCTCTGAAATAACCAAGCTCTAATACTAGTTTTTGGGAATTAGCATCATGAAATGGAAACAATTCCCTAAAATATACAATAGTGGAAGTGCAAACTAGATAAATCCAAATCAAAACAAATTACACACACCTAACACAACATGTACCATGGTTCACCCAATGCGAGCTATGTCCACCAAAGATAGATATATCATATATATAATATAACAAGAGTACAAACCAACTCTTCAATACAAGAGTACAATGCATCTCTCCAAGAGTATCTCCTCTCCTCCATATCTCTAAACGGATCTCCATGAGTGCACTACAAATGTGCCTCCAAACCACCAAAATATCTCACATAACCAAGAACTATTGCATCTCTAAACTCGTAACCAAGATCTATGTGGATCTCGTAACAAGACCTCTCACATGGGTCTACCATATGTGCAATTATAACGGTGCACTAAGAAGTAAGTCCTGTCTCACATCACCGCATCAACTCGTGCAAACATAAACAAAACCTCCTCTACAATATCGAGATCTACATGGATCAACAACATGTGGATCTACAACACAACATGATCTCATGGATCTATGAATACAAGATCACACAACAACCTCGTGGATCTAACAATATAAGACTAGATCTACATGGATCTACAAGACAAGATCTCACCAACATGTGGATATACAAGAATAAACTCTATGTGCTTTTCATACTACGCAAGCCATTACAATGAGACAATAACTCTACAAAGGAAATACAGTTGAATATGTTACCCTCTTCTCACCATTCAGATGTACCTATTATTTCCTTCTATTCAGATCCTCTCCATGGAAGCTCTGTCTTCATGTAACCTGTTCTTTCTTTCTCTTCTTCTTCATCCTCTCAATCAAGGATTCCACATGCAATAATAATCAATTACATGCCATCATAACATCTAACCCTAGCTTTCATGCTTATATAAGCATCTACAAACTTAGGCACCTTAGCTATACATTTATAACCTTTAGATATACTTTATGACAAATTTAGATCTAATTCCCATGAGTTAAATATAAACTTTCACGCACAAGTAACTAAAGGTCGGTTATACATCTAACCGATGGCGGTTACTCTACTAACCGATGAAGATTCTTATGCCGACAAATGGTGGTTCTTATGTTGATCGATGATGGTTCTATGCGTGACCGACGCCAATTCGTGTGTATTCCAAAGCAAGGTGTAAAACATGTTATATTTGAAGCAATTCAGCTCCACAACCTAACACAACACCCAACGAGGACACCAACGCCAGAACCCTCATCCCCTCTAGGTGCCCCGACCTTTTTGTACTTTGTTCACATATTTTGGGTCATTTCTAGCCATTTGAGCATCTTATGTTTTTGGTATTTGGCCTTTTGTGGTTAATTAAGAAATTCAAGTAAGGGAATCATATAATTATAAAGTTATGTGATCATATTAAAGGAATAAGAACTAAGCACTAACTATCACCACCTAAGGTCGCATCCATAAAGCATATAAGTGCTCCAATTCATCCATATAGAACTATCCAAGGGACACAAGGGATGGTTATTCTCGTATAAACTTCACATGAGGGAAGTTCATTATATTCCATGCACACATCTATTACATTTCTTTACATCTAGCTTACTTTTCGTTATCAAGTGCGATACATGCACAAGAGCCATCTAGGCACAATTCCACACACACACAAAACTACATTAGGTATGAGATATAGTGTAGCATTCAATTGTAAGTTCACCATTGTGATACTTAAGGATAGTCTCGACCCTCATTCGACATCTTTATTTTTAGGATTTGATGTCTATTTGAGGGTTTCTGTAGGTTCATATTTCATTGTATGTTTCAAATGACTTCGATAATCATCATTTTGTGACCTCATAGTGACCAAAAGAAATAACTAGTGACCACTCGCAGAGGAGTTTTTTTGAGCATTTTCATTGCACTCTATGCACCGTAAACAGTTTAGGTGTGTACAATTGTGTTTCTCCCTCTCCAAGAACCCTAGTCCAGCTTTTTTATTCCTCCATATATACATTTTGGTGTGCTCTAGTGTGACATTATGTGCTTCATATTTTTCATCATTCTAGTTCTCGTACACCTTTAGGATCTCTCGTGAATCAGCTAAGTCATCTTACTCCTTCTTTGCATTTAGGATTTCATATTCTCTAGCTTAGCTTGCTTGGTTAACTTTTGTCCTTTAACTTGCTGCATTTATTTACTTCTACAATAACATCATAATAGGCACATATTCATATTTATCTTAATTAGTGATTGATTGATTGATTACTCATGGAGATATTTTACGCTTGTTGCCCCTAGATTAGGTCATTAGGGGGAATCGCTAGAAAGTGGTGTGAAATGTCATGTAATGTATGAGTAACTTTTTGATAATGAGAGAGTTAGAGATGTAAAATGATCATGTAATGGTGTGAGGGGGATTATAGGATACCCCGATCAGTATGCCTCCCTTCGGTGAAAGGGGAGTATTGATGACAATGAATGCCTAGATGTAAGTAAGTGTGTAATGATGTAATAGTGAATGCATGATAGCTATCACCAAAAATTTGTATGTTGAGTTTAAATGATGAAAAGGAGAAATATTTTGTTTTTCGAATGTGTACAATATGATAGTAGGCGAATTCTAAAGGTAACGATGCAAACGAGATATGAAATGGAGTAGGGATGCTCTAGATATGATTGAAACCATACGATGTTGATTAGTTCAGAGGATAGGTGTAAATAATGACGATAACGTGGTAGGTAATCGAAAGTTACTATAAATAGTAATATGAAAAAGTGAATAGGCAACTCATTTGATTATTACACGTGTGATTTGGAGCTCTAGGTGTGTGAAGATGCCTCAAGTGAGAGCACCGTGATTGAGTCATTTTGAGATGGTGGTGGTAGTTGTGGCATCACGTATGACAACTGAGATAGTAAGTGTGATTTTTTTCAAAAATTGTGTTGAAATTAGCTTATTTTGGCAAATTTTGGTAATTTTTTTGTTAATGATTTTCTAGCCATTTTTACCTAAGCAAGAGTGACGATGGAGTTAATGACCTTTAGGAATCTAGTGCCCATGCATTGGCATTGGTGACTACACTTGGCACCCACATCTAACTCCTTGGTCCCGTGACATAAGAGGGTAGTTCTTAGCCCAAAGTGTGAGAAATGTGAAAATTGATGTTTGTTGATGTTATAAGAAGGATTATTTACATATGTATGATGTTCTATTTTCATGTTTGTAGTTGTTTTGTGATGTGCGAGAGATATTCATTCACGAGAGTTTTGTGGTGGCCACCATTTGAGCACATTATTAGGATTAGGTTTGTCATATGATGAGTGGGATGTATTAGATTGTGCCATCTTGCGACACATAGCGATGATGGGGAATTTTCCACATAATATGTGGATGATCACCGCTTTATGCGAGAGATTGTGTACAAATACTTACTTAATTTGGTTTTCTATGTGTGAGATGTGTGAATTTGGAGGACGTATATCACATATTGTGATTTCCTATTATTAGTGAGAGGGTTTAGGTGATGGCTATAGATGATGCTTAGAGACAGATGAGGGCCACTAGGAGGTACTTTATGGGGACTCGAGTTCATAATGAGGTCCACATTAGTCCGAATGATATATTGACCTCGGGGTTCCGTAATTGCGGAAGTTCATTGTTGTTGTGATTACTTTGTCGGTTGCAGTAGAGGGTGGTGGTGTAATCATATTGTATAAGATGCATGATATTTTCCATTAGATAGAGGAGGATGGGACAAGATATGCTTGGGCACGATGTGTATTGGCCAACTTGTATAGAGATATATACAGATTTATGCAGGAGGAGCACAAGGGTGGGATTGGAGCTACCACATTGTTATATGTATGGGCCTACGAGCATATTACAATACTAAGGCCACTTGGTGGACCGTGAGGAGAGTGGGCAAGGCCATATATATAGTATAGTAGATGGGTAGGTGTTCACAACAAGAAGATGGATGCAGATACCTATATAGAGATGTTAGATCATATGGGGCCGCAGGCCATACTAAGACTACGGAGGATCGACAGAGGATGTAGTAGAGATACGATGTATTTAGCTAGCTATGTGGCTAGAGGATTGGTTTCTAGGGGTGACCAAGTTATTTCAGGCAGAGCGTGTATCACATCATTTTGGTATGGCCCAAGATGTGCCCCTAGAGCCATATGTATGGGTGAGGGCCATTAGAGCACCAAGGAGGGTCAGAGCTAGGCAAGGGCCCACAAGAGCGTAACTAGTACTCCCTAGTTTAGACAAGGTAAATGTGGCGATAGAGCCAATAGATGTGGATGACACGGGGCATATGGAGGCCTATCATTCATGGTGGACATCACATCAGTGGATATTTTTATTTCCACTCTTTATGGATGTGGTGGGAGCACTACCGAGGGGAGGAGTAGAGGGGAAAGGACATGCCCCTGATAGTGTGGTAGTAGCGATAACAAAGCTTGAGTATTTGTATAATGATACTTTTGATTTGTTATTGGGTTGTGTAATTGTCGTTATTATATAATGTGTTGATCTATGGATGCAGGTGATGTGTATTGGTTGTTGATTGTGGACACATATATCCGCACATTGATGTAGAATGTGCCCACCAATGTACTCATAGGTGGCGGTATGCTAGAGTGGGTGGATGCCATTGTGGGTGAGCATGCTCATTTATTCAATCCAATGGTGCTAGCAAAGTAATGACGTGTACAATGTTACTAAGCAAGATGGATTAGAAAAGAGAGGAGACACAATGAGCTAGAGAGGCTATAGGTGGAGGTACCGTAGCACAGATGTATTTGTGGGGTTTGTGGAGCTACAAGGTCATTTTACAGAGCAGCCAACCGAGGTCACATTATTGTGTTAGCAGGTAGAGAGATATAAGAGCCACGATCACAGAGACTACTGAGTGGTGAAGCATCTAGTTCTAGAGCTCTCGTAGTTGTAGATAGTGATAGCGATGATGAGATATAATATATAGTGATGTGGGGGTTGCCCCACAGAAGATTGCAATTTTTGTAACTATGATTGTGAATGATGTACATATGGACTATTGGCATATGTTCATTGTACTTGATGGTTATTGATATGCAATGTGATGATTGGGACTCGTATTTTGATGTATGATGCATTGATTATTGTCGCATTTATATGGAATGTGTGATGTTTTGATCATTATTTTGTTGATTTGATTTGCAATGCATAGTTGTTGATGTTAACTAATGAATAATGATGATTAATGTGATTATAGATAGATAAATTATGTGATAATGTATTGTATGTGCGAATAGAGTTGTCATGAATGGTAAAATATGTCTAAAATGAATGATATAAAAGAGTATGTGAATGGGATGGTTGTAAAAGTGTACTTAAGCATGTGTGAATATGATGAAGAGGGGGAAGGAGAATAGTGATGCCCCCTAGTGTGTAGATGATAAATTTCATTTATATAAGGCCCCCTCATCACCAAGAATGAATGTAAAGAAAGAGTGTGTCATCGAGAAGTGATTTAATGATGTACACGAGATAGATATCTTGATGAAGCACATAACGTAAAAGTGGAGTGAGGTTCTTATTGTAATAGATCCCTCAATAGTCATGTAAGAACCATAAGAACACGAGTTTGTCATCGGGGTAGGGTGAGGAAAATCACCTACCAAAGATCAAGTGGGTATGGAGTGGTGGAAGCATGTGACATGGAGGCAGCATGATCGTATGAACCAAACTGAATGCCTAATGAAATGGTGACAATAATGGGAGATGCAGCAAAGGGGGAGTACAAATGATGATGACCTAGGAAGCCAATGTGTAGTAGTAGCATTATGCAATGAATGATATGGTGCAATAGTGGATGAATGAGATGGAGAGTGCATATGAACAATGACCTATGGTGGTGGATGAATAATTACCTTAGAACTAGATGAAGGAGATAAATCATTGGAGTAACAAAATATTTGCGTGGAATTGCATACATAGACTACTCATGAGAGTGAGAGCCAAAGGAAATGATACCCTTATCTTCTAATTATTATAATCTATCATGAAGGGTGCAACAGTCATTGTCATGATGGTCATTGATATGATGATAGTTACAATAAGGTCAATCACACTAGCATTGCAAGTGATGAGGTGGATGATGTTGATTAGAAGGTAAACGAATCAAATGCTTTTCAAGTAAGGAACACAATACATCATGAGGTATAGTGTGATGAGAAAAGTGTAATGGATCCCATGAAGGAGATGCAAAAGTCTGAGGTGGAGCTTGACGCAGTGGAGGAGATGAAGGATGCTTATGCAATGGAGAAGACTGAACTTGCTTGTGAGGTGGAGGAGATGGAGATTGTGGAGGATGCTCAATAGATGGAAGTGGAGAAGAACTAGATGATGCAACAATAACAACGATAGAGGAGGATCTATAACATGTGTAGCAATGAGATCTTTTTCTAGATCAATGACCTTATAACATAAGAGTGTGAATGATTCACATGTTTCATATTGCAAGCGCTCTTTTAAAGCAGGAATTAGGCCACGACAAAAGATGAATTTTTTTCTAAGTCAATGGGCTGAAAGACTAATAGATCTATGCAATCATAGAAGTGTAAATGTAATCAACAATAGGTTATGTCTTGCCTTTATGTAAGCTAGGTAAGCGAGTCATGGGTGACTCTAGGGCCATTGTTAAGTATGAAGTGATGAAGAAATACCTCTTCCATCTCACAATAGGTACTAATAGATCCAAAAGGTAAATGTGTGTACCATTGGAGAGCATCAACAATAAGACTATGACGAAAGGATTTAAGCAATAATCGATCATTGGAGTAAGAATCCATAGCGAGACGATAGTGCTTGAGATGTAAATATGGGTTGCTAGTACCATCAAAGCATGAAAATGTAGGCATAATGAAATCCTTGGGGAATGTTGAATTGTGAATCTTCTTTGGAATAAGATTGTCATGTAAATAATTGTTATCAATGGAAGCATAATAGGCCTTTCTTTCAAGAGTGAGAGATTGGACCTGAGATTGTAATTGACCAACAACATGCATGAGCGATAAGATATCCTATGATGGAATAGTATGAGATGTAGATGTTGTATTGAGCAATTTTATCTTTCCAATATGAGTGATCATAAAAACATCAAAAGAAGTGGAGGATTCCGACACTATAGGTACCATAAGTGTAGATGTGGAAGAAGTAATGGGTGGTGAAGAGAATGGAATATCGATAACATCATTAGGAATATCATTGGAAGAATTGTTAGGAGATGAAGTAATGGATGGAGATGATTCAACATGCATGTTACTAGACACAATCTCAGGAGGAGGTGAAAGCAGAGTGGGGGATTCACATTAAATATGAAAATAAGTGGAATTGGTACTATCATGTGCCTCATCAATATAAAAAAATCGGAGGAAAGGATTTCATCAAGTGTATCATCAATGTATAATAAAGAAGAAATAGTATGAGATGTAACCTTAGAATCACTTGAAACATTTTTAAAAATGCGAGTATGAGATGTAGTTATACAATTATCCTGACTAGTATTAGAAGAAAGATCATGCACATATACATTATCATTATGTGTTGTATATGTACTACCACTATCAAGGTTGTTGGATAGATTTTCGCACAACTGAAAACCTAGGCAGTCATGAGATAAATCTCCCTCATTTACCAGTGAGGCTCCCGTGTAAGATTTTGTCAATTATATTTCCTAATATCTATCTATTGGTTTTACTTTAATTGCGTAGCTCATGAACCATAACTAGGCAATTTTGCAACAAGTAAGCAGCTGTAAGAAATATGTGCAGAAAGGGAAATAATTAAATACGAGAAGAAAGGAAAGGAGATGTGCAACCTAACCAATAGTTGACAGAGTTGATCACATGCACATAGATGAAACAAATAGATCTTGAAATGCAAAATTTGAAGCAAAGGAAATTTTTTGATCTAGATCTAAGACAACACAAATTTTATGCAGAGATCTAAAAAGAAATAAGAAAAATGCATCGTTGACACAAAGTTCTCCAAGGAAATCTACCTCCTCTCTATTCCTCCACTTTCAGAAAGCTATCAAGGGTTTCAGCTCAAAGTCTGGAACACAAGAATGTTGATTACAAATTCCAATCCCTTAACTTGTAGGTTCTTCCTCTACTTATAGTGTGCAGAGGGGAAATTACAAATGGGAAACTACAACTGAACTAGAACATGAAGAATTAGTAAAGGGAACATCTGGCAATCATCTTCCTATAATTCCTCTCTTAGTAACACACATCATGAGTTTAAGCAAAAATTGTGCACATCTGTCACTCAAGAATCTTTCCAAATAACTTAAAGTAATGGTTTTTAAGCAAATAACTTTAATCTTACATTTTCATCCTGGAACATAAGAAATAAAAGAAGAAAGAGGAGAAGAAAGAATATCTACCAATTTGTAACACCTACACTTTATTTTTGTTATGATATTGAATATACTTGTCAAACATGTAATTCAACATTTTCCCATCTATTTTAACAATAGTGTCTCTCTTGGTTTTGAACTATAGCAACCCTTTAGACAAAGCAAGTAGTGTTATCCTTTACCTTGTCTAAACCAGCCCATACCCCTCAACATTTTCTTGAAGCTTTATGAGTCTACCAATTGAATCTATCGTGAAAGGTATGATGACTTCATCAATTTATTTCTACACAACCAGAATGAATTCCTCATGGGAAGAAAGTAATTCGTCTGGAATGTTCTCCGAAACTTCTCCCATCTCATTTTCTAACAACTGCATCCTTTTCAGCGTAAGCTTGAGGATCTCTATGTGGAAGGAAACTAAAATTTATAAATGCTTCCCCCTTTCTATCAATCCACTAGGTACAATTTGTTCTCTGCAATTAGCACATCCTTTGGTAATGAATGTATTTTAACTAAAGTATCTAGATGAATTTCAACAACTATGTTCTCATCTTCTATCTGTGTCATTAGTTCCTTTAGCTGAGATATTGCCATGTGCATATTCTCCAATTTAGCTGGTATTCTTTCAAACTGCTGAAGCTTGGTGAATGATTTGCTCTTTCCATTGAGCAATAGCTTTGACAGGTGCCCCGCATCTTCCACCTCTTTGATCAATGATTATTCACCGCTAATGTGCTAGAATGGGATGAGAGGAAGGTTTGACAACCTTAGTAACGATCTCGATAATGGGAAACCGCTTTTGAAGCTTGGTTTTCTCAGCCTTCTCTTTTTCAAGCTTGAGGAATAAAGCATTCATTAGTGTCTGTGTATCCTGCTTTAATCCTTTTGTGGTAGTTTGACCTATTGGCACTTTGGTCACTGCTATATCAACTATCGTGAGTTCTCCCTTCTACTTTCCCTCTGCTGGAACCGATAACTCAACAAACTTCTGTCCTGATTCTTCAATAATCAACCTAGAAGTTATTTTGGCAACTTTAGGTCTTCTATCTTTTCCGCCCAAACTCAAGAGCAGCTGCAAGTCGTGTTCCTCCAGGTTGATCTCCTCTCTGGCTTCTGGGATTGTCTGCAAAGCCAACCACGATGAAAAATTGCTTCTCAGGGAATGAGAAGTCACTGAATGCACCACCATCTCATGCTCGACTTTGCTCCATCCGAATTTTCCACATTGTTGTGACTGCCACCTCTAAATTATACAAAGACAATGCTTTTTCGAACTCTACCATCTATGCTTTTAGCTTTTCCGCAGGAGAGGTGAAGATTTGAGTGGCTGAGGAGAAAATACAAACAATGTTGGATTCAATATAGGAATGGAAATATTTCCTTGGGGTTCTGGGGCTACTGAAGTGCTATGAGTTGATGTTGGAGAAGCTAGAACTAGCACAATAGCTGTAGAATTGGCTTTCTCTTGTATCTGAGACTTCTTGTGTACTTTAAGTTTCTCTGGCCTCCTGCTACTTTCACCCTCATGCTTTCTTTTGCTGGAGTCTCCTGCGGTAAAGTTACCTATGATCTGATTCATCAAAGCTTCGTCCAGGCAATACCCCTTTGTCAACAACTAGTTTGAGGTGTTAACCAGAACTGCGGAAGATCTTTCCTCAATCGTCTGGCAACCACCAATGTTTTCTTGAAGAGCAGCTCTATCCCCTCCCATCTGATGATATGTGTCAAGTATCACATGCCCATCATCCGTGAGATTTGTAGGTATCCGTGCTAAACCATAATCAGACACTTGTTGCGCCGATAACCTGCTGAAGTCTTTCTTCCTGACTTCATACTCGTTTTTGCACTTCATCCAAAAGTCTTCCAATGAAGGTACATGTGAGTATTCCTGGGAGATTGTCTTCTTCACTACCCCATATGGATCAAAGTTCAACTGTGCTAGAAGAACTCATGCTCATATTCAGAAAAAAAAATTGGCTTCGATTCCTTTAGCTTTGTAGATGCTCTAATAGCTGTAATAACCCACAGTGACCGGAAAGAAACCTATAGACTTGTGCCACTTTGATTGTAAGTCATGCATCTCTATGAGTTGTCTGCACAACTCCATGATGACCCACTTGTCACTTGGATACCTTGAAAAATTAACTTGTTCTCCCAAAAATCTGGTTACCCTGAGATACGTGAAGTCTGCAAATTGGATGAAAATACAATGATTCTCGCGATACAACTTCCCAAGCTTCTTTGCTTACCCTGCTAATCTTCATATCACTATTTAATTTGTAGATGAATCCATAGAAGAACCCATAGTTGACCACCTTGTAATCTTTGTGGCATTCAAGAACTGTCAATTATGGGAAGCACTCAAAAATAGGATCCTTCGATAGATGCCCGACTATCCAAACTTGCAAAATATACCCCGCCATATACTAGGTATGAAGTCATTTTGAAGTTTTACATCCGCCTCACACTCCATAGCTGCTCACCGATGTTTTCATTGATGATCTCCACCCAATTGATTATCGAATCATATTTTTTGATCTCAATGGTTCTCACGAAATCATACATCCATGAGTGAAAGTTGTGAGTATCGACTTCTCCACTTAACATGCAAAGAAATTTAGTAATAGCATCCACTTCCTACACCAAATTGGATCGTGGAAGAGTCCTCGGGAACTTTGATGGAGACCTAGGATTCTTCATATATCTGCTATTCATTATGCCCACGCAATTTGCTTTGTGTTTCTCCCATCTGCTTCAAAGATCCAAGATGTTAATTACAATTACCACCGGTCGTGTCGAAATCTTCAAACAATAATTAATAAATTGTGCATCCAGCCTGATTATTGTCTTTCCCGCAACATCCCGAATTGTTCTAGAAAGAGGATGATATGACCTTGCACACTCCATAATAAATTCAGAAACCGAGTTTGTGAATGGAAACATTGAAAGCTTAAATAATCCCACGCTTTTTATTGCCCGCATGAGGGATTTCCTTCCAGCCATAGATCTGTCAATTAATTCGGAGATGGGTTCAAGGCCTATGTTCGTTTCATTGATATCAGAAAATATAGAAGTTATGCATGAATCTGTTGATCCTTCTCTTTCTTCACTGCTTCATCACCAACTAGAGCAATCTTTGTCTCGAGTTCTTTTTCTTTCAATCTCGTTAGAATTCCTCGCAATTGGATCAATTTGTGGAGATCTAGAAATTTCTTTAGATTCGGAAGATAGATTCAATGTACCTGACATTGATTTGAACTCCCTTTCACTTATATGAACACTTGTAATGAATACCTATAATTAATTCGCATAAAGATGGTTTCTAGGGCATGAATACTTGATTTCTATCACAAAAATCTACATATAAAGCCTATTGCCCTAAAATTTGAGGCTTTGCTTGGATGCAAAGCAAGCATAAATATTTTTAAATTCACAGGCACTTATACCAACATGTAGATAATTATCATAGCAAAATCAAGATATTCCAACCCTAGCGCCAAATTTGAAGCTTCCCGGCAATGAAAACAATCTAGTGTAAAAACCTCCTTCCCTTAGTGCCAAAACTATCGGGCTGCAATCCTTAGCAAAAATAATTAATTTCTTCTTCATTATGGCATCCCATGCTCATATAGCCCTCTGCATACTATTTTTAATAATTTCCCTTCCTATTTCTGGCAATTTAATTAATAAATAATCATGTCTATTCACCCAAATTGGGCACCCAATTATGCATGTTGTTGGTTGCTTTTAAATAAATTTATTTTATTTATTTTTAGCATGCATCCTTCAATTCTCTTTGGCTTGTCTTCTTGCATTGACTTTCCTTCCATACATGGCGCCAAAATTGGGTGAAAAAGCCATAAATAAATATCATTAAATACATTGTTTAATGCCAAGGTGGGTCGCACTTTTTGGCAAGGGTAATTTCTAAAAATAAGAAGTCAACTTTGATGGGAATTTCTACCCTGCACTGCAGCTCCAAAAATCCCCTCTTCCACTTAAGTTATTTGACTTTCCTAATGGGAATTTTTACTCGCAAGGCAGTAGTAAATTCTTGCCTACGTACACCGCCAAAATTCCCACTGGCAAATTAAATCATCTCCCAAAAAGTGTGACTTGTATGGAAAATAGCTTTCTTTGATAAAGTGTGACTTGCATGGGTGAATAAACCTCTTTGGTGGGAAAAGTTAGCCTGCTAGGCAAGCAAGAAATTCCCATCGGTGCTTTAAGTGATTTTTTATTTTATAATGGGAATTTTTACCCTACAAGGCAGGTAAGAAATTCCTGCCTCTCGCCTACATCTAATATTCCCATTGCAGCTTAAGTGACTTTGATTTCATGGGAAAAAGTACCCTGTAAGGTAGGTAAGAAATTCCCACCGCTCGCCACTACCAAAAATCCCATTGTAGCTTAGACCTATTCATTCCAAAAAGTGTGACTTGCTTAGGAGAGGCTTTTTGTGCTTGACTTCATCTTTTTTGGTCAGAAGTTTGCCTTCTGAGGTTGATTCCTTCTGGTGTTGAGGCCATAAATGATCTCCAGATGCTCCAAGAAATTAAACAAACTATACAAAACAAAGAATGGACCCAGGGGAATTTAACAGACAAACTGCGGAGAAAACCGGAGAAAAAATGCAAAAGAAATAAATAAAAATGAAAAATGTTGCCAGAAGTTGTAGACAATGCTTTGAATTCATTCCTGGTGAAAATCCTATTGAGATGTGTGAATACTAGCATGCAAAACTTCAACAGGATTCAACCGAGCACAATTTACTTCAAACGGGCTTTATTTATTTAATAAATAATTAAATAAAAATTCCCGCAGACAAAACTTGGCGGAGGGATAAAATGAGTTTTAGCATCTAGGTATTTGTCAAAATTGGCTCATATGATTCACTGGGAATATCTTAACGTAATAAAGACATCTTCTGGCAATAAAAACACAAAAAGACCCGTTATTTTAAAAAGAACAAATTTTTTTCAAATGGGTAGTCCAGCATTTCGTGGTGAAATATGGGGATACCAAAGGTAAAGAAGATAATCAATAATAGCCTCATATAGAGTTTTAGTAGAAATAGAAGAAGGTGGAGGAGGCCTATTGCTAATAGGATAGCTAAAACCACAACCCAAAAATCATGTTGGATCTAAAACAATATTAATGGTAGAATGATCAAAGCTAGTAGGAATATTGCATTCATTTGCCAAAAGATGTCTTTGAATCTCATCCGAAGAGTAATATTGTGATAGAGAGCGTGAAGTTTAGTGATAGTTGCTTCATCATATATAGGGTTTATACTCTCATGAGGCATAGCTTGGGTAGGAGGAGAAGATCTACTCTTAGCCATTAGGGTTTTAGTGGATCCTAGGGCAATGAGTTCTAAGCTACGGGTTCACCAAAATGATTTAATAAAATATGAAATAAATGATTGTTATAAATAACATACAATGAAATATAAATGCTAGGAAATTTATTTGATTTTAATTATGAAAGGAAATGAGAAAGATAAGGCACTTACCTTGATTTTACTTGTCCCAAAGTGTGCCTAGGCTTAAGAATGTGATGAAACAAAAATGCAAACCATCGCAGTGAACTTTAGGAAAATGTAGAGGAGGTGGAAATGCCTAGACACGAGCACTGGGAAGAACAAGGATTCTGTGGGCGCCCAAGACCTCTTTGGGGGCACTAGAGTCTACAGAAAAGGTCATAACCTGATTCCAATATTGTCACTAAGGTTTCACACTTGCTCTCCTTTGGTCACCCATATGTTGCATTTAGATCTTCAAGGTACCTATAAATGTGCACACAAATATCCTCCTGCAAAACCCTCAAAAAGAAATCAAATCCTAAAAAATAAAGATGTAAAATCGGGGGTCGACTATCCTTAGTCACAACTAGTGAACTTATGATCGAGCGTTGTACT
The DNA here is from genome assembly GCA_018340775.1 of Taxus wallichiana var. yunnanensis. Lineage (NCBI taxonomy): Eukaryota > Viridiplantae > Streptophyta > Pinopsida > Cupressales > Taxaceae > Taxus > Taxus wallichiana. The sequence continues at coordinate 109,324,848 of CM031237.1, read as the reverse complement.
ACATCTCGGACTCCAATGTAGTTTTATGTACTTGTGTGTGTAATTGTGCTTTTAGGTTGCCCTCACGCCAATGATGTCAAGACAACGAGGCGATAGCTAGATAAAATGCAAATGTGTTAATGGAATACAATGAACTCCCCTTCTTATTCGGTGTGTATGTAGAGTAATGCAGACCAAATGCGGTCCCTTTAGATATGTAGATATATAGCCCTAAATAAGAATTACCTTCATCCTGCCCTTATAATGGTATGTATGTTGTATTTATATAGGGATATCTTTCTCGTCTCCAAATGATCCATCCTTCCTGAATTTCAACCTTAATGACCCAAAATGTCGACTAATACCTCAACATATGAGTGGGAAAAATGACAATACCAACCTCAAGTGTCAAAAATAAAATAAAACATAAAGAGGACACGGGTTCCCAAGATAGACAGGAGTGCCTAGGTGTTAGTGTCTAGTTCTAAGGCACTAGTGTCTAGAGACAAATGAAAAAAATGAGTGGAGACTCGGTTATAGGGATCCCGTGATCTCACCAAAACCGGGTATATGAGTGACAAGTGTGTGTTAGAGTAGGTATTTACCTTAGCTCATGTTCACCTAGGTAATTTGGTAGATCATTTTCGGGTTACGTGTAGAAGAATTTTAGGTCTTTCCTTTTTTGGTAGGGGGTTCTTGGACGAAAAGACGTGTTGTGCACATTTTTTACTATTTTGGGAAAATCCGCAGGTTGCTATTTTTGGCAAGCAAAGGTCACTGTCTACATAGTCCTAGAAACAATATTGTTTACCGAAGAGGTAGTTGGATGTGACTTTCTTGAAAACACACAACACACCCTCAGAATAGTAAGTTGTGCAAACACCCATTAAAATCCTTAGCCCTTGGTCATATGGTATGGTCATATGAGGGCTTAAAGCTTGTGATTCCTACTAGTAGGTGCTTAACTTCAGCCCCCTTTAATTTTATTTGTGTGGTGAAGGCAACAACAATTTATTTTGTTTTAGTGGCAACTAAAATAAATAATAGAGCAAAATATTAAAAAAACTTGTAACTTTTGATTGGTAACTCGGTTTTGAGTGTCATTTTTTGCAAAAGTACTTGTTTTTTTCGCTCTTTCCATTGGAAATATTTATTTTGAGACTTGCACTATAATTATAAAGTTCCAAATATGGAGGAGTGTTGTAATCAATTGTGGACATAATTTTGGCTGAGCCCGACGTCCTAAACTTTTGGGAGTTGCATTTTGTATCTATCATGGATTCTGAGAATGATATGATTTTCTATGAAGTGTGTGGACTTCAAGAGGATATTGTAAAATTTGTGGAAGAAAATAGATCACTCAAGAAGTGAAATTCTCTTCTACAATCACTCATTCATGATAAGGATACAATAATACACTCCCTGCAGAACAAACTTGCTAGCCTACAACATCACCATCATATTGTGGACAACCATATCCATGCTCCTAGTCCACTTGTAGTTGTTGCTCTTGTACCCAATGACATTGATCTGCTAGTCTTTGAGCCTGAACCTACTTTTGATGCTTCTAAACTTGTGAGGCTTGTTACTACATGCTCTTCCACATCTGTGCCTATTACAGTACCACATGTTGTGTATCCTATACCTTTCAGCTCACATGGCCTTTTTGAGAAGCATACCACCGCATTCGATCTCACATGCTCTGCCTCGATGGGTCTCACTAAGCGAGTCACCTTGGCGACATTCATAGGGTATTATTTCCTCTATTCCACATGTTAAGTGGAATTCTCATCATGACATTGGTTTTCGAGTAGATACTTCATTGGGATCACACATTGATGAGCTCCTTTTTTGTTTGCTCGACTCTTTCTGAGGATCATGAGCAACACATGAGTTCTGCACCTTCACTCAAGCTTGAGAAACCTGAGATTTCAATTATCAAACATGATCAACCTGACACACATTCTGATGTTCTTTTGCATGTACCTATTGTGCATTTTACACCAAGTCATATGTAGGCATCTTCTTCATCCATCCGTGTTGATTTGGGGTGGATATCTGATCACTCGTGGCGGTGACATAGGCATTCATTGAGAGGACTCTACAGGCATGGATCCTCCACCATTCGGCCTCTTGCTCCACTTTTCTATACCTTATGCATTGTGATGCTTCTTGTTTTGAGCATTTTTATTTAGCAGTGTAGTGTATCTCTCTTGTTTGTTGAGAGATTTTGTATCTGTATTTTCAACGCTTTTGGCATGTTGACAATATCTCTTGTGAGGGATCTATTCTAGTGAATTCTAGTGTTATTTTGTCAGTGTTCGAGTAGTTGATTTTGGGAAACTCATACAGATTTGTAGCATCACTCCACCCATTCAACAGTATGGGAGGGTGTGGTGTTGATCCTGCTTCTTCAAGTTTTGTGTCCTTGCCTTGTTACCTTGGCTTTTCTTGGATCGTGACACTCTGGATTTTGTGTCCTTGCCTTGTTGCTTTGGTTTTTGTTCTTAGATCATGGCACACCTATTTGCAGCAATTGATCGAATTATGTTTGGTGTTTTTTACATTTTTACATCACTCCGTTGTGATCTCCTTGTATGGAGTTATTCGGTGGCTACAAAGTGTCGGTTATTTTTGAGTTCTATGATCGAGCAATGGATTCAGACCACAGTGCACACCAAAATTCTTCAACATTGTACGATTTTTGAGCCGAGCTTCTTGGGATGCCTTGGAGCGGGTTTTTTCTCTCTTTACTTTATTATTACTAGTTTTGGGTACCTTGTGGTGTCCCTTTTTTCCTAGTTATTGTACATGAGTACCTCATCAGGCCTAGTTGTTGGGACTCATACTGTAGACATGCCACTTCTATTTTGTCCCCTATCTTCACTTGAGGGGGGGTGTTAGAGTAGGTATTTACCTTAGCTCATGTTCACTTAGGTACTTTATTTACCTTTATTGTATTTATCCTCACCCACTTATGTGTGTGGATATTTATTTTATCTTATTTAGATATTAGGAGATATTATCTAGTTGTTAGGTATAGTTCTTTCCTTGATCTATGGTATTGACTAAATCCTTGATGTCTAGTTCTCTCCTAAATCTATGGTCTTGACTAGTTCTTTGATGACTAGTTATTTCCTTGATTTATGGCTTGATCTACGACCTTGATTGGTTCTTAGATTGTTATTCCTTACCTATTTAAGCAAGGCCCATTCTCAATGTATTGCATTGAGTTCCATAATAATATATGATATTGCTACTCATTTGTTTGCAAAGGTTTTATGTAAAGCTATTATGGTGAATTGCTTTCATCTTAATGATCATGGTGTTTGATTAGCATCTGTGTTCTTTGCTTGGTATGATCAGTTATCATTCCTTTCAGTGTGAAAGATAAAAATAATAGAAACCAATAAGAAAACGGATAGACTAGGGAATGGAACCCAATGAATACTTTTCTTACATAAGATCCATATATAAAACAACATACTTTGTGCTATAGAAAATAGTAGTAAGTGTGTGATTTTGTGTCTACATACTGGAACCCAAGAGTCGAATAATTTCCAAAATGAAGGACCACTCAATTCGGTCATAGGATTTGGTATAGTCAAATTTGATAAATAAGTCTTTTTGGTTGGACTGTTGAGCCCATTCCATCCCTTCTCAAAAGGAAATGATAATGTCAAGGATGTATTTGTGTTTGATAAACCCTATTTGTTCACTGTGGAAAACAAGAGGAGGGAGGTTTATAATTTTGTTTGAAAGAGCCTTAACAATGATCTTATAGGACACATTGAGTAGAGTGATAGGCCTCCAATTAGAAATTTGTTCAAGTTCTCCTAACTTAGGGATAAACTTGATGTTACCTTGATTGATCAAATCACCGAGGAAGTTGGAAGCGAGAGCCTCGAGGTAGACATTGTAGAGGTCATTCCTCATAGTATCCCACATTATTTGATAAAATTATCCTCCTTAAGCTTTGCAAGATACATGGGATGATCACATACAACACGCTGGGAGTGAGAGACTTTGCACGACACAAATTTCAAGCACTTAAGTAGTGCTTATTATTTATCTTGGGTGGTAGGCTATGCGGAAAAGACACTTGTGACAATGGTGAAAAATGCTTGAAGAATGTCGGTGAATAAGTGTTCTAAAAAAATTTCTTGAAAGATGGCTTTAATTTGTGTGGCAGATTGTTTGCAGATGGATCATAACAAATAATTCTTTAGAGGCCTTGTCTTCGGTTTTAAGCCAATGAAGCTGAGCATGAAGCGGGGCACCTATGGCTTTATATGTTTCTTCAATTTTGATTTTGTGTCCGTAGTGAGTAGTTTAAATTTGGAATATTTGATTGAAAGGAGAGGCATTAAGTTCTTGTGAGATTCGTTGGAATTCACAATATGAAGCATTATGAGAAGCTTGTTGGAAAAGAGTAGCTTGTTTGCCATAAATGTGAATAAAAGTGTTGGTCCTATGATGACATCATTCCACCAAGATATCTAGCCTTCTTGACCACTAGGGTGAGGAACCAAGGTCCGAAACGCGTTGAATGTGTGCCACAATCCTTGCATGTTTCAGGTGAGCAGTATTGAGGTAAATTTGAGAATTTACCTTTTGTTTTTGGAAGAAGCAAGCCAGGTGATATTGAAGAATATGGGGGAGTGATCAGAGATAAGTATTTAGATCTCCACAACAATGACATGGTGGCCAAAAATGGGAGAAAGAAGAATTCTTGACTCGAAATCATGACACAATCAAGACATTGAATAATACGGTCTTATCCTATTGAAAGTTGGACCAAGTGAACCAAGAAGAGGAAGAACCATCCTTGAAAGGGATGTTGGGATCACATAATCTAAGCTTATATCTCAAATAGAACCGTGCTCCCCATTCTCTCACACACCACCGCATAAGTAGGCATCCAACCTTGTCTTTTAGGTGTTCCACCATATTAAAGTCTCCACACAAAATCCAAAGGGCATTAGGAAGGGAGTCAAAATCCATCTCTAGAAAAGAGCTCACTCGACTACATTATTAGATGAATAAATTTTAGCAAGCCCGATGATGCACCCATCGTAAAAATCAAATTGCAGGCTCCACACCACTCGATGGGTGGACCTAATCCCCAAGAGATCACATGTTGTGAAAATTCAAGGGAAATCAATGTCATGACCCCTCAACATTCAAGTTCATGATTGGATATGCGGTATGTTGCATTGGAAAAATTATGCAAGTGGCAAATTTGGAGAAGAAATATTATAAGTTTAACTTCTTGAGGAGAGAGAATACACATATCTCTGAAAGTGAAGACAATTTTCCCTAACCAAATATCTTCGGGTGGGATCAGTAAGGCCATGTATGTTCCAAGAGTACACAATCATTGGACATAATTAAGGTACATAGATCCCTTTTCATCAAGACTAGAGAGGGAAGAAAAATGATTATGAGATGACTTGATCAAGCCAACGTCACACTTGACCATGGTCTATTTTTTTCTTGAACAAATTCTCCATCTTTGGCGGGGGTCGGGCTATGGGAGCGACTAAGGTGCGTATTTTTTTTGAGCCACTAGCCAATGGGTTTCTTCCATGAAGGGTGACTCAAGAATCTAAAGATAAATGGAGGCTAAGAGAGAGAAATATTTTACAAGGATCACGAACGAGGCAACTAGTGAAGAATGAGGGAGTGGGAGAGAAATTGAAGGCATTTGACATATAACTTGTTTGGCGGGAGTGTTGGAGGAGCTTGCACCATTATTATTGATTGGATGATAAGAAGAGGTCTAGGGTTTTATCAGTTCCATGGGAAAAACCTCTTTTATTGGTCATTGTGATCTAACCATCTCTAGAGGAGGGGGCTTTGTGTTCTTGTTTTGGCTTTTCTTGTGTCCCAGTGAGTGAGATTCAACCATATGAGACATTTCCAAGTTATATGGTGAGACGTTTGCAATGGAAACAAGTATTGGGTAAGTTAATGTATAAAACACCTTTGAGAGAAATGGGTTTCCCTAACATGTATTTCAATGGTGTCTTTCAAGTCTTTGGATAGGTCAACTTCAACACATACCTACTTTTGAGGGTGAGTATTGAAAAATTGGGTTGTTCTAAACAAACAAGTCTCCCCAAGGGTTTGATTAAATGCTCAAAAAATCCCCACAAAGGAGAGGAATCCCGAGAAATTCATCCCAAATTGGAACTTTAAGCTTGGCTTGCTCTGTGACTTGGAAATCCGTGTTCTACTGCGAAAACACCACTAATGTGTTACAGATAAACTAGGGACCATGGTTGATAATGGATTTTCAATTCTCACCATTTTTAAACAAAAATAGGAAGAAACCCTTGGTGAGGTTTTTAATTCCCTCAAGTTTGAATCCATGGTTTTGTCAGTGGTTGTGAACCCATTGTTTTAGAAATATTTCAAGGGGGACTCGACCAACAAAGTAACCCACTAGGGTAAAAGATTTGAGCCAGTTACAAACTTTATCAAAATAAGGTAAATTCATAACAACATTAGGTAAATGAGTCTCAAAATCAAGGTGATTACCTCTGTCAAAGACATTCGGGAAAAACTTACTCTCTTTCTTGGGAGCCATGGAGGCGATCTTTCTCTCATCATCAAACCTACATCAATAGATGGTGGTGGCGAGATGGAAGTCATAAATAGAGGCTTAACTTATATGCCAAAAGGGTGGAGTAAATGGCTGAAATAATGAAGTAATTGTGCAAGAATATCAAAAATCCTGCCAAAATGGCGGTATGGACAGATAGGATCGTATGTGCTGACATAAAACATGGACCTAAACCCTAGCAGATTTTCGCATCAAAATCCTACCAAATACTAGGCCTCCAAGTCGTAGGTGATTAACTTTTAATTAAAAATAACTTAATAGTCCAAATAACAATAGATGTACGTTTAATCTCATTCTCCAATAGGATATATTACATGGGAAAATGGTCTCTCTAGCCCATTCCCATGAAATTCCATCACACTTAAAAATTGGTTCTTTGATGTTAATATGTCACGCTTGAAAAAGGTTTCTATTACTAATCCGTAAGAGACACAATAAATACACATGTTATGAACTTTTGTTTTTTCCTTCATCTAAATAGTGAAGATAATGAGATGTAGACATCACTATATGGAAACAATTCATTATGGGACTTCAATGCAATTTAGGTACACACAATGCTTTGAATTAATTATATAAGGGGTGTCGATTATAAGGTTTGAATTAGATTGTGGCCAATACAATTTTGATTAGTATTTTAAAGAGATTTAAGATTTAAATCAAATATTATATTCTTAACTCCAATAAATCTAAATTTACATGAGTATTGATTGTGACAAGAAATAAATAAACATAACTAAACTAAAATGTTATTCAAACCGTGACCATTTAAGCTACATCTCATTTTAATAAGTAGAACGAAATATGTTATATAAATTATAATGAGGATATTCAAAATAACATTATATGGACAATTAAATATTAGCGTAACAATTTTAAATATGTATATTTCAATAAATACACCAATATTGATGCTAACAAATATTATTATTGTTTCATGTTCCCCGTGAACATTGCTCTTTTGTCTTCAACTCGGGTGATGTTGTTGACATCATCGAGAGGCAACATGTGTCAAACATGCTTGGTGATGTGGGCTCGATGCATTTTGCAATTGCTTCTATGACTCCTTTTACGAATTTAAAAATTTATGTGCCTTTTTACCCATGTTAGGCATACCTCTTCAACACATCTTGAAATTGCTTTGACCCTATGAACCTTCATATTTTACTATTGGTGTAACATTACACCTCCTTTTGTCTTATAAGTGCTAGTTTTATATACATGTAAGTTAGGAAATTTATGTTTATCAGTGTAGAGGTCAAATCCACGATGTAGTTTGATGACATCCATATCTTTGGACAATTGGAAATGTGTCACAATTTAATAGTGATGTTTGCAAAAATTGTTGTCAAATGCCTTATGTTCTTAAGGGACACTTTAGGGATATTTTTGGTCATTAAGATAGAGGCATATTTATAAGGAAGAAGACTCTTTCCTATATCATGTTTGAATCAGTTGAAATTTCAAGACACAATTATTTATTTATTTATTTGTGCACTCTTATATGTTCTGTTATGGTTACAAATATGAATGAGGAAGGAAAGTTTTTAGTAACATCTACAAGAAAGAGAATCTATCGGACCAAGAGCCACAAAAGATTTTTTTTGTAAAATTAATAATTTGACAATATGCTACCCAACCATTTTTTTGATATTTCCATTACTTTTATGATGTGATATTTTACTATGGATCTTGAGCAAAAAAATCATTGTTTTGTCAAGCCTCGTCTCCTCGAACAAGGAGGTTAGGATTTCAAATTTTAGGTTGTATTCATAATTGATATGGATTTTGTTATAGGCTTCACAATCCTTGATGTTGTGAGGTATGTGCAAGAGAAATGGGGGCCCAAAATGGGGTAAAAAGTAACCACTTTTTCTTAAAATCAGAAAAATATGAACTTCAACAAGGAATTTGACATGCCTATGCTCAAAATTAAACAATTTAGTAAGAACAAGAATCATAATTTTTGAAATCTAGTTTTTAAACTACTTTTTTTTATTAAAATAGTGGATATTAAGAGGGTGAAATGTGGTGTGCACACAAAGTGTTCCTATTTTTGTGCCAAAATATAACATAGTGTCACGTGTGTGCCCCCATTTTTTTAGTTTCGTAAATTATTTCACAAATCCCTTCAATAGAAAGTTAGCTAAGATCATGTATTAGGTCCCACTATTTTTTCCTAGTTTTTCAATGAGTGTATTATTTTTACTAATTTTCAAAGAGGACACATTCTAAAAATGAAACAATCATGTGTACACCCCCCTAATTTTGAGAAAAATAATCAAAAATCAATTTTCATTTTTTTGTGTAGAATGGAGCGTAGATCATGCCGAATTTAATTTTTGAAATCACGGATGAACATATCAAAAGTTATGTAGAAAAAATAACACGAGTTTCTTGAAAAATAGAGACACTTCTAAAATAAATTAAGGATAAAAACCTTAAACTATTCAGATTTTAGAAATAAATAAATTCAACATGAATTTAAGATAGAGCATGACGTCATAGTAGTGTTTTTGAAATATTTTTGTAAAACGTGCAAGAAAATGAGGCATACACTTGAGATTATTATGTTTTTTTTTCAAAACACTAATTCAATCACGAAATAGACAGTTCAAATAGTGTCCTTAGATATCCAAGGCAAAGGGTGGGTGGTTTCCAAGCGAAAGAAATCAAAACGTGCTTGTGTTACTTTATTAATAAAATTTCAATATTACGTGGTAAAAAACATGCTCGCATTGTAAACACCATAACGTGAGCACATCATAACACGATCGTTTCATATCATAGTCACGTTATAATGCGACCAAACCATAGTTCACTCACATTGTGTGAAAAATGGACAAAAAAGAATATTTTGTCCACTTTTTGGTCCCCCATCACCATGCACATGCCTTGTGTCATTCTATCTCCACCACCCTTTGACTAAAAGTATACATGTTCTATTTTCTCATTCTTCTTTAGGCATCATTCACTGTCAATTTCATAGTTAATGTGATATGACATAATCCTTAATTGAGCCATTAATATTTTTCTCCTTCCATTTTATTTGTGCACCTATGTTGTCCTTTTCATCATGGTCACATTTGGGATTAAACTCTTAGATATATTATTTTTGACCCAAGTTTCCTTGTCCACATTGTTATCCTAAATTATCCTAAATTTCTCTCTCACATACTTCTTTATTTTCCCATTGTTATTAGGGAACTATTACACACTAATGACCCATTTGTTCATTCATTTGCATTAGTTTTTCATCCACGTGTTATTCTTCCTATTTAGCTCTTCTTCCACAATTGGTAGAAAAATACTTATTTCAGCTAAGATAATCCTATAATGGAGGTAATGTTTTAATCTTGAGGCTTCTTGTGATCAAATATTGTTGAATTCTCTTTAAATTTCTCCATTTTATACTTGGCATGTAGTTTCCCTAACTCCACATACATATAGGACCCCTAGTGTGACAAACAATCTAAAAAGGTTCTCTTAGTTTTCCAATCTCATGGCTCTCGCAATCTTGAACCTAATTGGTAACTAGTATAAAGCCTTCCACATCCCTTTTATTTTTTTCTTTACAAGTCTCCAAAATAAGTTGCTTGGCAAAATAAAGCCCGAGGTACTTGTATTTTTCCACTACTACCAACAAGATTCCTTCAAGGACGAATTTTATTTGATTTTTTCCCTTCATAATGAGAATATTATGAATTTGGTTTTGCTATTATTCACTTGCATACTGTTGGTCATCAAATAGGACTTTTAAGAAAGCTTAGATGTTCTTAAGGGGACAAGAAGTCCCTCCTCTTTAATGGGAGAGGTTCCCTTATTTAAGAAGCGAACTTATTTACAAATGTACAAAACATTATTTTCTCAGTTAAACTTGGATATTACGAAAGTGTTTTCAATGAGGATGTTCAAGTACAAAAGGATGAGAGGAATGGGAAGACGAGAAAAAGCGAGAAAGGCAACATGCGGAATTATAGATAACGAGAATAATTCTTTATGTATGCAAAATTACTGATTTGAATTGAAATAAGATCATTTGTATTGGATAAATAAGATGGAATTCAGAGACACAAAGTTCTGTAAATAACATCTGCTAGAACACAAAGTTTCTTAACATAACACAGATTCATTAATCAAGGACACAAAGTTCCTTCTTGGTTATACAAGATCACCAGGCTTGCAAAGTTGAAGAGTATGCAATCGGTGAGACTAACAAACTTGAGACAAATGATCTTCACAAAGAAAATAAATGAAAGCTTAGGAATAACAGAGATCAGATAGACAAAGAATGGAAAGTCCTTCTGTATTGATTTCTTTATAATCTATTTACACTACTTTTTTTTATTAAAATTTTTAGGAAAATAAGCCAAGTTCTTCCTCCCTTGAATGGCGTAAAGAAAGCCATTATATAGCTTACAAATAGTTACTCTTCATAGAACCGTTTCTTTTAACTAAAGAGCAGTTAAGGACTATTGTTTCCAATCGATCGCGTGTACCTCAACTCATTACAAAGCGGCAAAAGAAATGGAAGAAGAGAAAAGAATGAGGAGAAAAGACGGTAATCTAGGGGAGGGACCCACCGACTTCAGAATCCGCTGCCTGAAATTCTTTAACGCCTCAGCTATGTCTCAGAAGTCTCATCCTAAAGATGACAGCGTATGTCTTTGAAAACAGAGATGACCAGTGTCTTGAAAACTTCATCCTTCTGCAAGCTGTCCAGTTCTCCCAAACTTTTTCCAGGACTTTGATCTTCTACTCCACACTGTAGACCCAGGACTTCGACAGATTGTCCTTTGCATCATTGAAAACTTTTCTTGCCAGTAAAATGTTCTCATCTGCCTGTCCTTGGAATTTGGTCTTCATATTGATAGTATCAGAGCCGCAACTTAAATTCGGGGAGGAATTACAGAGAAAAGGGATACACGCGCAGGGAATTAGGTTGCAAGGGTTCGAGCAAGGGTAGCATGGAAACAACGTAAGAATTGCAAAGATGACTTGCTCGTTATATAGCCGTTGAGGAGAGAGAAGGGTGACCAGTGCGCATTAAATTCGTATCTATCAGTTTGAAAAAACGGCATATTCGGGTAGAGCGGGAAAAACCAAGTATGAATGGCATTTGGTTCGTTTGGGACAGGTGAGACGCGAATGCGCGAAACACGCGGCTCGGCCGATTCGGGCGAAGCAGGGAGGAGACGCACAAATGCATTTTGGGACATCGGGGACGAAAGCGTGCGAAGGATGCGGTTCGGGTGAATCGGTCGAAAATGGAACAATTCGCACAATCTGACTTTGGGACATTTGGGACAAAAAGTTCCGAAGTACGCGACTTGGGTGTTTCGGCCGAAATTGGAACAACTTGCACTTTTTAACTTTGGGACATTTGGGACAAAAAGTTCGAAGGACACGATTTACTTGATTCGTGGTGAAAATGGAACAATTCGCACGAAAAGTTTGGGACATTTGGAACAAAAAGAGCTAAGAAATGCACGCGCTTCGGGGATTTCGACTTCTTGTGATCGGGAACATAGCGCACTTTTGAACTTTTTATAGTTGGGGCGAAAAGTCTGACAGTTCCGAAAATGGAACAACCGGGGATTTTGGCCGATCGGGAGCAGGCGCACTTGAACTTGGGACACGCGGGACAAAAATGTCCGAAGCTTCTAAATACATACAAAATGACCCAAAACATAGATTTTTCAATTTCATGACTTTTTCATACTACCGACTTGATAGAAAGACAATTAAACTCAAAATTTGAAATTTCACCTTCTTCTTGAGAAGCGGGGAATTTTGAGTGGACAATAATACCAACTTCTTGCAGTGCAAAAGAACTTTAGATCCTTTAAGTTCTCTCTTGAACCATTTGTTGTTTTGCAACAAGCATAAGATCATCCTCATATAATATCAAGTTTATGACATATATTTCTAGGTGAAGGCCCTATCCAAAAAATTGTCCATCCACCCCTCAATTTGATCATTTTATAGTGCAAAAAAGGGGGATATAGCATATCCTTATTTCACCCGAATGTCACTTTCGCAAAATTTTAACATTCCTTCACCTATTCTTATTTTAGACCTGAAATGCTCATAAAACATGCACAATGTCACTTTATATTCATCTAGAACCCCGAGTTCCTCCATCATGCTCTAAAATTTTCCTCTCTTAACCATGTAAAATGATTTTTTGAATTTAAAAAGGCAATAGAAAGCTTCTTCTCCTTGAGTATCCCATACTTTTTCAATCAAATTCCTAAGAATGATGTAGTGGTTGCTAGTGGAATGCTTACATGTCTCGAAACCAGCTTGCCCTTTGCAAAATTTCCCTCTTTCTATACCCAACTACTTATTTTATGTTCTATCATGCTCCCAAATGGCTGTCCAAAAAGATGACTAGTCACGACTAGTTTAATGGATCATAAGTTGTGATTGAAAAATTGAATAAAAATATATACATATTTTTAAAAAAATATTTTAATTTTTTTGTTTCAATTGATGTAGAATACAATTAATTTTGTTGTTACACCATCCACCAAGACACATATGCAAAAAAGAAAAAGAAAAAGAAACCACCTATTTTGTACATTTGGAGAGTGAGTGTGAGAACCTTAGATCTTTAGTTTGATACATTTAGCAATTTGAGCCTACAAGTTAGATGTCTTCAATTTTATACCTACATATTAAATACCTTTAATTTGATAATAAACTAAGTCAAATAATTTGAATGGGCATGCACATGGAAACGAGGGACCAAAAATGGCTTAAAAGCATTTGAGAGACATTTTGAACATAACTAGCTTGTGATATAGCTCGGTTGTGTTATATTGTGAGTGCATTATAACTCGTTCGTGTTATAATGTGAGTGTCTTATGGATTGAAATTCTAATCCATAATGTTCTCGTGTTATAACATGTTAATGTTATAATGCGAGTGCATTTTTACTCCGTGAAAATGTTTCTTTCATATAGAATATAATGAGCTCACATTATTACTTGAGAATGTTATGTTTTCTTTTGTTTGAAAATCATCTTCCCTTTGGATTGGATATCTAAGCCTAAGAGTTGGATTGTCTATTTCGTGAATGAATCTGTGTTTTACAAAAAAACATTTAACTATTGAGTGTTGTGTCCATTAGCTTGTGTGTTTGAATATAATGTTTCAAAAACACCACTACGACATCAAGCTCCATCTTAGTTGTGTGTCCATTAATTTATTTCTAAAATCTATATAGTTTAAGGTTTTATCCTTGATTCTTATAGTAGTGTCTTCAATTTTTTGTCAAAAATACATATTGGTTTTTCTACCTAATTTTTATACGCTCAATTGAATTTTAAAAAAACACATTTTCAAAATCTATGTTTCATTCTACACACATTAAAATAATTGATTTTTGATTATTTCCTCAAAAGTAGGGGAGCACACACATTTTATTTCAAACTATGTGCACTTTGAAAATTAGTGAAAAATAATACATTCATTTTTAAAAAGAGGGGAAAAAATAGGAGCTAATACGCGATCTTATCTAACTTTCTACTCAAGGAATTTACAAAATAATTAACGAAAGTAAAAATGGGGGTACACATGTGACACTATGTTATATTTTTGAGACAAAAATAGGACCATTTTTGTATGCATCACATTTGACCCTTTTGATGTTCACCATTTTTTAAAAATAGTAGTTTACAAACTAGATTCTGAGCACTACAATTCTTGTTCTTATCAAATTGTCAAATTACTCGTTGAAGTTCAATTTTTGATGATTTCAAGAAAATGTGTCCACTTTTGACCCCCTTTTGGTCCCCCATTTCCATGCACTTAGAAAAATCTACAAGTCCGATATCTATGAATTTTTAGTAATATGATATAAACCTACAAGTTATAGATCTTTAATCTTGTTCATAAATTTTTGAAGGACATGGCCCATAGGTTTTGTTGACAAAGCTCCTTTAAAATTCAAATGGTAAAAATATGTTATATTGTCTAGAAATTTTCAATTAGTTAATTGATGATTTTAGATTCATGAAAATAATTCCAATATGTAATGAAGAGGCTTATCGGGTTGGTGTAGTAAGGCATCTATTTAGGGAAATTGAATTGGATTTTGTTTTTGGTATAATGGAACCAAAAAGGAGGAGAGGCATATATAGTTTGGTGTAGTAAGGCATTTAATGGAGCAAAAATGAGGAGAGGTGAATTCTGAAAAAGTAAACATACTAATTTCCTATAACCAACAATTATTTTTAATAAGGGTAAATAAAGGGTTTTGAAAGGGCCCCATAACGATACATAGATATAAAGATAGATACAATGAATCAAATAAAAATGTGATAAAAATTAACTCAAAAATATCAAAGTGCAACAATAAATGCGGGGCCAAAGTTTAAAACAAAATTCAGTAAAACATTAGCCAATAACTAGCCAACAAAAAAACCACTCAATAGTTATATTTATCTAGTGTCTAAAGTAACTAGAAACCTCCTTCATTTTTACACTCACATTACTCTAACATTTGGCTGAATCATTCTCTTAGATTTGGATATTTTGTGTGACATCAATTTATTTTCATCATCATCCTCTTTAAAAGGCATTGTCTCAATATACTCCATCATTTTTCTTTCATATTTCTTATACTTGGATCTCTCCCAATAAACAAGAACCCTCATACTCCTCTCGCCTTTCTCTATAGCTTTCTATTTGATTTTATTCTATGCCTCTAGAAGATCTCCATCAGGTGTTCATTCTTTTGTTCTCCCCTACTAATCGTTATCTTGGGTTTGGCCTTGATTTGTAGCACCTATCACTTGCTCCATATCTTCAATCTCTCCTTCATCAAGGTCTAAAGTAGATCCTTCCTCTCCCTTATATATTTCCTTTTGAGCTTCCTCTCTTAGTTCTTCCTCATTATTTAACTTCTTTAGATATTCTAATCTTCCACTTTCTTTCCCTTCATTCTCTTCTATCTCTTCCTTATCAATTTCTTGTATTGTTTACCTCAAGTTTGGGATTTACTATTTGATTTGTGGAAATATTTTCATGGTCATCCAATTTTTTCTAACTTTCTCTCTCTACGAATCCATGAATTCCATTTTAGTTTTACCTTCCTCTAACTCTTATGATATTTTTTCTATGAGTGTCGAATGTAAATCCTTTAATAGATACCTTCCATTATTCACCTCTCAAGCATGTGTTTTTGAGGTAGTCCTTTCATGTTCCATATTTTGATCCTTAGTTGCTAAATTTTGATTTAGATATGACCTTGGGATCTCTTGGTTTTATACCTTTAGAGGTGTCCCTTATCTCTCTTTATTGAAAACTCTATTTGACTCTACCTCGAATTATTAACTACCTTTCTCAAAAATGTTCATGATTGAATCCTTCTTTCTCCATTCTATTTGTTCTTTCTTTCCAAATAGTATTTGGCCATATGGCCAAGTTTGTGGCAATTTTGGCACACTATTGTAGTATGTTCATATTAAATAGTTCAAAACCATTCCCCATATTCAATGAAAACATTAAACAAGATGGTAACGATCATGAGGATAGAAACATAACCATACATAGACAACTCTACTCCTAGCTTTGGTAGCCACATCAAGAGGTATCAATTACCCAAGGATTTAGCTATACCCATCATAACTTCTTCTTCCCAATTTTCCGAGGGAAGTATTGGAAAGCTAGCCCATATTGTAAGTTGACTTATATTATCTTTATCATGAACAATTCATCATTCCTATTTTATTAGGAATGGTCATGTCATCCTAAAAACCATGGGCCATCTAACATCTAGTAAAACTTGAGTAAAATCTTCCTTATCGAAAAAGAATATCAGAAAAAATCCCTTTTAAACATCACTAATATTTCAACCTATCCTTTTGTTTTCCATTACATATCAACCCACCTTCGCATAATATCAATATTTGGTTGAGAACCCATAAATTTTCCTAACAATGTATTGTCCCGTATTTGAAAATATATATCCACCACTTAATTTGGAAATTTTACATGAAAAATGCAAGACCAAATTTTTGTTATGTTTTTAGGAGGGATACCTTCATTGGGGAATCATCCCCATTGGAATAAGGATCATGGTATAAACACTTGTTAGAAGTTAGTATTGTTGTTGAACAAAATCCTTAACTAATGGGATATGTTACTTGGTTTATAAATGACATGCAATTATAAAGTTGTATCACAAAAAAATTCTTGTTCATTTAGTATGAAAGGGAAGAAGTATAGAAACATATATCAATTTGGATATTTTCTCCCCAAAAACATTCTTTTAGGTTGGAATAGTTTCTTTTTTTTTTATTTTATTATTGGCAAATAGTTTTTTGAAAGGGACTATACCCTTATACAAGAAGGCTCAAAAAGCCAGATGTGAACAAATAAGGCCCAACTCACAAGAGCAAGAACAGAAGCAGGAAAAAACCTGCACAAAATAAAACTCAAGACGGACAGCTGCAAATCAGCAGAAAAACAACTGGTTTACAGCGATCAAACACTCGACAAAGAAAGTGAAACATTGATGATCAGCATAGCAGCACCGAGAAACTAGCGAGGCGGAGAAGCGGTATTCTTGGAGAATAATTTTTTATTTTTACGCACCGTAATCCAGCCTGTAGCCGCCTCCGTGATTAGGGTATTGAAACAAGGAGGCGTATTTTCCTTATCCTCCATAGATCCAACTGGGACAACGGATTCATTATCTTCTTTTGTATCTTTCTTAATGCCACCAATGAGAATGAGATTCTTTGGCGCATTCAACAAGCTGGACTTTCGAAAGGGGTTTCAAGACAAAATCATCTTGATATCGTATCTTGACTCCTCTTTGGCTTCGAAAATTAGGTGTTCAGGAAGGGCATTTTTCCACCAGTTGTTTTTTCCATTCTTTCGCTTTTCTACTCCGCAAACACGCCGATATGTCCGTAGTAAAACACTTTACGCATCTAAAGGGCAAGCCTTCATAATCTAATGATTGTGTCCAAGTTCTGTTTTGGACTATAAGCTCTATATTTGCAGGTAAATTTTTGGATGTGTCCAGCTCAACAAGGATTCTAGCAAAGGTTGTGTGCGTGAAACCAGTGGTTTGGGGGTCAATGAAAAGGGTATGACCCAAAGTATTTCCAATAGCAGTTAGACAAGTACGGTCCCAGAAATTGGAGCGGTAAATGGGGCATTCTAATCCAGACTGGTTTGCAGGCAAATGATTCAGTGATTGGGTTAAAAGCTGGGAACCAGGGTTTCAAAACCAAGTAGTGGGATTGCAAAGCCCAGAGTTTTTTATCTATGACTTCCTTATCCCGAATTGAGGAAAAAACAACAATAAAACAACAATAATAGTTTTTTTATTAATACGATGAAAATGTATTATTTTCTTAATAAAAAATGATACCTATTCTCTATATTATGGAGGTATAATTTAGACTAGAAAATTATTTCAAATATAAAAAACAAAAAAATTGATACACAGTTTTACTTGGGAAAACCATTTTGGATTTAAAAAACACAATTACCTTATTTGTTATTGCATTAACTCAATTGTTTATAATATGATAATTAGACAAGTCAAACTTTTTTCTTTTCTTAAAACTTTAGAAATATATGTAAGTACAATAAGTAGATTTCAATGGGGAAACGGAATAGAAAAGGTCTTGATGTCATGGGCTAATAAGCTATAGGTGTAATGCAAGCTTCTAGATTGATAACTTTTAGTGTTGTTAAGCTAGACAATAGATTTTATTAGTGGTAAAGGATAGTGCCCTACTCTATGTTAGAGGTGTGTATATGTGTTGTGGGGCTTTTATCTTTTGTGATTATTTGCCGATGTATGTGATAAAAAAGTATGGTTTATTCGAGGGTATTGGGGACATATGGATATATGTATTACAACTAAATCGTGCAACATAAATAGCCTAATTAATTTTAAGTAGAAATCGAATGCATGTACAATACAAAATAATTCTCAATTAATTAATCTAAATCAAAGAGGTAATTTTAATTGGGTTTTGATACTTAACTTTTGTTTGTGTTGTTGAACCACATTTTGACTCGGAGTTTCTATTACTAAATCTCAGCTCTAGTGTATCTACAAACAAATATTATTATTCTTTCCCAATATTGTCCAAAATTATGTATATACAATATAAATGAGTATAAATTGTGTAAATTTCAATTCACACAAACTATAGAACTCTTTTCCAACATTCTCACCCTTTTGAAAACATTCTTTGAAGGGACCATATATTCATATTTTTAGAAACTAAAAGTAGCCTTGTCCATTGATCTTTTGCTTTGCGCGTAATCATGTTAAAATTGATTTATGTTATCAAATGTATACAATGAAACTTTTTGGATAAATAAATATTATATAATCTAATTTTAATTAGAAAACTAATATAATACTTTAAGGAACTTGATTTGTAAGGGCATTTATGTTCTCATAAATGGAGAGGGAAAATCTAAAATCTAAATTCCTTGAAAACTTCAAACCTTATATTTTTTAAATATCAAAAAGTGCATTTATGTAAAATGTTTTTATTTCATTCAAAACCTAAAAATATAAACTCGATAATCCTGAAACCTGAGAATCCAAAAATCGATCGAAAAATATTGAGAATAGGAAAAGTAGTTTGATATAACACATGACCATCATGCTTGACTTGAAGCTTGAAAACCTCAATAATGTTTTTAAAACTCTTGAATTCATATGGTAACTTCTAATAAATAGATTTCACAAATATAACCATTTTATTGGAGCCACATATGAAAGTGAAATACACATTTTGATTTTAATATTGTAATCCACGAGTAAGAAAACCCTAAAAACATTGAAAGAAGATTGATATAAAACCCAACTATCCTATTCAAAACTCAAAAACTAAAATCTAGAAGCCAAAATTGCAGTAAACTGTAAACCTAAAAATCCTTTGCTCTAAACAAAAATCTCGAACTCATAACCCCGAAATCCAAATCTTATAGATTTATTTATGAAAACCTTGAAAGACAAAACCCATAACTCGAAAAACCAAAATATGAAACATGAAAATAGGAAAATTAGATTGATATAAAATGCCATTAAACCAAAAACCAAAACATGAAACCCAATCGAATGACTATTGACTCAATGGTGAAGATGTTTGGCTCTTAAAGAGCCCACCAGGGTTCAATTCTCACTACAAGCGAAGTCAGGAGATGCACCGTAATAAGGGATGAGGTCGGGATCGTGCCCTAGGTGAATTTGATGGAATGGATACCCCTCAGTCCTTGGCCGCTTAGCCTAAGAAATCTGCCCACTTCACCGTGGGGGAAGGCGGTCCACGGACTTGCCAAATTTCAATAAAAGAAACTTGAAACCCAAAAAACTCGAAACTAAAAAACTTGAGAAAGCGAATATAAAATCCTTTTAAAAAGTGAAAAAAACATCAAAACTTGAAACCCAAAATATCCGAACCTAGAACCCTTGATAAACCTTGAAATATAACACTTGAAAACCCATAATCCCCAAAACCTTGAACCTGAAAATATCAAAAACATGAAAAGTAGTTTGATATAAAACACAACTATCCTATTTGTAACTTAGAAATTAAAATGTGAAACCAAAAATGCTAAATCCTAAAATTAAAAACTCAAAACTTAAAACAAAAAAACTAAACTAGAAACCAAAAAGAGAAACCTAAATCCTAAAAGATTTAAACCTCGACATAATGTATAACCTAGAAAAGCAATAACTATAAATCCACCAATGAGGAAACCCTTAAAATATGAAAATTACATTAATGTAAAACATCCTTAAAACTTAAAAATTAAAATCCTTGAACTTTGAGACACATTGAATACCATCCAATCTTGAAACCCGAAATTCAAAAGCTCTAAACTTGAAACCTTAGAACCTAAATCCTAAGCTTGGGAAACCCCACAACATAAAAATCGAGTAAATAGAAAAAATGATTGATAAAGTACTTGCAAAACTCAAAACCTAAAACAAGAAAGCCAAAAATGAAACTTGAAGACCCCGAAACCTGAAAAAACCTAAAAGATATGAATGTAAAAACATTGAAAACTATAAAATTGGTCATAACCTAGAAAACACAAAACAAAAACCTTTCACTCAAGTAATCCTAACATGAAAAGTGAATTAATATGAAATGTGTTGAGAGTAGAAAATCAAAAACATAAAAAAAACCAAAAACTTAAAACTTGGAACTAAAATCCCCACTCATTGAAACTCCCAAAAAAAAAAATTAAACTCAAAATTTGAAAAACACAAAAATCTAATTGATATAAATTAACACCTCAAAACCCAAAAACTAAAAATTGAGACTTGAAGACCCTAAATTAAAAATCTGAAAACCCAAATCTACATATAACTAATGTATTATAGTGCAAAACCCACCTTTCATATCTACATATATTAACAATTGCTTTGAAAGTAAAAAAATTTTGTCAACAAGGATATATAAATTTTGACGAATATCTTATACATGTGGCATCTTAGATAATTTTTGTTAAAAATGCCAAAAAAATATTATTATCATTTTTTTTAATTAAAATGTGATATAATTTTCTTTATTTTTAAAGTTTTACTCAATATTATTGTGAAATTCCTTAACTATGATTTATGATTAAATTTCATAAAAGATAAAAACATTGAACATAGTAACACTTTTGTCACTAATACCTAGTACCTACTCTTGAATCATCATGTTATTAAAATCTAAAAACCCACGACATAAAAATGAACTAGTTTGCCGGAGGCGTTTACTTTGAAGAAGGCATTGCTGGAAAGTGTCAAATTCCGGTGGCTTAACTTTACAGGTTGCCGGATTTTAGATATTTTTGTAAGTCATAGATATTTACTATTCTTTGACTCCACATCCTTTAAATGACATTTTAGACTTGGCAATAACCATTCTTTGGTGCCCTTGCTTTTGGGAGTGGTCGCCTGAGAACATCATGAGTGACCGCGGTGTTAACTCATGGTTCTGTTTTTTATTTTACTTTACTGGCAGCCATAGCTGGCCGACAGAAGAACCGACTCTCTACACCTTTCCCTTCTTTATCTTTACACTGGAATTGTTCTTTGAGTAAAATTATACACATAAAATTGAAGCCCTCTCCGGCGTAACTTGCAACTCATTTGCAATTGCTAGTTATCCAATTTTGACAATTGAGTAGGTATATTCTCTGCATATCTAGTCTAATCTGATTTGATCTTCTTTGAAGCGCATAGGTATAGGTATCACGGATGGAAATGTCGTTGTCTACTCACAGTCTGACAACTTCTGACACCCGCACTTCCGACATATTCGTCAGTGTTTTGGGACCCGCGCGATTAGGACAACATTGACACGCATCTGAAGATTGGGGCCCACAATATAGTTTAATGAGATTTCACATCCTCCAACACTTAACGGTACGTCGCAATTTGACGGTGAAGTTTGCGACAAGTGTTGTTAAATGCATCGTATGCGGGCCCCAGCCTCGAAATTAACGCTTCGTAACCCGTTTTCGTTTCGCCGTATGACCCGTAAAATTTTCAAATTTTCAAAGAGAAATCTCTAATAAATGAATATATAATTTGATCAAAATATAAAACTTGTTAGTATTTATATGCGAGGGGAAACTGATTATATGTAAATCTACACATAAAATATTGTTATTTACAATTACTTATAAAGGTTAGTCATTGTTAGAGGTTGTTTGGTCTATTGGTGAGGTTGTTTAGTTCATATAGAGCCACCATGTATCAATTTGTACTTAATACAAAGGCCCTCGACACCCGACATGAAGAGTCAAACGCTTGAGGCTAGGATCATGTCATTGGTGATTTTGATAGTATGGATGTCCCTTACCCGTAGTTGTTTAGTTGAAGGTGCTCACTAATTTAGTTTGTACTCTTACTCAATATTGTAATTTCGTTATATGTTTCCTTGAAACACAAACAAAGATGTCAACAATCCATATAGGTGGTGCCCATTATAATGCTTTGACATTCAATAATAATAAAAAATGTTAGTTGTCCACAATTTTGAACACACTCAAAATTAAAAGTGAACACGCTTATGGACATTACATCCCACCACTCCCTTACCCCGAGTTGCCATTGTAGAATGTCTCATGTTAAAGGGGATGGTGGTGAACTCTAATATCCACGAGCACACTCACTTTTAATTTACCATCGGTAAGAAGTTGTTCTTTTTTCTTAGACGAGTTGTTTGGAAAATTGTAATACCATACCTGTATCATGGATTTTGTAACCCTTTTATTGATATTTTTGTCTTACGCTATTGGGATTTATTAGCGTGAACACATGTTAGTGTGTTCATTTCATCATGTGTGAATAATAAGGTGTTGATTCCATTTTTTGTGATGGTGGATAGGTTTTTAAAAATGATACATTTCATTTCTTGTAGGAAGATCGGTGATGCAACGCATATTACAAATCTATTCTTGAGGGAATTTATGAGAATACATGGTCTACTACACAACATAATGCCAGGACAAAGATAAAAAATTCGTTGGTCATTTCTATAAAACATTGTTGAAGAAGTTAGACACAAAATTACAATTCACTTCTTGAGCATACCATCCACAAACTAATGGATAGGCAAAAGTTGTGAACAAAAGCCTTGGGATTTTCATAGATGTTTCGTCAAATATAGGTCCGGAATTTGAGATTTAGCTTTAGTGTAGTCAAAAATTCCTTATAACAATTTAGTAAACAAAAGTACAAGGAAAACAACATTCCAAATTATATATGAGAACAACCCAAAAGGAGTTGTTGGGTTACAAGACATACCACTCAATGAAGATAGGAGTGTTGTAGTAGGGTATTTCATGAAACACGTGAAATATTTGTACCAACAAGTGCATGTTGAATGCACAATATAAACAATGTGTAGATGAGAAATAACGGTAATTTGAATATCATATTGGAGACTTGGTCATGGCATATATGCGGAAGGAAATGTTTCCAAAATGAACATATAATAATCTTAAGTGGAAGAAGATAGGTCCATGCATAATCAACATGGAGTTGCACATAACATTTATATGATTGAGTTGCCTATAGGAATTGATATACCTAATGTCTTTAATGTGGCATATTTGTGCCCATACCACATGGTGTCAAAAGACAAAGAGAAACTTGAATAAGAGGATGGTGGAGTAGGTTGGAGGAAATAGATACATGAGAAGGACAGGTGGTGAAGCATAAGGGATAATGAGACACCATGATTAGGAAGACATACAATAAGGAGTGCAATGAGTATTTGGTCAAGTGAAAAAGCAAAAATAATGAATAAACTATTTTCCAGTGAAAATGGACGAGCAACTTAGGAGTTCCTCCTAAGGTGTCGGACCTCTGCTCCTTTGAGGCAAAAATCCGAGAGAAAGATGGATCTTCAACTAACTGCTCTAATGTTGACCACTCAAATAGTCCTAAAATTAACATTTTGCAAGGGGGAGGGGGAGGAGAAAACTGAAACAAAAAGATGGTGATGCACCATAGGAATTGAGGATACCTCCCCATTTGTATTTCTATAACATAATGAATAAGAAAACCTACAAGTGTTACACACACAATTCACTAATAAATATAAGGAAAGAGAACAAAAACACAATGTCAAAAGGTGGATATGAGTCACAATTAATCTTGTATTGATGTTAAAATATGCACACTCTATTAAAGTCACAAAGAGGCATTGGGGCCTTACAGATATCAAAGACAAAGGTTGGAAAACTTGGAAATATTTGGCACTCAAAATAATAAATTCACCTCACATTTCAATGGGAGGAACCCTCAACAATGAACGTATATTTCAAATTATAGAACATGGAAGAGGAGAAGGAGAAAAGAGAGGGGAAATCTAAATCCCATAAGAAGAAATCCCACTTGAAAATATGGTTGCAAACATTGAATATAACATATCCAAATCCCAATTGTAAAATCCCTTTAAAGTGAATGTTAGACTTGTAAATTGACGTAAAAGGGTGATAGCTTGGTGAATATTGTCTCTCCATTAATGAGTGTTATGCTCAAGAGATCAAAATCCTTCATTTGTGCATTTTATTTGCCTCTAACTTTGTATTGAATGAGAAAAATGGAAACAAAAGCTTTGATTAGGAACTACTATCAAAACACAATGGTTCAAAGCTCACAATATAATCCATTTGCACCTATGAACAACCTAAACTTGCAAACAACTTATCTCCTCTTTTGCACCTAGGACACGCTAAACTTGAAAACATCATAATGTCGACAAATATAAAAAATGTGTTCATTTCTATAAATCATTGTTTGTTAGCTTCAATGTACAATTTATTTCTTCAAGAACAATTTTATTTATGGAAGATAATTAGACTTTGATAAGGCCTACCTCATGAGGAAAATGGTGCAAAACGTTTTATGGACATTTATAAGACTTTATGTCAAAGAGAAACAAAAAAATTGAGTGAATTTTTGTGCAATATGATTGTTCCCAATGTACCTGATTTTCTGCTCAATTTATATGTAGGAGAGTTTCAATTGAAGGATTTTTAATCTTTGTTGTATAATCAAATTTTATGGATTAAAAAGCATGATGTTTTCATGAATGAGGCAAGAATAATTGGATTTTACATAAGGCCTCAACTTGCAAATGCAAACCAAATGAGGAGAGATTTCAGATCTTATTATTGTTACCAACCTAAGATTCTACATACCCAGCCAAAGATTATGGAGGAATGTGTTGCAAATTTTAACTCTTATGGTCGGGAACACTATGAGGAAGCTCTTGTTGCATGCAACAAAAATGGGAGACTTTAAATGTTCCATTAAAAATAATGGAAGTAATCTCTCCCCAAAATATCACTTGGAGTATGAGGAGAGAAAAATATTGTGAAAAACATTTAGTTCTTAGCACATAAATAAAATGATGACCTTTGAATGGGATTAAGGACTAGAACACATTTTCTTCTCATTCCTATGAGATCATGGCAGAATATTTCCCCACAACTGGAAGAACAATTTAGAGAGTGGGTAGGTTCAATTTTTTATCATAAGGGATTCAAAAGTACATCATTCTTGATCTGCATTCCAAGAAATATGCAAATCAGTTTGAGGAGTTTAATATGACATAAAGGCTTGAGCAAAGGTTAACCCAATAGTAGTTTGCAAGAGGACTTGCAAAAGGTAAGGTGCAAGGGAGATGATGAGTCTATAAATTGACTCATTAAATCATCAAATAATAATAATTTTACTCTAAAAACATTAATCAATGCATTGGATGGTTCGATTGATCAAGTCCAAAGTAGGGAAATAATGCATCTTATCCTTATTGAAACTATGTGGACTAATGATTAAGGTTTTTTTCTAACTAATTGCTTTGAAAAGATGCATGGTGATGTGTGCAGGTCAATAAATTCATAATAACCACCAATGAAAGGTGTCACGGTGTTGTCATGCTAAATTTCAACTATGCAAAGTTGAAAATTTTGGCCATGACAACCAATCCCCACTTGAAACTTACTCTCTCGGTCATTGTAAACCCTTCATCTAGCCATCATGCCCAAAGTTTCACCCTCATTCTGGCTTGGAGGAACATGCTAACAATATTTTCAAGTGTTTTTCATGTGTAGGGATGTACTAATAATGTGATTGAAGAAATTTATCGACATCAGAAGCATAACAACTATCCTTGAAGACCTAGAAATGGCCATTTTGGCAATTTTTCAACTAGTGAATACCCTCCGGAAGTTGATAGGGAAGATTCAAGCCATCTAGGAGTTTTATATAAGAGAAATGAATTTATCTAGGGTGGTTTAGGGGGAAAAATAGAAGAAATTGATTCTGGAACAACTTGAGCAAGGCAACGTCATTTTGGCTACAAGGGTGGCATACTCAATGGTGAAAAATGACTTGTTTGGATGATTCTGTGAGTTTCGTGAAGATTTGGGAGGAAAATAAATATCCATTGGAAATATCTTGGAATCCTCTACATGATGGAAACATAAATTTTATTACAATTCTTAAAAACCTTCTGTGATAACCCAAGATTTTGTAGTTTCCCCTTTAAGACAAAAGTTAAACAGGCCCTAAAAATTAATTTTCAGGAATAATTGGCTCTTGATAATGGTTGGAATGATCTCAACATGTGATTTGGAGTCAAAATCATATAAGGTTTGACCCCAAAACACCATTCCATGCTCTGAGGCCAGAAAAAACACTCCCAGTGTCCTAAAATGCACTTAGCGGGTGACATCAACATTCCAAAAAGGCTTGGGCACACTTTTTCACCATTGATGTCCCCTTGGATTGTCCTTGAGGTGAAAAGGGGACACCAAATTATGCTCCCCCATCATTTCATAAGGTTTTGTCACTTAAAACACAACTTGGTGTGTTAGGCGGAGCATGTGAAGAGTTAAGTGGCCCAGTCCCCTTCCCATGATAAAAAAACCCCTTGGTGTATTTAAAATGGAAAAAAACTTTGATTAGGAACTAATATCAAAACACAATGGCTCAAATATTATAATATAATCCATTTTCACCTAAGAACAACCTAAACTTGCAAACAACTTATCTTCTCTTTGGCACCTAGGAACACACTAAACTTGAAAACATCACCTCTTTTACACCTATGAACAACCTAAACTTGCAAACAACTTATCTCCATGCCCCCATCTCATGATCATACCCCCCATGGTGAATTTTTGTGTTGGTGGTGTCCCATTGGATTGCACCAATAAAAAAGGGACTTGGGGTACATGAAAGTATGCTCTCATCCTTCCACTCAGCCCCTAGTCATGTGAAAAACACTTTTAAGCCCCCATAAGCCATTTTCACCCTTGCATCTCATTCAAAATGAACAAGAAGTTGAAAATTGTCACCATCTAGTGAAAAGCACACTTATTTTCCCCTTGTGTCCCCCTTGCACCTCTTGCACCCTATGATTGGGGTATAACTCCATGACAACCCTCTTCCAACCATGGTTAAGCTGTCGAGTTAAGTGATGAGTTAAAAGTTGCAATTGAATATGACTAACTCCTCACAAACGCTTCTCATTTTCAAACATTCAAGGTGTTATGTTTTTCCTCCAAAACTTCATTGTTGCATAATGATGCCACTGGAATTATTTAGGACCATCAAGCTCAGAAAAGGAATTTTGCTCATATCTCCAAAATGGTGTACCCAATTTCCACCAAATTTTATCAATGCACTCCCTCTGTTAATTCCTTCAAGTTGATTGTAAGATCACTTCCATTGATATTCTATACAATTTATAGCATCCATTTGAAATTTTCAGCCCATGGAGTTGGCTTTTATGTTATACAAAGTTATGACAAATACAAATCTTCAAAAATGGAATGGAAGGTCTTGAGACAAAACCTAATATTTTAAGACCAGTTTCATCCCAATCCGAAACCTAGAAGACCTCCATCTAAAAATAGTAATTTGTGCAAGGTCTCATATGTATAAATATAGTAAGTTTCTAAAACAGTGAAACTCTCAACATCTGTGTACTCCAAACAAGTAAAAATCATCAAAAGGTGAAAATTGTGAAAACTTACTAAAAATAGCCATCCTAGTTAGGACTTGCTAAAAATAGAAAGTCTTGCAATCAGGATCAGATCACTTGTATCAACTCACATTCCACCTATCTCATTTTTTTGCCACAATTGCAAGGCTAGGAAATTGTCTCATGGTTCAAATAGGAAAGAAATCCCTCACAGGCTCCCAAAACATTAGTCTCAAGGTGAATTTTGTATGACACATTTATATGCAAGAAACTGGATGATTTAATTCATCCTAACAGTCACTAAAAGGGGGTATTCATGGTTGAATCATTCGGGAAATTGTTGCGGAGGTAAATTGTGAAGTTCAAGAGATTCACGAGGAGAAAGGAAATGATCTCCACATTGCAACTCCAAACTTGTGTTCAATTCTCTTTCCAAGAGGAGGGACATTATGTGAATCAAATCATGGCAAGGAACAAGTCAGGATGAACTAGTTTGTGTAAAATATCGTCACTCGCACCACTAGCTACTTGAGGCACCTAAGACCATCATGTTTACAAAATAAAAAATTCATCACATGTCCATTCATATGCAAGTCTCACAACATTTTTTGAACACTTATTCAATTATTTGGAGTGTGCCCGCATCTCATAGAAGAAGGAGATTGTAACCACAATGTTTTAGTCCAACAAGAGGTTAGAAGCAAATAATTTCATTCAGGGAGCAATCCTTCTATCTAGAGGAGAAGACCTTTTTCAATGAGGAGAAATGAGCAAGAAGGTGTCTGGGCATCCTGAAGTTGATTCCATTCAAAAAAGGAGACATCTTTGTCACGAAGGTGAATTTTAAAGCCAAGGGGAGTAAGGTGATGATATCCATGTTTTGACTCGACCTTGTGTTCAAAAGGACCATCATATTTCCATGATCAGGAAACCATTAATAGTATGAGCACATAATGGATACGCATCACTAATATTTCTCTATCTTTTATATATTTTATTTCATATGAATAAGAGGAATGCTATTATATAGCCACAACAATAGGAAAACCAACTTCCTATTAAATAGGAATCCATCCTAACTACCTCTAACAAATAACAAATTATATATGTGTATATATTGTTGGTTATAAGAATATATATGACTAACCATCAATGAATAATTACTTGACATAATTTTTCATTTTACAACAGTTACATTAATAATGTGAACACTACATTATTCCTAACATTGCTAATATTCACTCCCTTAATGTGAACATGATGTAGAATCATGTTTTGAATAAGTTAAACCACATCGTGAAAGCGTTGCTTAGACTAGGTACAAACTTCATAAGTTATCTCTTTACTCTCGTGAAGGCGTAGTGACGAGCTGAATTATGCAAGAATATTCCCTACCTCTTTGGGTTCTTGTGGGACTTTCCTTCCTCCTTGGGTGTCTCGAATTTTGAATCTCCAAGATCCACAAGCTTAGCACTAACTAGATAACCATCCCCAAGTTTACCTTATAATCTTCTCCTTCTCCCCAAAAGTGAGTCTTATAAAAACATGAATCTTTCCCAAATTTTGAAAAAGAGTTTTATTTGCAAATCAATACACTGAAAATATGAAACACACAATAGAAATAAAATGTGCCACCAAATAATATGGGCCTCGTCGTTGGTGACTAACAAGAGGCTTTGGAAATCTCCATCCTCCGTTGTCTCTCGAACTCCGGTAACATGTTACTTACTAAGTTGTTATCTCATTTTTGTGTTTACTCGAAAGCAAATACGTTCCTCTCATTTACTTTCCATTGTGTTTCTTCCATGATAATAATTTCGACCCATTCCATTTATAAAAGCAATATCTTCACCTAGTGTGGCTATGGATTTCGGGATTCTATCCCAACCCCAATGGTTAGATTAGTGTGAATATTGTATGCATTATTTCTATTGTGTTTTAGATTAGTAATAAACAGGCAGCCTCACCTGTCTTTGAGGAGGGATTTAATCCCATGTACTATGGTTGAACCCCATATTTTGACTTGACAAAATATCCAACCAACAATTTTTGGTGACTCCACTGGGATCGAATTAATAGTATAAAGCTTATCCTGGTGGTGGTGGCAACTCCGTATTTGCCTTACTTTCAACAAGATCTCTTTCCCGGTTCAGGCCAGGTGGGAAGATATTCACTCGGTCCCGGCCCGAGCCCGAGGTGAAATTGATCCACTCTTTGAGTTCTTACAACAAAGCATAATTTCGAGTCTCTCCCCAATGCGTTATTTTTCCCATCGAACAGAAGTTCTTCACCTATTCGGAGAAACCGGATCCCCGTAGAACGTGAAGCATCTGCAACTTGTCGCGCATTATTCTTATCCGACACTTGGATCCCTATACGCACTCTTTTTAGAAGAATGGCAGCACAACATGTGCCCTGGGGCATCTATTGGTCCTCTTTCTTTAACTCCACCATTGCACGAGTTACCACATGGATCACGTAAAAACATTCCCAAGTTCAATGGGGATGGGAAGAAGCATCCTGATGAACACATTGCATCTTTCTTTGTAGCATGCGGTGTCCTTGGAGTAGCTCACGAAGATGTCTTTGTTCGACTCTTCATTGAAACGTTGCACGGTGTAGTAGCCGAATGGTTTTACCACCTTCCAAATGCATGCATCACAAACTGGGCTACCATGAGGACCAGATTCAAAGCACATTTCAAACCGGCCGAAGATTCTCATGCTTTGTTAGCACAACTTACCCATATGAAGAAGGAATCGCATGAACCCATGCGGGACTTCGTGGCAAAGTTTAACAAGTTGATCCAAAAGATTTTGAAAATAGTTGTACCTACTCCAGAAAATCATAAATGCTTCTTCATTAATGCTCAGCCTCCCGATGTGAGATTTCTATTAAGGTCGGTTATCCCAGATTTGGCTATCGCTCAGTCAACAACTATTGAAATAGAGGATGATCTCATTTTGGCCGGAAGAATCAGGAAAGATGTACCCAAACCTAAAAATCAAGGTTCTTCCCAAGGTAATACTGACCCTATGATTCAAAATATGGCTAATGATTTGATTGCTTTAAAAAATCAAATGTCCCAAAGCAGTGAGTAATGTTCCGTATCGGGATATCCCTAGATGGAATTTCAATAACACCAATGGTGCACCTACAAGAGACAGGCCATGGTTAACTCCTGCTCAACCAAGACTAGCGATCGAGGCTCCTCCCATTAACATGGCAGTAGAAATAGTTGAAGAAGAGGAAGAACTAGAAGAAAAATATTCCTCCAAGGCTTTTGAAGCTTCAGGATACGCTGATGAGTCTTATGATGATTCAGCTGGTGACTCCAGCATTGGGTATTTGGAATACGAAGAAGATGAATGTGCACCGGATGGTCAGTCATTTTCCGTCTTCACTCAATCCCAATCTCAAAATCCAAGAAAACCTCTTGAAATCCCCAAGGAGAAGAACAAGGAACCTTCCATAGCTATAGTTAAGAGAGGTGCTCCTATTTCAAGTATAGAAACTGAAAGAGAAGTCACCAAAAAGGTAACAACTTCTCCTCATTCTCTTCCTCCTAAAGTCAGTGCCCCAGCTCAAGCTCACGTGATTAGAACCAAACCTACCATCACTCCTTCTTATACTACTTTTGACATTATTGATCATGTAAAAAGAACCAAGATCCAAATGTCAGAAGCAGAATACCTTCAGTCAAATCCTGAATAGTTCGAAAAACTCACCAAATTCATTAGAAGTAAAGCCGCCATTCCCCCACCTTCAAAAGGTATTTTTCCAAATCCTACTCAATCCCCACCTCAGAACAATCTAACCTCTGCCTCTTCTTCAGGAAATATTGAACCATTTTATTTGTCTTTGCTAATAAATGGGTTTAAACTCATCAATTGCATCATCAACTCAAGGGCCTCCAACAATGTTATGCCCGTAAAAGTAGCCCATGCCCTTGGGCTTACTTTGACTAAGTCATATGGATGGTGTTACTCCATGGAAACCAAGCAAGTTCCCTTGATTGGTCAAATCAAAGATGCACAGTTTGCATTTGTTGCCTTCCCAGAGAAGAGAGTGAAAATGACCATTCTAGTTGCTGACATTCCTGCAGCTTACGGTATCCTCTTGGGTAGAGGTTTTTGTAAAGACATCGGAGGAGAGATTAATATGGATTGGACCAAGGCTAGAATTCCAGTCAATGGGGTTTATCATGTTCTCCATCCCGAGCCTCAGGAAAAGTATTTGGTAACTAAATCAGATGACCCTAAGGCTCAAATTCTTTTCGAAGATGCTAGTTTTGGAAATTATTTCATGACATCAGAGATACCAGCTGTAGATGTCAAGAAAGAAGATCCTAATGCTATTTGGACCCTCGAATTTGATGGTAGCTATTCAACCACCAGATCGGGTGCTGGTGTAGTTCTTATATCTCCTAATTCCGAGATCTTCCCCTCTGCCTTCAAATTGCAGTTTGATAATACTAATAACACGGCTGAATATGAAGCTCTGTTACTAGGATTAGAAATGGCCAGACATAAGGGAATTCAAAATCTCAAGGTTCAAGGGGACGCGGAGCTGATTGTCAACCAGGTCAAGGGAATCTATCAAGTAAAAAATGATCGCTTGAGACATTACAGGAACAAAGTTTGGGATAATATAGAATGCTTTGATGCATTCTCCATCTAAGGTAGTTTTGAGAGATTATAATGACAAGGTTGATTCTTTGGCCATGTTTGCATCCCTCCTTCTCCCTCATCCCCAATTCAAACAAGATACATACACCATTGAGATTGTGTATCGTCCTAGTATCCCGAATAATGCGGCTCATTGGCAAGTGTTCAATGATGATCAACAAGTGTTGACTTTTCTAGAAAAAGCTGACAATTTTAGTGAGTTGTACTTTGAAGGTTCGGAATCAGCTTTCCGTGAATCTATTTCAGATCCATATCAAGAGGTTGATGGTGATTTTATTCAGCTTAAAGGCAACAAGATTCCCAAAGGTCTGGTTTCTCTGGAGGGTTTGTTTGACAAGCATGACCGTTTCATTCAAAATAAGAGACAAGTTGAAGGAGCTTCTTCCTTGGAAGTAGATCAAGTCAATCTAGGTTTGTCTGATCAACCTCGGATGGTGAATATTGGGAAATGTTGTTCCCCTGAGGAGAAAGCAAAATTCACTTCACTCCTGAAGAGATACATGGATGTCTTAGCTTGGTCCTATGTAGATTTAAAATCCTTCAAGCCCAGAGACGTACAACACAATATTCCTTTGAAGCCGGATGTAAAACCTTACAGCGAAGCAAATACATTACAATCCCAAGATCTCGGGGACTATCCTTGCGGAAATTTAGAAAATGTTAGATGCCAGAATTATTTTTCCAATCCATCACTCCACCTGGATTGCTAACATCGTCCCTGTCAAGAAGAAGAATGGCGAAATCTAGATTTGTGTTGATTTCCGGAACTTGAATCAATCTTCATTAAAAGACAACTATCCCTTGCCTATCATGGATCAGGTGTTACAGACCATTACTGGATCAGAAATGTTATCCATGCTCGACGGATTTTCAGGATATAATCAAGTTGAGGTAGCTACGGAGGATCAACACAAGACGACCTTCACAACCCCATGGGGGACCTTTGCTTATAGGAGGATGCCTTTCGGCTTGATCAACGCCGGAGCCACCTTTCAGAGAGCTATGGACTTGGCATTCAGAGACCTGATGGGCAAAGTCATAGTGGTATATTTGGATGACTTGACCGTTTTCTCTAAAAATAGAGTGATCATTATGATCATTTAGAACAAGTACTCTTGAGATGCAAGCGTCATGGGATTTCATTAAATCCCAAGAAGTCCATGTTTGGAGTGACGAAGGAAGGAAAGTTCTTTGGGTCATATTGTGACTAGAAAAGGAACAAAAATCGACCCAGAGAGGGTGAAGGCCATTCGAGTCTTACTCTACCCACAAGTAAAGCTGGAGTTCATTCCTTCTTTGGAAAGGTCAATTTCCTAAGATGGTTCGTACCTAATTTTGCTGATAAAACCAAGGATATCCTTGGGATGATGAAAGGTAAAATTCCATTTTGATGGAGTACTGAAGGGAAGCTTGCATTTGATGAAGTCAAAAGGGCAATTGCTTGCACTCCTATCCTAGTATGTCCAGATTTCAAAAAATATTTCATCATGTACAGTTACGCCTCCTCTCACATAGTGTTAGCCATCGATGCGGGAGAACGGCGATGGCATTGAATATCCCATCACTTTCATGAGCTTCCCATTAAAGGAACATGAACTAAAAATGTCACAAATTGAAAAGCATGCTTATGCAGTGGTACGAGTGGTGAAACATTTCAGGTACTATGTGCTAAACTCTCATACCCTCGTTCTCGTTCGACACTATCGTTAAATCCATTTTGACTCAACAAGAGTTGGGTAGTCAACGAGGTAACTGGATAGCTAAAGTTAGGAGTATGACTTGGACATTAGACCTACCAAGTTGGTACGAGGAAGGGGCCTGTGCCAATTGATCGTGGAAAATCATGTTGAAACAGAATGCGAAAGGACCGAAGACACCTCTTCAAAGTTGCCCATGGTGCTTTTTGTGAGTACAATTGATGAATGGTACACAGATATTGATTTCTTTCTAACTTATGGTGAATGCCCCCGCATTTAAGCCAAAAGGAGAAGAGGATAGTCAAGTTAAGATCTGCAAGATACCTCTTGTGGGATAACGGAATATATAAGAAAGGTATTGATGGTGTATTCCTGTGCTGTGTTGATAAGTCACAAAGAGGTAAAGTTATTAGAATCCTTCCATATTCTAGCATGTGGAGGACATTTCTCATCCTCTGTAACAACTTATAAGATCCTATGGGCTAGGTACTATTGGCCTACTCTCTTTCGGGATTCAGCAGAGTGGGTGTCCAAGTGTGAAGCTTGTCAACATTTCGTTGGTCGTCCTAAGCTAGCAGCTCTTCCCCTGAAGCTCGTAGTGATTAAAGAACATTTCCGCCAGTGGGGAATTGACTTCATTGGAATGTTGAATCTGCCTCTAGTGCTGAGACACAATTACATCTTTGATCGCTACTGACTATTTTACCAAGTGGGTGGAAGTTGCACCAATCAAGCAAGTAACCTCAGAAGCCGTGTGTAAATTTCTTAAAGAAAATATAATTGTCAAATTCGGTGTGCCTCACAAGACTATGGCTGATAATGCCTCCAATTTCTCATCACATGAGTTGACAGAATTTTGTTATGGATTTGGTATCACCCGGCTTCATATGATTATTATCCCTAAGGCAATGGGCAAGTGAGTCAAAGAACAAGAACTGGTTACCATAATTAGAAAGCTAGTAGATGAAAACTAGAGGACATGGCACAAAGCATTGTATGATGTGTTGTGGGCGGATCGGATTACCCCAAAGCGAGCTATAGGGATGTCCCCTTTCCAAGTACTATATGGGATCGATGCTGAGATCCCTATCTCAATAGAGTTGTCGGCCTTGATTGGCCAAAGCAGTCGAAGATGTGACTTTTCAAAATTCTATTGAAAAAAGGGTTATGTACCTAGCTAGGCTAGAAGAGGAATGAAGCAAGGTGGTTGATCGCATTGCAGATCATCAAAGCAAAGTAAAGAAAATTTTTGACAAGAAATCAAGGCAACGTAATTTCCAAATTGGAGATCTGGTGTTGCTTTGGGATAAGAGGAGGGAGCAGAAAGGAATGCACGGAAAGTTTGATTCTTTGTGGAAAGGACCTTTTAAGATTCATCAGCTGAGTGGTGAAAATAGTTTCTATCTATCATATCTTGATGGAGAGTTACTCCCCTTGCCTTTCAGTGGCCAACATCTGAAGTTGTTCCATCATTAATGCAAGATGCTCTTTTGCATTGTACATACTTTATTTTTTGTCATGTGTTTGCTTTTGGTCTTCTTTCTTTCCTTGTTTTGTTTTCGGTTTTCTTCTTTTCTGACTCTGTAGCCCAATGGATAAAGCTAGAGATTCTGAGTTCTCTTCCTTTGATATCACAAAGAAATTCCCCAACTAGAGCCAGTTGTTATCTCATTTTTGTGTTTACGCCAAAAATGAGATAACCCTAAGAAATTTTTGAGCTAGTTTCCTAAGAATGCCCTTTCAGAGAGATAATCGGGTTTTCGGGTTTCAATAGCAAGACAACATGTGTTTTGGATGCTTCATGTTGTCTGTTCCCTGAAACCCGAAACCCGCATCAAGTAAGTCTTTCGGGTTTTCGGGTCCATCAAGCATCAAAACATGCCTTGTTCAAAACATGCTTCATGTCGCATGTCTTCCGATTCCCAAAACCCGATTTGCTCCTTTGTATCGGGTTTCTGGGTTCTCCGAGCATCGGAACATGCCTTGTTAAAACATGCTTCATGTCGCATGTCTTCCGATTCCCGAAACCTGATTTTCTCCTTTGTATCGGGTTTCGGGTCCTCCGAGCATCGAACATGCCTTGTTCAAAACATGCTTCATGTCGCATGTCTTCGATTCCCAAAACCCGATTTGCTCCTTTGTATCGGGTTTCCGGGTCCTTCGAGCATCATGCTTCATGTCGCTTGTCTTCCGATTCCCGAAACCCGATTTGCTCCTTTGTATCGGGTTTTCGGGTCCTCCGAGCATCATGCTTCATGTCACTTGTTTCCCGCAACCCGAAACCCGAATTAATACGAAA
This sequence comes from Taxus wallichiana var. yunnanensis, assembly GCA_018340775.1. NCBI lineage: Eukaryota > Viridiplantae > Streptophyta > Pinopsida > Cupressales > Taxaceae > Taxus > Taxus wallichiana. The sequence goes on along the minus strand of CM031237.1, from coordinate 109,288,063 downwards.
TCCTTTGTGTCGGGTTTCGGATATCCCAAGCATGCTGACATGGCATTAATGCCGAGTTGTCGGGTAGTTGACATGTGTCAACTGAAGTGTATTAAATGTGAAATTTCTTATAAATACTCATATTTCCACGTCATTTTTACCAGACGTACTTTTTACCTCGTGGATTTTCGTGCATGCATCTTCGACCCAGAAACCCGACTCACCTCTGTGCTTGATTGCATTGCTCGTTTTGATCATTTTTCATTCTGATTGAAGGTATTTCCCTTTATTCTTTGTTTGTGATTTTTGTGGAATAATTGTGTAATGATTCTTCCAAGTTTCTGTCTTTTTCTTGTTGGGGTTATTGGGGTTTTATTTATTCCATTTTGGGGTTGTTTTCCAATCAAGTTTGTGTTTTAGGGTTCCCCCTTTGGAATGCTCACTTTGTTTTATTCCTTGGAATATGTCATTGTAATTAAAAATGTATCAAGAATATCAACAATGGAGAAAAATTTGCATGTTTCAACCTAACAATTACTCGATTCCCTCTTTTTGGGTTTCGCAGGGTGCTTTGCAGTTTTCAAAACCCGCAGTGTATCGGGAAGTTTAAGGTGTCGGACACTTCAAACATTCCGGCATCCTCCAAAGATAGTGGGATTTCTAATCTTTCCGACATCTCCAGTGTGTCGGACATTTCAAACTTTCCGACATCTCCAGTGTGTTGGGTTTTCGAAGTGTTCGACACCTTCTGATCTCCGATACTCTCCATTGTTTCGAGCCTCTGAGATTGTTGAGTAGGTCCTCAAACCCAAAGTGTCTAAAAATCAGAAGTAATCAGTTCATTCCTCCTTTGAAATTCCTCATGTCAGATCCTAGTTCATCACAAGATAAGACTGAAAAATCAGGGAGGATGAAGTACAAATTTAGGAAGGTGGAGTCTCCCTCCTACATTGATTGTAATTATGATATCCGAGATACAGAACTCGGAAACATAGATATGGAAGACTTTTGGAATAGAGTCAAGAGTTCTTCCCAGACCCCATGGATGAAATCAATAGTTGGCAGTGGTCTTCCTCTTGCAGCAGGTTTCCCCATGTCTTCTCAGTGCCCGAGTTCATCTTGGCCTGTGCTTCAAACTATGACTCTACTTCTCGTTCTATGAAAAATCAGGCGGGAGAGGTTGTAATCAAGTTGGACGGAGGTTACTTTGATGATCTTCTCAAGCTGCCTAACTTTGAGGAGTATGGAGATGTAGATCTCAAGTCAGCCCAAAAAGCTTGGGACAATGATCAGGAGGATTGTATCAAACACATGAACAAGAAGTTCCTAATCAAAGCCAAGCCAGTTGTTTCCAGGTTCCCAAGATTTGTTCCTAGAAGTGATTTCATTCAGGAAATAAATGATATCATTACTCTGTTGAGTCGGGTTTTGGTTTCCCCGAATCAAATGTTTTCCAAGGATGGAGGTACCAATTCATGATCATTATTAAGAAGAATCAACAGGGGATTGATTGGGGTACTCTTATCAGTAACGAGATAGATTCTCAGATGACAACAGTCTTGTCTACTGGGAAGTTTTATATGTCCTCGTATGTCACCTATGCAATGGGCCGACATGAGGAATTATCCTGGATTGGACACAAAGGGGAACAAGACAGTGGAACATGTTTATCGGTATTTTCCTCAGTTAACAAGAAAGGGGTCTAAAGACCAATTCAGAAGGGTAAATGATGCCTTCTTTTACGAGAACATCTGAGGTTAAACCCCAAACTGAGGAAAATGAGAATCTCTGATGAAGCATGGGCTGAAGTTTCAAAATGGGGTTGTGTCTTCTTGCAATTCAAGAAGTTCACATATCTTCGAGTAGTCATGTACCCAAGGATCCTTTCCGTTTGCCCAGATATCCAGGGGACAAACTAATCTTGATGGAGTTGGTCAGGTAATTGTTGGATTTTCACAAATTCCAACAGAGTAAGCACAAGGATGATGTATCCTTCTCAATTTCTATTGGAAGGTACACTTGTTCAACGGTGGTGAAAGCCAAGAATGTCATACATGAGCTTCAAGATAAGTTGAAAAATCACATGAAGCCCGAGATGGGTTTGACTTTGAGGAGTCCTTAAGTCATATGGAACTCTGCACCCACACGTACCAAGCATAGAAGACATCTGGATTGATTTACGTGATGAGGTTGTTGTCTGAAGAAAATATCATAAAGAAAGGTTGATGTTGATGCAAAATTACAGCACCCCTGGATGTTGATCAAATTTCTAGGTTGATCATACAGGCATCCAGTGTGATTGCACAACATGGAATCCTTTCTCCAAGTGTGGGACTTGTAAAGATGAGAAAGGATTCTCCAGAGAAGGCTGGTTCCTATTCCTCTATTCAGATGCACACAAAAACACAGAGGGTTTACTCAAAACCTAATCTATCTTGCCAAGGAGACAGGGTAAGAAGATCCACAAAAAATACACCTACGCTAACAGAGGTGATGCACCGAGGAATGAAGAACATCTATCTTGCCAATAAACACAGACCATTTAAATGTGATGCAAGATCATGCACAGATAACAAAATTTGTAGTGAATGACCAGGAGGATGCAAATGAACACAGAGAGGGTTGAGAATCATCCACAGACATGTATTACTTGCTCAAGGATTGATACAATACACTACAAAATTCCAAGAGGCAGATTCACATTACAGTTTCAAATGGGAGGTTCGAACTCCACAAATTCACCTGATAAAGAGAAGAAGGGAGGGGCAAAACAGAAATGTTTGACCTTTTTAAAGAAGCCCCTCTTTACAATATATAAGAAGAATGAGAGAGGGAAGAGAGAGGAAAGTCAAATCTACCACAACCACTTCTGGATTGCATTTAACTCATCTCATTATGGTAGAAATGGTGAATCTTGGCAAAACGGCAGACTGTCTAGCAGAAACAACGAACTGTCTGTTGTATTAAAGTTGGTTGTTGAACGTTACTTCTATCTATTATCCCCACACTGAGACGTTTCCTAATTTTATCTCTCTAAACTAAGCCAAAATGCAAGATTGACCATGGAATCTTGTAGATAATTTCATAAGCTTTCCAATGATATAAAGAACGTGCAAATCCAAGCTCTGGATCAAAAGATATGGCGATCTGAAGATTTAGGGCACAAAACAGGCCAAAACAGATATTTGAATTTTTTCCCGCGCTCTGCCACTTGGATGACACGTGTCGGGTGCTGATTGGATGAGAAATTCTCTCTCCTCTACCTCCATGCAGGTTTCCCTTTTAAATTTTTATGTTTTTATAATTTTGGAAAATTTTCAATTTTTTCCCGCGCCCCCGCCACTTGGGACACGTGGCATGATCTGGTTGGAGGACAGGGCGCGGGGTCAACCTTTACCTTTTAATTTTTTGGCCCAAGACTTTTGCAAATTTTCTAAGTCTTTCCCTGGCTCTCGAACTTCCCGCCTTAGGACACGTGGCGTTTCCTGATTCGTCTGCGGGCTTCCCGGCTTTTCGCATCCCTCGCGTCCCTTTGGCCCACTGTCCCAAACTGCTGGGACAAATTCCTCCGAACCGCCCGATTCGGGCTTCTTCGTCCCTCTTTGTGTTGAAGACATGTGGCAAGATTTCATTGGCTCTCGGCTCCTTTGGCTTTCCACGTCCCACGCATCCCTTTGTCCCAACTGTCCCGGACTAAAGTTCCCTGTTTCGGCCGATCCGGGCGGTTCGCGTCCTTCGCGTACATTTGTTCCAACTGTCCCGGTCTGGGACAAATTCTTCCGAACCGCCCAAAATGGGCTGCCTTTGCTCTCGGCCGCTTCGCCTTTTCACGTCCTTCGCGTCCTCACGGCCCAGATGTCCCAGCCTTATCTGCACAACAGTTAGTCAATTTTTTCACCTTCGGCCGGTTCGCCCTTTCGCGTCCCGCGCGTCCCCATGGCCCGGATGTCCCTTTGCTATGTGGACTGCTGGCGGCCTTTCGGCCGATTCGCGCCCGACGTCCCAACTATCCCAAGGACCACCTGGACCAGGACTTAGCCGATTTTCTTCATTTTTTCGGCCCCAAGCCTGCAAACCCGAAATGCCTTAGAACAATCCTGCAACCATATTTTTTGCATCTCTTCCATTTTATCAACCTGTTGGGATTCCTTCTTGGATAGGAGAGTTAGAAGGAAACCGAGGGGACCCCAGAAAACATGATTTTGGGCTTTGAATCATATACTTGCTCGGGACTGACAATCGATGCATGTTATCAAAATTACCCTAGGGGGAATTTTGGATAACAATTTTGGCGACTCAACGGGGTCACCTGCTCGCTAGGTAGAATATCGGTGGCCTTTTAACAATCCATTTGTCATGGAGTAATAACACTGAAGCCAACTTGATCTCTGATCCCGATCCTGATACCGCAACTCATTCTTCGAGAGCACTCTGAACTATAGAAATTCAACCTGAGAGCGACAAAAACCTGTGCCAAAGCACTTAGGGAAAAATAAACCTAACTACAACAAGACAATGTGCATACGCACTTAGAGGAACTGAAATCTAGGCTAATATTTACAAGGGTAAACCTTTTCCTTTTTAGTAGCAATGTTTAAGATAGATTCCGTTAACTGGAATCGGGAGTTCTTCTCCATCCAATGCAGACAATTGGAAGGCATTACCACTTTTACATCTCGTGACCATGTAGGGGCCGCTCCAAATGGCATCAAACTTGGAATGCCTTCCAGGTTTCACCCGATCTGCATCCCATTTCAGAACTAGGTCCCCCTCCTGGAAGGTCCTTGCTCCTGCCTTCTTGTCAAACCATCTTTTTACTAAGGTTTGATCCTTTTCAATCATCAGAACTGCATGTTCTCTTATTTCTTCCAATTCCATCAACTCTGCGTACCTGGCCTCCATTGGTTTGAACTCAGACAACTCCAACTACTTCATGAGCTCCAATGCTGGAAATTCTAATGATATAGGCAATACTGCCTCTTTCCCATAGACCAATTTGTAGGGAGAACTACCTGTAGACCTCTTTGGTGTTATCCTGTCAGCCCATAATGCTGATTTTAGCTTGGTATGCCATGTCCTTTGGTTTTCATTCGAGTTCTTGATGATCCTTAGCAAATTTTTACCTTCGTGGACTCTGCTTTGTCCATTACCACATGGGTAATAATTTGAAGAGGTGCTCAAATAGATTCCATTCTTGATGCCCATTCGTAATCTTGGAACCTATGAATGCTAATGCATTATCGATATGATAGTGGCGGCACACCGAACACGGTCACTATTTCTTCATAAAAGTCTAGTATGTTAGACTCACTTGCCTCTTTGAGCACTATTGCTTTGGTCCACTTGGTGAAATAGTCCGTTCTTTGTAAGTATCCACTTGTGACCTTAACTTGAATTAGGATTGATGACTCAATGAAGTCCAGTCCCATTGCATGAATGGTTGATCTACTGAAATTGGATGAAGGAGTAAGCGTTGCTAACCTTCCTTTTCTGTGAAGAATGCACATTTCTTGCACTTTCTTATCCATGTATAACAGTCACTGAACACTGTGGGCCAATAATACCATACCTTCATTATCTTGAGAGCTGTTACTCATGGGGCGAAATGTCCTCCGGAATCTCCATCGTGAAAATCTCGTAACACCCTCTCAATTTGACCTGTCCCAATGCACCTCAGTAGAACTCCATTGATGTCTTTCTTAAACAAAACACCATTAACAAACACATATGGAATGGCTTGTAATCTAAAGTATCTCCTCTTTGCTTTGCTCATTTCTGGAGGGCATAGGCCTGTCTGTAGGAAGTGTATCATATTCTGAGTCCAACAGGGAGTGGGCACATCATCATTTTCCTGTTCTTGACCATCTTGTAGTACCAAGATAGCCTCTTTTCCATTACCTGCTTCAACTTGCTGACTCAAGGCTAGTTGTTCACATAGTCCCTTCCCACGTACTAGTTTGGTGACCTTAATCTCGATGTCATATTCCATGACACGGGTTATCCATCCTACACGTTTCTCATTCAGATCCTTGTTTAGAAGGAAGTCCTTGACTCCCGCATGAGAGACCAATAATTGGATCTTGTTGTTTGAGACTAGGTGCTTGAATTTCTTTAAACTCCTGATCACTGCAAGTACATGCTTTTCAATGAAAGAGTACCTAGTTTCGTATTCCTCCAAGCCTTGACTGAAGAAAGCAATTGGTTGTTCTAATCCTTCTTTGTTTTGTTGTGCCAGGATTGCAGAAATTGTGTCTCCACCACCAAAGGCGTATAACATGAAACCCTTGGAGAAGTCTGGATTGACGAGAGTGGGAGCTTGAGATATAGCCTCTTTTATTGCCTCAAAACTTGCCTTGCCTTCAGATGTCCACTTAAATGCCATGCTCTTTTTCAACATTAGCGTTATTGGCTTTACGAGAGCTGCAAAGTTTGGAACAAACCTACGTGGACAAAATTGATCCTTCCTAAGAAGCTTTGAAGAGCCTTCTTGTGACTTGGCAATGGCAATGCTTGAATTGCTTCAACTCTTTCTGGGTCAATCGTCAATCCCTCTTTTGAAACAATATGGCCTAGAAGTTTTCCTCGTGAGCCAGGAATATGCATTTTTTGGGATTCAATGATACCCCAAATCTTCTACACCTCTGAAATACCTGCCTCATATGAAAGAGGTGATCCACTGCATTTTTGGAGAATACAGTGATGTCATCAAGATATATCAGAACTATTTTATTGATCAACCCTTTGAATGCCATATCCATTGCCCTTTGGAAAGTGGCTCTAGCATTTGATAGGCCAAATGGCATCTTCTTGTAGGCATATGTGCCCCATTTGGTGGTGAAGGCATGTCTTGAATTGATCTTCTTCCTTCACCATAATCTGATTGTAGCCTGAGTAGCCATCAAGTAGTGAAAACCTTTCTGAACCAGCTACAACCTGCAATATTTGCTCCATGGAAGGGAGTGGGTAATGGTCCTTGAGAGAGGCTCTATTCAAGTCTCTGAAGTCAACACACAATCTGATCTCCCCACTCTTCTTTCTGACTGGAACTAAGTTGGCAACCCAACTAGAATGCTTGATTGGGAATATGATCCTTGACTCAATCAGCTTGTCCAATTCTTTTCTCATGAGAGGCTCCATGTGTGGGTTGACTGGTCTTTGCTTTACTGCAGCGAGGCTTAGTATTCGGATCAATTCAATGGTATGCTGAGCTAAGTTGGGATTGAAACCTTTCAAGTCTTCATAGCTCCAAGCAAACACATCAGGGAACTCTTGACACAGTTGTATGAACTCATACCTTTCTTGTTCAGTTGTCATCCTTCCAATTTGCAATGGTTTGTTCTCTTTTACCAAGATGGATATTGAGTCCTCTCTCTTGACCTGAATGTTTGCTTTCTCCTTTCTAAACTGATCATTGGGATTAAAAATGGACTCCAAAGTGATAAGTCCCTTGGGCAGCTTGTTAGTTCTTAGTTGTACCACTTGGTCACCATACTGCTGTTCTAATTTTTCTTGATTCTTGGCTGAGAACTCAGCTTCTTCTTGCAAGAAATGGATGATTTTTTGGTCATTTTCAAACACTTGCCAACTGACATTGTTATCCGGTACTGAAGGCCTCACAATCACGTGGATGTTTGGTTGTACCTTGTCTTGTTGAATACTTTCCACAATGTCAAAGGCTGCCCCTACTGCTGCAAGCCTGTCAGCAATTTGATTCTCTTTCCTAGGAATGGATTTGATGCCAAAACCTTCAAAATCTTCCATGAGGTCCCACACCCTGTTCTTGTAGCACTTGAGTAGATCATTCTTGGCAGCATGTTGTCCCTTGACCTGATTTACAATCAATTCACTGTCCCCAAAGACTTGCAAGTTCTTTATTTTCTTCTTGATTGCCCAATGCATCCCTTGCACCAAGGCTTCATATTCGGTAGTGTTATTGGAGCATGCAAACTGAAATCTAAAAGATGAATAGTACTTTACTCCTTGAGGTGAAACAAGCATGGCTCCACCTCCTGCACCTTGTCTACTCCTTGATCCATCAAAAAATAGTTGCCATACCTCATTGTCATCCTTGTGGTTTGGCTCGGTGATGCTAGGAATAGGTTGATTTTCTTCGTGTATGAAATAGACCCCTAGCTCAGATTCTTCTACCTCTTGATAAGGATCAAAAGCATGTATCTTGTTTGCCCATTCATCAAGAGTTAGATCCAGGATGCTTCCAACCTTGGTGTCAGCCTCATCAGTGCTTGGGTGGTCTTCTTGATCAAATGCTGAGCAATTGGCATTAATCTGACTTGGAGTGTAAGGCTCAATATGGAAGTTTGCAATAGGTTCTGACCTGATTGTGGCTTTGGTTCCATACCTCGTTCTGAATAGCATGTGTGACCAATCAGCAGACAAATATCCTCCAATCCTGGCTGTGAAGTCCCTTAACAAGCAAAGGGAAAAGAGTGGTGGAAGGTCTATGGTGATACATCTTGTAAAGCAACAACGTTTGGACATGCATGCAAGGTAAGACTTAAGTTTTTAATCACTCCAATTTGTTGCTACTTTTGTCCCATCTAGCTGCACTACCCCTTTAGATATTGTTTCATACGGAGCCCTAGTTGATCAGCTATTTGTTTAGGCATTCTTGAGCTACTTTGCCCGAAGTCTATCATGCAATTTTGTACTAGCTGATTTCGATGATTAATGAAACATAGAAAGGAGGGGCTTCAACATTTTACCTTGTTGTCCTCCATAATTTCCCTCGGGTTGGGCAGCATTTGTAAGCACTTTGTTTTGCATTTGAACTTGCTGATTCAAAGTTGGCCGAGTCCTTCATGGCAACTTGCAGCAGATCTCTTTGGCACAGGATGGATAGGGATTCCCACATTGATATATTAACATTTGTCTTCTTCATCGATCAATGATGTTGAATGGGGA